>QXDM01000046.1:0-600000 GCA_003730235.1 Pythium guiyangense | reverse complement strand
ATTGGCAAAGTGCGGCGCTACCCCCCACCGATCGATGATGTCCTTCAGTAGGTACTCGGGGTTGTATTCGACCTTCTTCTCGAAATCAACACGATTCTTCCGGTTGTTGCTGGGGTGACGCTTGGGATGAGAAGGGAGTGATGGCCGAGCAGGATCATCGACACTGTCTTCGTCGTTCTCAGAGCCCTCGCTTGACAACGCTCGTGGTTGGTGGAGACGAAGGCGGCGAATAAGGACATAATCATCCTTGTCCGAAGACGAGGCTGGGCAGGCGCCAGCATCGAAGCGGAACGAAGAAATGGCGACACTCACGAGGAAAGCGGCGGCGACAGCGGGAAGGAAAGTGGTGATTACAATGAAGCGAAACGATGAAGACAAGTGGAATTACGAATCCGAGCTACGTATAGACAGGAAGATCAAAAGCGGATCTGCATTTTCGGAGTATCAGTTTGCACAGACAATGCATTGGCGGGCTCACACCAAGCCATGGTAAGCGACGTACAGAGTATACGTACATCGCACCTGTCGTCTTAACAACGGTTCACCCAAGTACTCGATTGAGTCATTGAAGGCGAATTCGTCCGTAACCACCCCGTCAGCAACGACAGCAGTGACCAGGTGGTTAAAACGGAAGGGTTCGACAACTGACAGCAACATTGAGATCGGCAGCAGTGTCTTGCCCATCGCTACACAGTAGGGTCGAGTCGCAAGCGACGAGGACCTGAACGTGTCTCGAAGCGGACCCGTCTTGACCACTTCTCTCTCCACAGCAAATTCGAGAATGATGTTTAGTCTCCAAAGGCGGCGCAAATTTTTCCGCATCGTCCCTCTCGTTGATAGCCGCTACCAGTGCACGTTCAGGATCACAACAGTGTCAAACATCATGCAATAAGTTCCATTCAGCGAACTAAATGTATCACTCTAATCCCTTTCGCACTCTTCCCTACAAAAGAAAATATATAAACAATATACCAGACAAAATATATACTGTCGCATGTGTAAATCAAAAGTCCTGTCTCCAGCAAATTGTCATCTGTTGGTCAAAATCCGATTTCTCTTCTCCATACAAAACAAACAAATATTCACTCGTTTCCGTCGGTTTTAGTACAAGGCTGACGTAAAAACGGCGATTTTGACAGTGCTTATCAATCAATGTGAAAGGCAATACTTGGTCAAGAAGAGCTTGACAAGTGCTTACTATACAAACACGATCATGTCAAACGTTTTCCATGCGTCATAGAATATTAGGACGGAGGAAGAACGAAGTTAGCATAAAGGTGGAGACGTACGAGTGGCTGAGCTCCCAACCACTCAAAACTTCGTAAGAGCTAAACCCCTCCTCTCCTATCCAGCGGATCCCGAAAAAATCATCATTCAAGTCCTCTACCCGACATGATACGCACGTTAGTGTACATTCATGACAAGAAATGAGTACAGTAGAGCGTGCGTTGTAGACAGCGGAGACTCGTAATTGTACTTGACTGTCCTTGACTGTCTTTGACCTCACGAAGTGCTCGCACTTGCCAACTGCATGCTGATTCGGAGCACTTGTAGCATGCCACCATCCCACCACCACTTGCCTTTACGCAGCGGTTTCGCTGATTGAAGCAGAAGTCTTACACGAACTGGGAAACAGCTATCATCGTTCCGAAAGAGGAGTCGACTGCGAGCTGGTTTGTGCCATGCGGTCATTGCAGGTCGATGTGTGCGGCGTCAATGATCCTGTTGCTTTGGGCGGACGTGGGCAATGCAAAATGTGATTGGAGTAATAAACGCAGCTCTCAAATCGCTGGATAGATATGTTCCTGTGTTCAACATTTGATGATCGTCTTGGCGCATCTTTAAATTTGTTGTACAAATAGTGGCATTACGATTTGCCAGCACAAAAGGGAGCAATCTCTGTCCAGCTACGCAGTGTTCGTGGGATTTGAACCGCAACTAGTACGCAGTATTCGTGAACAGTAGATCAGTGTCAAGTGTAATACGAGTTGCGCTGGTAGTAGTGGTTGTAGCGAGTGAGACCGTGAGCAAGTCGAATAGTTAGTCTTTCTGATGGTTAGACAAAACACCAATGCTTTCAATACAGGTCTGTTTTCGCCGGAATAGGCTGGATTATCAGCAGAACGCCAGAAGCAAATCACCAGGAACAACACCATGAGCAGCGTGCTCCAGAGCGAGCACGGCCATGGCGATGCGCTCTTGTTCGACGCGCATCAGTTGCTGTCCGAGCTCATGGGCGACGGCACTGCCGCTGCTGCAGTAGCACCGTCATCACAGTGGCCGAGCAGCAGCGCTCCATTTGTAAATTACAGCAGCAGCAACAACAGAAGTCCGTCCGACATCAGCAGCGATGGCAGTGACAGCCGCGCAGACGAGGAGACGTTGTGGCCGCAGCGAGCAAGCGACGCGCTCATGGACGCGATGCTCTTCCAGGACATCGATACGCTGCTCGTGACAGCGTCAAGCAGCGACCTCGCGACGCCGATTGACCTCCATCCTACAACCGCACAGCAGCACCACTCACACAACTCACATCACCACATGCACGACCACAGCATCGCTGGATACCTCCACTCGCCGTCTGCGCCGCATACACACGACAGCGCGAGCCTCGCGTCGGTCGTCGACTGGCTTAGCACGGCACACGCCTCCTCGACCGCCGCCCCTGCCGCGCCACTGCGCGCAATGGCCACAGACGCGGACGCAGAGATGGCCGAGAGCGACGACGCTGACATGCATGACGCCAGTGACGCAGCCCACACTGTGCGTCACTCTCTCTCTATACGCTCGACATGACGTACAATAGGACACCAGCGTCCGCCTGGTCGACTAACGCCACCACTCTCTCTCTCTTACTATGCACAAACAGCATGAGCGCGAGCTGCTCGAGCGCGAGATCAAGTTCCTCGAAGCCCAGCGCGACTTCCTGCAGTTCAAAGCCGACGCGGCGAAGCGAGCGATGCGCGCCGCCGCGGGTCCGACCGAGTGCCGCTCGACGCGCGCGCGCCTGGACGCAGCGGCCGCGCAGCACGCGCTCGCCGTCGCGACGCGGCACCAGGCGATGCTCGCGGACCTCGCGCGCCAGCAGCAGCAGAGCGTGCACGACCTCGGCGTGCTCTTGCTCCAGTCGCCGCTCAATCACTACGTACGTCCAGTGGCGATCTCTGTGTGTGACTGTGGTTCACTATGTCTCGTGTCTGGACTGACAGCTCTCGCTCGCTCTTGTCTGCTGGCTTTGCTCCACTCGCTCGCTCTGTCTCAATGCAACGGGTGGCGCCAGCGCATCGCGCTCATGACGCCCATGGAGTCGCACATCACGCTGTGCCGCGACCCGGCGAAGCGCCGCGCGACGCTCCTCGGCCTGCGCGACGCCAAGATCGACGCGACGCGGCAGTTCATCGAGTTCCAGGCGCAGCACATCGACCCGGCGCGCGAGTTCTTCTACCTCGACACCTTCGAGCAGTGCGGCAAGTTCTACACCGTGGACTTCAGCGTCGCCAAGCTCGCCAACATCACGGTCGACGACGTCGCGGCGATCATCCAGGACCACTTTGTCACGTCCAACGACGGCATTGCGCAGCTCCTCGGGTGCGTCACGAACCGCGAGGTGCGTCTACTTGTCCTAGTGTCTATAGTGTCTATAGTGTCTAGTGCGTGAGCGTCGTGAGTGCCTTGAGTCTAGTTCCTAGTCCCGAGTGCCTTGTGCCTTGAGTCCAGTGACTAGTGTCTACTGTGTGAGTCTGTGGGTCGAGGCGCTGAAGTCGCTCGTGATGTCTTGTGGCACTGAAGACCCATCGCCGTGGCGTGCTCTTGTATCCGGCTATCTCGTCCTCACTGACACACTAATACTGACTCTTACTATGCGCGCCGGCAGTTCTTCGATGGCTTGGAGATGACGTTCCTGAACGCGCGCACGGTCGACCGCGTGGACGTCCCGAAGCGCACGCCGCAGGACCGCGGCTTCGTCGTGCAGGAGTCGAACGCCGTGTTCTACCGCAAGAGTTTCCGCGACGGCGTGACGGTCATGATGAGCGACTACATTGACGACGACGCGCTGCATCCGTACAGGACGAGCGGCCGCATCCGCAAAGACATCTCGGTCGGCATCGTCTTGCGTCCCGTGCGCGAGGCCGACGGCGCCACGAGCGTCGTGATGAAGCGCTTCTCGTTCATCAAGCACCACTTTCGCACGCACGCGCCGACGCCCGAAGTGCTCCACGCGATCTCGACGCGCGTCATTCTCTGGGGCCAAGCCATGCGCTCGTGCATCTTGCGGCGCCAGCGACACAAGAGGAAGACGATCTGGCTCAAGTTTGCCTTCCCGCGCATTCCGACTACTGTTGTTGATAGTGACGACCGCACACGCGCAGACGAGAGCGCAAGCGACGACGCGAGCGACTCGAGTCGGCCCGAGGAGACTGCGAGCGACACGAGCGCACTTGGTGCTGGAGCATACTACGATCTCTAAGACGCGCAATAGCACTCAAGTGATGCTGGAACCTCCTCATTGTACGATCTCAAAGACGCGCAATAGATTGGACGAGGTGTCTTGCATCGGTCTTGGTGCGCTTGGGTCGACGCAAGGATGCTAGGACTTGGGCATACGATCCTACTTCCAAGTGTCGTACAAAATGTGAAAGTATCCTGGTGAAAAGGGTCTTGTATTAAAAGCGTGTTGTCGTTTGTACGATATTCAGGCAGTATACTTTGTTCAAGACATCGTGATTGCCACTGGTCAAGACGACTTGCAAAGCAACGAGCACGAGTAGCAGCAGCAATGGGTCGCGAAGGAGACGGCGACGCGCGTAGACGTACGTCGCGCTCGTGTGCACATGCGCTGCTCTATCGCATCGCATGCAGACGACACTGCATTGCTTGTTGTGCTTGGATTCGCTCACTCACTCGCTGTGCATTTGACGCACAGGCTCGCGCTTGGTTGATGACAACGACGATGGCGAGACGGTCGAGTTCACGACGTCCAAGGATATCCAAGTGTACCCGACGTTCGAGGCCATGGGACTCAAAGAGGACTTGCTCCGCGGCATCTACTCGTACGGTACGTCTCTTTATCGCTCCTCTGGTCCTCTCAGCCATCGATCCATCGATCCCATCGCCTCACACGCCCACGGCAACCATGACCTACAGGCTTTGAGAAGCCATCGGCGATCCAGCAGCGCGCGATCAAGCCAGCGATCCAGGGCCGCGACTTGATCGCACAGTCGCAGTCCGGTACCGGTAAGACTGCGGTCTTTTCGATCTCGGTCCTCCAGACGCTCGACACGTCGAGCAACGAGACGCAGGCGCTCGTGATCTCGCCGACGCGCGAGCTCGCAGAGCAGACGCAAAAGGTCCTGCTCGCACTCGGCGACTTCATGAACGTCCAGTGCCACGCGTGCATCGGCGGCAAGTCGATCGGCGAAGACATCCGGCGCTTGGACCACGGCGTGCAGGTCGTATCGGGTACTCCTGGGCGGATCTTTGACATGATCCGGCGCCGGAACCTCCGGACGCGCAACATCAAGATGCTCGTGATCGACGAAGCCGACGAGATGCTCAACAAAGGCTTCAAGGACCAGATCTACGACATCTACCGGTACCTCCCGCCGTCGACGCAAGTGCTCCTGGTCTCGGCGACGATGCCGCAGGAAGTGCTCGACCTCACGCGCAAGTTCATGAACGAACCGGTGAAAGTGCTCGTGAAGCGCGACGAGCTCACGCTCGAAGGCATCAAACAGTTCTTCGTGGCCGTGGAGAAGGAAGAGTGGAAGTTCGACACGCTCTGCGACCTCTACGACACGCTCACGATCACGCAGGCTGTGATCTTTTGCAACACGAAGCGCAAGGTCGACTGGCTCACGACCAAGATGCGCGAAGCAAACTTCACGGTGTCGTCCATGCACGGCGACATGCCGCAGAAAGAGCGCGACGCGATCATGCAAGAGTTCCGCAGCGGCGGCTCGCGCGTGCTCATTACGACTGACGTCTGGGGCCGCGGCTTGGACGTCCAGCAAGTCTCGCTCGTCATTTGCTACGACTTGCCGAACAACCGCGAGCTGTACATCCACCGCATCGGTCGCTCCGGCCGCTTTGGCCGCAAAGGCGTCGCGATCAACTTTGTCAAAGAGGACGACGTCCGCATCCTCCGCGACATTGAGCAGTACTATAGCACGCAGATCGACGAGATGCCGATGAACGTCGCCGACTTGATCTAGGCGCTCGTAGGTCTCTAGGACGTGGAGGTCGAGGGCGTCGGGACCCAGTGGCGCAGCAGTCAGTCGTAGGTCGCACCCACTCTCTCTCTTGCATTCGTACGTACAACTGTGCACGTTGGATCCTTCGACGCTCGTCACTCGCTCTTGTTCATTCCTTCGGTCGAACGCCTGCGACGGCAGTGGCGCATCAGCATCGCCGTAGATGATGAGGACTGCTGGCAATGGCTCCAATCACTACGTGCCACCTCTGGCCACGAAGAAGATCGTCAGGACGTCCTGCATCTTGACGTCATGATACGAAGTGGTGGTGGGGCTGTAGCACGTGGGATGGAGTGAAGCCGCACTTGACAACTCGCTGCGGAGGACTCGGAGCTCCCGTTCACTGATGATGACGATCGCCGCCGCGCAAGCATGTGCCGTGCAAGCAGTCGTTGCGGCACTCGAGTTCCTCGTGCCGCCGCTGCGGCGCGCGCTCGCGTGGGACCCGATCGAGTTTGGACCACTCTTCCCGGTACGACGGACTGACTGTTGTGGTAGGAGCGACGTGCGTACGTGACTGACTGGTGGGTGAATGAGTTGTCGTAGGAGTACACGGAGGCGGATTCGCTCCTCGGCGTCTCAGTGGTCGAGAGGACGATGAAGACAGCAGTGGACGACAGCTCGCACGCGGTGACCGTCGTGACGTCCAAGACGATTGAGCGCCTCGCAGCGCCAGCGAGTAGCAGCTAAGACGCTTGTCTAGTGTGAGAGTGTGAGCGATGGGCTGTCGTTCGAGCCATCCGATGTAAGACAAGACTGTAAGACTACAAGTGGTCTCTTTGGCTCTTTGTCTCTGTCTCCATGCCTCATGTCGTGCCTCTCGCGAGCTAGTTGACGTACCAGAGGTCTTGGATCGTAAAGCCGTCCGGGAGGCTCTCGATCGCCAGCCCGAGCTCTTTCGAGAACGTCGGTGGGCGGTCCTGGTTCTTGTTCACTGCGGCGTAGTACGCAGCGAAAGCGTCCATGGAGCTCGAGTAGTCCTCTTCGATCTCAATGTCGTCCATCTTGCGCGGCTGCTTGACGACGTCAAGACTCGGAGGCTTGTCTTCGACTTCGTAGTCCACGCCGTAGATCGGGCTCGCTGAGAAGACGCGGTGGAGGCTCTGGATCTCTTTGAAGAGCTCGTGCAAGCGCTCCTCTGGGTCCACGCGGAAGCCCAAGATGTAGCCGCCGCTCGCTGCCGACGTCTCAACGACGAGCGCAGGGCCGAACTTGGAGCTCCGGATGCGCGCCGAGTTGATCTGCATGTACGGAATACTCACGTTGAAGTTCTCAGCGAGGTTCGCGTGCCACACGACGCGGACGTTCGTGACGAAGAGCGTCCCGAGGTTCCCTTGGTCGGACGAGAGGTTCCAGACGCCGTTGAGGCGCGTGTAGACTTGCTCATGTGGCAAGAGCGCGAGCTCTTTCTCTTTGATGATCGCGCCGCGGAGCTTGAGTTCGCGATAGAGCTTGGTCGTCTCGTACGACCGAAAGACAGCTTGGATTGTCGTGAAGAGCCGCGGACTCGCTTTCACGAGGCTCGTAAAGATGAATTCGAAGCGCGAGTTGGCGTACTTGGTCATGACGTACAGCGCCTGCGTGTTGCCGCGAAGCTTGGACGTCGCCGTGCGGATCTTGATCGTCTGGATGCAGCTGTAGCCGATGCTGAGGTTCGTCCGCACGGACTTGTGCGACGCCCAGAGCAAGCGCAAGTTTGTGATCTCGAGCGACCCGCGCTCGCCGTTGTTCCCTTTCGTGTCCTCGACCGAGTTGATCGAGTCAATGAGCACTTCGCCCTTGCGCATCTCCATCGCTGCGGACGACACATCAAAGCGGATCTCGCGGTCCTGCCACGTGAGCGACTCGGGCGCCGCGCGGATCTCCATCGCGCGCTCGCCTTGGTGCTTGGTGGTGGGTGCTCTCGTGAATGACGACGAGTTGGCGGCGCTTCAGTCTCACGTAACGAACAGCGATAGAGGTCGCAAGTCCCAATCGTATCAGTCCATAGGGCACTTAAGACTTCTGGGCGAGTACTCTGAGTCTAGCTCTCGTTGCTATGACGACCTGATGCCGTCAGCCAGGACTGTTCATCCTCCTTCATTTGTCTCTTACAATGCAATGGCTGTATCTACGCATGGCGGGTCGTAGACACGACCCGCTACGGCGCGCGTTGCAGCGCGGTAGACTTCGTCAAGCAGCTTGTTGCCCCAGACCCCGAGGCTCGCGCGCACGCCGCGCTCGGCTTCGCGCTCCTGGAGCAAGCGACTCGGGTAGATCTTGGAGAGCGACCAGCGCATGACGACGACCGTGTCGCCATGTTGGCGGAACGTAAAGATGCCGGACGTGTCGCGGCGAATGCGCGTCAGCGGCTGGTACGGATACAGCTCGTCGCTCTCAACGGACTCGACGAGGAAGATTCCGAGACCCTCGTCTTCGTCGTACTCGTAGTATGTAATGACGTTCGTCTCGACTTGGCCGTGGAACGACGCGCACGTGGCCACGAGGCGGTGCTGCGAGCACTGCGAGTCAGGACTCTCGTCGTTCTCGCGCACGGTGATGTGGCCAAGCCACTCGGTGAACGTGATCTCGACGTTCCGGACGAGGTAGTTGAACGTCTCGAGTGCGCTCTGCGCATTGAACACGTGCGTGGGGATCGGCGGGAGCGGCAAGATGTCAAAGTTCAGGACGCAGAACGTCCCGTGGAGGCTCTCGTAGCGCTCTTGCTCAGCAAATGGACGGAGCGGGTCAAGTCCAGCGCTGCGCTCAGCGATGAAGCGCTTCGATGCTTCGAGCGCTTGGAGGCGCGTGGCAACGAACGCTGCTCGCCGCTCGGCTGGGTCGGCTGGGAGGTGGATGTTCAAGTGCAAAGGACACTTGTCCTGGAGCGTCTGTAGGCATTGAGCAAAAGAAAGAGCATGAGCGAGTACGGGATCAGGCCGTTGGTGAGAGACAGCAGCAGTAAGGACGTCGAGGACGCACCGCGTACTTGGACACGAGCGCCTGGAGCCCCGTGAGCGCAAACTGCTGCGTCTTAAGTGCGTCCTTGAGCAAATGGTGCGTGTACGCGCTCTTTGCAGAGGATGCAGACGTGCGAGGCACAGTTGTCGGCAATGGTGGCGTCGACACGGCCGACGTGCTCGAGAGCGCTGGCGACGAGCTCGTGACTGACGATATCGACGGCGCAGGCGACGACACGGACGACGCGGACGACACGGACGACGCGTCGTTCACAGAGTCGCCACAGTTGCTGCCGTCTGACACGAGCGCTTGGAACTTGAGCGCTCGGAGCTCGAGCTCGAGTTCTTGCATGCGCTCTTGGAGCATGAGGATCTCGTCCTAGACAACCGTAGAAAGTGTATGTGAGACCTCCAGGACGCGACAGAGACTAGCCGGAACGGAATACAAGCGAGTCGCGCACCTTGCGCACGTGGTATGTCGCGCGCGGACGGCGCCGGCGCTTTCGCTGCGGCGCAGACGCTGTGCTCTTATCGATCGGCGAGCCTTCCGAGTCGCTGTCGGTGCTCAGCCCCGCGCGTGCGTGCGATCGCATCGTGAGATAGCTCGCAGATGTTGATGCAAGAGCGCGATCAGGACAATGGCATCGTTTCAAGGCGAAGGTGAATGCCTGTGGCGAAGACTCGACACCTGGTTTTTGGCCAATCAAAGCGAGCGAACTGACGCAACAACATTGCAATTAATGTTGCGTCAAAATCCGAGGTAATTGTGACAGATTCAGCGGCGATGTACACAAATAACAATTACGCAATCAGTATGTCACAATAACACCATACCTTGAACCCTATGACATCAAACGACAGACGTGTTCAACGTCGTTCCCATGGATCGCAACGAGCGCCAGTCGTGCAGACGCCACTGATCAATCGACAACAAGAGCATGAGCGCGCCACCAGCATCGACGCCAGCGAACGCGCCGAGCGCTAAAGGCGTGATGGAGTACACGCCGCCGCCGTACTTTGACCCAAAGTCAAGCCGCGTGCCGACGTGGCTCCAGCCGTGGATCGCCGACACGTTCTCGTTCGTTATGATCCACTACAACCTCTGGATCATCCCAGTCATTGCGGTATTCTACTATCTCTACCACGTACGTCTGTGCGCTTGCTTGCTTGCTCTTGTGTGGTCCATAGTGCGTTGTTGCTTGTCACGATGATACAGTGACGCGAACGATTGGACGCTGTTATCACCTGCAGTCTGGGCACGGGTACATCGCACTCGCGCTCGTGGCGCTCTACGTCCCGAGCTTCATCGACGGATCCGAGTACACGGCGCACGGCCGACCGTGGGAGTGGATCTGGAAGACGCCGCTCTGGCGTCTGAGCTCTGAGCGTCTCAAGTACGTACACACTGCTCTCTATCATTGGCGATCGTATGTTGATCTGACTCGCTGACTCGCGTGTGCTGCGACAGCATCCAGCTCATTCGCGAGCAGGAGCTTGACCCGAAGAAGCAGTACCTCTTTGGCTTCCACCCGCACGGCATCATCGTCCTGTCGCGCATTGCCTGGTTCGGCGGGAGCTGGGAGACGCTGTTCCCAGGCATCAAAGCGCGCTGTGCGTCCTTCGCTCTTGTTGTACCTCTCTTCGACTGATGATCAGACTACAGCACTCACACACACTCTGTGGTGCGATGCGTCCATGGCTCGAATGGCGCAGTGCTCGGTGCCACCGCAGTGTTCAAGATCCCACTCGCGCGCGAACTCTGCCTCTGGTACGAGCATTCGAGACCGCCACGCGCGCCTCTCTCTCTCTCTCTCTAACTATGAACACGTGCCTGTAGGCTCCATGGCGTCGATGCGTCGCGCACAACGGCTGAGAAGGTGTTCCACGCCGGCCATAGCATTATCGTGTACCCAGGCGGCGTCTCTGAGATCTTCTCGACCGACCCCGAGTCCAAAGACGTGCGTCATCATGACACTGTTGAGCCCACAGTAGCAGCAGCCTCACTCACTTCTACGTGTATGTCTCGTAGAACACGCTCGTGCTCAAGAACCGCCTCGGGTTCGTGAAGCTCGCGATGCGCCAAGGCGCTGAGCTCGTGCCGACGTTCGTCTTTGGCGAGAAGTGGTTCTACAAGTACGTCTTAGGCGCTCTCTCTCTCTCTTTGCCTTGTTCCGACCCACAGAGTCTCACCCAGGACCTGCCTGTGCAGTGTCTGGACGCCACCGCAGTGGGTCGTCACGCTAGCGCGCAAGACGATCAAGATCCCGCTCATTCTCTTCTGGGGCCGCTTCCTCTGGCTCCCGAAGCTCCTGCCCAAGCACCGTCCGTACGGCGTCGTCTACGGCACGCCGATCCCGACGACAAAGACCGCCGAGCCAACGGACGAGCAAGTCCGAGCTGTGCATGCGCAGTACGTGCGCGAGGTCGAGCGCCTCTTTGAGCAGTACAAGCGTCGCTTTGGCTACGACGCGGACGAGAAGCTCGTGCTCACGTAGCGTCCATGACGGAGGGCTCTAGACAGCAGCGTAGCTGAAGCTCACTCGAGTCGTGAGTGCTCGTCCACTGCGTCCGAGACAACGAACCAAACACACTCACGTCTTGTTGGAACCGTTGCTCCTATGAGAAGCGCCTACGCCTCGTTGTGTGGCGAACTCACAGCAGCCGCGGTAGTCACGCTCTCGAGCATCGTCTTGCACCACGCAGCCGAGCCAAAGCCGATCTCGTGCGCGTCCTGGAGCGTCGGTGTGATCCGATCCGAGTGGTGCAGATGGCCGTAGAACGCCCGTGTGAGCGACACGACGACCTCGTCGTCACTGTCGCCACTCGCCCTACAGTCGCTGCTGCTCGTTGGCTTTCGATACGCGCGGATCGCGAGCACAGCCGTGACGTCTTCGCGCAGACGCTCGTCGGGTTGGTACGGATACAAAGCGTCGCTGTCGACGTAGTTGACGCAGACAAGTGCTGTGTCACCGACGCTCGAAGCGCTGCTGCTGCGTCTGAGCGCGCTGTAGAGCACCAAATTGGACTCGAGCTCGAGTCCAGACGCCATCGTGCGCACAAAGCGCTGGCTCGCGACGCCTGGCGCGCCGCTGTCGAACTCGCCTTCGCGCACCATGAGCTGCCCGGACGACTCGGTCCAGGCGATCTCCATGTTGAAGTAGTACGTGAGCATCGCGTCGAGCACGCGCTGGACGCTCTTGACGCCAGGGAGCAGTACGATGTCGAATCTTGCGTGGAACTGGTCGCCATCTGGCGCAGTGCGCGTCTCGCTGTGCGCGTACGCGAGCGTCGGGTCCAAGTGACTCGACCGCGCGGCGAGGGTACCGCTCTGCGTCATCGAGGATGCTCGCCTTTGCGCTTGCAAGCGTAGCGACTCGGTCGCTCCAGTCCGCACCGAGGTGCAGTGGCGCTGTGAATGGCGGGCTCTACAGATCCGAGGCACATACAAAGGCAGGTGGTGGTGTGAGCTGTCGGCTGCAAGCTCCAAGCTCCGACGTCACAGAGGGCTGAGACGTACCGAGAAGCCAGCGACACTGGCATGAGCTCGAGCAAGTACGAGCTGCTGCTCGAGGATGGCTTGACGCAGTAGCTCGTTCTCGCGCTGCTGCTTCGCGAGTGCGATCGCTCGACTCGGTGCCGCAGCGTTCAGATACAGCGCTTTCTGGACTTGTAGGCGCATGAGCTCGCTCTTGAGCGCAAGCTTCTTCTCCTGAAGCGTGCAATGTTAGCGTTAGTATCACTGCCTTGTGATGGAGCTGAATCGACTGCGATCGAGTACCATGTTGTGCTGTGCACACACCCACCTTTTGCAGCTTGTAGTACGATGTCGTCGAGCATCTGCGATGTGTGTGTGCGCGCTGCCACTGCTCGTGCATTTGGTGCTGCAAGTCCTGGAGCATCGCAGTGCGCATCGAGTGAATGGCTGGGACTTCCGCACCCGCGCGGAGCTGCTTCCTGATGTTGTTGTTGTTGCTGCTGCTGCTGATCGTACTCCCAGGCGGCGAGATCACAGTCGTTGTCGGCATTGCGCTTTAGCTGTTGTGTGCGTGGCAAGTTACTGACTGAGTGAGCTGTCATTCAAGCTCGTTGACAAGCATCAATGTTTCCCGCAATTCCATATTAAATATAAGATGTTGGAGAGAATTAAATCGACAGCATAATCAAGGCATGATTCTCAGACTCGATCAGACGAAAATCAGACGATTACGAGTGTTACAGACTGATCCGAACTTGACAAGCAAGACCTGACGTCTCAGGGCTCGTGTGCCGACACAGAGCTCTTGGGCGAGCTCGCGATCCGCGAAGACGACGGCCACGGACTCCAGGGCACGTTCCAGAATCGAATCGTCTCGGACATTGGCGACAAGGTCCAGGTCGAGCTCAACTGCGCCATGTTCTGCCAGATGTGCGACGCGAGCAACGCGTACGGCGGTGGCCGGCCGTTCGGGCTGATCGTCGCCGACACAGTCGATGAAGATGCCAAGTTCCCGTACTCGCCACTGTCGCGTCTGCGCCAGGACGTCACCGCAGCAGTGACCGTGACGCTCCAGCCGCGCAAGCGCACGACGACCCAGCGCTCCAACAGCCCCAGTGCTGCAACGGACGGCAGTGACGGCGATGACGAAGAGCTCATGGTCGTCGTCACGCGCACGTGTTTGCTCAACCTCCGGCGCACGACAGTGCCGATCTCGCCGCACGTGATGCAAGCGCTGCGCGACAGCATCGAGCGCTGGGGCGACGCCATGATGGCAAAGGCGCGCGAGATCGTGTACCACAGCCACCCGAGCGCGAGCCTCAGCGCTGGACTGAGCACGCGGCAGCTCACAGACGTCGACGTGTGCGAGCTCCTCGATCTGGACGACAGCGTCGATGCACTTGCACACGTCACATGAGTCTGCGACTGCTAGTCTCTTGTTGTTGCTCCTGCTGCTGTTGTTGTTGATCAAGTATGAACGAAGAGAGTCAAAGCCTCCCTCACGTGTGAATGCTGTGAGCTGGAGGTCTGCCACTTGGTCATCACGCGCTGTCTCGCCATCGCCATCGCTCTGTCTTGCGTGTGCGTGCAAGCGCAAGAGAGGACGCTCATCATCGTAGTGTTCGCGCCTTCCAGTGGTCGAGTTTCGGATTTGGCGGACTCGATGGAGCCAAGTGACGTGACGTGAAGCTGCAGTCTGTTCGTCTGACTGACTGATAGCTCGCAGTGCCTCACTGGCGTCGTCAAGTGCTGGTCACTGTCAGACTCTCGATCTTGCTCGCTCATATGCGACGACCGACACTGCAGCGACACGTTGACGCTCTGCAACCGCACCTTCTCGTCTGGATGACTCCGTTTGGTGCTGCTCCAGCTGCGCTCGAGTGGATGCGAGCACCAGCACCAGCAGTCAATGCGCTCGTCTGTCAAGCGACCGCGACGCGAGACGAAGCATCCGTACTATGTGCGCAAGGTGCGTGGCGCTGCTTTCGTGGTCGAAGAGATCTCGTGGTTCATACGGCACCGTCGATCCATCGTCGTTGCTTGCTCTCTCACACGCGCACACTCTATCAACACGAATGCGACGGACGGACACTAGGAAGAGAAGCAGGCGCTGCAGGAGCAAGCGCAAGCGCTGCAAGCTCAACTCGACGCTCTCAAGTCTCGACCACCTCCGTCGCATGTGATCCAACAAGGCGGTGATGCGCAGCACTGCGACCAGCGACACCAAGCGAACGAGCTCCTGTACGCGCTCATCCATGAGCAGCAGCTCTCGCTCGCGGCTCTCAACGCGGCAATCACAGCTCATGCAGTACGTGTGCCTCTCACAAGCTTCTGTAATGTGTTGGTGTTGCTTCCTCAGAGTCGCATCGCCACCACCCAAACGCTACCGATCACTCTTCTCACTCACTCGCTCGCCTCTTCCTGCTGCTCCTGTTCATGCACAGCAATCACAGGACACGCTGCCGTTCGAGTCGTTCATCCGACTCGGCACGCGCATTGACGAGCGCCACGCGACGCTCGCAGCGCTCAAGCTCCAGAAGATCCAGGACGCGCGGCGCTACCTCACTGCACGCACACAGTGTCGATCTCCACGTACCGAGCGAAGAGCTCTCGCGCTTTGTGTCGCCGAGCGGCCACTTCTGCCTCCTGCGCGTCGACGTCACGCCGTTTGACGAGAGCACGAAGAGCGTGCGGCAGGTCTACGACGCGCTCCTGCAGTACTTCTACACCTTGGAGATCAGCGTGTCGGAGGCGCTCGGTGGCGTCATGGTGCGCGAGAGCGACGACAGCGAGAGCCACGACTACGACGAGTACCGCCGTGGAGTCTCGCAGAATCGCTTCCTCACCACTGGCACCACAGGCGTGCCAGTCGAGCTCAACGCAGCGATGTTCAGTGCCTTCGAACAGTCGAGTGACGGCAGTGACGTCGGCGTCATCGTCGCCGACTCGGTCGACCACGACGAGCTCTTTCCGTACAACCCAGCGCAGCGCGTGCGCCAGGACGTCGTCGCGGCACTAACAGTTCGGTCAGTGCCCAAGACAGCGACGACGACAGCACTCACAGCAGCTCACGACCAAAGCAGCGATGTCAATGGTGACGATGACGAATCGACGGAGCGCACGATTGTGCTCACACGTGTGGTGCTCTTGCGACTGCACAAGATCGAGCTCCCGATCGCACCGCTCGTGATGGAGCAACTGCGCGACGAGATGAACAAGTGCGGAGCGATCATGCTCGAGAAGACACGAGCGTTCGCGAGCATGAAGCAGCTGCCGTCTTCACTCGTGTAGATCCAAGCGATCGTCCGCTAGTCAGTCGATCTGTTGAGCAAGGAGCAGAAGACGCCAACCACCTGATGGTTGTGTGTGTGTCGCTTGCTGAAGAGTGAGCTGCTGTGTTGCTAGGAAGTGGGCGGTCGATCGATCGCGGCGTGTGCCTCTTGACAACGCAGTAGCTTCGCAAGCGCCATCGAGCTCAGAGCATGCGCAGTGCAGACACAGTCACACCAAGCATACACCGAGACAGCGCGAGTGAGAGACAGAGAGCAACATCTCGGTGGTCATCAATCCTCATTGTTGGCGTGTGTCAGCTCGTTTTTCGCAAGTGTCTTCATTCTGAGCTCATCATTCGCATCATTCAGACACGAACAACAACATCAGCAACTCGGAATGGCGTCGACACGCGAGCTCCAAGCTGCGCTCGAGATGCTGCTCGATGTGCACGCGCAACGAAGCGCAAGTGCGAGCGGCGCTGCACTCGCGCCGAAGCGGTCGTCGGATAGCAGCAGCAGCGATGGCGACAACGACGACACTGTCGCGCCACAACAACAGCAACAACTGCAACAACAACTGCAACTGCAGGTCGTGCGAGCGAAGAAGCGACCGCGGCAAACTCGCAAGCCGACGTACTACGTGCGCAAGGTGCGTGTCCTGGCAATTGCGTCCACTTGTGACGCAAGTGCATGTACACAACAGGCTCTTGCTCACTCACACTCTGCTCGCACACACAACGACACTCAGGAAGAGACCCAGGCGCTCCAGGCAGAGCTGGCAGTGCTGAGTGCGCAGCTGGCGTTCCTCACGAGCGAGAACGGGATTCTCGCAAATCCGCACGCAGTCGCACCGAGTCTCCTTGCCCAGCTCCAGGACGCGCTCCAGCGCAAGCAAGCTGAGAACATGGTCTTGCGCGACGCCGTGCGAGGCAATGCGCTCACGCTCGCGCGCATCCAATCGGCGTTCAGCGGTCGCACGGTGCGTTGTCGTGTGTTAGTGTCTGTGCGTCCTTGTACGCGTGTCTGCGTCTGCTAGTCAACGTATGACAGAGCTGACAGCCTCACTGACTGCTGTTGCTACTGCTGTCACCAATGGACGAACCGCCCTCTCTCCCACTCGCAGACTGAAGCGCACACGCGTCTGCCGTTCGAGTCGGTCATTCGGCTCGGGACCGACTGGAGCGAGCGCCACGCGACGCTCCTGGCCATGAAAGACGCCAAGCTCCACGGCGCACAGGAGTACATGGCCGAGCGCACGCGGTGTCTCGACCCGAGTACGCCGCACATGGAGCACGCGCGCTTTGTGAACTCGGACGGCGACCTCTGCGGTTTACGCCTCGACATCGTGCCGTTCGACGGCATCACGAGCGTCCAGCACGTCTTTGACGCTCTGCTGTTCTACTTGTTCAACATGGAGATCAGCGTGACCGAGGTCCTCGGCGACGTGACCGTGCGCGAGAACGAAGGGCGGCGCGTCCAGGGCATCATGCAGAACCGTCTCGTGTCGAACCTCTCGAGCGACCTCCAAGTCGAGACGAACTCGGCGCTCTTCTGCGAACTCTATCACCACGACGCCATAATGCCCAGCCACGGCACGTGCGGCCGCGACGTCGGTGTCGTGGTGGCGAACTTTGTCAGCGACGACGCGCTGTATCCGTACACGCCGTCGACGCGTCTGCGCAACGACATCACGGCAGCGATCACGATCTCGCTCGAGCCCAAGACGTCAGCCGCGACGCGTCGCAGCGATAGCCAGTGGCATCTCGCAGAGAGTGGTGCAGCTGGCGATAACGCGGACGACCTGGTCGTTGTCATGCGACGCACGGGGTACATTTGTCTGCGCCAGACGGACTTGCCGATCCCACCGCACGTGCTGGAAGAGCTGCGGCGCCGCGTCGAAGGCTGGGGCGACGCCATGCTCGAGACGGTGCGCAGCATCGTGTATCCGCAGCCGACAACAACAACAACAGCAGGAGTGGATGCAGCAATGCGTTGCTAGCCAGACAAGACAGTACAACATCAGGCTATGTGCTGTTGGAGCAACAACACAAGCAACTTGCATGAACAACAACAAGCGTGCAACTTGCAAGTGTTGACAACTCGAGCCAAGCATGGAGCAAACAACAGGCAAGTCGCAAGGATCTGCAAGGAGTTGTCAAGAATGTCAAGACTGTGCTTGTGGCAACAATAGTGGTTGGTCGATGGAGGCTAACGATACGGCGCAGGCACTCAGCCGCTGTTCACGAGCGCAGTCCAGGGCAAGAGCGCCGAGTTCGTCGAGCCCACGAACTCGTAGTCGCGCAGGTAGTGCCCGCGCTTCATCGTCCGCTCGCTCTCGCCCATCGCGTACGGCAGACCGAGGTACAATCTTGCGTTGTTGTTGTTGTCGCGGTTGTTGTTGCTGCTGTTGCTAGTTGTCGTCATGGTCGGGAGTCGTAGTGCATTGACGTCTGGTATTGTCGATGCAGTCGGACCTCTCGGTTCGTTGTATTGCGTCTCGAGGTCTTGAGCAGTGGCGTCATCGCTTTGGCATTGCTCTTGTTGCTGCTGCTGTGGTTCTCCTACGAGTCTAGCTGACGTGCGAGAAGCGGTTGCTGCTGCCTGCGGCTTGGCGCGGTAGATGTTCATCTTGCGTCCGATCACGTACAGCTGAAGGAGCACGACCGGGTCGGTCATCATCGCGATGTTCATGATGCGCACAGCCGACCAGTGCCGCTTCCGGCGCGCGAGGACGTCGACGAGACTGTCGTGGTGCGGACAGCCCTGGACTGCGTGCCACCACGTATGTCGCGTCTGCTTGAATTGGCAGCTGGGTGTGCACGCTCTCGGAGCGCCGACACTCGAATGTGCGCGCTGCGGATGCACGACTGGTGCTGGGAGCACTGCGCTCGAGCAGCACCATCGAGGCGGCAGCTGGCGATGCAGCGGATTAGACGCGCTGCTCTTGTCGGGCGAGTAGCGCAGTGCGTCGCCTAGCTGGGATACCGCACGCACTGGCGGACTCGCAACGCTCTCAACGAGCGTCATGCGCCAGTGCGTGAGAAGCGATCCGCGCGGCCACATGCCACTCGCGCTATGTGGGATGTAGTACGAGTGACACGTGAGCGCCAAGCACGTGTCGCTGATGAAGTGCAGACACTCACACAATATTGTGGCGGTCGTTCGAAGCGAGTCGAGCGGTAGCATTGACACAGACGAGCACTGTCATGTTAAATGGAGTAGGTCGAGCTTTGAGCAGACTGAGCGACACTCGACGCCTTCCCATTGCGTCACTCGTCCGCTTCACGCGTGTGTGTGCGCTAGACCCGACTGCCAGTTGCAGCAGAAGTACGTCCCGCTGGGACCGATTCGCGAACAGCAGTAGCAGTAGCGTGTGTGAACCTGTATCTCGAGCGTGTACGACGAGATATCGCCTGGACACTGTAGTATTGACAGCGCAGTTCGTACTGCGCCGATCAGCTACACGATCAGCACCCGAGTGGATACACGTTCACGTCAAGCAACATCGGCGGCAAGTAGCAGCAACGACGAGCCAACAGAGCCGCAGCGCAGACAGCAACTGATCAATTCTGCTGTGCTCTGGCAGCAGCGCTTCACCTCGCGGTCGAGCCCGCCGAGGTGCGCGTGATCTTGCTGCTCGAATGTGGACAAGAGTTGGTCTTTCTTTTAGTGTCGTGCTTGAAATGCTCATACTTAGGCTTATGTACTCTAATGTATTTCTCAGAAGCGGCGTCATCTCATAGGCGGCGCTCCTTTATTCGGAGTGATTTTAGAGCATGTGCCACTTTCTCGATTTTACAAATATACACATCCTATAATACTGACATAACACAGAACAGAGAATATGCAAGCTTTACATCACGTGATGGCGGCCATACATCGCCGTCATTCATCTCTGATTGTGTCGTCAAAGGCATTCACTTGCTTGCCCATTCATATGTTTAACTCACACATGATGTCACCCTCTTAAACGTCGTCGATCATGCAGACTACTAGTAGACTCTGACGTAGATATGACGTGTGCATATCGAATTGTATTATATCCACATCAACTCATAAACAGAATATTGGCACTATCATAAATCATCACCTTTTTCTCGCCGCGCTCTATTATGATCGCACAATGCGAGAACATCTCAAAGGCGAGGCTCCTTTATTTGAAGCACTGTTGTATAATGTGACTGCCGTCAAAGAGATATATAATAGAGTAATGTGACCGCCGTTAATGAGATGTACAATAGAGTAGCCTTAAATAGCGTAATCGATAGTTTGGCTGTTTACTCACAGTTGTTTTATGTGACCCACTCCAATTTGCTGTTGTGTGATATGCAACTTATTTGCTCAAGATGAAGACGACGACGTCTCGAGCGGATGCGTTCGATCGCGCAGCAGCGCTCGAAGTGATCGCGACGCGACCTGGCGGCGACAAGCTCATGGACTTGACGTTCCTCCATGCGATCGCTGCGCCAAAGCGGAAGCGCGCACTGTCGCTCCACAACGACAACGACAGTGACGACACTGCTGGAACCGCCACTGAGGACGTCGTCGTGGCAGAGGACTCGACAAGCGGCGATGGCAGCAGCGATGCAACAGACTCGCCCCATACGCCAGTGCCAACGTCGCAGCAACAGCATCAGCAGCAACTGAAGAAACAACGCAAGCCGACGCACGTGCTGCGCAGAGTACGTCGTCGCTATGGTGGCCTCGCTTCTGCTCTCTCACTGCATCTCAATAGCAGAGACCACGACAGCGCACTGACTGACTGGATCGATCGACTCGTGCTGCGCTGCTGCAGGAAGCAAAAGCAAAGCTACTAGAAGAGCTCCGACACCTCGAAGCGCGCGCTGCGCTGCTTCGTCAAGAGACTGGACAAGCCGATCCACGTGAGCTCCAGGACCGCTATGCTTTGAGCGCCGACCTGCGTGAAGCGATTCTGCAGCGCGACTTGGTCATCGCGACGTCTCAGTCTGCGATCTCTGGCTACATGGTGCGTGCAAGGCGCGCGTGTCGGTCGAGCTGCTACTGAGCGAGCTGCGCGCCTCAGACGCTCACACTGTCTTGTCTTGTCTTGTCTAGAACGCTCGCGTCGACAGTCCGCTGGCGACGCACATCCATCTCCCAGTCAACTGGGCAGCGCGGCGCGCAGTCCTCCTCGGCTTGAAAGACCGCAAAGTGCGCGACGCCCATCGGTTCATCACGGAGCGCACGCGCCACATGAACAAGCTCCAGGCCGCAAGCGAAGTCTCGCAGTTCGAGACCGCAAACGGCGACATCTGCGTCACGAAAGTCGACGTGACGCCGTTCGAAGGCGTGTCGAGCGTCCAGCAAGTCTTTGCGGCGCTGCAGTTCTACTACCAGAACCTCGAGATCTCGCTCTCAGACATGTCTGGGACCGTCACGATCCGCGAGAACGACGACGACGCGATCATCAGCGCCGCCGACCACGCCGTGCTCCAGCACCGCCTCGTATCTGCGGAGCGCTGTGGTGCGCTCGTCGAGAAGAACGCTGTCGTGTTCATCGACCACAGCGACTGGCGCACTAGCGCAGACACGCACGCAGACGACCAGTGGGCAATCGCAGTCGGCGACTTTGTCGATCAAGACGATCTGTATCCGTACGTCCCGACGCAGCGCATCCGCAAAGACTCGACGTCGGTCGCCAAGCTGAGCGCGCACTGGCGCTCTCGTCGTCCTGGACTAGGTGCAGCATCGGCTTCTACAGCTCTACCAGGCGCTGGCGATGCAGAGGACGACGACAAGGAGCTCGTCGTCGTGCTCACGCGGTGGCACTTGATGCTCTTGCACCGCCCTGCGTTTGCGCTCGACGCGAGCGTCCTGAGCGCGATCGCGAGCGAGCAGAGCGACGCGCTGAACGTGATGCTCCGGAGCATGCGGCAAGGCCTCGCTGCGACTCCAGCGGTGGCGTCGTGGGTCTGACGTGAGTCGCTGTGTTGAGGACGGAGCGTCCACATGAAGCGCACGATGGACGATGAGCAACAGCCAATAGACAGGCGTGTTCGCTGTTGTCTCAGAGTTCCTGTGTAATGTGATAAATACCAGTTTTGATCGCATGACATCAACAGACAGATTGTGTCATAAACCCTGTCGTAGATGATGACGCCTCGAGGCTTAGGCGTCATCCAGCTCGCTCGAGTCACACACACACACACAGCGCAGGAGCTCGAGCACGCAACAGATGCCCAAGCAGCAGGA
Organism: Pythium guiyangense; assembly: GCA_003730235.1. Taxonomy (NCBI): domain Eukaryota; phylum Oomycota; class Peronosporomycetes; order Pythiales; family Pythiaceae; genus Pythium; species Pythium guiyangense. The sequence continues at coordinate 577,850 of QXDM01000046.1, read as the reverse complement.
GCAAGAGCGCGCCATGAGCGCGCACGTCCGGACCCGATCCTCGACGCGCGCGGCGTCACGCGCACTGCCGCTGTCGATGCCGCGGCGCGCCGTCGCAGGTGCGCCACCGCATCAATTGCTGCCGTCCCCACGCTCGTTCACACGCATGGAGCCGCCACAGCAGCAGCAGCAGCCATTCACGGCCATGATGATGGCGCCGATCAACCACCACCAGCAACAACACCCGGAGCCGATGGACGACGATGGCGAGAGCACGTATAGCTACAGCAGTGGCGACAGCGGCGACGGCTACGACAGCCAGCACTACGTGCACGACAGCTACGACAGACACCATCACCAGAGCCACACGTACAATAGCAGCTATAGCAGCGCTCCACATGCGCCTCCGACTCACGCAATGGCGTCGGCAGCGCCAAGCGCGACGATTGGAGCGCACCTGCTCGCGCCGTATGCAGCAAACGCAACAAACTCGCGCGTCACGCCAGACGCAGGAGGATCCGCTGTCCCAGCGACAGCGCGCAAGAGCTACAAGCCGCGCAAAGCGACGCACGTCGTGCGGAGGGTATGACGCTCGCTCAGTCTCTATCTCTATGCGTCGAATAGGCACTGACGCCTATGCACTGGTGTGACGACTGCAGGAAGAGAAAGAAGAGCTCGAGCGCCAGATCGAGCGCTTGCAAGCCGAGCTCCTCGGGCTCAAGTACCGCGCCATGTTCCCCGACCTGCACACAAGCAGCTCGGCTTCGTCAGGCGCGCAAGCGAACCCGAGCAGACTGAACGCCGAGTTCACTGGCGACGTCCTGCGCGACGCGATCAAGATCCAGCAGCTCTCGCTCGCGAGTGTCCAAGCCGTGATCTCCAACTACGTCGTACGTCTCTCTTTCATCGTGCTGCTTCTGTATCTGAAATGCTCTTGTAAGCGAATGACACTCGTATCTGACGGGCTACGCTTCTGTGGCTTGACATGTAACCAGCGCCTCCACAAAGTGAGTCCGATCCACACACCGATCCGTCTCGGAAGCGACGTTGCGAAGCGGAAGCTCACGCTCCAGGCGCTCAAAGACGCAAAGCTTGCCGAGGCGAAGCGGTTCTTGACCGAGCGCACACGTGGCATGGACATGACGAAGCTGTTCTCGGAGGAAGAGCGGTTTGAGACCGACGACGGCGACTACTGCGTCCTGCAGCTCGACATCACGCCGTTGCCAAAGGCCAAGAGCGTGAAAGCGCTCTTCGACGTCCTGTTCTACTTCATCTTTAACCTCGAGATCAAGATCACGGAGGCACTCGGGAACATCACGATCCGCGAAGACGACGAGAGCGGCGACGAGACGATCGCGCACCACCGATTCGCGTCCATGAGCCACACCGGCGTGCCGCTCGAAGTCAGCACGGTGCACTTCTCGGACTTTCGCGACCTCAGCGGCGCAGCGGAGAGTGGCGCGCCAGACAGCGGGAGCAGCGGCATGATCGTCGCCGACTTTGTCGACAGCGACGAGCTGTATCCGTACCGACCGATGGAGCGCATTCGCCAGGACCTCACGGCGATTCTCACGATCACTCCGGAGCGCAAGCGCGTCACGAACGCGCACGGCGTCGAGCACGACGAAGTCGTCGTGACGCTCACGCGGTGGATGGTCGTGCGATCCCATCGTCCGCAGTTCCCGCTCGACGACGACCGGCTCCTCGCGGTTCGGTCGTGCCTTGGGAGGTGGACAGACGAGATGCTCAAAGCTGTGCGGCAAAAGGCAGCAAGTAGCAGTCGGAGCTAGCTGAGGACAAGTACCAACGTATGAATGAACGATGGCTTGGCGTGCATTGTGTGGTCTGTGGTCGCTCGCGTCAGTGCGTCACGCCGTGCGTTTGCTGTTTGACAAGCGGTTTTGGGTACCGCAGCGCGTGCAAGCAAGTGCGTGTGTCTGTTCGGTGTGGGAGCAGGACTGCTGCTCCGCGCTTGGCGCTTGACTGCGGATGGTGCTTGGCACTCAGTGCGGCAACGACCTTGACACGTCCATGGCATGCAGAGCCCCTGATATGGATTCGATCGGTACCACTCGACGCCACGAACGCCGAGGCGCAGTGATATCTCGCGTGCTGAGATCGCTCGTGAGACGTCGTCGCGGATCGAGAGCCACGAGCGCAGGACCTTTCTCGGGGCTGCTACACCGCCATCTCTGCTCCAGTATCCAGATGATCGTAGCAATGATGTGTGGTCGACGTCGTCATGCGATACATACCAGTATCCAATCGATGGTCCGTGGTCGCGACCTCGAGAGATTTGCACCGCGCTGGATCGCTTTAGGTGGCGCGTGAGGCGCGCGTTCATCTGGTCCTGCGCTCGCAGCCAAAGCGCGTTCAACGTACAGTGGTGCTTGCTTGTCGAGCAGAGCACAACGAGCTCTGGTCTCCACCATCTCGACACACGAGCGCAACCAGCCGCTCGCTCGCGCCTCAAGTCGTTGCTGTCAGTAGATCGCTCGTGTAAACGAATGCGTTGATGGAGCAACTTCAGCGCTGGCAGCGATGCTGTTTCGTCAACAGCCGAGCGGCTGGGACACTCGACCAGCAGGCGCCGCAGCGCAGAGCAGCAGCACTTGGTTCACTCGCGCCGCTTTGACTGGCGGCGGCACTGACTTGTTGCGCTGAACCTGCACTTTGGCGCAATCACGTGATCGTGATTGCTCCAGCGAGTGGTGCGCGCAAAGACCGCATGAGTCGCTATCTACGCGGGTGCTTTTGTATCTAGATGAACGCTCAAGTCCGCAGCGACGAGGCTGCGTCACGCACCGAGTCGGTCGCTCATCACCCGGCCATCCATCATTCAGACACACACACAAGAGCGCCTGAGCCAGGAGCAGCACCAGCGCCGCTGGAGCAATCGCCACAAACACTGCTGCCTCCGCATAATCACTCGGCTGACGCCGCGACGACTCGACTCACTTGCATCTCCCGGCCACACTCGCGGATTTGCCAGCAGCATGATGGACTTACCGATCTCGCCGTTCCTGGCGCCTGCGCCGTACGACGCCTCGGCCGCGCCAGACGCGATGTACGAGTTCCCTGACTGCGCGCTCACGCCTGCGACGAGCACCGAGAGCGACTCGAGCAGCGCGCACATTGACGACCTCAGCGTCTTTTGCTCGCCGCCGCGCCAGTCGTTCCAGCTCCTGCTGCGCGGGAGCGAGGACCCGGTCTTGAAAGACGAGCTCGAGCTCCCGCCGCCGCGTCGCAGTGCGCGCGTTGTCGCTGCGCCAGCGCCGCTGCAGCTCTCGACTGCAAAGACAGTGAAACGCAGCAAGCGCACAGCGCCGAGCACGACAGCCACATTGCCACGAGGAGCGAAAGCGTCGACTGCTGCCGCCACAGTGACTCTGCAGCAACAGCAGCAGCAGAAGAAGCGACCAAAGCGCAAAGCGTCGTATCTCGCGCGCAAAGAGGAGAAAGAAGCGCTCGTGAAACACTTAGACGAGCTCCACGCGCAACTCGAGACGCTCAAGTATCAAGCAGTCGTGCACGGGAGCTTCCGCGCGCAGACGCAAGCGCGCAAACGCCTGACGAACACGATCCTCACGGACGCGATCCAGAAGCACCAGCTCGCAGTCGCCGGCCTCCAAGCCATGCTCTCCAAGTACTCGGTACGTGTCCTTACGTCGTAGCTCACCCAAGCTCTAGCTGAATGACTGACTGACTGTCTCGTTTCTCGCTGCCGCTCGTTAGAGTCTCCAAGAGCACAGTCCGATCGAGACGACGATCCGCTTGGGCACAGACGCGCTCACGCGCCGCGCGACGCTCCAGCAGCTCAAGGCCCCGAAGCTCCAGGAGGCGAAGCACTTTATCACACAGCGCAGCCGCGGCTTGGACTTGACCAAGACGTACTCGGAGGAGGAGCGGTTCGAGACACCGCGCGGCGACTTTTGCTCGCTCCGGTTCGACATCATCCCGATCCGCGGCGCGTCGTCCGTGCGCGCAGTCTTCGACGCCATGCTCTTCTACATCAGCAACATCGAGATCACGATCTCCGAGACCATGGGCCACATCACGATCCGCGAAGACGACGACAGCAGCGACGCGCACATCTCGCACCTCCGCCTCGTCACGAACATTGTCGACTGGAACGTCCAGACCGAGTCCAACTCGGTGCTCTTCTCCGAGTTTCTTGATAGCGACCCGGACGCGAACGGCGCGTGCTGCGGCGTCCTCGCGGGCGACTTCGTCGACGACGACGAACTGTATCCGTACCGGCCAGCAGAGCGCATTCGGCGCGACGTCTCTGCGATGATGACGGTCACGCCGCTCATGGTCAAGCGCAATAGCGATGGTCGTAGTCCTAGCAGTCGAGCGACAGGCAGCGCAGCAACACCGGACGACAGCGACGAAGAGCTCGTGGTCGTGCTCAAGCGCTGGTCTCTCACGAAGATGCACCGACCTGGCGTCGCGGTCCCGACGCACTTGCTCGAGGAGATCCGTGACGCGTACAGCCGCTGGAGCGACGAGCTCTCGAAGACCATGCGCGCACACGTGCTCAATCCGTCGTTCCACACGAACAGCGCCGCAGCAGGAGGAGCGCACCACACGCTCGGAGCGAGCTTGTCCTAGCGAGGATGTGATTGACGATATAATATCCACTTGCGGTCGTACAATATCCATTTGTCTGGTCCAAACAGCACATTTCGAATCTGTCCAGCTGCTTTGGTGTTTGAATTCGAATGACAGACTCGTACCACATGACAAGCATCATATCGCGCATAGATGACGATCGCAGACATGCACTCGAGCGACTCGGACGACGAGCTCCCAGGCGCTCCAGATGGGCGCACGAGCGCAGATACAGAGCGCACAGCAGCAGGAACAACAGCGCCGACCAGTAACAGCAGCAGCATTGGCGGCATGCGCGGTCGCAAGCGCCGAGCGACGTATCACGTCCGACGAGTACGGTGCTCGTCCATGGCGTCTACTGCCTTCATGTGCTCGTCTCTGTGCTCCTACTAACCGCACTGACTCGTACGTCCTGACCAGGACGAGATCATCGTGCTACAGGATCGGCTCGTAGAGCTCGAACACGAGCTCAAGGCGCTCAAGTACCAGGCGCTCGTTACTCAGACCACTGGCAGCTCGTCTGCACAAGACCAGAGCGCCGCGAATCAGCCAACAGGAAGCGCACAGCCAGCGCCAGCATGTCGGAGCAGCAGCAGTAGTGGCTCGGTTGCAAAGAGCAGCCTCACACAGCGCGTGCTGCTCGACGCCGTGCAGGGCCAGCAGTTTGCGCTCTCAGGGCTCCAGGCGCTCATGTCCAACTACTCGGTATGCCCAGTGCCTTGCTAAGTGTGTCCGAGACATCTCAGGCGCTTGTGCCTTTGCCTACGAACATCCCGACTAACTGACTGGCTGGTCATTGCAATCAACAGAGTCTCCAAGAAGTCAGTCCCGTGCACACGCCGATTCGCATCGGTACCGACCCTGCGGAGCGCCAGACTGCGCTCGTCGCAGCTCGGGAGCGTGCTCTCGCGCAGTCCAAGCGCTTCTTACGCGAGCGGAGCGACCACCTACGGCTTGACCGCGCCTACACGGAGCAAGAGCGTTTTGAGACGAACTCGGGGGACTACGTGGCGCTGGGGTTTGACATCGTCCCGCTGGGCGAGCGCCAGAGCGCCAAGCGCGTATTCGACATGCTCTTCTTCCAGATCCGGAACATCGAGATCACGTTCTCTGAGATGATGGGGCACATTGCGATCCGCGAGAACGACGACACGGGCGACGTGTGGCTCTCGCAGCATCGACTCGTCGCGACGATCGCTCCGGATGCAGCCATTGAGGCAAACGTCGTGGTCTTTGCCGACTTTGAGCGCAGCGACAGCGGCGAAGACTTTGGGATCATTGTTCTCGACTGGATCGACGACGACGAGCTGTATCCGTACCGACCGCGTGAGCGCGTCCGGCGCGATACGTCGTGTATCTTTACGGTCCAGACACACGTGCGCTCGAATGCGTCCGCCCCGAGTCCACCGAGCCAAAGTGCCAGCGCCAATAGTTCAAGGATGCCGGACGACGCGAATAGTCTAGACGTGACGACAAGCGAATCGAGCGTCGTACTCATGCGCTGGTCGCAGACAAAGCTCCACAAGTCGCCATTTCACGACTTTGACGTGCGCGTGACGCACGAGATGCGCGCGAGCATCGGGACCTGGGGCGACCGCATGCTCCAGGTGATGCACGAGCGCGCGCACAGCAGCAGTAGCAACAGCACGACGTGATGCTCCTCGGTTCGCTTGGAGGTAATGACAACAACAACTACAACAACAACTTGGTCGCGCAAGTGCTTGCTAGTTGTCACGTTTGCTTGCTTGTCGCGTGCAAGTGGCAATTGACAACGGCATACAATAGTGCTAATGTTGAGAACTCCGGACACGATCGACGCAAGGAGTCAAGATGAGCACGCAACTTCTATCTTGAGCTCCAGTGTGGTTACCTGGAGTGTTACAAGTTACCTCGGTGCAAACAAGGTAACACCGAGAGCTAGAGACAGCAGCGCTGGATGCTGCGAGCGCCACGACCATGAGCGTCCTCGTGGATGGCGACGGTGAGAGCGAGAGCGACGAGACGATCCTCATCGACGCACCCGAGACGCCTGCGCGCACGTGTCGCCTCTTTGTCCCGCCGACAGACATCGACACGTGCGTGCGGTTCTCGATGTCGCGCATGGTCATGTCGCTCCTGAGCCTGCTCCTGGCGCTCACCGACATCCCGCGCACTGGACTCGGCTTGAGCTCGCTGAGCGACTACTACAACGTCGTCGGACTCGACACGGTCATGTACTTTGGTCCGTATGCGTACCCAGTCGCGCACTTCTACAGCACGCCCACAAACAGCAGTGACTTGAACGTGTACGGCGCCACCACGGACGGCCAGCGCATCGAGGGCGTCGATGTCTGGGCGTACAAGTTCGACTCACTCTCGATCCCGACGCGTGCACTCGCGCAGCACTTGAACGTGAGCACGTATCCGCGCTGTCTCCAGAGTTCACAGCCGTGTCCGTCGAGCGTCTTGAGTCTCAGGACAGCGTTCAGGATGCTTGACGACCTTCTCGCGGCATTCACAGCTGCGAAAGACTCCGAGACACTCGTGTTCGTGACGACGTCGCTCTGGATCGATCGCTTGCACCAGTTCCTCGTCAAGCCGTTTCGGAAGAACACGGAGCGCCGGACGCACGTGGTTCAGCACTTTAGCGCCTCGAGTCCGCAGCTCCAGACGCACGTGTGTGACCCACTCGCGTACATCGGTGCTGGAAGCACGAGCAGAGCCATGCCGCACATCTGTGACGTCCCGCAGCACTGGGTATGCGATCACCCAGACCCAGCAGCGCAGCCGTCGCAAGTTCCGCTGTCGAGTCACATTGCGCTCCGAGTCACAGCGCTTCGGAGGCAGTACCCGGGACTGGAGCTCGACCTCACGATGATCACAAGTCGTCTCGTGATCCAGACGCGGCACTGGACGTACTTGCCGGCAGTCTCGTACGCGGCAGATACACTCGAAGTCACGACGATCGTGCGCGGCCGCTCGTGTGTACATGCGACGTCAGCGACTCCTACAAGCTCGAGCGAACGCACATGCCGGACTGTCTTCATTGACGACTACCGCTACGAGCGCGCGACGTTCATTAGCGACGCAGAGCAATGGTTTGACGTCGCAAGCGGGCTTCGCGCAGCAGGTCAGACGTTTGTCTGGCTCCGCTTTGCGCTGCTCTGGGCCGGATGCTACTGTGCGCGCTCAGCAGAGCAGAAGTTTGCACGCGCCTCGCTGTGGACCAAAGTGTACTACACGGTCGCCACGTTCACCAAGATCCCGAGCCACGTCGTCGTGTACGGCAGCTGGGTCCCGATCTGCTGCTATGTCCTCGCGCACTACCTCGACAGCGCGCTCATCCACTTGATCTGCAACACGGTCTGGTCCACAGTCAACGGCGTCGTGAGCTTTGAGCCGATCAAGTACCTCCGCATCGCGTCGATCCAGATGCGCAACATCTGGCTCCTCGCACTCCTCTCCAAGATCGTCGTGAGCGTGTGTCAGTACAGTTCGCGGCCTCGTCAGCACCGATGGACCGTTCGCGACGGCATTGTTGGGACGCGCGCCGTCGTCTTCGGCATGGTCTCGTCGCTCACAGTGTTCAGCTGTCTCCGCGCCCGGCGGTTCCGCGACTCGTCGATCCTCGAGATCAGAGTCCTCGCAGACCACAGACCGCTCCACGGCGATCTCGCGTTCGGCACGAGCAACGACACGCTCTACGGCATTCGCTTTGATCTCGTCACGCTCTCGCTCGCAGCGTGTGTCGTCTTGATGATGTTCCCGCTCGCACACGCCGTCTCTGTGCTGCTGCAACATGGCGACGCGTGCTTGGCGCTCACGTGTCACTCGTACTACATCCCACATAGCGCGAGTGGCATGTGGCCGCGCGGATCGCTTCTCACGCACTGGCGCATGACGCTCGTTGAGAGCGTTGCGAGTCCGCCAGTGCGTGCGGTATCCCAGCTAGGCGACGCACTGCGCTACTCGCCCGACAAGAGCAGCGCGTCTAATCCGCTGCATCGCCAGCTGCCGCCTCGATGGTGCTGCTCGAGCGCAGTGCTCCCAGCACCAGTCGTGCATCCGCAGCGCGCACATTCGAGTGTCGGCGCTCCGAGAGCGTGCACACCCAGCTGCCAATTCAAGCAGACGCGACATACGTGGTGGCACGCAGTCCAGGGCTGTCCGCACCACGACAGTCTCGTCGACGTCCTCGCGCGCCGGAAGCGGCACTGGTCGGCTGTGCGCATCATGAACATCGCGATGATGACCGACCCGGTCGTGCTCCTTCAGCTGTACGTGATCGGACGCAAGATGAACATCTACCGCGCCAAGCCGCAGGCAGCAGCAACCGCTTCTCGCACGTCAGCTAGACTCGTAGGAGAACCACAGCAGCAGCAACAAGAGCAATGCCAAAGCGATGACGCCACTGCTCAAGACCTCGAGACGCAATACAACGAACCGAGAGGTCCGACTGCATCGACAATACCAGACGTCAATGCACTACGACTCCCGACCATGACGACAACTAGCAACAGCAGCAACAACAACCGCGACAACAACAACAACGCAAGATTGTACCTCGGTCTGCCGTACGCGATGGGCGAGAGCGAGCGGACGATGAAGCGCGGGCACTACCTGCGCGACTACGAGTTCGTGGGCTCGACGAACTCGGCGCTCTTGCCCTGGACTGCGCTCGTGAACAGCGGCTGAGTGCCTGCGCCGTATCGTTAGCCTCCATCGACCAACCACTATTGTTGCCACAAGCACAGTCTTGACATTCTTGACAACTCCTTGCAGATCCTTGCGACTTGCCTGTTGTTTGCTCCATGCTTGGCTCGAGTTGTCAACACTTGCAAGTTGCACGCTTGTTGTTGTTCATGCAAGTTGCTTGTGTTGTTGCTCCAACAGCACATAGCCTGATGTTGTACTGTCTTGTCTGGCTAGCAACGCATTGCTGCATCCACTCCTGCTGTTGTTGTTGTTGTCGGCTGCGGATACACGATGCTGCGCACCGTCTCGAGCATGGCGTCGCCCCAGCCTTCGACGCGGCGCCGCAGCTCTTCCAGCACGTGCGGTGGGATCGGCAAGTCCGTCTGGCGCAGACAAATGTACCCCGTGCGTCGCATGACAACGACCAGGTCGTCCGCGTTATCGCCAGCTGCACCACTCTCTGCGAGATGCCACTGGCTATCGCTGCGACGCGTCGCGGCTGACGTCTTGGGCTCGAGCGAGATCGTGATCGCTGCCGTGATGTCGTTGCGCAGACGCGTCGACGGCGTGTACGGATACAGCGCGTCGTCGCTGACAAAGTTCGCCACCACGACACCGACGTCGCGGCCGCACGTGCCGTGGCTGGGCATTATGGCGTCGTGGTGATAGAGTTCGCAGAAGAGCGCCGAGTTCGTCTCGACTTGGAGGTCGCTCGAGAGGTTCGACACGAGACGGTTCTGCATGATGCCCTGGACGCGCCGCCCTTCGTTCTCGCGCACGGTCACGTCGCCGAGGACCTCGGTCACGCTGATCTCCATGTTGAACAAGTAGAACAGCAGAGCGTCAAAGACGTGCTGGACGCTCGTGATGCCGTCGAACAGCACGATGTCGAGGCGTAAACCGCAGAGGTCGCCGTCCGAGTTCACAAAGCGCGCGTGCTCCATGTGCGGCGTACTCGGGTCGAGACACCGCGTGCGCTCGGCCATGTACTCCTGTGCGCCGTGGAGCTTGGCGTCTTTCATGGCCAGGAGCGTCGCGTGGCGCTCGCTCCAGTCGGTCCCGAGCCGAATGACCGACTCGAACGGTAGACGCGTGTGCGCTTCAGTCTGCGAGTGGGAGAGAGGGCGGTTCGTCCATTGGTGACAGCAGTAGCAACAGCAGTCAGTGAGGCTGTCAGCTCTGTCATACGTTGACTAGCAGACGCAGACACGCGTACAAGGACGCACAGACACTAACACACGACAACGCACCGTGCGACCGCTGAACGCCGATTGGATGCGCGCGAGCGTGAGCGCATTGCCTCGCACGGCGTCGCGCAAGACCATGTTCTCAGCTTGCTTGCGCTGGAGCGCGTCCTGGAGCTGGGCAAGGAGACTCGGTGCGACTGCGTGCGGATTTGCGAGAATCCCGTTCTCGCTCGTGAGGAACGCCAGCTGCGCACTCAGCACTGCCAGCTCTGCCTGGAGCGCCTGGGTCTCTTCCTGAGTGTCGTTGTGTGTGCGAGCAGAGTGTGAGTGAGCAAGAGCCTGTTGTGTACATGCACTTGCGTCACAAGTGGACGCAATTGCCAGGACACGCACCTTGCGCACGTAGTACGTCGGCTTGCGAGTTTGCCGCGGTCGCTTCTTCGCTCGCACGACCTGCAGTTGCAGTTGTTGTTGCAGTTGTTGCTGTTGTTGTGGCGCGACAGTGTCGTCGTTGTCGCCATCGCTGCTGCTGCTATCCGACGACCGCTTCGGCGCGAGTGCAGCGCCGCTCGCACTTGCGCTTCGTTGCGCGTGCACATCGAGCAGCATCTCGAGCGCAGCTTGGAGCTCGCGTGTCGACGCCATTCCGAGTTGCTGATGTTGTTGTTCGTGTCTGAATGATGCGAATGATGAGCTCAGAATGAAGACACTTGCGAAAAACGAGCTGACACACGCCAACAATGAGGATTGATGACCACCGAGATGTTGCTCTCTGTCTCTCACTCGCGCTGTCTCGGTGTATGCTTGGTGTGACTGTGTCTGCACTGCGCATGCTCTGAGCTCGATGGCGCTTGCGAAGCTACTGCGTTGTCAAGAGGCACACGCCGCGATCGATCGACCGCCCACTTCCTAGCAACACAGCAGCTCACTCTTCAGCAAGCGACACACACACAACCATCAGGTGGTTGGCGTCTTCTGCTCCTTGCTCAACAGATCGACTGACTAGCGGACGATCGCTTGGATCTACACGAGTGAAGACGGCAGCTGCTTCATGCTCGCGAACGCTCGTGTCTTCTCGAGCATGATCGCTCCGCACTTGTTCATCTCGTCGCGCAGTTGCTCCATCACGAGCGGTGCGATCGGGAGCTCGATCTTGTGCAGTCGCAAGAGCACCACACGTGTGAGCACAATCGTGCGCTCCGTCGATTCGTCATCGTCACCATTGACATCGCTGCTTTGGTCGTGAGCTGCTGTGAGTGCTGTCGTCGTCGCTGTCTTGGGCACTGACCGAACTGTTAGTGCCGCGACGACGTCCTGGCGCACGCGCTGCGCTGGGTTGTACGGAAAGAGCTCGTCGTGGTCGACCGAGTCGGCGACGATGACGCCGACGTCACTGCCGTCACTCGACTGTTCGAAGGCACTGAACATCGCTGCGTTGAGCTCGACTGGCACGCCTGTGGTGCCAGTGGTGAGGAAGCGATTCTGCGAGACTCCACGGCGGTACTCGTCGTGGTCGTGGCTCTCGCTGTCGTCGCTCTCGCGCACCATGACGCCACCGAGCGCCTCCGACACGCTGATCTCCAAGGTGTAGAAGTACTGCAGGAGCGCGTCGTAGACCTGCCGCACGCTCTTCGTGCTCTCGTCAAACGGCGTGACGTCGACGCGCAGGAGGCAGAAGTGGCCGCTCGGCGACACAAAGCGCGAGAGCTCTTCGCTCGGTACGTGGAGATCGAGACACTGTGTGCGTGCAGTGAGGTAGCGCCGCGCGTCCTGGATCTTCTGGAGCTTGAGCGCTGCGAGCGTCGCGTGGCGCTCGTCAATGCGCGTGCCGAGTCGGATGAACGACTCGAACGGCAGCGTGTCCTGTGATTGCTGTGCATGAACAGGAGCAGCAGGAAGAGGCGAGCGAGTGAGTGAGAAGAGTGATCGGTAGCGTTTGGGTGGTGGCGATGCGACTCTGAGGAAGCAACACCAACACATTACAGAAGCTTGTGAGAGGCACACGTACTGCATGAGCTGTGATTGCCGCGTTGAGAGCCGCGAGCGAGAGCTGCTGCTCATGGATGAGCGCGTACAGGAGCTCGTTCGCTTGGTGTCGCTGGTCGCAGTGCTGCGCATCACCGCCTTGTTGGATCACATGCGACGGAGGTGGTCGAGACTTGAGAGCGTCGAGTTGAGCTTGCAGCGCTTGCGCTTGCTCCTGCAGCGCCTGCTTCTCTTCCTAGTGTCCGTCCGTCGCATTCGTGTTGATAGAGTGTGCGCGTGTGAGAGAGCAAGCAACGACGATGGATCGACGGTGCCGTATGAACCACGAGATCTCTTCGACCACGAAAGCAGCGCCACGCACCTTGCGCACATAGTACGGATGCTTCGTCTCGCGTCGCGGTCGCTTGACAGACGAGCGCATTGACTGCTGGTGCTGGTGCTCGCATCCACTCGAGCGCAGCTGGAGCAGCACCAAACGGAGTCATCCAGACGAGAAGGTGCGGTTGCAGAGCGTCAACGTGTCGCTGCAGTGTCGGTCGTCGCATATGAGCGAGCAAGATCGAGAGTCTGACAGTGACCAGCACTTGACGACGCCAGTGAGGCACTGCGAGCTATCAGTCAGTCAGACGAACAGACTGCAGCTTCACGTCACGTCACTTGGCTCCATCGAGTCCGCCAAATCCGAAACTCGACCACTGGAAGGCGCGAACACTACGATGATGAGCGTCCTCTCTTGCGCTTGCACGCACACGCAAGACAGAGCGATGGCGATGGCGAGACAGCGCGTGATGACCAAGTGGCAGACCTCCAGCTCACAGCATTCACACGTGAGGGAGGCTTTGACTCTCTTCGTTCATACTTGATCAACAACAACAGCAGCAGGAGCAACAACAAGAGACTAGCAGTCGCAGACTCATGTGACGTGTGCAAGTGCATCGACGCTGTCGTCCAGATCGAGGAGCTCGCACACGTCGACGTCTGTGAGCTGCCGCGTGCTCAGTCCAGCGCTGAGGCTCGCGCTCGGGTGGCTGTGGTACACGATCTCGCGCGCCTTTGCCATCATGGCGTCGCCCCAGCGCTCGATGCTGTCGCGCAGCGCTTGCATCACGTGCGGCGAGATCGGCACTGTCGTGCGCCGGAGGTTGAGCAAACACGTGCGCGTGACGACGACCATGAGCTCTTCGTCATCGCCGTCACTGCCGTCCGTTGCAGCACTGGGGCTGTTGGAGCGCTGGGTCGTCGTGCGCTTGCGCGGCTGGAGCGTCACGGTCACTGCTGCGGTGACGTCCTGGCGCAGACGCGACAGTGGCGAGTACGGGAACTTGGCATCTTCATCGACTGTGTCGGCGACGATCAGCCCGAACGGCCGGCCACCGCCGTACGCGTCGCTCGCGTCGCACATCTGGCAGAACATGGCGCAGTTGAGCTCGACCTGGACCTTGTCGCCAATGTCCGAGACGATTCGATTCTGGAACGTGCCCTGGAGTCCGTGGCCGTCGTCTTCGCGGATCGCGAGCTCGCCCAAGAGCTCTGAGATGCTGATCTCCATGTGGAGAAAGTAGAACTGCAGCGCGTCAAAGACTGCCTGGACGCTCGTGACGCCTTCGAACGGGATCGTGTCGCACACGAGCGAGCAGAAGTCGCCACTCGGCGTCGTGAACCGCGACGTCTCGGCAAACGGCGCGCTCCTGTCGAGGAACTTGGTGCGCTCGACCACGTACGCGAGTCCGCTCTGCAAGTACGCGTCTTTGAGCCCCAAGAGCGTCGCACGGCGCTCTGCCCAGTCGGTGCCTAAGCGGATTGTGCGCTCGAATGGCAAGCGGCTCTGCGTGCGCTACAGTAGAGCAAGAGGTTCGCGAGTCAGGAGACTGATCGTTTGCCACAGAGCAAGACGACCGACCGATTGATCGATCACGCACCACTTGCTGCGCCATCGCAGACTGGATCGCTGCGAACGACAGCTGCTGTGCACCGACTGTCGCTCGCAAGAACGCGTTCGCTGCCTGCGCGCCTTCGAGCGTGCGGAGACTCGCGTGCGCGTTTGCACTGGCGCGCTGGCTCGAGAGCGCCGCGACTTGAGACTCTAGGACCTGGAGCTGCTGCTCTAGCGCCGCTTTCTCGTCCTGTCATGATGCGCGTGAGAGTGTGAGAGTGAGTGCGCCTGCCTGTTGTATGCAGTGCCACTGCGCTACACATGGACGCACCTTGCGCGCGTAGTACGTGGGCTTGCGCTTGCTCGCGACGCGAGGTCGCTTTGTGGCTCGTGGCTCGGGGGCTTCGCTCCCGCTGCTGGACGCAGTCGACATGGTATCGTCGATCGCGTTTGAGAGGCTGCTGATGTTGCTGCACGTTGCGAGCAGCGAAAAGAGCTCTTGGTCGCAGTCGCTACTGGGCGTCGCGTCGCGCTGCGACGATAGCATGTGTTGAGCCTGGTGTGACAACGGGAAGGTGTGCAGTGGTGATGGCTCTGTCACGAAGCTGCTCATGGCAGTAGCAGCGTCCTCAGGACCATCGAGCAGCGCGAGCAGCTCGCTCTCGAGGATCGCTGGATCGGTTGCAAGCGCATCCATGCTTGTTCCAGATGCTGCTGCTACTGGCGGTCTGCTGCTGCTGGTGGTAGTTGTATGTGCCTTCGACATGAGCGTTCGCCGCGCGCAGAGCTAGCACTTCGACGTCGACCACTTGCTTCGGAGGTGTTCATCACTTGTACCGTTTCGAGCGAATCTCTGACGCTGAGTATCGACCAGCAAAGCATTTGAATTTTGTATGCTCTCAATAAAGTACGAAAATTCATTAAGTACGACATATATCAATAGCACACTTTTGCTGCCCGACTCACCAAAAAATATGTTGAGTGCCGTTTGCGTCCTCGTTCATATGAACGAGAGTATCTAGGACATGCAGACACTAGGTTCAACTGTTGACTTAAGAGTCACACGCAAGTCTAACAAGCCTGGATCGGCTTGGTACATTGCGTTCATGAGAGCCTTGGAAGCCTGATCGGCTTGTATTTCGTACTTAATTGATTACAAACACTCTCGTGCAGGACTTTAAGTACGAAATCGCAATCAAATTGATTGCGTCCAATAACTCTATACTTTATAACTGATGCTGTTTTAATAACATGTGAAAATCAAAGCTCAATTAAACAGAGCTCAAACACTTCACTTCACAGCACGACTTGCGCGCAATGAACGACATGCGGACTGCTGCGGCATCTGCTACGAACGCAACACGCGATGCTGTACGCGCGGACGACGACGACTTGACGCGCAGCGATCACACAGACAACGACTCGGAGACGAGCAAGAAGCGCGCGTCGCCATCGCATGGTCATGCTCATGGCTCATCAAGCAGCATCAACCACAACGCGCCGCGCACCAAGATGCGCAAGTCGACATACGCAGCACGTCGAGTACGTGTATGCAATAGTGTTTGCCTACTTGCACTGTCGTCTTACAACGCGTGCTCTGACTGACTAACAGGACGAGAAGAACGAGCTCCTCGCAGAGCTCGCAGTGCTCGAAGAGCGCCTCAAAGCCCTGAACGAGGCAACTGGCTTGGGCAACACAATGGACAAAGATCGCGACAACGCGCTCATGCGCGCGTCGATCTGCAACCACCAGCTCTCGCTCGCAACTGCGCAGTCTGTCGTCTCGGGACTGTTGGTACGTCTCGCTGCACCTGTCGATTGCGCCAACGGAGTGGACAGCACTCGCACTTGTATCACGACTACCTGGTGGACTCACGCGCCTTCGTGACTGGACGTGCCGTGTCCACGTTGTAGAATTCAGAGCATGGCAATCCACTGAGCACGTGCATTCGCCTCGGGACGAACTGGGACGACCGCCGCAAGACGCTCATCGAGATCAAAGACGAGAAGATCCGCCACGCGTGCGCATACGTCGAGGCTCGCGCGCGGTTCATGGATCCGCTCAAGCCTCACACTGCAGACGAGCGGTTCGAGAACGCGGTGGGCGACTACTGCTGCGCGCGCTTTGAGCAGTTCCAGTTCCCGAACGTCTCGAGCGTCCGACAAGTGTACGACGCGCTCGTGACGTACCTCCAGAACATCGAGATCGGCATCTCGGAGCAGCTCGGGAACATCACTGTGCGCGACGACTTCGTCACGGTCGAAGACAGCATTGCGAACTACCACTTCCTGAGTAGCGACTGCGGCGTCCCAGTCGAGACGCACGGCGTGCTCTTCATGCAGTTCTTTGAGAGCCACGCGCTCGCAGACGGCGGCCCCTGTGGCGTTGTCGTCGTGGACAGTGTCGACGACGACCTACTGTATCCGTACGCCCCGCGCGAGCGCGTACGCAAAGACGTCGTCTCGATCAAAGTGATCACGCCGCAGTATCGTCCTCGCAATGGCGACAGCGAGCTCGTCGTGACCATGGCGCAAGCCAAGTTTCTCAAACTGCGCCACTCGCAGTGTCCGCTCGCGACGCCAGACGTCGTCGCGAGGATGCGCGCCAACATCACAGGGTGGGGCGACGTCATCGTGCGCTCGCTCTACGACACGCTCTACCATCATCCACAAGCGCATCACACACCGACTCAGTCGTCGTGCATATGAACGAGTGTGTGTACATAGAACTCCATGAACAGCTCAGCAGCGCAAAGACGCGCCGGTCTTCAGCCAACAAGTGCAGCGCTCCAAACGTCGCGATTGACGCAACACGTTGTGCCTGGTGCTCGCTCGCTTGTTTGCTTGCTCGAGGTCGAGGTCGAGGACCCAGCGAGCTGCCAAGGCGTGTGGACCAGTGACCCCAGTGTCGCTCGCGACGGACCGCATGGCACTCATTCGCGTCGCTCGATCTGTGTCTCGTGCCACTCGAGCCTCGCTTCCGACAAGACGTCTCTTGCTGCGGCGCTGTGCGAGCGCGGTGTGGCTCTCGCATGCGAACGAATGTCGCGGCAAGTGCTCAAGCGTCTTGGACGAGCGAGCTCCTGCGATTGTCTCTCAAACAAACGAACAAGCAAGCTCTTGCACGACACGCGCCTGGGCTCGCCCATGAAGGGCGGCGTTCTCATGCGCACGCTCGATGGAGCATAAACATCTGAGACGAGAGCCTCGCGTGACGCCGCGATGACTGCTTGGTGAGCATGCTCGCTCGCTGCGCTGCAGGATGCGCTGCCTCGCCTTGTCTTGCCATTCACTCTATCGTCCGACACGAGCCACACACTCGATCGATCACTCGACGCCGCACTTCACAACATGCACAGCTCGACGCACGACCTCCTCCCACCAGACATGCACCTGCAGCAGAGCAGCGGCGACTGCTGCGCCATGACCGACCAGCCACTCGTGTGTGCGCCGTCCTGTCAAAGAGACAACGCAAGCAGCCCTGACAAGCAGAAGCGCTTGCGAATGACCTTGCAGCTCCAGACAGCAAAGCGACCGAGCATCGTCGATGTGGACGCGAGCAAGAGCTCAAGTGCCGAGACGAATGCCAAGAGCCACACACGCAGCAGTCAGCAAGTGCGAAGACGCAAGCCTCGCCCCAAGCGCAAGTCCACGTACCATGTGCGCAAGGTACGACCCGGATCCTCTCTCACTGCCGCTTCAGCGCTTTGCCAGCACATTGACTGCGGACGCTTCCTGACGCCTGCATCGCTGTGACGGTGGACTGCGCGACGCTATCTGCGCTTCAGGACGAGATCCTGCTGCTGCGAGAAGAGGCGATCGCGCTGACGACGCGCGTGAACGCACTGCAGCGGCGTCTGAGCGCATGTGCGTCACCGACAGCGCCTCGCACGCACGCAATCGAACCGCAGCAATTGGCGCTGGCCGTGACGCTACGAGCGGCTCAGCGCGAGCAGCAGCTCTCGTTCGCAGCAGCGCAGGCTGCGCTCTCGGGCTTCGCGGTGCGTCCGAGTGTGTGCAAGCTAGTTGGTCCGCTCACGAGGCTCACAGTGCGGTGGTTTGCCGAACAGACTGGCGAGCCATCGAACCCTCTGCACACGCCCATCCGACTCGGCACCGACTTGCTCGAGCGCCGCCGTGCGTTACTGAGCATGCGCGACCAGAAGCTCAGCAGTGCGCTCGCGTACGTACAGACGCGTCTGCAGTGGCTCGACCCACTCAAGCCGTACGTGTCCGAGGAGCGCTTCGAGACTGCGCGCGGGGACTGCTGCTGCACGCGCTTTGACGTGACGCAGTTCCGCGGCGTCGAGAGCGTGCAGCAGGTCTTCGACAGCATCATGTTCTACGTGCTCAACGTCGAGATCAGCGTGTGGGACCAGCTCGGGTGCATCAGCGTGCGCGACGACCTCGACCGCGTCGGCACGGGCATGGCGCACGCGCACTTGGTCTCGACGCAGTGCGACCTCGACACAGAGACGAACGTCGTGACGTTTGCCGAGTGCCAAGGCGCGAGTGACGGCGTACCAAGCGCTGTCTTTGCGATCGACAGCGTCGAGGACGACGCGCTGCATCCGTACAAACCGCACGAGCGCCTGCGCAAAGACGTCTCGCAAGCCATTGTCTTGACGCCGTACATGCGCACGAAGGCGGCGAAAGACGGCGCGATGGACACGCCAAGCGAGCAACAAAGACGATCGGATGGCGATGGCAGCACCAGCAGCGAGAGCAGCAGCGGCAGCGAGAGCGACACCAACGGCGACGACAATCGCGACAACGACAAGGAGCTCGTCGTGGTCATGACGCGCGTCGTGTTCCTCACGCTCCGGCGCGCAGCGTTCGCTGTTCCACCGCGGAAGCTCCAGCGTCTGCGCGAGAGCATGGGCTGGAGCCCAGTGATGCTCACGACGCTCAACGAGCTGCTGTATCCGCCGTCATCTGCGCCAGTGGCGCGTGAAGCAGGCCATGAGTAAGAGACTGAGTGAGGTCTGCAGTCGTGTGTTTGGATCAAGAGAGGTCTTCGCTGGAGTCGATCGAGTCCGAGACGACCCGTGTCTATCGAGTGCAGCGTGTGGTGGAGTCGAGCTAGAGGCTCCGACAGTGTTGAGCACGTCCAGTGCAATGGCGACGCACGAGTCTCGACTCGAGTAGTGCGAGGTTGACAATGGCTTGAGGCTCGCATCAAGAGGTACATCTCGGCGGAAGAGAGACACTAGAGCGAGCGTGGTGCGTGGTGCAGATGAAGAGGACACGAGCGAGTCGGAGGTCGTAGCAAACCGAGTTCGAGACGAAGCCTGTAGATCCGATGTGTACTACTGCAGGATCTTGCGCATGTCGAGGTTCACGTCTAAAGCCACCGCTTCGTCAGCGTAGTGCGACATCTACGCATGTTGGAAGCCTGTAGCTCTCCCTTTGCTATGAAGGAGCTTATGCTTCCTCTTCGTACCACGAGAGGCGCTGCTCTCTCGATCGTATGAGAACACTGGGCGTCTGCCAGCCGTGGTGGCGGCTAGTTCTGGCAGCAACGTCCTCAGACTGGAGGCGAGACCTCCAAAGCCGTTAGGAGCGTCGTCTGCTGCTCGTCATAGCGGTGCGTCGTGCTCAGTTGATGCTGGCGGCGATCGCACTGGATCCAGCGAGGTGTTGTGTCAGGAAGGAACCGCGTGGCTGCTACTTGCCTGCGTCATAGAAGCGCACTGTCGGTCGTGCAAGTCTCGCACTCGGATGCGAGCGCGCTCATGCGTCTGGGTAGAGCGTCTCGCGCATGATGCGGTGCATGGACTCGCCCCAGCGCTCCATGTTCTCGCGCATCTCGTGCATCGCACCATGGGCGACGCGAAACTCGGGCCGCCGCAGCCGCGAGTGCGACCAGCGCGTGAGCACGACCACGAGCTCTTCGACGTCTTCGCCAAACGCGTTGCGCACTAAGCGCGTGTACGACGTGAGCTCGAGGATCGCGTTGATGTCTTTGCGCACGCGCTGGTCGGGGCGGTACGGATACAGCGCGTCGTCGTCGACAAACTCGGCAGTCAAGAGCGCGTACTCGCCGCCGATCGCGGCGTCGAACGGGACGTACTCGGAGAACATGATCGTGTTGGACTCGATGAGGACGCCCCGCGCCGTCGTGCCCACGAGCCGGTTTTGCGACATCGTCGGGTCCTGCATGTCGTCATCCTCGCGGATCGTGATGTTCCCGAGCTTCTCCGAGATGCTGATCTCGATGTTGCAGAAGTAGAACTTGAGGATGTCAAAGACCTGCTGCACGCTCGCGACGCCCTCGAACTGCAGCACGCTGAAGCGCACGGCGCAGTAGTCGCCGCACGACGTCTCGAAGCGCTGGTCCTCGCAGTACGGCTTGCGCGGATCGAGCGTCCGGCTCCGACGCAAGAGGAACGCGCGTGCGAGCGCAAACTTCTTCTCTTTCAACGCGCGGAGCGTCGCGAGGCGCGCGCTGCGGTCGCGTCCAAGACGGATGTGAATCGAGATGGGGCTGATCACTTGGGTCATCTGCGTCAGCAACAAGTAGCGTCAGCCAACCACGTAGAGGTACCGCCATGCGCCACACGTCAAGCGGAACGTACTCCGTACTCGGAGAAGTGCGCTTGCGCGTCTGCAAAGCGCGTGAGCTCCTGCTGCAGCGTGTCGCGGAGCACTGCGTTCGTCACGAGCTTCTGCTGCTGCGTCTGGCTGCCGTTGCTGTCGAGCGCGCGGTGCTGGAGCGCGCTCATGTGCGCTTGGAGCTGCGCGAGTTCGTGCAGGAGCTGCGCCTTCTCCTCCTTCCGCACAGTGTGCGTCGCTTTGCGGAACTTGCGCTTCGCCGGCGCTTTGCTCGCTGTGCTGCTCGCTGCGCTCTGCTCAGTGCGCACCGAGTCGCCGTCGCTGTCGTCCGCGTCCAGCGTGCGCTTGGACAGACGACTGGTGCTGCTGCTCGCGAACGAACTGAGGCTGCTCGTGCTGCTCTCGACCGACGGAGACGGCGAGACTGCTGCGGCTGTGGGCGGCATCGCTGTAGACGATCGCTGCGCGGGTGTCTCTCTATCAGCGGTACGCACGTCGCTCGCAGCGCGGCGCTTGGTCTCCATGAGCGCGAGCAGCGCCTGTGCGGAGCCGCTCGCATCGGTGGTGCGGCCAGCAGACGCCTGTGATTGCGACATCTGCCGTGATGATGCAACTGCAGACGC
The DNA here is from genome assembly GCA_003730235.1 of Pythium guiyangense. Lineage (NCBI taxonomy): Eukaryota > Oomycota > Peronosporomycetes > Pythiales > Pythiaceae > Pythium > Pythium guiyangense. The sequence continues at coordinate 556,359 of QXDM01000046.1, read as the reverse complement.
GCGCGACGACGCGAAGCCACGGAGTTGTGTGAGCGCTGCGGCGTACGCGCCACTCGCGCTGTTGCTGTCGCTCCCAGTACTGCTCGCGGAGGTACTTGCGCTGCTATTGCTGACTGGGAACGCGGGAGTAAAGACCGACGAGGACATGGCTGGCGACGCGCGGCGCTTGCTCAAGAACGCGTGCGTGAGCGAGTCGCCGCTCGAGACTGGCGCTGGCTCGGGCGACGGCTGAGCGTTCGTCTCAGCACCAGGTGCGCCTGCAGTCGTCGTTGTCGTCATCGAGCGACCACACATCACGCTCGCAGTCGTTCGTGCAGCGTCGGCCATGCTGCTGCTCGAGTTGATTGTGTCAGCACGTCTGGCGCTCTTGGAGGATGCCTTTCTCACGCTGGTCGTTTGTATTGTATGTGACACGAGAATGTGTTCTTTTTCCTACGTGGTATACTTTCGTAGTATCAAGTGCGGGAATCCTAGGCTTTTGGATGACCATGTCAAAGCGACATGATGACCATCCGCGATGGTCACTTCATCGCTTCACCGAACCGATGGCAGGAACCGCGCATCTTCAGGCTGCTGATGGTGCTCGCTTCGTCGCGGCTCTGCGCCAGCGTCCTTGTCGTCATCCTCTCGGTCTTCGTCTGCTCCAGGACTTAGACACTCGTCTGGATCGCCTCGATCCGTTCGCGTCGCTGGCGCAGCGAAGAACGCCTGCTGCATGCGCACTTCGAGCGGCGACGTCACGGGCCGCAGCGGGTTGTCCACGTACGCTGGTCGCGCGTACTTTTCGTAGATACTAAAGCGCATCGAGCGGTTGCTGTCAGTCGCATCGGCGCTAGCACTGCCGTCGATGCTGTCACTCTCGCCAGTGCTCTCTAATGGACTCGACGCCACGCGACCGAGCGCGTGCGGCGCCGTTGCGATCGGACGCGCGAGCACACTGCGCGTGAACCACGCCTGGCGATCGCGCTCTTTCTTGAGCTCCTTCCACTTGGCACTCCGTGCGGTCGTGAAGCTCTGCACCGTCGCGACGAACTCGTCCTGGAACTGCTCCGCTGCACGCACTGGTGCGCTCAGTCCTTGCGTCAAGTACTGGTTCTCTGTGCGCGCGTGGCGCTTTGCGCGCTCCTTTTGCTTCTTGAGCTCTTCGGCGCGGAGTCGCTCGCCGTACTCGCGCGCTGCGAGCGAGAAGTACTTCTTCTTCGCCGCCGTCGTTGCTGGCTTGTTGGACGTTGCTGGGAGTGGCGAGGACGGACCTGGCGATGCTGGCGTTGGTCCAACTGCAGCGGTCGATGCGCGCAGCTCTGGTCGATGGTGCGCTGGCGGTGACAGCGCACGCTTCTGCTGCAGCGCGTTGACTGGCGTCGTAAGCGGTCGGTTCGCTCCAGACGGCGCATTGACTCCGGTCTCGTTGCAGCCACTGTCGCCGTAGATGTGGCTGAGCGCACGTGCAGCGCGCTTCTTGATCTTCTGCTCGCGCTTCTTCTCGTAAATGTGCTCCGCGAGGTCGGTCTTGAGCACCATGAGCTCCTCTTCGGCCGCATCGAGCTTTGCCGTCACGACCACGAGATCTGCGAGTGCCGCGACGTGCTTCTTCTGGAACTGATCGCGCTCGGCGAACGCAAAGTTGCGCTGCGAGTCTGCGATCGCTGCGGCGACCTCGGCGCGCTGCCAACTGTGCGCTGCTGCCTCTTGCTTTGCGACCGACTCTTGCATCGTCCGCAAGATGCCGTCGCGATGCGCGATCACTGCAGTCGTCTCGCGCTGCGCTTCGTGCTGCAAGTGCTCTGCTTTGGCTTTCTTGATGAGCGTCGCGTGGTAGTTGGCTGTCATGTCGTCGAGCGCAGTCTGGAGCCGCGCGTTGTCCGCTGTCAGTGACTCAACGTCGAGACGCGCTTGAGCGAGCGCGTGTTCGCTGAGCAATCGTGCGCTCTTGGCTTCTTCGAATCGCGTGTGGAGGCTGTGGTAGTCGATCGTGAGGGTGTCGAACGCGCGCTTCTTGTCGAGGTACTGCGTCTGCGACTGCTGCGCCTGGAGCTTGAGGTCCTCGACCTGCGCTTGGAGGTGCCCGAGCTTCTCTTCCCAGACACTCCGTCCGCCACGGAGGCGAATGACTTCCGCGACAGCCGAGTGGCCCCAGTGCGTCGCGAGGTCAAGCGCCGTGCACGCCGCGGCGTTCTTGGCTTTGAGACTCGCACCGGCGTTCAAGAGCACTTTGACAAGCTCCATGCGGCCCCAGAAGCACGCCAAGTGCAGCAGTGTCTGTCCGCCTGCATCGAGGTGGTCGACGTCGACACCGTCGTGCTGCAGCAGCTCTTGTAGCCGCTCTTTGTCATTGTCAAAGACCGCGTCGCGGAGCTGCGCGTAGAGCGTCTCGGTGCTCACCATCGCTTTGCGTGCGCGGTCCGTGCCATCGCCAGCAGCGCGGCACTGGATCGAGGTCGAGCCGCTCGGTGGTGGCAGCACCAGCGTCAGACAGACGCAAACGCAGACGCGAGCATCTTAGGAGCGCGTGTTCTGAGCACGACGAGCTGTCTTGGATCGCTCGGTGCTCGCTGGCATCAAGAGAGAGCGAGAAAGGACTAAGACGCATCGCATCATCGCCTATTCGGAGGTGTGAACAAGAGCACGCAGTGCGAGAGGCGGCAGTCGCAGTAGAAGCCTTCGACGACAGCAGCAGCGCACGCACATCCGCACGCGCGAGCGAGACGCCCAGACGACACTCACGATGATGGAAGAGTCGGCGGTCGGTGACTTTGCCGACAGGTTGTGCTGCATAACGCGCAGTATGAGTGTGCGCTTGTGATGCCATGTGGCGCTGACCTGTCGATGGATGCTGTCGCTCTTGCTGCACGCGATGCTCGTAGACTCCGGTACGAGTTTGAAGACCGAACGTCAGGCGCGAGTGAGAACGGCGAGTCGCAGGACTGGTTCGTGAACGACAAGCGCGACGACAGCCGCACGCCGTCGCCGACAAAGAGCGAAGTCACTGCGCGAGATGGCGAGCGCCAGGTCAGCAACAGCGGACAACCAGCACCTGCGCCGTCCGTCGTGCCAGTAGCTGCACCGGCGCTCGGACCGCAAGTCCTCACGTCAAAAGCGCCCAAGCTCACGATGAAGAAGCCAAGCGCTGGAGACGACGCGACAGACCAAGACACGGACGAGTGCGGCGCATCGACTGGCAAGACGGCTTTCCTGCACCACATCCCACACGCCTGTGGCATCCTTGTCATGGAGCTCGGCATTGGTGATCAGGTACGACGCACTGGGGTTCACCCTCGCGACTGCAAGTGCAACGACGTCGAGTCTGAACGCTGTTGCTTCGTGCGGCTTGCCAGGTCATGGAGCGGCGCTACGGCTCCAAGTTCTTTCGGATCTACCTCCCGCAGGTGCACGAGAGCCAAAGCGACTACTGCCTGTACGCGCGCAAGCGATTGAACAAGCACAAGTACCGCTTCAGGTGCGAGCAGTTCCGAGTGCCGAGGTCCATTGCATCGACTGTGTCTGCTCGTGCTCACGCTGCAACGATGCGCTTCGTGCTGCAGTCTGAACGAGCACGCGATGTCCAAGTGGACGAACGCGACGTACAGCGGCAAAGTGCTCTTGACGCCGACGCCGCAGGCGAAGCGATTCAAGCTCATGGTCCCGAAAGCCGCAGCGCGCGTGAGCTTTGACATTGCGCAAGAGGCGCGCAAGCAGGAGCTCGTGGTCAGGCTCAATGCTCAGGTACGCTGGCAGCGTTGTCGCCATCATCTCTCTCTCGATCGAAGCGCCTCGCTCACGACGCTCTCTGGTTGCGTGTGGTAGTCGAAGCGGTTCAACCTCTTTCGCGGCCGCGCTGGCGCCGACGAGCACGCGGACGTGTTCAAAGCGCTCATCCAGGTCAGTCCTACTGCTCTTGCTGCTCGGGAGGCATCGACGACAAGCTGCAAGAGAGAGGCTCACAGCAAGCGTGTGCTCGTGTGTGTGGCACTGGTCCTAGAAATTCATCAACCCTGTGGTCGAAGTGCGGTGCCCCAAGACGAGCAACACGGTGTTCAAGATCGAGAAAGAAGGCGTACGTGCACGCGTGGAGACTGGAGACGGACTCAGTGGACTAGCGTATGGAGCTGACGGTCGCGACGCTCGCGTGTGTGTCTGCAGGAGGTCGGCGCAGAGAAGTACATTGTGACGTACATGCGGCCGTTCTCGCTCTTCGTCAGGTGCGAGCGCGCGCTTCTGTCGCTCGTGGTCACACCCTCGAGGGCACAACAAGGAACTGACTGACTTGCTGTCTATCGTTCGTTCGTCGGTTGTGCGCACTAGCTGCTGCATCGCTGTCGGCATCGAAGCGCACCTCCTCGACTAAGTGAGTGAGTCGGACGCACGACACGCGGCAATCGATCGCATTGGATCCATCGTCCTAGAACGCGGCGCCTGGTGCTGTGAAGCGTGCTGGACGTGCTTTGGCCAGTGACGCTGGCGTCTTCGTCTGCTGCTGCTGGAGCGACTGGCTCACGCTCAGCATCATCTCAATCCCACGGAGCTTGCGCACTTCGTCTTTCACGCGCGCGTCTGCTTGACAGAGCTTTGCGAGGAGGATCGCGACGTTCTTACGCGCGAGTCCGTCAGGGAGCGCCTGGAGCGCTGCGACGAGCGTCGCCAAGTGTGCTGGCTTGGCAAAGACCTTGAGGTCGTCGTCCTTGCGCTCGCTCTGGAGCGTGATGAGCACTTTGACAGCGTTGCCGACGAGTCGCTCGCGCGCACTCGTGCTGTCGCTTGGAGCTGGCGAGGCGGATGCTGAGCGGTAGCCGCCTGCTTGAGCGTTCGCGAGACGCACAGTCTCGAAGATCGCGTGGAGCGCGCGCTTGTCACGCAAGTACGTGCGCACAGACGGCGCGTGGACGCACCAGCCGACGTGGCACCAGATCTGCGCACACAGCTGCCACGTCTCGCTCGGCGGCGCGGACACCGCGCTCGGACTGCTAGCAGTCGAAAGCGCTTGGAGACAGACGCGGTAGAGCTCGTCGAGCACGTCCGAGTGCACGAGCTGCTTTGCAGTCTCGATGACTGCGGTCGAGTAGCTCGTGTCTTCGTTGTTGCTGCTGCTACACTGAGTCGTCTGGACGGCGTCGGTCGGGACGACAGCGTGGAGACGACAGAGCAGTCCGACAGCGCGCGAGAGCGTGAGCGCTTGCACTGTGTATGCCTCAGGTGTCATGGTCTGGAGGATACTCGTGAGCATCGGCACTGTGCCGCATGCGAGGAGGTCCTGTCGAACGCGTGCGTTCGGATGGAAGCTCAGGTTCAAGAGCGCGGCGAGCGAGCGCTCTGGCGCTGTTGCGTCACGAGTCTTCACAGCCGCGACGGCGCTATCGAGCGCAATGCGCAAGAGCGTCGGCGTAAGACTGCGCGTCGTAACGTCGTCGCTATCGGCAGCAGCGCGGAATGCTTCGAGCGTCGAGAGGTTCGTGAGGAACCCGAGGACGTTCACGACGACGCGAGAGTCTCCTCTCGTCGCTGTCACGTGCTCAAGCGCCTGTGCGATCGACTGAGCGCATGCACGCGCGTTGTTTGCAAACTCCCGGAGCGTGTGCTCGTCGCTGCTGAGCGTGACGCAGACGCTCGAAGCTGAGAGCACGAGCCGCTCTTGCGCTCGTGACTCGACCGTGCGACGCTCGGAAGTCGGCGACGCGGTCGCAGATTTGTCTCTGGCGAGCGGAAGGAGACTGAGAAGCACGCGCAGCGCTGCTGGCGTCGCTGCGACCAAGCGCTTCCAGGACTTGAGCTCGACGGCTTCGTCAAAGAACTGGAGCATGCTCGCTTGTGTGCTCCAGGGCAAGACGCTCACTGCGTCGCTACTGCGATCGATCGGCTGTGGTCCAACTGCTGTCGTGAGCATCGTGAGCATGTGCTTGCGGAACGGTGCGTCTTGGAACATGACGATCTGGTTGCGCGGACAGCTCGCCATCGCTGCAGTGGCACACGCGAGCATGGCGTTCACGATGAGCTCCTGGTTGTGATCGCGGCTGAGCGTCTCAACAACGCGCTCGGTCGTGAAGACAGCGACCATGCGACTGTAGAGCTTCCGGAGCTCGCCTGATGTGCGAAGGAGCGTGCGGACGCTGTCGTTCCGCTCGAGCAGCGGCAGCAGCAGCTCGTAGGCGATCCACATGGGCCGAACGAGCGCAGTCGCTTCGTCCGCTGTCTCTTCTTGGTTCGTCTCGCGCTTCGAGGCAACCGAGTCGCCGTCCATGCGCTGGAGCAGCTCGGCGACAAACCGGAGCTCGTCTGCTGTCGTGCTCGACGCGGACGACGACTTGCTCCCAGGCGCCATGGCCGCATTGAGCTGCTGCTGCGTGACCGAGTCGTCGTAGTCGCCGACAATGATCGAGTGCTGCTCGACGACGTCTTCGTTCCTTGGCTCGAGCTTGAGTGCGCGCTCCATGTCGTCCGCTGCCTCGCGCCACTGCTGCTGCAAGTGCCGCGCGGCGGCGCGTCGCGACAGCGCTTTCACGTGGTCCGGGTCAATGAACAGCGCGCGCGTGCTGAACTCGACTGCGTCGTCGAGGTCCTGGAGCCGCAAGTAGCACTGTGCGAGGTTCGCGAGCACTGCGACGCTGAACGGCGAGGCATCGAGCGCTTTCATGTAGTGCTCGATCGCTTTGGCGTACTGCTTGCGTCGATAGCACGCGTTGCCCTGGAGCTTGAGCTCTAAGACACCAGCGAGAGAGAGAGAACAAGCGCCTTAGCTCGTGAGACCACGGCCGCCTTGAGCATGAGAGCGAGCGAACAAGGACGTACTCTCGGCGACGCGCTCCTTCTCGCGCTGCGTCGACTGCCGCTTCGCCAAGTCGGCTTTGAACTGACTGCAGAACTCGGGGTTGCTCTCTTCGAAGACGCGGTTGCGCTCGCGCTCGAGCTCGGCTTCGCGCGCCGCCGTCTCTTCGAGCGTCACGGGGTCCTGTGGCTCCCACTTCGACCAGACCGAGTAGTCGTTCGCATCGCGCTCCGTGTAGGCAGCAAGTGCGCGGTTCGCCGCGACCTTTGTGCGCTCTGCGTTGCGCTCGCTGTTGTTGTCAGCAGCGCTGTCGTCCCCCTCGTCGTCGACTGAGTATCGCAGCTTGGCTTTGGTCCACCAGTTCGCGCGCTCGTCGTGCTTGGCTTTGCGCTTGCGCTCGGCTTCGCGGCGCTGACGCTCTTGCTCGCGCTCGAGCTTGGCGAGGCGCTCGGCTTCCTCTTGCTCCGGCGTCTTGTAGCCTGGGATCTACAGACGCACATCACCGGAGCGAAGGCGATGGTGAGCCCTCACTGTCGCCTGCCTGCGCAGTCGGTCAGGCGGCAACGCACTTTGCACGCAGCAGGATCGAACGTCCCGTTCTTGATCTCGTCCATCGCCTGCGCGATCTGCTCGCAACGGCCACATGTGTCAGCAGCCACGAGGCGCAAGCAGCAGCAGTCGCTCTGTATCAAGTACAGACCCACGAGCGAGCGCACCATGTCCATGCGCGAGGCAAAGTCGTCGATCTCACTCGACGAGATCCCAGAGCGGACCTCCATGTCGAGCGCGCGCAGCGGATCCATATCGTCTCGAGTCGTAGCGAGTGCTTGTGTGAGAGAGCGAGCAAGAGAGCGAGTGAGCCGTCGGGTGGCGCGTCGCCATGAAGCGTCGGCGCCTCGAGACTTCTCGAAGCCTCTTAGCATGCGTGTCAGTCGCACGTGGTCGCAGTGAGTCGCGAGCGGTACATTGATCGAAAGAGAGAGAGAGACTGATCTAGCGACACGCATGCTTCGCAACTCGCGCACTCTCGTCGCTCTTGTGGTCCTGAGGAGCGACTGAGTGGCGATGCAAAGAGTTGCTGCTGCTGCCTAATGAACCTGACAAGGATGAGGACGCGGATCGATCTAGAGCGAGCAACAGTCTGACTTGGCAGCGCTGCGCGTCTGCTGCTGCTCGAGCGAGATGCGCGCGACGCCCGAGCCTTTGCGCACTTGGTGGTTCACGTAGTCAAAGTTCGCGAGGATCGTCGCCGCGGTCTGTGAGAACGCCTGCTCGACGTTCACAGCGGTCTTTGCCGACGCTTCGATGAAGTAGAGACCGTGCGCATGTGCCCACGCGCGGCCTTCGTCTTCCGTCACCTGTCGCTCGCTGCGTCCACACGGAGCCACGTCAGCGCTGTCCCAAGGCGCACGGCCGCAGAGTCTCAGAGTCGTTCGAGTTAGCGCGGAGACGCACCGGGTCGAGAGGTCGCACTTCATGCCGACGACCATGATCTCAATGTTCTCGTTCTGCGCGTTCTGGTGGCACTCGTGGAGCCATCGCTCGAGGTGCTCAAAGCTCTCTCGTCTGTCGTATCGAGCAGTGAGCGCTGTGTCAGCCAGTTGTATACGTTCAGCAACGTATGGAACCAACGTATGAACAGCAGACAACGCACCGGCCAATGTCGTAGACGAGCAGCGCGCCATCGGCGCCGCGGTAGTACGACCGCGTGATCGAGAGGAACGTCTCCTGTCCAGCGGTGTCCCAGATCTCGAGCTTCACTTTGCGGCCATCGAGATCGAGGAGCTTCGCGCCAAACTCGACGCCGATTGTGAGGTCGTGGATCGGCTGGAAGTGCTGCTCCGTGAACTGCAGCAGCAGCGACGACTTGCCGACCTCTGTCGCGCCACGCATGGGCACACACACACACACCGTGAGCCTTCCCTGCAGCAGATGCACACGCACACAAGAACACACACACTTATAGGCACAGCTGCAAGTGCGCACCCGAGTCGCCAATGATGATGTACTTGAGCGTCACGAACACCATCGTGCGTCGCTCGCTCGCTTGATGTGCGTGAGGTTGCTGTGCTTGTGCTTGTGCTGCTCTTGTTCGCAGTGAAGAAGATACACGCTAAAATCAATTCGACCTTTTGTCGAAACAAGTATACGATATTCAGATACAACGTCACGCAATAGCTCCTTTCATTTCTGCAAAGAACGTCTGTGTTCTCAGGCGCATTATGGACCTGATGTCCACCGCTGCAACGTCACGACTTGCACACGCGAGCAACTTGTCGAGCTCTGCGCAACTTGTCTTGCCAACAACTCGCCGACAACTTGTCATGCTTGCCTTGCATTCAACAACTTGTCGTGCTTGGCTTGCCAGCAACAACTTGTGTCGTGCATCTAGCAACGCACTTGGTGAGCGACTCACTTCTTCGCGTTCACTTCGATCGTGTGGTCATAGTCGATCGTCGGGATGACCGACTGGATGAACTTGAGGAACAGGAACAAGTACTGGTCGCTGCGGAGCTCCGAGGCGCCGTCGCTCGACTGGTCGCGCATGTTCGCGACAATGCGCTTCATGACTGCGCCGTGCTGGCACGGGTGGATCGACGCGTGCACGAGCGCATTGCGGTGCGGGTGCGGCTCCATCGTGACCGTCCGGTTCGCGTAGTCCTGCATGATGTCTTCAAACATCTCGTCCGCCGTGAGCGGCCGGTTCGTCTCGTTGTACCCAAACAGCCACACGCGCGGCGTCTGGTAGTACTTGTCGTACGTGATCGACAGGTCGTACGTGCGCGTGTACAGGATCGCGTCGTTCGCGTCGTCGTCCGGCTCGCTTGCGACCAAGTACGACGCACTCCCGAGCGCTGCGGCGTCGTCCGTGACCAAGTTGTCGTCTTCTTCAAACGCGCTCAAGTCCGGCGTGTCGTCGCTCGCGCCCGTCGTCGCTGGGACAAAGTGGTCCATCACGACTGCATCGAGGATCCCGCCGGTGCTCACGGGCGCAGGCGGCGGGCGCTTCGCCTCGTTGAAGTCGTCGGCGTCCATCGAGATGTGCTCGAGCTCATCTGCGAGCGCTGCGGGTCTCACATACAAGGTCTCTGTCAGTACGACCGTACGAGCGAGCGCCTGCGCTGTAAAAAGAGAGAGAGAGACGCACCGCTTGGGTCCCTTGAGCCACCGGCCGTGGCGTACGAGGACGCTGCGACCCACTCGTCTTCGCCTTCGACCGGACGCTCGGTCTGGTAGTTGAGCTCAAGGGACGTCACGCGGCGCTGACACGGCACTGCATGGGCAACAACGATAGTGTGAGACACTCGTTAGCGTACGTCCATGGCTTGTAGGCAATAGCGATCGAGCAAGAGAGAGAGACAGACCGTTGCGTGTGACGAGGTACTGCTTGTCAGCGGGCAAGTACGAGCGACGAAGGCTCGGATCACCGCTCTCCCTGCGCACAAGGGCGCACAAGCATTCGTGAGTGCGCTGTCCTATCGTCCATACACACACAAGTGCACTCGACAACGACGTACCATCGCCACGTCGGGCACTTGTACACGAGCAAGTCGCCGGCTTTCACGAACTCCTCGGGCGTGAGCAGCCCTTTGTCTTCGAACGACGACTCCTTGAGCACGGGCGTGAGGTACTCGCGCACGCCATGGAACAGTCCTTGCATCGTCCTTCTCTCTCTCGATCTCTTATGTGTGTCTCTGTGCTTGTCGTCCAGAGCGCGAGCGGCAGCGACGCAAGGAGCTCGTTCGTTCCGGCGCTTCTTCGTTCTCCTTCGCGACTGACTTGGCGGCTTGTTTGCTTCAAGCTGCTGTTCTCTATGGGTCGAGAAAACGATCTCATTTCCTATCGTATGCTTGGTATATGTATGTGCAGTGAGAATTCGACAGAAAAGTCAGCGCTGTATTGGAGATCCTGCAGTAGTACACATCGGATCTACAGGCTTCGTCTCGAACTCGGTTTGCTACGACCTCCGACTCGCTCGTGTCCTCTTCATCTGCACCACGCACCACGCTCGCTCTAGTGTCTCTCTTCCGCCGAGATGTACCTCTTGATGCGAGCCTCAAGCCATTGTCAACCTCGCACTACTCGAGTCGAGACTCGTGCGTCGCCATTGCACTGGACGTGCTCAACACTGTCGGAGCCTCTAGCTCGACTCCACCACACGCTGCACTCGATAGACACGGGTCGTCTCGGACTCGATCGACTCCAGCGAAGACCTCTCTTGATCCAAACACACGACTGCAGACCTCACTCAGTCTCTTACTCATGGCCTGCTTCACGCGCCACTGGCGCAGATGACGGCGGATACAGCAGCTCGTTGAGCGTCGTGAGCATCACTGGGCTCCAGCCCATGCTCTCGCGCAGACGCTGGAGCTTCCGCGGTGGAACAGCGAACGCTGCGCGCCGGAGCGTGAGGAACACGACGCGCGTCATGACCACGACGAGCTCCTTGTCGTTGTCGCGATTGTCGTCGCCGTTGGTGTCGCTCTCGCTGCCGCTGCTGCTCTCGCTGCTGGTGCTGCCATCGCCATCCGATCGTCTTTGTTGCTCGCTTGGCGTGTCCATCGCGCCGTCTTTCGCCGCCTTCGTGCGCATGTACGGCGTCAAGACAATGGCTTGCGAGACGTCTTTGCGCAGGCGCTCGTGCGGTTTGTACGGATGCAGCGCGTCGTCCTCGACGCTGTCGATCGCAAAGACAGCGCTTGGTACGCCGTCACTCGCGCCTTGGCACTCGGCAAACGTCACGACGTTCGTCTCTGTGTCGAGGTCGCACTGCGTCGAGACCAAGTGCGCGTGCGCCATGCCCGTGCCGACGCGGTCGAGGTCGTCGCGCACGCTGATGCACCCGAGCTGGTCCCACACGCTGATCTCGACGTTGAGCACGTAGAACATGATGCTGTCGAAGACCTGCTGCACGCTCTCGACGCCGCGGAACTGCGTCACGTCAAAGCGCGTGCAGCAGCAGTCCCCGCGCGCAGTCTCGAAGCGCTCCTCGGACACGTACGGCTTGAGTGGGTCGAGCCACTGCAGACGCGTCTGTACGTACGCGAGCGCACTGCTGAGCTTCTGGTCGCGCATGCTCAGTAACGCACGGCGGCGCTCGAGCAAGTCGGTGCCGAGTCGGATGGGCGTGTGCAGAGGGTTCGATGGCTCGCCAGTCTGTTCGGCAAACCACCGCACTGTGAGCCTCGTGAGCGGACCAACTAGCTTGCACACACTCGGACGCACCGCGAAGCCCGAGAGCGCAGCCTGCGCTGCTGCGAACGAGAGCTGCTGCTCGCGCTGAGCCGCTCGTAGCGTCACGGCCAGCGCCAATTGCTGCGGTTCGATTGCGTGCGTGCGAGGCGCTGTCGGTGACGCACATGCGCTCAGACGCCGCTGCAGTGCGTTCACGCGCGTCGTCAGCGCGATCGCCTCTTCTCGCAGCAGCAGGATCTCGTCCTGAAGCGCAGATAGCGTCGCGCAGTCCACCGTCACAGCGATGCAGGCGTCAGGAAGCGTCCGCAGTCAATGTGCTGGCAAAGCGCTGAAGCGGCAGTGAGAGAGGATCCGGGTCGTACCTTGCGCACATGGTACGTGGACTTGCGCTTGGGGCGAGGCTTGCGTCTTCGCACTTGCTGACTGCTGCGTGTGTGGCTCTTGGCATTCGTCTCGGCACTTGAGCTCTTGCTCGCGTCCACATCGACGATGCTCGGTCGCTTTGCTGTCTGGAGCTGCAAGGTCATTCGCAAGCGCTTCTGCTTGTCAGGGCTGCTTGCGTTGTCTCTTTGACAGGACGGCGCACACACGAGTGGCTGGTCGGTCATGGCGCAGCAGTCGCCGCTGCTCTGCTGCAGGTGCATGTCTGGTGGGAGGAGGTCGTGCGTCGAGCTGTGCATGTTGTGAAGTGCGGCGTCGAGTGATCGATCGAGTGTGTGGCTCGTGTCGGACGATAGAGTGAATGGCAAGACAAGGCGAGGCAGCGCATCCTGCAGCGCAGCGAGCGAGCATGCTCACCAAGCAGTCATCGCGGCGTCACGCGAGGCTCTCGTCTCAGATGTTTATGCTCCATCGAGCGTGCGCATGAGAACGCCGCCCTTCATGGGCGAGCCCAGGCGCGTGTCGTGCAAGAGCTTGCTTGTTCGTTTGTTTGAGAGACAATCGCAGGAGCTCGCTCGTCCAAGACGCTTGAGCACTTGCCGCGACATTCGTTCGCATGCGAGAGCCACACCGCGCTCGCACAGCGCCGCAGCAAGAGACGTCTTGTCGGAAGCGAGGCTCGAGTGGCACGAGACACAGATCGAGCGACGCGAATGAGTGCCATGCGGTCCGTCGCGAGCGACACTGGGGTCACTGGTCCACACGCCTTGGCAGCTCGCTGGGTCCTCGACCTCGACCTCGAGCAAGCAAACAAGCGAGCGAGCACCAGGCACAACGTGTTGCGTCAATCGCGACGTTTGGAGCGCTGCACTTGTTGGCTGAAGACCGGCGCGTCTTTGCGCTGCTGTGCAAGCAAATCGCGATAGTGAAAAAACACAGCGACTTGTCAAGGCGATTTGTGATAGTGAAGAAAGGCAGTGCCACAAGTGCAGCCACAAGAACTAGCTGCAACTTGCGCAACACTCGACAGGCACGTTGCAGATCCAGGTCGCTTGCCAGCACCAGCAGCTCCGACCGAGCACACTTGCCAAGACACTCGCTCGAGCGCGACCCCACTTGCTCATCAACGCCAGCCATGGTCTTCCTCGCGCGCCGCCTCGCCTCTGCCTCGATCGCTGGGCTCGCGCGTCAGCGCGGGTTCGCGAGTGCGACCGACAGCGCGCTCGCGTCGCTGCGCAACCAGAGCTTCCTCTCGACCGCACAGCTCTCGTACGTCACACTACCAGTGCTATGTGCTCAAGCACCCGTGTGCGCACGATAGCAGCCGCTCACAGTATCGTATGCGCTTGTCTCAACCACTGACAGCTCGAGCGAGTTCGAAGGGCTCGTGGCGAAAGCGCAAGAGTACAAGGCGCTGTACTCGAACCCTGCGACGAAAGGCTCAACGCCCAAGGTGCGTGCGTCTCGCAGTGCGTTGATTGACTCGTAGCGCAATAGCTCAGCTCGTGCGACTGCTTCTCGCTCGCTCTTTAGCCGCTCGCAGGCGAGATCTGCTCCATGATCTTCCAGAAGCGCAGCACGCGCACGCGGTGCGTCCTTTGCGATTGCTCTCTCCTGTCACTCGCGCGTGGCGCTGACACAGACTCTGTTGGGCGTACGCAGCATCTCGAGCGAAGTCGGGATGCACTTGCTCGGCGGCAAAGCGCTGTTCCTCTCGTCCGACGACATCCAACTCGGCACGAACGAGACGCTCAAGGTACGCTTGCTGTCGCTCTCTTTGCTCAATAGACAAAGCCTCAGCGTCCGAGCTTACAAGGCGGTGCCAATGCCTGCGTAGGACACGGCGCTCGTGCTCTCGCGCTTCAACAGCATCATCCTCGCGCGCGTCTACGGCCACGAAGACGTCGAGGACCTCGCCAAGCTTGCGACAGTTCCAGGTGCGAACGCTGTTGTCACTCGTCTGCTGACTTGGTGCGTTCACCATCTCTGACTCGCACACTGGACACTGTCGTCACTAGTGATCAACGCGCTGTCGGAGAAGTACCACCCGCTCCAGGCGCTCGCAGACTACATGACTGTCAAGGTACCGCGACACTGGCGCGTCGGTGGCTCTCAGAGCGCTCGTTAGCTCATCGATGAGCGGCTGTGGCTATGTGTGTGGATCGCAGGAGCACTTCGGGAAGCTCAAGGGCCTGACGCTCGCGTGGGTCGGCGACGGCAACAACGTCCTGCACGACTACATGCTCGCGGCCGCGAAAGTTGGTGCGTCTCGCGGGTTCTTTTGCTTGCGACAGTAGCGGAGACAGCAGCACTGACGCTCTTGTGTGCGTCTCTGCAGGCGCGAACATCCAGATCGCGACGCCCGTTGGCTACGAGCCTGACGCGGACGTGATCGCCGAGACCCAGCGCCTCGCGAAGGTGCGTCTGTCTATTCACACAGTGCCGCTGGCAGTGTCTCCGTGGCCTGAGCTGTCAGAGACTCAATGGCTCAAGTGCTCACTCTTGGCGCACCTGGTCATCCACGCGCAGGCGGCAGGAACGAACGTGCTGCTCACGAACGACCCGATCGAAGCCGTCGCGAACGCCAATGTCATTGCGACCGACACGTGGATCAGGTCCGTTCTCTCTGTCGGTAGCGCGTTGTTGCTATCGCAGCGCCTCACGCGCTTGCGCATGACCTGCAGCATGGGCCAGGAGGAGGAGGCGAAGATCCGGAAGCAGCACTTTGCTGGCTACCAGGTCACGAACAAGATGCTCGCGCACGCTGCGAGCGATCACATCTTCCTCCACTGCCTCCCGCGTCACGAAGAAGAGGTCGACGACGAGGTGCGACTGTGTGCATCCGCGGCTATCGTACGGTGGCGTTAAGTGTCCTAACCGAGCTGTCTGTCTGTTGCTCGCGATCGTGCGCAGGTGTTCTACTCGCCCAAGTCGCTCGTGTTTGACGAAGCGGAGAACCGCCTGTGGACAGTCATGGCGGTCTACGCTGCGCTCCTCGGCAAGTTCTAACTGCGCACAGACACGTAGCGACAGATCCCTTCTACTCTAGCGTCAATACAGCCACTCGCTATGACTTGCTCGGTCCTTTGCTCATTACCTGCCTGCTCGTCCCTCACAAGAGAGTGTCTGGTGTGCGTCTGGAGACTGCGAGGCGCATGCAGGTGTTCAGTGAGCGACGAAGCACGCATGCTCGACTGGTGTCGAGGGACACGTTGACTTGTTTTTTGTATGGAATGGTGAGTCCGCGATTTGTTTGATTGACAAGCATGCGCTTGAACTGGCGGCAGCTCATGAGCTTCCACGTGAACAGCTTCGGTCCGTTCCGCCAAGAGCAAGTGCGCGTGCGCCTCTCGCCTGCGTTCAACCGCCGCGCACACCCGGACGCTGCGCTCGAGAGCTCGATCGACGCGGCGTGGCGTGCGTACAAGGAGCAGTCGCCGAGGCTCTTCAACGCCACAAAGTTCCGACTTCACGGCTCACATAGCGTCGCTCAGACTGCTGCTGCGGCTTCTGTCAGTGTCACAACTTCAACGCAGCGAGCTGCTGCGCTCGTGCTGGACTGGGGACTCACAGACTACAAGACGTACCTCGGCACGTGCTGCTCGATCAACGCCAGTCGCTTCGTCGCCGATAGCCAAGCGCTCAACAGCGCCGATGCGTTTGCGTACTTGTCGCGCAAAGTCGGCGTCGCGGCCGTCGTCGAGACGTCAGACGCCAAGATTGCGCTCATCAAGCGGAGCAAGTCCGTCGGCGTGTACCAAGACATGTACGACACGCCTGGCGGGCATCCTGAGCCATCGGTCCGTTGTGTCTCGCGCGTCGTCTTCCTTCGTGTTGCACCGAGTGCTGCTGAATCGGAGACAGCAACGACGACTGTTCTCGATCCCTCACTGACCGACTAACTAACTAGCGCTCGCTCTCTCTCTCTCGTTCTCACGCAGCACGTCGACTTGACGCCAGAAGTCCTCAGTGCGCTGCCACGCATTGATCCTACGAACACAGTCGGCCCTAGCGTAGAAGACAATGCGAGCGCACTCGAGCGAGAAGTCGTGCGCGAGTTCTTTGCGTCGATCGTGAACGAAGTGCACGAAGAGATCAACGTCGCGCCCGCCGATTTGAGCGCACCGCCACTGCTCCTTGGCGTCGTGCTGCAAGCCCAAGCGTGCACACCGAGCTTCAGTGAGTCCAGCTGCTGCCTCTCTAAGCGCATGTGCAGAGGTATTGACGAAGCTGATGCGAGGACTAACGAACATTGCTATGAAGCGTTCTACTTGCGCACGGCGCTGTCTGCAGCGCAGGTCACGGCGCTCTACTGCGCTGGACCAGCAGACGTCTTCGAGTCGTCCAAGCTCGAGCTCGTTGACGCACACGCGCTCCTCGCGAGTGACACGCACGCGCCGCTCACGTACGTCTCCATGGCTCAACAGGCGGGAAGGACTGCGCTGCTGTGTTGATAGGAAAGACTAACGTGTATGCCACTTGGACTCTCACAATCGCTCCTAGCGGTCGCATGACGCCGTCCGCACAAGGGAGTCTCGCGCTCTGGCGCAACTACGTCCTTCAGCAGCAGCAGGAGACAACAGCAGCGCACTAAGCATCCCCTCACTCGCTCGCTCTCTTGCACTGTCACCCCAGACGCTCATGTGTATGGAACAAGCAACAGCTCGAGTGACACTTCCTTCTCTCTCTCTAAATGGAGCAAGTCTCTCTCTCTCTGTTCGTCCTACACGACGTCCATGATGAGCGCGACGCCTGCGAGGACCCACCGCGCGGGCGGCGACTTGGTCTTGAGCTGCGCCGAGAAGACGTACGTCGGTCCGCGCATCTCGGTCTTGTAGCACGGACACACGAACGAGCCCTTGACGTCGAGCTTGTCGGCCGCGACGGCTTTGCAGTTGATCACGGGCATGGGGCTGAACATCTCCTTCGGGTTCGACTTGTCCACGGTGTTGTTCGTGCCGTCCCAGCGCGCGCCCATGAGGTAGAGCCCATGCACGTACGCGCCGTCGCGCGACGGAGCGTCGATCTCCGAGTGCTTGCGCTTGAGCACGTCGGTCTGGACCACGAGCTTGTCGAGCTCCCACTGGTTCTTCTGCGCCGTCACTTGCATGATCGCCGTGAGGAACGACTGCGGGTTGATCATGCCCGAGAGCCACGTCACGCGCGGGATATCGCCCGGGTTCTGCGTCCACTCCTCGAGCTGCTGCAGGCGCGCCTCGAGGTTCGTGAGCCACGACCCGAGCGGCCGCATGGACGGGAACGCGAGCTTCTCCCACGACTTGGGGACGCGGTCAAGGAAGAGCGACTCCTGCACGGCCTCCATCGAGTCCGACATCGTGAGCTCGCCGGCAAAGCCGAGCTGGAGCTCGTTCAGCGACCGCACGATCTCCACGAGCAGCCCGTTCATGGTCTCGCACTCTTGGATGAACACGTTCTGGTACGGCCCGAGCTCCTCCAAGCTCCGCGCAATGTCGTCGCACTCAAACTTCTTCTCGCCCACGCGCGACATGACCATCTCGAGCCCGGCGCGCGCGATCTCCATCGGACTCATCGCCGCGTCGCCACTCGCGGCGTCGCGCGGCTGGAGCTCCATGAGCGTCCGGAACAAGCTCTCGCTCTGCGTCGTGCGAAAGTCGATCTCGGCGTTCGGGTGGAGCCCAAACGCCAGTGGCGAGTCCGTCTTGAGCTCCGTCTCAATGTGCTCGAGGTACTTGTCGTACGACGACGGCGCGAGGCACATGAACGACGGCCCTTTCTCGTCGCCCACGAACGGGAACATCTCCATCTCGTCCAGGAGCTCGTCGCGCATGTAGAACTCGAGGTACGTGTTCGCGAGGAGCCGATCAAAGTCATTGACAATGTGACCGCCGTACATGATCTCGCCAAAGATGTAGCGCAAGTCGGCCCACGGGATCTTCCCACCCGCCGAGTTCTCGAGGTAGTTCTGCAGGCAAATGGCCGAGTCGCGGAGGTCGCCGAGCGAGAACGGGTACATCATGTTGTACCCGAGTGGGCCGTACATCTTGCGCTCCATCAAGACGGCGTGGAAGTGGCAGAGCCCAAAGAGGATCGACTTGACCTTGCCCTCGGCCTCTTCGATGTACTCTTTCGGGAAGCTCACGAACGCGCGCTTGAGGTTCGCCTTGAGCCCCGACGGCGGCTCGTTCGTGAGCTTGATGCACCGATTGAGCACGCCGATCGGGATCGAGTTGGACGGGTCGGACGTGAGGAAGAGCCGGAAGTTCTTGTGCGAGCCCTCGAGCGCAAACTCGTCGAGCTTCTTCTCGAGCGCAATGAGCCACCGCGGCATCAAGTGGATGTTGTTGAGGATGACCCAGTGGCCGTTGCGGTGCGCGACTTCGAGCCGGTCCATCGCAAAGACGTCTTGGCCCTGCCCCATCGACACGTTGTGGTAGCTCACGCCGCGCTCAAAGCCGTACTTGACGCTCAGCTTGTCCACGCCAGCGACGACGTCGGCGCCAGGCGAGAGGATAAAGTACAGCGGCGTCGTCGGCGTCGAGTCCAAGTACGAGTTGTCCATGACCTGGATCGCGTTCAGCGCCGAGTCGCAGTCGCAGTAGTTGCTCCCGTTCGGCAGCACGTGCCGGACAAACTCGTTCACAGCGACGGTCATGCGGTCTGGACGGAGACACCGGACGACGAGGAGCTTGAGGAACGGCGTGCGGTCAAGCCCGGACCAGTCAAGCGGGAGCTTCTCAGACTCGGGCGTGACGTGGTTGTACCACTCGCGGAAGCGCGACGACGCCTCTTTCAAGTCCTGCGGCATCTTCTGGAACTCGTCGAGCGCCGCGAGCGCGTTGATCGCGTTCCACTGCGCCGTGGGGAGCCAGTCGATCGGATTCGGCTCGGCCTCACCTGCGACCGCTTTCTTCGGGCCGCGGAGAAGGAACTGCATGTAGTGCTCCTGGACGCGCGCGTCGTCGCCGAGGATCCCGCGCTTCATGAGGTTGAACGTGAGCTGCGACAGGAAGATGAGCTTGTGCGCCTCAAAGAGGCCGCGCGAGACCCACGTGAAGATCGTGATCCGGAGCGACTCGCGGAGGTTCAGCACGCGCTCGCTCTGCTTGTCCGAGGCAACGGCGCGGTCGATCGAGTTGTAGAAGAACGTCACGAACGAGTCGAGGCTGTAGCGGTACATGTGGTCGATCGCACTGAGCGTCGTGAGGAGGAAGTAGAGCATCGCGCCTTCCGCGGCGACTGGGCGGTACAGCTCGCGCGTGTTGTTGATGATCACCTCGGTCTCCTGGTTCTTCTTGACCGAGATCGAGATCTCTGTCGCCTTCTTCTTGGTCTCTTCGAGACTCTCGATGAGCGGCACGTCGCTCAGGATGTCGTCTGGGGCGTTCGCGAGACGCTCGAGGAGCTGGTCCTCGAGCTCGACGAGGTCGATCTTGAACTTTTGGAACGCGAGCACGAGCTCCTGCTTCTGGCGCTCGAGCTCGGGCTGCTCCTTCTTCACGACTTTCTCCAAGAGCTGGTCCTCCAAGCCGCTCTCGGTCGCAATGAAGTTGATGAGCGTGCACTGCGCCGCGATCTCCGGCTTGTAGTGCGGGTTCGAGAGCTTCGTCTGCAAGTACATGAAGAAGTTGGGGTCGTACTGCACCTCTTCGCCCGCGAGCTTGAGGAACAAGTTGGAGCCTTTCTTGTACACGGCGCGACTCAGCACGGGGTCGAGCGTCGCGTCGATCTCCTCGTCAATGTTCTCGATGATCACGACGTAGCCGTTCACGATCGCAGACTCCATCTTGCGGAGCCACTGGTTCTGGCTCAGCTGCATCACGATCAAGCCCCGGTCCTTCTCCTTCTCGCGGAGCCACTTGATGCCCTGGAGCTGCGGGTCGATCACCAGCGGCCACCGCTTGCAGTTCGTAATGATCGCGCCGTTCTCGATCGAGATGCGATCCGCTGGCAAGCCCTCGCTGATCATCTTGGCGTTCTTGCCCTCCGTCGTGAGCATCGACATCGGGTCAATGCCGTCGGTGATCGGGATGCTCTTGGCCACGAGGTCTGGGAACCACGTCTGCTGCCACAGCTCCTTCCGCACCGCCTGGTCGAATGCGCCAATGTACGACACGAACGCCGCGGCGAGGAGCGAGTTGCCTACGACCATCACGCCCGAGTTCTTGAGCTGCTCGATCTCAATGCCCCAGCGCTCGTTCTCGCTTGCCAAGCCGTTCACGAGCTTCCCGGCGAGCACCAAGCGGTTCTCGCACGACTCTTTCATCTGCTCGACCTTGAGCTTCTCCTCCGTGGCTTGCCGCAGCGTGTTCTCGAGCTGCTCTAAACGGCGCTGGACCTCGGCAACTTGGCTCATGGCGCGCGCGAGCTGCTCTTCGGCCTCCTCTTTCTTCTTCTTGGACGCCTCGAGCGAGTCCATGAGTGGCTTGACGCGCACGTAGATGCGGTTGAACGTGTAGATGTTGACGACCCACGAGCAGATGTTCGCTGCGGCCGAGCTCTTGGACGCCATCTTCTCGGCAGTGAACTCCGGGTCGGCGATGAGCGGCTCAATGCGCGCAATGTCGGCCTCTGGGATGTCCTGACCGCGAAACTCCTTGAGCGAGTCGAGGAACGCGCCAGCGTTGTTCATCATCTTCTTCGCGCGGTCCCACTTGTGATTCTTGTACTCCTTCTCGACCAAGATCAAGCACGCCTTGGTCACGTTGTCGACGCCGGCCGGCGGCTTGGGCAAACTCTTGAGCTCTGTGATCGCCGCTTTCGAGAGACAGTCGACAGCAGCGGCGGCGGCGTCCATGGCTGGCTTGGCAGCGCTGAGCTCTTTCTCCGCCTCGGCTGCAAGCTCTGCGGCGCCAGCGCTCGCAGCTTCGGCCTTTTGCTTCTCGACGTTCGCGTACTCTTGCTGGACCTCGGCACCTGCCTTCTCACGACCCATTTGCTCGAGGAGCTGGTCTGTCGACGCCTGCTTCTCGGCCACTTTGATCATTGTGTGCTTGAGGTCGACTTGGAGCTCGGCGACGTCAGCAGACGTCTTGCGAAGCGTCGAGAGCCCGTCATCGAGGCGCGTGATCTGGCGCTGGATGTCCTCTTTCTTTTGCTTGAGGAGGATCTCGTAGAAGCTAATGAGCTCCAAGAAGCTCTTGGGCGTGACGTAGTTGTACCGCCGCTGCGTCTCAAAGTACTTCTTGCTCATGTCCGTGACTGAGATGTGGACGTCCGCCATGTGGTTCGCCAAGCTCTTCTTGAGCGCCATGTCGCCAATGTCGTCGATCTTGTCGAGGAAGCTCGTGGCAACGCGAACGAGCGCGTCGCGCGGCCACGGGTGGAACCAGTCGATGACGGTGCAGTTCACGAGGCCAGGGAACCGCCGCGCGCGGACGCGAAAGACGGCGCCGACGGGCGAGAAGCACAAGATGATGCGGAAGTTCATGCGAATGCGCAGGAGCAAGAAGTCCATGAGCGTGTCCGGCGTGTCGGGGACGCCGTTCGCCTTGGCTTCGCTCCGGAGCGCGCCGAGGAGACTGTCAATGTCTTCTTTCGGGAACAGGTCCGGGATCCACCCAGACGAGAGCATGTCGTTGATGTAGACGAGGAAGCGCTCGTTCACGATCTGCGAGTCCGTGATGAGGAACACGAGCGGCAGACCCTGGATGCCGGCGACTTTGAACATCTCGGCCAAGTTCTCTTTCAAGTCCTCGATGCGAAAGTTCGACGTGACCGAGAGCTGTCGGACCTCAAAGCCGCAGATGTGCGACGCCAGGCGCGAGAGCGACTGCTTGCCGCTGCCGCCGACGCCAATGAGCATCGCATTGCCACCGGGGTTCCCAATGATGCGGCAGATGCGCGTGACGTGTTCCATCGCGTTGTCAAACAACTCGAGGTTCATCATCGAGTACTTGGAGTTGTAGTCATCGAGCTGCTCGACCAAGACTTTGTTGAGGTGCTTCATCGACGCCACGGGGATGTACGCGCTGTCGGCGCCAGCGACTGGCGTCGCAAACGTCGTGAAGATGTTGACGTTCGCGCCCGTGTCGTCGCCTGCCGCCGCCGGCGGCTGGTCATTGAAGAGCACGACGTGGTCGACGTCCGGCAGCGTCTTCTTCGCAATCTCGCGGATGCGGTCGTTGAACTTGACAATGTCGTCGTCGTTGATCAAGCGGTCGCAGAACACGCGCGTGGACTCGTGGACCCAGAGCTTGGCAAAGTGCGCGACGCCGGGGAAGAAGTCGCCCTTGGAGCGCGTGAGGCCCTGGAAGATGTTGGACAGTTCGCGCATGTTCCAGTTGTACACAAACTTGGTCGCGCTCGGGAGGAACCGGTTCGCAATGTCTTCGTGAAGGAGGATCGAGACCGTCACGAACGCGTCGCAAGCGTTCAGGACTGCAGCCGAGAAGCCGGCGTTCTGGAAGTGGCCGCGCAGGATCGAGTTGTAGATCGTCTTGAGGTCCTCGCGACCCGGCATCATGCACGCAAAAAGCGCGTAGTGGCGCTGGAGGCGCTCGTCAATGATGAACGACCCGGCTGTCGGGTTCATCGCCGAGAGGTACTGGACGTCGACAATCTCTTTGCGGAAGCCGAGGTCCGTGCGGTCAAAGAACGTCTTGTAGTCCATGTGCTGGCGCATGAGGGCCAAGGCGTTCTGCGTCCCGTACGTCTCAATGTACGGCAAGTTGAGGTCGTCGATGAAGTAGATGAGCTTCTTCGTCGCCGGTGGCCCAAACATCCGGCCCGAGCGCTTGTCGATCACGGACTCGAGCTGCTGCTGGAGCTTGAACGAGTCGGTGTAGTAGTTCATGTTGATCATCGAGAAGAGCATGTCGTCGTCGAGGTCTCGGAGGAAGTTCTTGAGGATTGTCGTCTTGCCAGTGCCACTGCCGCCGACGAGCATCGCGGGGCGCTGGCGCGACACGAGTGTCTCGATCAAGAACCGGATGCGCACCGAGTCGTTCGTGCTGATGACGATCGCGTTGAACGGCGTGTCGGCCGGGCCGTTCCCGATCGAGGACGGGACGTACTTGGGGACTTTGGAGTTCCAGTTCTCAAACTCGTTCGTCTCGAGGTTGTAGAAGTAGTCAAAGCAGAGCCCGTCTTTCGGGTACTTGATGCTCGTGAACGCCGTGACCCAGAGCTCGTGAAAATTCTTGCGGTAGTCCACGCTCTTGTCGACAATGAGCGGGCCGCCGAACGCCCACGTGGCGCAGTAGACAAAGATCGACTCGATCACCTCTTGCGTCTTCTTGTCGGTCGGGACGTTGCCGAGAAGACCTTCCAAGAGGTAGCAAATCGTCGAGACTTGGTTGATCAAGCGCACGGGCGCGACTTGCTTGTACCCCTTGCGCATGAGGTCGTACGTCGTGTCGACGTACTTGTCAAACAAGCCAGGGAGGTACGTCCGCTCGATCTCGTCCTCGCGCTTGGCGACCCACGACTCCATGAACGGCCGCCAGCCAATGTCTGTCTCGTTGATAAAGAGGATGCCGGCGCGCGAGACGGTCGCCGGCGTGGCGTTCTTGAGCGAGTTGATCTCAAAGACCATGCGCATGGCGCTACTTAGCGGGATGCGCTCGTTCGACACGAGCGTCAGGACTTTGTTGTCATCCATGACCGTGTTCATGCTCTCGATCCAGACGGCGTCAATGTCGCCGTCCAGGACGACCCACTTGTAGCTCTGGGACTCGTAGAAGCCCTGCTCGGCGTAGTTCTTGCTCATGCCGCGCATGATGATCGACAGGACGCCGTCTTTCCAGTCCTTTGAGAGTGTCATGTAGCCGTACAGCTCATCCGACGTCACGGCTTTTGGGTTGAGCGTCTCGTACACGCACGTCTTCTTCTCTTTGCCCAAGTTCCAGCACTTGACGAGCGTCTGCCACGTCGTGGTCTTCGCACACCCTGCGGGTCCCAAGAGCATGACCGAGTGCCGGACGTCAATGAGCTCTTGGAGCTGGCAGACCTTGAGAATGAACGAGTCGTCGTGCTGGAGGTTGCTCGCTTTGCACACGGTCACGGTCTTCTCGCGGAGCTCGACGTTCACCTTTGGCGCGACCTCAACGCCGATGAACAAGTCGGCGATCAAGCGCAAGAAGATCGGCGTGTCGTGGTGCGGGATCTTCGGCGTATTGAAGTCGCGGAGCGCCCGCATGAGGACCTTGTCTTCTTCCACGTCGGGCTCAGCGCGCTTGAGGATGCCGGCGACACGGAGCACCGACTTGACGGCGCGGAGACCCCAGTCGTAGTGGAACTGCTTCGACAGCAGCTCGCTACTGAGCTGGTACAGCGTCACGAACTTGATCGACAGCGGCCGCGCCTGCAAGAAGCCCTCCGACATGAGCATGTTCTCTGAGATCGGCCGCAAGTCAGGTCGGATCATCGCGCAGGACCGGAAGAGCACTTTGAGATTCTCCGGGAGCTCCGTGCGACCGGCGTAGCCCGGGTTCATCGTGATGAAGAAGCCGCAGGTCGGGATGAGCGTGATCCGGTCGGACGCGCCCATGAACTCAAACTCGCCGACGACAACCGGCGGTGTCCCAGCCGGGAGCGACTGGTACTTTGGCTCGCGGTTCGTCGCGACCGAGTAGAGCACAATCGCGTCCTGGACGCACTTGACTTGCGTCGCGACGACGCTCAGCACTTCGATGTTGATCCGGTTGAACTCGTCAAAGCAGCCCCACGTGCCGGTCTGACACAAGCCGCGGAAGATGTCGGCCATGGTCTGGTAGTTCATCTGGTCCGAGCAGTTGAAGACGTAGCAGCAGAGCGCCATGGCGCGCGCGAGGTCCTTGGTCGTCTCGGTCTTGCCGGTGCCAGCAGGTCCAGCCGGCGCGCCGCCGAGGAAGAGTCGGAGCGCCATTGTGAGCGTGATGTAGCACCGATCAGTGAGCGGCGTGATGACGAGTCGACCGGTGTTGCCGATCCACTCGTACGAGTACTTAGACCGGAAGTCCGTGATGCGAATGTCGACGTCGTAGTTCTCTTGGCGCCAGATGAACCGGAGCTGCTGCTGCCAGAGGAAGCTCAACGGTCCTTCGACCTTCTCGTCCACGAGCTTCTTCACGACGTCGCGCGAGTGGACATCGAGCGTAATGAGCGCAATGATCTTGCACCGGTCGGGACTACTGAGGTTCCCGAGCACGAGCGTAATGAGCTGGTCGAGGCGCTGGTTGCAGACCGAGAGGTACCGCTTCACGGAGTCCTCCTGGCCGTTTTCAAACTCTTCGAGCGCCATCTCAGTCTCTTCGGTCCAGTAGATCTGCGTGGCGTTGAGCACGACCTGCGCCGGGTAGTCAAAGAGCCACTGGTGCCGCGGCTTCTCGACGTCCCAGTTCGCTGCGGTCTCGATCGAGTCGTGCATCTCTTTCCGGATGCAGTACCGCATCGCCTCGGTGAGGTCGTTGAGCCAGCACTCGACTGCGCCGGCCATGACAAAGATCTTGGGCAGTCGCACGGTCTCTTCGTCCTTGGCGATCATCGTGTGCGCCGTGTTCGGCGACCCGTCTTCGAAGATGAGGTTACAGAGCGAGTCGTAGCAGTCGCCGAGGAACGGCATGATCTTCTTCGGGTTGTTCCCGTTCGAGAGGATCTCGAGGAGCGCGACGTTCGAGACGAAGTAGAAGCGCGGGAAGATCTTCTTCTTCTTGTCGAGGTACTCGTTCAGCGACTTCTGGCACTTCTCGAGCATCGCTGTCATCTCCTTGAGCGCCTCGAGGCGGTTGTCCACCGAGCACGCGACCACGACGTTTGGCTCGAGCACGGCGTTCTTCATGAGGTCTTTGAAGTTCGAGTCGATTGACTCGAACGTCCGCGTGTCGTCCGGGAGCTGGTTCCGAATGTCCGGCGAGCTGAGGAAGATGCTCTCGAGCGACGCCCACTGCTTGGAGACCGAGACCCACTCTTTTAGGACCTCTTCGACGTGTCCGAGCGTCTTCTGCGACGCCAGCACGCGGTCTTTGAAGAACTCGACGAACTTGCCCATACCGACCATGGTCTGGAGCTCCAGCTGGTTGCTCTCGAGCGACTCGACCACCTCTTCCGACGGCTTGACGACAAACGTCCCCGAGTCCTTGTGCGGGACGTACTCGAGCGTGAGGCGGCGCCAGAGCTCTTCGATCATCGTGAGCTTCTTCTCGATCTTCTGCTCCTTGTTGGCCGTCTCGACGATCTCACCCACGTCGTCCACGTGGGCGTGCAAGTGGAGCTTGAGCAAATCGGCAAAGCAGAACTTGGGGTCCTTCGGGTCGATCACCTTGACCTTGCAGATGTGCGACAGCGCTCGCCAGTGCCGGTCCTGCATCGCCTCGGAGTGGAGGTCGTTGATGAGCGGCAGGACCGTCGACATGTTCTTCACGAGCTGCTCCGTGTCTTTGTAGACTTGCCAGCCCTTGATGATCTGGTGCTCCGACGCCTCCATCTTGAGCTGCTTCATGAACGCGCGCGTATACGTCTCGAACGCGTCGGTCTGGATCTTGGACCAGAGCGTGCTCTTCCAGTCCTCGAACGTCCCGAGCACGAGGTCTTTGAGGTCCCAGCACTTCTTGAGCTGCTGGAGCTCGTACAGCGTCTCGACAGTCTCTTGGTACTTGGACACTTGGAGCTCAAAGAGCTCCTCGAGCTCGTTGAACTGCTTCGCTTGCTTCATCTTCTCGTGCAAGCCCGTTGCGAACGCCGTCATCTGCTTGTACGCCTCGTCCGGCGTGCCCTGGAAGCTGAACGGCGCCGTGGCGCGGAACTCGGTCCGGAACTTGCGCATCTCGAGGTAGAACGACTCGAGGTCCTCCTTGATCGAGTCGACCTCGGCCATCTGAAGCGGCATGATCTCCTCTTTCTTCTTGAACGTCTTGTTCACGATGCCCTCCCACTGCATCGGCGCAGCTTCGAGGTAGTCCTGGATCGCGTGGTCCGCGATCTTGGTCTCTTCGACGTTGATGCCGTGGAGCTTGAGCAGATGCACGGCGTCGCGCAGCGGCTCAAAGACCTCGGTCGTCGAGTCCATTTGCTTGCGCACGTCGCGGATGTGCGTCATGACGCGCATGAGCGCCTCTTTGTTCTTCTCGCCCACTTGCTCCTCCAAGCCGCGCAAGACCGTGTCCATAAAGCTGTGGAGACTCGCGAGCTTGTGCACGACGTGCTCATGCAAGTACGTCGTGTACTGGTAGATCCACTTGCTCACCCACGTGAGCATCGCCGTCTTGATCGGCTGCGAGTTGACGCGGAGCCAGCCGACGTCCGTAGGCGTCGTCAGGCCCTCGATCTCGCTCGCGACTTGCTCGTACTTGGTGATCTCGGCGTTGAAGCGCTCGAGCTCGAGCATCTCTGTGCCCGTGGCGCTCGTGTACTTGGCCGTGACGAGGAAGTCCTGGAAGCTCGCGGCCATGTCGGCCTCCCACAAGTACGCGTAGCTGTCGTACTTCTTCTTGAACTTGGCGAGCATGTCCTCATTCTCTTGCAAGTACTCGCTGATCGTCGCGAGGTGCATGCAGATGAGCATGTCCGAGTGCATCTCCTTCACGTACGTCCCGCCGCCGTCCGAGTCGAGGCGCTTCACGGCCGTCGCGACGTTGAAGAACGAGTTGATCCACATCTGGATCGTGTCGCGCAGGCCCTTGCCGTTGTGCTCGCCGATGCTCGGGTTGAACTGCACGCGACTGGCGATGAGGTCGAGCTTGATCTCGAGCATCGGCAAGCGGTCGCCTTTCGACGCCACAGGCTTCTTGCCGCCGCTGCTCGGCTCATCGCTCGCAGCACCGGACCCACTGCCAGCAGCGGTGATCGCTGCAGTGCTGTTCCCACCACTCGGGTCGAGCTGCTTCGCGAGGAACTCGAGCGACGAGCAGATCACGCGCGCGACGCCGTTCACGACGATGTTGTTCACGTAGTCGACGTACGCCTTCCACTGCGCCGTGTTCACGCCGACGATGCCTGTGTTCGACTGCTTGAGGCGCCGGTGGATCTCCGCAGCGCCTTCGCGGATCTTGAGCGTGCGCTGGACGATGTAGCTCTTGTGCAGCCGCTCGTGCTCGCTCACCGCCACGGGTTTGGCTTGGCGCTCGAGCAGCGGGACGTTCCAGGCCGCAAGCGTGTCCTGGATCGTGCTCAAGTTCTCCTTGAGGTTCGTCACGATCTCGTGCGCGCCTTCGACGGCTTTGCGGCACTCGTCAATGAACGTCTCGATGCCCGCGCTCTTCCAGTTGAGCTCGTCAATGCCGCGGCCGACGCAGGCGTCGATGTTCGTGATGTGCCGCCGCACGAGCGGCTCCTCGAGTGGATGGAGCCCTTCGATCATCGCGTTGTACGGCTCGACGATGTACATGAACTCGCCGCGGTACTTGCGGAACGTCTCTTCCTTGGCGGCGATCTGGAGCGCCGACGGCGGGACGTCGATCGTGAGCAGCCGCAAGTACTTGATCTCGCGCAAGAGCTTCTCGAGCGACGGATCAAAGTTCACGCGAAGGCAGCGCGTCGTCGGGTGGCGCACGAGGAGCGGGTACTTGAGCTTTGCCTGCGACGACGCTTCGACGTCGCGGCTCCACTCCTCGACCTTTTGGTTCTCGTACTCTTGGAGCGACGCGATGATCGTGCCGTAGACCTTGTACACCTCCTTGGCCTCTTCACGCTCCATGACGTTCTGGTTCAGCTCCTTGAGCTTCTTCATCGGGTGCTCAATGCGCTCGACCAGGCCGCGGCACCACGTCAAGGCGCCAGCGACCGGCGGCAAGTTCCAGCTGATTGGCGGCGCGTCGCGGCAGTGGAGAAAGAGCTCCTGCACGAGCTTGAGGTCCTGGCCGTAGCTCTGGACGAGCGCCACGTGCTTCTTCTCGAGCTCGTCCTGGATGATCGGCCGGTTGAGCAAGCCCTCGAACGAGTCGAGGAGCTTGAAGCGGCCAAAGATCGTCGAGCAGTCGTCAAAGCCCTGCGTGAGGACGGACCCGAGGCGGCGCTCGAGCTCTTTGATCTTGCACCGAAAGTCGTAGAAGTTGTCGTCGAACTTGGACGCGCCGACGTCCATGATGTCGCTCGACACGCGCTTGAACGTGTTGACGGCGTCCGTGAAGTCGGCGTGGATCTGCTGGACGCTCAGCGTGAGCGTCTTGCCCTTTGTGCCACCAACTTCGATCTTCGAGAGCTTGCAGAACTGCACGATCGTCTGCGTGAGGTCGAGGATGTCGTGACAGCGCTCGAGGAACGAGTCGAGGCGCACAAAGAGCGCGTTGCCCTGAATGCGCCACGGATTCGACGGGCACTCGGCGTTTGCTGTCGCCTTGTAGTCAAAGTACGTGCTCTTGAACGCACTGCAGACCTGGAGCGTCGTCTTGAGCTGCTCGACCGCGATGCCGGCTTCGTCTTGGTCAATGAGCTGGAAGATGAGCTCGCCGCTGAGGTACTTGCGCGCTTGGTTGATGAGCGAGTTGCAGATCTCGCGCATGAGCACGACGAGGCGCGCGGGCGTATTGTAGTGCTTGGAGTTCTTCCAGATGAGCAAGATGATGTGGAGCATGGGCTTGAAGAGCTCCGTGAGGCTCGGGAAGTCCTCGTCGTTGTTCAGACGCACGAACCACTCCTCGAGCGTCCGGAGGTACTTCATGTTGTCGTTCGCCTCGATGCGCGCCGTGAAGACCTCTTTGCACAGCCGAGCGAACGTCGTGCAGTACGTGCTCTTGGACCGATCGAGCGCCGTGAGGATCTTCCGGACCTTCTTGGACTGGAGCTGCTCAAAGACCGAGTTGAGGTTCGCGGCCTTGAGCTTCCAGAACTCGATCTCAGCGTCCGGCGTCGGGTGGAGCCCTTGCTTCAAGAGGTCCTCGGGGTCCTGCTTCAAGACGTTCTTGATCTGCTTGGTCCAGATCACGATCGAGCCCTCCAGGAGCGAGATCTTGGTGCTCAAGTTGGTCGCATTACCGTCCACTGGCGGCAGCGGCAAGCACGTCTCGCCCTTCGTCGCGCCGCTGATGATCGACACGGACGCCATGTACGCGTGGAACTTGTCGACGACTTCCTTTGACGCGACTTCGCCCCATCCCTCCTGGTTCGCAGGGTTCGAGAAGAGCGGGAGGTAGATCTCTGAGATCAAGCGCTCGAGGTACTCGACGCTGCTGTTCGTGAGCTCGTTCACGAACAAGTCGGTCAAGACGTTCTTGGACGTGATCGTGGTCTTGTGGAACTTGGTGAAGCACACGGTCTTGCCGCGCGCGAGCGACGACGGCATCTTGATCGACGCGACGATGTTGTCGCCCGAGAAGATGAGCGTCGTTACATCCTCATTCTCGAGGAACTCTTTGATGCAGTTCCTGTCGACGGACGATGCGAGAGCGCGTCAGTCGGTCTGACTATCGAAGACGTCCTAGTGTTGCGTCCTAAGCGACGCGCCGTTGCTCCGAGCGACAGAGAGCTCCCATACATACACACAAGCAAGCACGCACGACGTACTCGTTCTGCTCCGTCGCGTACTTGGCCGTGAACTTTGGCCCGACGGCTCCAGGGAACGTCGTCGCGACGCGCTGCTCAATGAACTTGAACGGGTTCACCTCCTTCTTTGCTGCGGCTGCTGCAGCCGCTGCCGCAGCTTCGTCGCTCATGCTCGCGCCTTGATACTTGCAGGCTCCGATGCGCTCCAGCCGCCTGCACGTGGGACTTGCGCCTCTCGCTGCACCTCTTGCTGCGCACGACGCGAGTCGTTGCGTTCTGCCGCGACGCATGGACGACGGTCGGCACTCGCATCGAGCAGTCGCGCCGACGACTCGCCATAATGGTGTTTGCCACACAGCGAGGTGTGGTGAAACGGTTGCCATCACACTTGCTCTCATCGACTACGCGCGCGCATGCTGCTGCTCGAGGACCATCGACATGGCGCGCTTGCTGACGACCAGCAGTAGCTCTCAATTTGATTTTGGAGCACAAGGACGTAGCGCCCGTCTTCGACGGCCCAGCTAAGCGGGTCCATAAGTGTTTCTGCACGTCAGGCGGAGCCGCCTACCTTCGCTGCGCTGCGGTGGCAAGCACCGAGCAGCATGGCACTGCTTCGGGCCGCAAACCTTCGGCAGCTCCACACGCGTGCTACTGGTGCTGTCGGCTTTCAGCCGACAGCACCAGTAGGATGACATGCCCGTACTCGGCGATAGCGTTGATCTGCTGGACAAACTGGGCACCAAAACGTGGACGTGCCCGCGATTCTGTGATCAGATATATTCACATAGCTTGAGGAGTTCCTCGAGCAGCTCCTTCTCTCTGTATGAGCCACGATGCGTGCGAGGTGGTCGATCAAGATCGACGATGTGGGGATCAGCGCGCCATTCCCACGGCAGCGGTCGCAGGGGTCTTGTCGGCAGATGTAGTTGCGCGTATGTAGGAAGAGCACACGTCCGATGGCCGATGTTGAACAGGGACAGCGCTGAGCGACAGCACGCTCGTCCTTGCACACAGCGCCTCGCCGATCTCTTGCCGCACAGGATCAGGTAACGCGACGACAGCGATGTCGTGGTCGCGATCGAGTGCTGCTGTTGTTGTCTGTGCTGTGTTTGTCTGCGCAGTTGTCGGTTGCTGGTGCGGTTTGTCTGTCGCGCGCACGGTTCCTTGTCACTCGGTCGCGAAGAGCTCGCTCACCAACGTGCATCATGTTTGCAATGACGCCGATCGTAGGACGATAAGGCTCGGGGATGCCGAGCACTGCGTGCGTGTACGCAAGTACTTGGCTGGTAAACAAGGATCATTTTGTCTTAATTAATGAAAGAAACTCGAAAGTATGTCAATATTTCAAATATAGCCTCATTTGATGTGGTGCAACATGTCTGCAAGAAAGTACTGTCATTGAAGATGTGGGTCACACATCTTCAATCCGAATTCCTCACGTTTAGGATGTATCCGGGACACAGTCCCGAACATGTCCCTAAAACCTATACTAGGATTAAGGAGTGCGGACTTTTAGCGGATGTCGCAGTATTCGGTGCATTCTGATACAAAGTGACCGAGTACAGCCACGACCGCTAGAAATACGACAATTTGTCATCGGTCATCGCAAAAATCGACTGACCTGGTTTTCGCAAACAAATTTCGAAACGTGTTTCGAAGCCACAAATCTGATCTCATTTGACCAAAAACGTGACACCTAACTGCGCGGTTCCGAAGACAGACACACTCACGCATGCAGCTTCAAAAAGCTCGCTTAGTCAAGGTAAGACTAGCCGAGCGCCGCCCGCTGCACGGGCGGTTAGTTTGGTTCTGTTGGAGTGTGTGTTTTGCTAAACCTATTAGATGCGTTTAGTTGAAGTTGAGCGTGTTTTGAATCAGTGAACATTTTATAGGTAAAGCGAGACCGTTTTTCCACATGCAGTTTGTTTTTATTTCCTGTTTCTTCTTATATAGTTTTTCTGGAGTTTTGTTTGTGTCTCTATCCTACGTTTGTTGTTGTCTTATGCATTCCTATCTGGTGTCTTTCCTATCTTTTTCTTTTGGTTTTGATCTGTGTCCTACTTGTGTGTTGTCTTCATATACAGTCTTGCTGAGCTCTTCAGTTGAAGATCTCGCGATACACGACGTTCTTCGTGTACACACCTTCGTCGTCTTCTTTCTCTGGGTTGACAACGACGATCTTGATGTTGTTGCGCGATGTCACTCTCGAAAGAGCGACGTAGAGCTGTCCATGGGCAAACACTGGTCGAGGCAAGTACAGGCCCAAGTGGTGCAGCAATTGACCTTGCGCCTTGTTGATCGTCATCGCGAACACTGGGATGATCAGGAACTGCTTGCGTCGAACTTGGAACGGGAGCTCTTTCTCTTTGCTGATCAGGATGATCCGTGGGATGAAGACCACGCCGCCTTTACGCGGTCCTGTCATGATCGTCGCTTTGATGCAGTTGTCGCGTAGCTTCACAACTCGAAGACGTGTGCTGTTGTACAGACCCAAGTTGCTGTTCAGGTTGCACACCATCATGATCGCAGCGCCAATCTTGAGCGTGATCTTGTGCGGCGGGATCCCGGAGAAGTTGAGCGAGTTCAGGAACTCCGTCTCGTACAAACCGGCTGTCAACTCGTTCTCGTCGTTGATCGAGTCGACAGACAGGTACTCGCGCGCGTCACCGGTCAGTCGCTTGGTCACTTCGTCGTTGACCCGATGCACGTCCCGGTTCGTCGGACAAAGAATCGCTCGCTCCGCAAAGTACTCATCGTTCGCCATCTGCTCGTTGACGTCGAGGTACAGGTGGTCGATGAGGTTGCTCAAGTCGTTCTGCACGCGTGAAGGCTGTTCTTCTCCATCGTCGTCTTCGTCTTCTGGCTCCGGTTCTGGCTGCTGTGCCGGTTTGTTGAACACCAAGTCTCTCGGCAACTTGATGTAGTCGGATCCGAGCTCAGGATCGCGCTCATGTCGACCTTCACCAACTTGAAGCAAGTAGTTGGAGAACGCTGCGATGTCGAAGTCCTCTGCGTCGTTCGGAGCCGTGCGTACGCGCATGTTCTCGGTCAGTCTCAACGTCTGGAACTTTGACCAAAGCTCCGATCGCTTCAAGCTTGCGTCGATCGATTCAAACCGACCGCCTGGCTTGACGACTGGCAGGATCTGACGGAAATCGCCAGACAGCACGACAACTTTGCCGCTAAACGCATCGTTGCTGTCGTGGATGTCTTGCAACATCCTGTCGACAGCTTCAAACGCGAACCGGTTCGTCATCGGTGCTTCGTCCCAGATGATCAACTTTGCTCGCTTGAGCAGTCGTGCGATCTTCGACTGCTTCGAAATCTCGCATGTGCTATCCTTGGTCAGTTCGAGCGGGATCTTGAACGTCGAGTGCGCTGTGCGACCGCCCGTGAGCAGAAGTGCTGCGATGCCACTTGACGCAACAGCCAACGCGATCTTGTTCTCGATGCGCACTGTCGCTAGGATCTGCTCCAGCAAGAACGACTTGCCAGTGCCGCCTGGACCGTCGAGGAAGAACAGCTTCTGCTCTGAAGCGTTGCTGGTCACTGCGTTGACGACTTGATCGAAGACAAACTGCTGATCGCGGTTCATCGGGCTGTCGACGGTGCGCGCGACAATGCTTTCGAGCAACTCTCTTGGGTACGCGTTCCGTTCTTCGTCTTCCAGCTCGGTGCTCGCGAGACGCTCATGTAACTCGACGCTGAACTGGCTCAGCTGCGGCATGTCGGCGAACTTGGACAGATCTTGACCGTTTGCTTGAAGCAACTTGTCGATGCTCACCAAAGTCTTGAGCTGCACGAACTCGTCGTCTGCGTCGACGTTGTGCTGACGCTGGTAGTCCTTGGACAGGTCGTCGCGGAATGCCGTCCACAGTGCTTCGACGTCGCTTGGTTGCGAGTACGCCAAGATCGTTGTAAACAGTACGCGCAGTTGGTACGGCATCTGGAACGTCGCTGCTTCAGACATGCACAGATGCCACTCGTTGTCATCTTCTAGGAACCCTGCTGCCTTGGCTGTCGCCTTGAACGTCGCGTGATCGATCCCTTCGACGGTGCGCAAGTCTTCGTACGATGTCGGTCCCTTGATGTGGTTGAGCAACAGCCGCAAGTAGAACCGTTCTTCCTGGTGCGGTGAGCAGTGCACCATGCGTCCAATCGATGTGACGCAAACCTTGTACCGCACCCATCGCTTGTTCTGCTGGTCCCATCGGTACTTCTTCGGAATGTCTTGGTACAACATCGTTCCTGCGAGGTCGGGCTCTTCAGCGCTGATCTGGAAGAACGCTGTCAACTGACTCCTCTCGCCCGCTGCGATACGCGCTTGGATGTCACTCGTCGTGTCAAACGTGATCGAGCTCTCGCCAGGATAGTGCACTGGCATGTATAACACCGAGTGTGACTTTGCTTGCGTCGGGAAGTCAAACAGTCGCTGACACGCTTCTACCGGGGAGATGTACCGCGCTTGCAGGTACCGCTCGACTTCGTTCGGGTTGCGCGCGCGTTGACGGTCTGCGATCGACATCGACGTCTTGTCTGCACCCTTGTACACGTACTTGTAGATGTACTTGACCGCCTTGATCGAAGAGCAGACCTCGATGTTCATGTGGCAGTTGTACTTCTGCGTCAAGTACGGGTTGTACGGAACAACGAACTGGTTGAGCGTCGCGTTATCCCAGTCCTTGCCGTTGTGCTTCAAACGTCCTGCCGGTCGCTCGCGACGCATGTACACTGGGTACCCGTCGTTTCCAACGCGCGTCACCGAAGCGAACGACTTTGGGAACTTCTTGCTGCACTTGCCGTCCTTCATGCACGGCGAGTTGGCGTTCGCTGAACCGCACGGGCCGTGCATCATGCACGTGATCACTGTCTCGTACAGCAGCGGGTTCTTGTCTGGATCTGGGAGCTCGGCAGACACCAACTTGTTGATGCGAGCGACCGAACGTGGCTTGTCGTCGTCGTGCAGAATCATCAAAATGTGCGCGTGCGGAAGACCGCGCTTCTGGAACTCGATCACGTAGATGCGCGCGACTTGAACTCCGAGGGCGCCTTCGTCCAAGTCCTTGAGCAGTGCTTGAAGCTTCTGTCGCCACACGCGGCTCACGACGTCTGGGCGGTCCGTTGCAGTCTGTCCTGGCAGGAGATTGTCCGTGATCTCCGGCCACTTCGGGTTGCACGTCATTGTGACGAACAAATCCGGCTTTCCGAACTCGCTCACAATCGCCATCGAGTCTTGGAACTGCTGGTACATGTACCGAGGACTTCCTGTGAAGCTCGCAGGAAGAATGACGCGCTTGCTGATGTTCTGCGCAACTACAGACGCTTCGACCTCGATGCGCTGTTCTCCGAGCTCTGGAATGATGTACACGTTCACGTTCTCGTTCATCAACGCGTCACGCACTCCTGCGAACGTCTCGCGCCGGTACTTCTTCTGCAACTCGTCGCTCTGGATGTACCGAAGCCGTTCTTGCTCGCACTTGGCCCACTGATCGACGACGTACTGCTGGAAGAGCCGAGAGCCGCGGTGGAGTAAACCTGGATCATCTTGGCGCTCATGCAGTCGGTACGCAACAAACTTGCGAAGAAACATCGCTGTCTTGCCTCGAACCGTCACGCCTTCGACGTACGGAGTCGTGAAAGTCCAACCGAGCTCGCCGTACGGAAACAGGAGCGGGTACTTCAACGAATCGTACTCTTGGTGCGTTTCCCACAGTCGAAGTAAACCCCCGCTGTTGCGTGCTCGGAGGAGAATATCACGGTGGTTTGCGCCGTTGCCGTCCTCGACCATCACTGCTGCAACCTCGGACGCGGTCGGAACGTTGTGCGTAAGCGGATCGTCGGTTGGTAGCGCGTGCAACCGAAGCTGCATGTTGATGTCGGGGATCTGGATTGCTTCGTCGTTGTCTTCGCCCTTTCTTCTTCGTCTCGCTCAAGTTGCTGTTGAGCAAGTGCTCGCTCGCGAGCAGCAAGTCGCTCCTGTCGTACGATCTGCCCGGCGTTCAGGAACTTGCGTGCAAACGGGTTGTGGTCTTCCATGACGCTCTCGATCTGTGTCAGCATCGCTTGGTCGAGGCCGTCAGACATTCGCATGCGGTGCTGCACGCAAACGTCCATGTCTGGATCGGCGATGTAGATCTGCGCGAAGAGCGGTCTCGCACCAGGTGGAGGAAGCAGAGATCCCAAAAGGTGACACAGAGCGCCTTGCACTCGGAACGTTTAGATGCCGTTCGTGCCCGCAACGTCTTCGTCGACGGTGACCTTCTTCGTCGCCGACGCCCCGAGCGACGTGAACGCAAACACGTTGTTGTACACGCGGACGTTGCTCTTGAACTCGCGCATGTCGGACAGTCGACGAAGAGCAGGTGGAGGTTCGCGAAATGGCGGCAAGTGCACCTTTCCACTGAGGCAGCACTTGTTCGCTGTCTCGCCGTCAACCTTCCATGCGTTGCATGCCGGACAGACGTCCCGCTTCATCTTGACGACGTGTCGTCCGTCGACGACGTTTCCCCCAGTCACCATCTCTGGCGAGAAGTCGCTATGGTGCGCAAACGCCTTGCCGTGTTGCCTCCTCCGACTTCTGAAATGAACACGGTGGGGGTTTCCCTAATGTTCGTCTTCAGTCATCGCTGCCCGCCGCCGAGCTTGCTGTACCCGACTACGCTCGCGAGACGCCTGTAGTTCTTCAGCGCTGATCTCACCCCGGCGTTCGATGTGCCGGGCACGTTGCAGTTGTTGCGTTCTCTCGCGCTGGGCTTCAGTCATGTTGTCACGACGTTCTTGCTCTCGGGCACGTCCTTTTGTACGAACACGGTCTTGTTCCTCTTGGTTCATGTTAGCTTGTCGTCGTTGCTCTCGGAAGCATCCATCTTCACGTACACGAACTTGGTCATCTTGGCTCATGTTCTCTCTACGTGCTTGCTCCCGTGCTCGGCCTTCTTCATGTACGCGATCTTGTTCATCTTGATTCATGTTGACGCGTCGTTCTTGGTCTCGGGCACGCCCCTCTTCACGAACACGATCGCGGTCGTCCTGGCTCATGTTGTCTCGTCGTTCTTGCTCGCGTAGTCTATTCTCTTGCCTTTCGAGCGTTGTCGTTCTCCTTCTTCAGATGCAGGCGGTCTTGCGCGCTTCCGACGCGCAGGCGCTGTTGTGTTGCCAAGAGCTCCTGTTGTGGTCACAGGGACACTGGCTTCCGAGCTGACCGCCGGCGGAGGTACTGGTTGGTTAGCTTTGAGTGCGATGCTCTTGCGAGCGCGACTTTTGGCTT
Organism: Pythium guiyangense; assembly: GCA_003730235.1. Lineage (NCBI taxonomy): Eukaryota > Oomycota > Peronosporomycetes > Pythiales > Pythiaceae > Pythium > Pythium guiyangense. The sequence goes on along the minus strand of QXDM01000046.1, from coordinate 518,383 downwards.
GTCGTATGCGGTTCAATCGCTTGCGTCTGTCAGCCGGGGTCTCGTCGGGCATCTCTGGGTTGGCATCTTCAATAGCCTCGTAAGCTGCTTGGAGATCTTGTTCTCTGGACATCGCTTCCCTGACTCATCAGTCCCTTTGATTAATACGAAGTGGTGACCGTACATTCACGGATGTGAGTGCGAAGTAGGATGTCTAAATTGATATTTTTTCTTGTGTGCGAGACACACGAACGAAGACGCCCGACAAAAGAAAAAAACACAAAGGCAAACCAAAGGGACAAACAAACCAAACGGGACAGTCGGGCATCTTCGATACATGAGCCTCTTGAAAGACGCCAAGTACCAACACAACAGTAAACTGCAAATGTTTCATTAGGCGCCCCTAAATCATCAGTCCCTTCATAACACAAAGTGCCAATGCATGGGATACATTTACGTACGAAGCTCCTTTGACGAACATGTTGGGCGGAACATGTCGTGCTATCAAGGACGACGTGATGGGAATTTTCCCGTTTAATCACTCTACTCATGGTGATAGTTGTATCAACTGTCAGGTCTATCGCTTAGAAGGATTGCTCGGTGGCACACGCAAGGGAACACCGAGGGTTGTACTAAGAGGATACATATAATCCTCTAGGTTTCGCCCTGTTCCGTAAACGCACGAACTCTCCTTAAAGCCTCATCCCGTCAAGTTGTGCTCTTTCTAATGCAAGATACTCGAATCGTCAAGGCCCAAAGGCAGATTACGAACCGTGCGCCAAACACGAAAAACGTAAAACAGTCATCTAATACTTGCACCAAAGCCAGCGGTCCGTAGTTTGAAAAATAATCCATACGTTACGACAAAGCCACCGGAGCTAAGTGCAACGCAAGGTAACCGTCGGGCTACTGTTAGTTTGCCTGTTAGAATGAATCCCAACCGATTCGACAGCTATGGTCGCCTCGAATTTTCAGGAATATACCGTCATGCGCACAATGTAATACAGTTCACGGCACGAAGAGCTTACGCTGCTTGTGCTTCTTCGAATCGGGGCATATCCGACAACCGAGGAGGGCTTCACAGAGCAGCCGACCGGGAATTGCCATGCTAAACCGACACAAAAGGCTTTGCAGCCTGTAGTTTGTTTTGTGTGTTGCTTTTGTTTGAGACACAGGGTACTTACAATGGCACGAGCCCAAAACGCCATGCTTTCCTGTCTGACGCGATTAACCGCTCTGAACAGCTGATTAAAGCTGTTATCGCAAGTTCGCTCAGACCTCGGCTTCTAGTGGAAAACCCACACTTAGCATCTAACATCTGATGCGCTCCACACTTCAGCGCACCAAACACCAAATACCATGCGAATTCACCTGGTATAGCGCCCGTCCAGCCTGCAGACCGTTTGTTTGATACCAGTCAATTCACTTCAAACACCGCCGTACAACGCCAAAACGACACTAACCAAAGTAGGACATGCTGCTAACGAATCCGACACAAACAGACATCTCGCCTCCGAAAAAGCAAGAGTGCTGATATGTGTCGAAATGCACAGACTGCAATTACCTATGATCACCCCCACAATGAAAACACTATCGTCCATGATTTTCACACACAACACAACAGCAAAAGCTCCTGCGCATCGGCAAACATCGCTTTAAACAGCAATCTCCACAATGAGGCTATCTCCGCACAATGTATTTCCCAACACAATGCCAGCAAGCTGACGCTCCGATAGAAAAACACACCATAAACCGTAATAGAGAAATGCCACAGGAAGTTGCCATCGTCCACGATTTCCACACTCAACACTGCAGCGAACCGCAATGCATCAGCAAAAATGCTTTAAACAGCAAAGTCCACAATGAAGCACTCCAATAGGTCAGCCACCGCGAAATCGCTCTCTATTGCAATTTCCATAGTAAACACGGCGGCGAACCACCCCGCTCACAAAAAATCGCTCCAAACAGCAAACTCCACAATGAAACTCACTAACAGAAAACTCCACAGTAAAACTGCGCCCAAAGCAATTTCCACACAAACGCGCCAGCAAAGCAGCCGCTCGGCAAAAAATCGCTTCAAACAGCAATTCCCACAATGAAACTCACCATTAGCGGAATGCCATACAAAAAGGCTCGCTATTGTAATTTCCATACATAAGCAGCGCAAAAGCGACACACAGTATTTCCGATACAAAGCTCCCACCTCGCACAACACCCTCCCTATATATAGGGAAACCGAAAACCGCCCCCGCAAATGAAGCCAAGAGTGAAAAAAGCGCGTCGCGTGCATTCACGCGTCCGTTTCATGTCCACAGTCTCAAAGTTGAGTGTCGACACATGCAGGCCGAGTGACATACAAACCACATTGAGCTTATGTATCGTGCTTCAAACAGAGAGCGCATGCGAGAGAGTGCCACTCAACCAAAAAAATCGCTGCGCACTGCACATGGTATGCTTGGATGCGTCTATGCGATGCGGATCGGATGAGCCTACTCGCAGTCGCTCATGACCAAAACTTGCTTCACTACGCATGCTTTCATGCACGACCTCATGGCAATTTTTGGCTGAGTGTGTTTTGTATGGAAGTGCTGTGGCAGGCAGTCCCGAAACAGCTATACCTATTCTGACAACGCGCGCGGGACATGTCCCTAATCCACTTCAAGTGTGGATGATTCAAAAAGTGATTTCATGTCTCGACAATTACCCATCAAATAGTCAGTCAAAACACCCTCCTTGATAAAAAAAACGTGACACATCTAGGGGTGTCTCTCGGACGTACACACGCGCACATGCACGCACGCAACGACACATTGCTAGAGTAGTTAAAGGTAAGATTGCCAAGACATGAAATCACTTTTTGAATCATCCACACTTGAAGTGGATTAGGGACATGTCCCGCGCGCGTTGTCAGAATAGGTATAGCTGTTTCGGGACTGCCTGCCACAGCACTTCCATACAAAACACACTCAGCCAAAAATTGCCATGAGGTCGTGCATGAAAGCATGCGTAGTGAAGCAAGTTTTGGTCATGAGCGACTGCGAGTAGGCTCATCCGATCCGCATCGCATAGACGCATCCAAGCATACCATGTGCAGTGCGCAGCGATTTTTTTGGTTGAGTGGCACTCTCTCGCATGCGCTCTCTGTTTGAAGCACGATACATAAGCTCAATGTGGTTTGTATGTCACTCGGCCTGCATGTGTCGACACTCAACTTTGAGACTGTGGACATGAAACGGACGCGTGAATGCACGCGACGCGCTTTTTTCACTCTTGGCTTCATTTGCGGGGGCGGTTTTCGGTTTCCCTATATATAGGGAGGGTGTTGTGCGAGGTGGGAGCTTTGTATCGGAAATACTGTGTGTCGCTTTTGCGCTGCTTATGTATGGAAATTACAATAGCGAGCCTTTTTGTATGGCATTCCGCTAATGGTGAGTTTCATTGTGGGAATTGCTGTTTGAAGCGATTTTTTGCCGAGCGGCTGCTTTGCTGGCGCGTTTGTGTGGAAATTGCTTTGGGCGCAGTTTTACTGTGGAGTTTTCTGTTAGTGAGTTTCATTGTGGAGTTTGCTGTTTGGAGCGATTTTTTGTGAGCGGGGTGGTTCGCCGCCGTGTTTACTATGGAAATTGCAATAGAGAGCGATTTCGCGGTGGCTGACCTATTGGAGTGCTTCATTGTGGACTTTGCTGTTTAAAGCATTTTTGCTGATGCATTGCGGTTCGCTGCAGTGTTGAGTGTGGAAATCGTGGACGATGGCAACTTCCTGTGGCATTTCTCTATTACGGTTTATGGTGTGTTTTTCTATCGGAGCGTCAGCTTGCTGGCATTGTGTTGGGAAATACATTGTGCGGAGATAGCCTCATTGTGGAGATTGCTGTTTAAAGCGATGTTTGCCGATGCGCAGGAGCTTTTGCTGTTGTGTTGTGTGTGAAAATCATGGACGATAGTGTTTTCATTGTGGGGGTGATCATAGGTAATTGCAGTCTGTGCATTTCGACACATATCAGCACTCTTGCTTTTTCGGAGGCGAGATGTCTGTTTGTGTCGGATTCGTTAGCAGCATGTCCTACTTTGGTTAGTGTCGTTTTGGCGTTGTACGGCGGTGTTTGAAGTGAATTGACTGGTATCAAACAAACGGTCTGCAGGCTGGACGGGCGCTATACCAGGTGAATTCGCATGGTATTTGGTGTTTGGTGCGCTGAAGTGTGGAGCGCATCAGATGTTAGATGCTAAGTGTGGGTTTTCCACTAGAAGCCGAGGTCTGAGCGAACTTGCGATAACAGCTTTAATCAGCTGTTCAGAGCGGTTAATCGCGTCAGACAGGAAAGCATGGCGTTTTGGGCTCGTGCCATTGTAAGTACCCTGTGTCTCAAACAAAAGCAACACACAAAACAAACTACAGGCTGCAAAGCCTTTTGTGTCGGTTTAGCATGGCAATTCCCGGTCGGCTGCTCTGTGAAGCCCTCCTCGGTTGTCGGATATGCCCCGATTCGAAGAAGCACAAGCAGCGTAAGCTCTTCGTGCCGTGAACTGTATTACATTGTGCGCATGACGGTATATTCCTGAAAATTCGAGGCGACCATAGCTGTCGAATCGGTTGGGATTCATTCTAACAGGCAAACTAACAGTAGCCCGACGGTTACCTTGCGTTGCACTTAGCTCCGGTGGCTTTGTCGTAACGTATGGATTATTTTTCAAACTACGGACCGCTGGCTTTGGTGCAAGTATTAGATGACTGTTTTACGTTTTTCGTGTTTGGCGCACGGTTCGTAATCTGCCTTTGGGCCTTGACGATTCGAGTATCTTGCATTAGAAAGAGCACAACTTGACGGGATGAGGCTTTAAGGAGAGTTCGTGCGTTTACGGAACAGGGCGAAACCTAGAGGATTATATGTATCCTCTTAGTACAACCCTCGGTGTTCCCTTGCGTGTGCCACCGAGCAATCCTTCTAAGCGATAGACCTGACAGTTGATACAACTATCACCATGAGTAGAGTGATTAAACGGGAAAATTCCCATCACGTCGTCCTTGATAGCACGACATGTTCCGCCCAACATGTTCGTCAAAGGAGCTTCGTACGTAAATGTATCCCATGCATTGGCACTTTGTGTTATGAAGGGACTGATGATTTAGGGGCGCCTAATGAAACATTTGCAGTTTACTGTTGTGTTGGTACTTGGCGTCTTTCAAGAGGCTCATGTATCGAAGATGCCCGACTGTCCCGTTTGGTTTGTTTGTCCCTTTGGTTTGCCTTTGTGTTTTTTTCTTTTGTCGGGCGTCTTCGTTCGTGTGTCTCGCACACAAGAAAAAATATCAATTTAGACATCCTACTTCGCACTCACATCCGTGAATGTACGGTCACCACTTCGTATTAATCAAAGGGACTGATGAGTCAGGGAAGCGATGTCCAGAGAACAAGATCTCCAAGCAGCTTACGAGGCTATTGAAGATGCCAACCCAGAGATGCCCGACGAGACCCCGGCTGACAGACGCAAGCGATTGAACCGCATACGACAAGCCAAAAGTCGCGCTCGCAAGAGCATCGCACTCAAAGCTAACCAACCAGTACCTCCGCCGGCGGTCAGCTCGGAAGCCAGTGTCCCTGTGACCACAACAGGAGCTCTTGGCAACACAACAGCGCCTGCGCGTCGGAAGCGCGCAAGACCGCCTGCATCTGAAGAAGGAGAACGACAACGCTCGAAAGGCAAGAGAATAGACTACGCGAGCAAGAACGACGAGACAACATGAGCCAGGACGACCGCGATCGTGTTCGTGAAGAGGGGCGTGCCCGAGACCAAGAACGACGCGTCAACATGAATCAAGATGAACAAGATCGCGTACATGAAGAAGGCCGAGCACGGGAGCAAGCACGTAGAGAGAACATGAGCCAAGATGACCAAGTTCGTGTACGTGAAGATGGATGCTTCCGAGAGCAACGACGACAAGCTAACATGAACCAAGAGGAACAAGACCGTGTTCGTACAAAAGGACGTGCCCGAGAGCAAGAACGTCGTGACAACATGACTGAAGCCCAGCGCGAGAGAACGCAACAACTGCAACGTGCCCGGCACATCGAACGCCGGGGTGAGATCAGCGCTGAAGAACTACAGGCGTCTCGCGAGCGTAGTCGGGTACAGCAAGCTCGGCGGCGGGCAGCGATGACTGAAGACGAACATTAGGGAAACCCCCACCGTGTTCATTTCAGAAGTCGGAGGAGGCAACACGGCAAGGCGTTTGCGCACCATAGCGACTTCTCGCCAGAGATGGTGACTGGGGGAAACGTCGTCGACGGACGACACGTCGTCAAGATGAAGCGGGACGTCTGTCCGGCATGCAACGCATGGAAGGTTGACGGCGAGACAGCGAACAAGTGCTGCCTCAGTGGAAAGGTGCACTTGCCGCCATTTCGCGAACCTCCACCTGCTCTTCGTCGACTGTCCGACATGCGCGAGTTCAAGAGCAACGTCCGCGTGTACAACAACGTGTTTGCGTTCACGTCGCTCGGGGCGTCGGCGACGAAGAAGGTCACCGTCGACGAAGACGTTGCGGGCACGAACGGCATCTAAACGTTCCGAGTGCAAGGCGCTCTGTGTCACCTTTTGGGATCTCTGCTTCCTCCACCTGGTGCGAGACCGCTCTTCGCGCAGATCTACATCGCCGATCCAGACATGGACGTTTGCGTGCAGCACCGCATGCGAATGTCTGACGGCCTCGACCAAGCGATGCTGACACAGATCGAGAGCGTCATGGAAGACCACAACCCGTTTGCACGCAAGTTCCTGAACGCCGGGCAGATCGTACGACAGGAGCGACTTGCTGCTCGCGAGCGAGCACTTGCTCAACAGCAACTTGAGCGAGACGAAGAAGAAAGGGCGAAGACAACGACGAAGCAATCCAGATCCCCGACATCAACATGCAGCTTCGGTTGCACGCGCTACCAACCGACGATCCGCTTACGCACAACGTTCCGACCGCGTCCGAGGTTGCAGCAGTGATGGTCGAGGACGGCAACGGCGCAAACCACCGTGATATTCTCCTCCGAGCACGCAACAGCGGGGGTTTACTTCGACTGTGGGAAACGCACCAAGAGTACGATTCGTTGAAGTACCCGCTCCTGTTTCCGTACGGCGAGCTCGGTTGGACTTTCACGACTCCGTACGTCGAAGGCGTGACGGTTCGAGGCAAGACAGCGATGTTTCTTCGCAAGTTTGTTGCGTACCGACTGCATGAGCGCCAAGATGATCCAGGTTTACTCCACCGCGGCTCTCGGCTCTTCCAGCAGTACGTCGTCGATCAGTGGGCCAAGTGCGAGCAAGAACGGCTTCGGTACATCCAGAGCGACGAGTTGCAGAAGAAGTACCGGCGCGAGACGTTCGCAGGAGTGCGTGACGCGTTGATGAACGAGAACGTGAACGTGTACATCATTCCAGAGCTCGGAGAACAGCGCATCGAGGTCGAAGCGTCTGTAGTTGCGCAGAACATCAGCAAGCGCGTCATTCTTCCTGCGAGCTTCACAGGAAGTCCTCGGTACATGTACCAGCAGTTCCAAGACTCGATGGCGATTGTGAGCGAGTTCGGAAAGCCGGATTTGTTCGTCACAATGACGTGCAACCCGAAGTGGCCGGAGATCACGGACAATCTCCTGCCAGGACAGACTGCAACGGACCGCCCAGACGTCGTGAGCCGCGTGTGGCGACAGAAGCTTCAAGCACTGCTCAAGGACTTGGACGAAGGCGCCCTCGGAGTTCAAGTCGCGCGCATCTACGTGATCGAGTTCCAGAAGCGCGGTCTTCCGCACGCGCACATTTTGATGATTCTGCACGACGACGACAAGCCACGTTCGGTCGCTCGCATCAACAAGTTGGTGTCTGCCGAGCTCCCAGATCCAGACAAGAACCCGCTGCTGTACGAGACAGTGATCACGTGCATGATGCACGGCCCGTGCGGTTCAGCGAACGCCAACTCGCCGTGCATGAAGGACGGCAAGTGCAGCAAGAAGTTCCCAAAGTCGTTCGCTTCGGTGACGCGCGTTGGAAACGACGGGTACCCAGTGTACATGCGTCGCGAGCGACCGGCAGGACGTTTGAAGCACAACGGCAAGGACTGGGATAACGCGACGCTCAACCAGTTCGTTGTTCCGTACAACCCGTACTTGACGCAGAAGTACAACTGCCACATGAACATCGAGGTCTGCTCTTCGATCAAGGCGGTCAAGTACATCTACAAGTACGTGTACAAGGGTGCAGACAAGACGTCGATGTCGATCGCAGACCGTCAACGCGCGCGCAACCCGAACGAAGTCGAGCGGTACCTGCAAGCGCGGTACATCTCCCCGGTAGAAGCGTGTCAGCGACTGTTTGACTTCCCGACGCAAGCAAAGTCACACTCGGTGTTATACATGCCAGTGCACTATCCTGGCGAGAGCTCGATCACGTTTGACACGACGAGTGACATCCAAGCGCGTATCGCAGCGGGCGAGAGGAGTCAGTTGACAGCGTTCTTCCAGATCAGCGCTGAAGAGCCCGACCTCGCAGGAACGATGTTGTACCAAGACATTCCGAAGAAGTACCGATGGGACCAGCAGAACAAGCGATGGGTGCGGTACAAGGTTTGCGTCACATCGATTGGACGCATGGTGCACTGCTCACCGCACCAGGAAGAACGGTTCTACTTGCGGCTGTTGCTCAACCACATCAAGGGACCGACATCGTACGAAGACTTGCGCACCGTCGAAGGGATCGATCACGCGACGTTCAAGGCGGCAGCCAAGGCAGCAGGGTTCCTAGAAGATGACAACGAGTGGCATCTGTGCATGTCTGAAGCAGCGACGTTCCAGATGCCGTACCAACTGCGCGTACTGTTTACAACGATCTTGGCGTACTCGCAACCAAGCGACGTCGAAGCACTGTGGACGGCATTCCGCGACGACCTGTCCAAGGACTACCAGCGTCAGCACAACGTCGACGCAGACGACGAGTTCGTGCAGCTCAAGACTTTGGTGAGCATCGACAAGTTGCTTCAAGCAAACGGTCAAGATCTGTCCAAGTTCGCCGACATGCCGCAGCTGAGCCAGTTCAGCGTCGAGTTACATGAGCGTCTCGCGAGCACCGAGCTGGAAGACGAAGAACGGAACGCGTACCCAAGAGAGTTGCTCGAAAGCATTGTCGCGCGCACCGTCGACAGCCCGATGAACCGCGATCAGCAGTTTGTCTTCGATCAAGTCGTCAACGCAGTGACCAGCAACGCTTCAGAGCAGAAGCTGTTCTTCCTCGACGGTCCAGGCGGCACTGGCAAGTCGTTCTTGCTGGAGCAGATCCTAGCGACAGTGCGCATCGAGAACAAGATCGCGTTGGCTGTTGCGTCAAGTGGCATCGCAGCACTTCTGCTCACGGGCGGTCGCACAGCGCACTCGACGTTCAAGATCCCGCTCGAACTGACCAAGGATAGCACATGCGAGATTTCGAAGCAGTCGAAGATCGCACGACTGCTCAAGCGAGCAAAGTTGATCATCTGGGACGAAGCACCGATGACGAACCGGTTCGCGTTTGAAGCTGTCGACAGGATGTTGCAAGACATCCACGACAGCAACGATGCGTTTAGCGGCAAAGTTGTCGTGCTGTCTGGCGATTTCCGTCAGATCCTGCCAGTCGTCAAGCCAGGCGGTCGGTTTGAATCGATCGACGCAAGCTTGAAGCGATCGGAGCTTTGGTCAAAGTTCCAGACGTTGAGACTGACCGAGAACATGCGCGTACGCACGGCTCCGAACGACGCAGAGGACTTCGACATCGCAGCGTTCTCCAACTACTTGCTTCAAGTTGGTGAAGGTCGACATGAGCGCGATCCTGAGCTCGGATCCGACTACATCAAGTTGCCGAGAGACTTGGTGTTCAACAAACCGGCACAGCAGCCAGAACCGGAGCCAGAAGACGAAGACGACGATGGAGAAGAACAGCCTTCACGCGTGCAGAACGACTTGAGCAACCTCATCGACCACCTGTACCTCGACGTCAACGAGCAGATGGCGAACGATGAGTACTTTGCGGAGCGAGCGATTCTTTGTCCGACGAACCGGGACGTGCATCGGGTCAACGACGAAGTGACCAAGCGACTGACCGGTGACGCGCGCGAGTACCTGTCTGTCGACTCGATCAACGACGAGAACGAGTTGACAGCCGGTTTGTACGAGACGGAGTTCCTGAACTCGCTCAACTTCTCCGGGATCCCGCCGCACAAGATCACGCTCAAGATTGGCGCTGCGATCATGATGGTGTGCAACCTGAACAGCAACTTGGGTCTGTACAACAGCACACGTCTTCGAGTTGTGAAGCTACGCGACAACTGCATCAAAGCGACGATCATGACAGGACCGCGTAAAGGCGGCGTGGTCTTCATCCCACGGATCATCCTGATCAGCAAAGAGAAAGAGCTCCCGTTCCAAGTTCGACGCAAGCAGTTCCTGATCATCCCAGTGTTCGCGATGACGATCAACAAGGCGCAAGGTCAATTGCTGCACCACTTGGGCCTGTACTTGCCTCGACCAGTGTTTGCCCATGGACAGCTCTACGTCGCTCTTTCGAGAGTGACATCGCGCAACAACATCAAGATCGTCGTTGTCAACCCAGAGAAAGAAGACGACGAAGGTGTGTACACGAAGAACGTCGTGTATCGCGAGATCTTCAACTGAAGAGCTCAGCAAGACTGTATATGAAGACAACACACAAGTAGGACACAGATCAAAACCAAAAGAAAAAGATAGGAAAGACACCAGATAGGAATGCATAAGACAACAACAAACGTAGGATAGAGACACAAACAAAACTCCAGAAAAACTATATAAGAAGAAACAGGAAATAAAAACAAACTGCATGTGGAAAAACGGTCTCGCTTTACCTATAAAATGTTCACTGATTCAAAACACGCTCAACTTCAACTAAACGCATCTAATAGGTTTAGCAAAACACACACTCCAACAGAACCAAACTAACCGCCCGTGCAGCGGGCGGCGCTCGGCGAGTTGCTAGAGTAGTTAAAGGTAAGATAGAATGTCTGTTAAAACGACAACATACGCAATGCAAGTCAAGTGGGCTTGGATTCGCGCATTGTGTCTGTGCCAGCTCAGAGCGGCTCCAGGATGATCTCATGCATGAAGAGCTCGCGAGCTTGCGTCGCGCAGTCGCTATCATGCAAAGCGGACAGTACGAAGCAGAGCACGCGCGAGTCATTGCAGCTGCGATGGCATTTGCGAATCGCGACGAACACGAAGCACTCTACCGCACCCAGCTCGAGCAGATCCACCGCCAAGGCGCTGCGCTCGCAGACACCAACGATACGATCGCTGCGCTCGAGCACGAGCTCACGCGTCAGCAGACTGAGCACACGGAGCTCGACAGCGTCTGCCGCGCGCTCAAGCTCGAAATGAAGCAGCAGCAGCAGATGCAGAGGCAGAGATCCTACGCAGACAGCTCGGAGCGCTCTCAAAGCAAGCCAAGGTGGCACGCGCCTCAACTCGAGCTACAACGTTCGGTCCACGGACGCGTACTTGCTCGAGCTCGGGCACACGATCGTGAACTTCACGCGCCTCGTCCCGAGTGGCTTGCTTGTCTTCTTCTCGTCGTACTCGATCCTACAAGAGAGCATTGCGCGCTGGCAGCGCTTGTTGCAGCAAGACGGCACGAGCTCGTCGATCTGGGACCGCATCGTGCAGCAGAAGCAAGTGTTTGTCGAGTCGAGTCGTGCCGCGCAGGCGCCTGGACTATAAAGAAGTCGTCGACGAGTACCACGGCGCGATCAGGACGAATACGAACGGCGCCGTGTTCTTCGCTGTCTGTCGAGGCAACGTACGCGGCGATTGTAGACGCTCGCGTGCTCTTGGGTGGCGTACGTGATGCTTACTGAGCTCTTTCTGAATCGCTCGCTCGGTCGCTTGCGTAAGTGAACAGGCATCGATTTTTCCAACGACAAGAGCCGTGCTGCTGTGATCACGGAGCTGCCGCTCCCGCGGACGAAGGACCCGAGAAGATCGTGCTCAAGAAGAGCATCTTGGGCGAAGTCGGCGTGCCACCTGGTGAACTCGTGCGTCTCGACTCGCTCTCTCTTGAGCGTCGCAGTGGTCCTTGCTGCTGATTGCTAGCGACTGACCGACTGACGCGTGTGTGCTTGTGTGTTTGTGACTGCGTCTCTGTGCGTGGCTGGCTGACTGGGACTAGAAGAAGCTCACTGAGAACCACCGGTACATCCAGCAAACGTCGCGCGCAGCGAACCAAGCGATCGGTCGCGTGATCCGTCATTGCCGCCGCCACCGCCACCACCATGACTACGGCGCGATCATCCTCTTGGACGAGCGCTTTACGCTCCAGCAGCAGCAGCAGCAAACGTGCCTCTCCAGATCGCTCCAGCTCGGCGCGCTCGTGCTGCAGCCAAGTCGCTCGGACTCTCGAAGCGCGCGCTGTCCAAGTCCTCGTCGTCGTTCTCGACGCCTGACGCGGCGCAGAGCAGCGATGCAACTCACGGGCCTGGACGACCAGCAACAGCGACACCGGCGATCCGATCGGCGACAGCCAGTCGTACGTGAACCCAGAGCTAGCTCTTTCGCCAGACAGCGAGCAGGGCGCAGCCAGCGCGTACGTGAATCGATCGATCTGCTGTGATGGATCTGCTGTGTCTACTGTTGCGAACTCACTGCCGTCTCTCGTGCGCACCAATAGCGTCGACGGCAAAAGCGAGCTACGCCAGTGCAACAGCAGCGCTGCCGAGTCGAGCAGTCACGACGACACGAGCAGGAGCAAGAGCAGGAGCAGCGATCCCGAGGAAGCAGACGCTGCACGCGCTCTTCTCCACGACCGAGTCTGCGATGGTCGAGTCCACGTCGTCGATCGCTCGGCCGTTCGTGCCGCCGAAAGCGCATGCGAGCCTCGTATCAAGCGAGTCTGCCGCGCCGTCGGCACCATCAGGTCTTTGCGTTTGTGTTCCCCGCCGTGGCGCGCAGTGCGGTCTCCGAGCGAGACGTCTCGAAGCTCTACGCGCTCATTCGGCAGCTCCACGCCGGCACAGACGTCGATGCTGTCGTCGCGTCGATCTGCGCGCTGCTCCGTGCGCCAGTGTGCAGGGACCTCGTGAACCTGATACCGAACGTGCTCCAAGGCGCGACGAGCGACCGGTTCGTCGCGAGAGGCGTCGCGCCCGGACTCGAGCTCGACCTGTCGCTCGTGTCATCGACTGCTGCTGCTGATGCATTCACAGACGCGAGCAACCACCACGACTGACGTGATGGCGCGCACTTGTCGACACCCTGCCTCGATGCATCCGCAGTCTGCGGAGAATGAACGATCAATACGAACTGCATCATGTTGATCAACGCATCGTACGCAATGCTCTCTTGTGTACGTGCTGGTCCTACCCACCACTAATGTAGGCGCAGAGTACGGGAAACAGGTTGATCTCCAGGTCGCCATGCGCGTCTGGATCAGCACCGACCAGCATGTTGTTGGGCGCGTTCCCAGCGAACACGCATTCAGCGAACGGGACGACAAGAACGCGCTGGCCTCCCCACGGATCGTTTCGCTGTCGAATGTTGTCCAGTGTGACTTGTGGTAGTTGTGGTGCCGCATCAATACGCGCACGCACGTCGGGAGGAAGTTGTGTGCGTAGATCGATTCGGGCAGTGCCGAACGAATGAGCGTCAATCAGGTGAGCCGCGCCGTTCCGGTCACGGCCGTACTGCACTGCCAACGCCGTGTTCGTGCCATTCTTCCGTCGGGAGAACTTGATCGCGATCACGCTGCGCACGCAGTCGACACTGAAGTAGTCGAGGCACCAGTCGAGCAACCCGGGGGTGGACTTGTGGTGGCAATCGATCTCGATGACGACGCGTGGACCGATCTCTGGTTGCATGGCAGGACGTAGAGTACAGTCTGGCTGCCGCACGATGCGGTGTTGTGGCGTCACGACTTCCACTTGCCCGCCAGATGGTAGAACGATATCCTGAGTCCCCGCTGCAAAGACGCCAAATTGAATGCCGATCTGGAAAACCACGTTGTCGTGCGGGTTGCTCGGGACCGACGTCACGATCAGGTCCGTCGTCGAAGTCGAGTCGATCTCGCTGGTGCTGTTAAGGCGAATCGTCACGTGGCGTTCCCACCTCGCGTACGCGGCGCTGCGGAGCCAACGCTGCACACTTACGCGAGTCGCAACGACGACGCCGTAGTCTGGACCGCCATCGCTGTCTGGATTTCGGTCAATGCGGTCTTGAAGGCGCTGAACTGCTGCTTCGACTGCTGCGGCGCTTGGCACGTGGTTCGCGGGCATCTCTCGGAGTTGCGGCACGTTGCGGAGTGATGGAGCTGACTGGGGCGCTGCAGCACTTGGTCTTGGTGGCTAGACTGTACGGGACGCTGCGGTTGCGTCCCGAGCGTCGCGTCCCGCCTGCTGCCTGCACGGTGCCGTGCTGCATGGTTGTGCGAGTGATGCGAGACGTGCGTGTGCGAGTGGGCGAGAAGTGTGCGTGCGTGTGTGTGCGAGTGAGCGAGAGTAAGCAACAGTGAGCAAGAGTGAGAATGCAATGAGAGCGAGCGAGTGTGCATGTGTGCAGGTGCGAGCGAGTTTGTTGGTGATGACACCAGACTTCAAGAGATTGAGCGAGAGTGAGCAAGAGTGAGAATGTGATTGCACCAGTCGACTTCAATGTTTTGCGTGGTAAGGCACACTGCCGGTGCATCAGCAGCAGCAGTCGATGACACGAGCGACAGGTCGAGCTCGAGTCCGGGCGCGACGCCTCTCGCGACGAACCGGTCGCTCGTCGCGCCTTGGAGCACGTTCGGTATCAGGTTCACGAGGTCCCTGCACACTGGCGCACGGAGCAGCGCGCAGATCGACGCGACGACAGCATCGACGTCTGTGCCGGCGTGGAGCTGCCGAATGAGCGCGTAGAGCTTCGAGACGTCTCGCTCGGAGACCGCACTGCGCGCCACGGCGGGGAACACAAACGCAAAGACCTGATGGTGCCGACGGCGCGGCAGACTCGCTTGATACGAGGCTCGCATGCGCTTTCGGCGGCACGAACGGCCGAGCGATCGACGACGTGGACTCGACCATCGCAGACTCGGTCGTGGAGAAGAGCGCGTGCAGCGTCTGCTTCCTCGGGATCGCTGCTCCTGCTCTTGCTCCTGCTCGTGTCGTCGTGACTGCTCGACTCGGCAGCGCTGCTGTTGCACTGGCGTAGCTCGCTTTTGCCGTCGACGCTATTGGTGCGCACGAGAGACGGCAGTGAGTTCGCAACAGTAGACACAGCAGATCCATCACAGCAGATCGATCGATTCACGTACGCGCTGGCTGCGCCCTGCTCGCTGTCTGGCGAAAGAGCTAGCTCTGGGTTCACGTACGACTGGCTGTCGCCGATCGGATCGCCGGTGTCGCTGTTGCTGGTCGTCCAGGCCCGTGAGTTGCATCGCTGCTCTGCGCCGCGTCAGGCGTCGAGAACGACGACGAGGACTTGGACAGCGCGCGCTTCGAGAGTCCGAGCGACTTGGCTGCAGCACGAGCGCGCCGAGCTGGAGCGATCTGGAGAGGCACGTTTGCTGCTGCTGCTGCTGGAGCGTAAAGCGCTCGTCCAAGAGGATGATCGCGCCGTAGTCATGGTGGTGGCGGTGGCGGCGGCAATGACGGATCACGCGACCGATCGCTTGGTTCGCTGCGCGCGACGTTTGCTGGATGTACCGGTGGTTCTCAGTGAGCTTCTTCTAGTCCCAGTCAGCCAGCCACGCACAGAGACGCAGTCACAAACACACAAGCACACACGCGTCAGTCGGTCAGTCGCTAGCAATCAGCAGCAAGGACCACTGCGACGCTCAAGAGAGAGCGAGTCGAGACGCACGAGTTCACCAGGTGGCACGCCGACTTCGCCCAAGATGCTCTTCTTGAGCACGATCTTCTCGGGTCCTTCGTCCGCGGGAGCGGCAGCTCCGTGATCACAGCAGCACGGCTCTTGTCGTTGGAAAAATCGATGCCTGTTCACTTACGCAAGCGACCGAGCGAGCGATTCAGAAAGAGCTCAGTAAGCATCACGTACGCCACCCAAGAGCACGCGAGCGTCTACAATCGCCGCGTACGTTGCCTCGACAGACAGCGAAGAACACGGCGCCGTTCGTATTCGTCCTGATCGCGCCGTGGTACTCGTCGACGACTTCTTTATAGTCCAGGCGCCTGCGCGGCACGACTCGACTCGACAAACACTTGCTTCTGCTGCACGATGCGGTCCCAGATCGACGAGCTCGTGCCGTCTTGCTGCAACAAGCGCTGCCAGCGCGCAATGCTCTCTTGTAGGATCGAGTACGACGAGAAGAAGACAAGCAAGCCACTCGGGACGAGGCGCGTGAAGTTCACGATCGTGTGCCCGAGCTCGAGCAAGTACGCGTCCGTGGACCGAACGTTGTAGCTCGAGTTGAGGCGCGTGCCACCTTGGCTTGCTTTGAGAGCGCTCCGAGCTGTCTGCGTAGGATCTCTGCCTCTGCATCTGCTGCTGCTGCTTCATTTCGAGCTTGAGCGCGCGGCAGACGCTGTCGAGCTCCGTGTGCTCAGTCTGCTGACGCGTGAGCTCGTGCTCGAGCGCAGCGATCGTATCGTTGGTGTCTGCGAGCGCAGCGCCTTGGCGGTGGATCTGCTCGAGCTGGGTGCGGTAGAGTGCTTCGTGTTCGTCGCGATTCGCAAATGCCATCGCAGCTGCAATGACTCGCGCGTGCTCTGCTTCGTACTGTCCGCTTTGCATGATAGCGACTGCGCGACGCAAGCTCGCGAGCTCTTCATGCATGAGATCATCCTGGAGCCGCTCTGAGCTGGCACAGACACAATGCGCGAATCCAAGCCCACTTGACTTGCATTGCGTATGTTGTCGTTTTAACAGACATTCTATCTTACCTTTAACTACTCTAGCAACTCGCCGAGCGCCGCCCGCTGCACGGGCGGTTAGTTTGGTTCTGTTGGAGTGTGTGTTTTGCTAAACCTATTAGATGCGT
Organism: Pythium guiyangense; assembly: GCA_003730235.1. NCBI lineage: Eukaryota > Oomycota > Peronosporomycetes > Pythiales > Pythiaceae > Pythium > Pythium guiyangense. Next base: position 501,400 of record QXDM01000046.1, on the reverse strand, counting down.
TTAGTTGAAGTTGAGCGTGTTTTGAATCAGTGAACATTTTATAGGTAAAGCGAGACCGTTTTTCCACATGCAGTTTGTTTTTATTTCCTGTTTCTTCTTATATAGTTTTTCTGGAGTTTTGTTTGTGTCTCTATCCTACGTTTGTTGTTGTCTTATGCATTCCTATCTGGTGTCTTTCCTATCTTTTTCTTTTGGTTTTGATCTGTGTCCTACTTGTGTGTTGTCTTCATATACAGTCTTGCTGAGCTCTTCAGTTGAAGATCTCGCGATACACGACGTTCTTCGTGTACACACCTTCGTCGTCTTCTTTCTCTGGGTTGACAACGACGATCTTGATGTTGTTGCGCGATGTCACTCTCGAAAGAGCGACGTAGAGCTGTCCATGGGCAAACACTGGTCGAGGCAAGTACAGGCCCAAGTGGTGCAGCAATTGACCTTGCGCCTTGTTGATCGTCATCGCGAACACTGGGATGATCAGGAACTGCTTGCGTCGAACTTGGAACGGGAGCTCTTTCTCTTTGCTGATCAGGATGATCCGTGGGATGAAGACCACGCCGCCTTTACGCGGTCCTGTCATGATCGTCGCTTTGATGCAGTTGTCGCGTAGCTTCACAACTCGAAGACGTGTGCTGTTGTACAGACCCAAGTTGCTGTTCAGGTTGCACACCATCATGATCGCAGCGCCAATCTTGAGCGTGATCTTGTGCGGCGGGATCCCGGAGAAGTTGAGCGAGTTCAGGAACTCCGTCTCGTACAAACCGGCTGTCAACTCGTTCTCGTCGTTGATCGAGTCGACAGACAGGTACTCGCGCGCGTCACCGGTCAGTCGCTTGGTCACTTCGTCGTTGACCCGATGCACGTCCCGGTTCGTCGGACAAAGAATCGCTCGCTCCGCAAAGTACTCATCGTTCGCCATCTGCTCGTTGACGTCGAGGTACAGGTGGTCGATGAGGTTGCTCAAGTCGTTCTGCACGCGTGAAGGCTGTTCTTCTCCATCGTCGTCTTCGTCTTCTGGCTCCGGTTCTGGCTGCTGTGCCGGTTTGTTGAACACCAAGTCTCTCGGCAACTTGATGTAGTCGGATCCGAGCTCAGGATCGCGCTCATGTCGACCTTCACCAACTTGAAGCAAGTAGTTGGAGAACGCTGCGATGTCGAAGTCCTCTGCGTCGTTCGGAGCCGTGCGTACGCGCATGTTCTCGGTCAGTCTCAACGTCTGGAACTTTGACCAAAGCTCCGATCGCTTCAAGCTTGCGTCGATCGATTCAAACCGACCGCCTGGCTTGACGACTGGCAGGATCTGACGGAAATCGCCAGACAGCACGACAACTTTGCCGCTAAACGCATCGTTGCTGTCGTGGATGTCTTGCAACATCCTGTCGACAGCTTCAAACGCGAACCGGTTCGTCATCGGTGCTTCGTCCCAGATGATCAACTTTGCTCGCTTGAGCAGTCGTGCGATCTTCGACTGCTTCGAAATCTCGCATGTGCTATCCTTGGTCAGTTCGAGCGGGATCTTGAACGTCGAGTGCGCTGTGCGACCGCCCGTGAGCAGAAGTGCTGCGATGCCACTTGACGCAACAGCCAACGCGATCTTGTTCTCGATGCGCACTGTCGCTAGGATCTGCTCCAGCAAGAACGACTTGCCAGTGCCGCCTGGACCGTCGAGGAAGAACAGCTTCTGCTCTGAAGCGTTGCTGGTCACTGCGTTGACGACTTGATCGAAGACAAACTGCTGATCGCGGTTCATCGGGCTGTCGACGGTGCGCGCGACAATGCTTTCGAGCAACTCTCTTGGGTACGCGTTCCGTTCTTCGTCTTCCAGCTCGGTGCTCGCGAGACGCTCATGTAACTCGACGCTGAACTGGCTCAGCTGCGGCATGTCGGCGAACTTGGACAGATCTTGACCGTTTGCTTGAAGCAACTTGTCGATGCTCACCAAAGTCTTGAGCTGCACGAACTCGTCGTCTGCGTCGACGTTGTGCTGACGCTGGTAGTCCTTGGACAGGTCGTCGCGGAATGCCGTCCACAGTGCTTCGACGTCGCTTGGTTGCGAGTACGCCAAGATCGTTGTAAACAGTACGCGCAGTTGGTACGGCATCTGGAACGTCGCTGCTTCAGACATGCACAGATGCCACTCGTTGTCATCTTCTAGGAACCCTGCTGCCTTGGCTGTCGCCTTGAACGTCGCGTGATCGATCCCTTCGACGGTGCGCAAGTCTTCGTACGATGTCGGTCCCTTGATGTGGTTGAGCAACAGCCGCAAGTAGAACCGTTCTTCCTGGTGCGGTGAGCAGTGCACCATGCGTCCAATCGATGTGACGCAAACCTTGTACCGCACCCATCGCTTGTTCTGCTGGTCCCATCGGTACTTCTTCGGAATGTCTTGGTACAACATCGTTCCTGCGAGGTCGGGCTCTTCAGCGCTGATCTGGAAGAACGCTGTCAACTGACTCCTCTCGCCCGCTGCGATACGCGCTTGGATGTCACTCGTCGTGTCAAACGTGATCGAGCTCTCGCCAGGATAGTGCACTGGCATGTATAACACCGAGTGTGACTTTGCTTGCGTCGGGAAGTCAAACAGTCGCTGACACGCTTCTACCGGGGAGATGTACCGCGCTTGCAGGTACCGCTCGACTTCGTTCGGGTTGCGCGCGCGTTGACGGTCTGCGATCGACATCGACGTCTTGTCTGCACCCTTGTACACGTACTTGTAGATGTACTTGACCGCCTTGATCGAAGAGCAGACCTCGATGTTCATGTGGCAGTTGTACTTCTGCGTCAAGTACGGGTTGTACGGAACAACGAACTGGTTGAGCGTCGCGTTATCCCAGTCCTTGCCGTTGTGCTTCAAACGTCCTGCCGGTCGCTCGCGACGCATGTACACTGGGTACCCGTCGTTTCCAACGCGCGTCACCGAAGCGAACGACTTTGGGAACTTCTTGCTGCACTTGCCGTCCTTCATGCACGGCGAGTTGGCGTTCGCTGAACCGCACGGGCCGTGCATCATGCACGTGATCACTGTCTCGTACAGCAGCGGGTTCTTGTCTGGATCTGGGAGCTCGGCAGACACCAACTTGTTGATGCGAGCGACCGAACGTGGCTTGTCGTCGTCGTGCAGAATCATCAAAATGTGCGCGTGCGGAAGACCGCGCTTCTGGAACTCGATCACGTAGATGCGCGCGACTTGAACTCCGAGGGCGCCTTCGTCCAAGTCCTTGAGCAGTGCTTGAAGCTTCTGTCGCCACACGCGGCTCACGACGTCTGGGCGGTCCGTTGCAGTCTGTCCTGGCAGGAGATTGTCCGTGATCTCCGGCCACTTCGGGTTGCACGTCATTGTGACGAACAAATCCGGCTTTCCGAACTCGCTCACAATCGCCATCGAGTCTTGGAACTGCTGGTACATGTACCGAGGACTTCCTGTGAAGCTCGCAGGAAGAATGACGCGCTTGCTGATGTTCTGCGCAACTACAGACGCTTCGCCCTCGATGCGCTGTTCTCCGAGCTCTGGAATGATGTACACGTTCACGTTCTCGTTCATCAACGCGTCACGCACTCCTGCGAACGTCTCGCGCCGGTACTTCTTCTGCAACTCGTCGCTCTGGATGTACCGAAGCCGTTCTTGCTCGCACTTGGCCCACTGATCGACGACGTACTGCTGGAAGAGCCGAGAGCCGCGGTGGAGTAAACCTGGATCATCTTGGCGCTCATGCAGTCGGTACGCAACAAACTTGCGAAGAAACATCGCTGTCTTGCCTCGAACCGTCACGCCTTCGACGTACGGAGTCGTGAAAGTCCAACCGAGCTCGCCGTACGGAAACAGGAGCGGGTACTTCAACGAATCGTACTCTTGGTGCGTTTCCCACAGTCGAAGTAAACCCCCGCTGTTGCGTGCTCGGAGGAGAATATCACGGTGGTTTGCGCCGTTGCCGTCCTCGACCATCACTGCTGCAACCTCGGACGCGGTCGGAACGTTGTGCGTAAGCGGATCGTCGGTTGGTAGCGCGTGCAACCGAAGCTGCATGTTGATGTCGGGGATCTGGATTGCTTCGTCGTTGTCTTCGCCCTTTCTTCTTCGTCTCGCTCAAGTTGCTGTTGAGCAAGTGCTCGCTCGCGAGCAGCAAGTCGCTCCTGTCGTACGATCTGCCCGGCGTTCAGGAACTTGCGTGCAAACGGGTTGTGGTCTTCCATGACGCTCTCGATCTGTGTCAGCATCGCTTGGTCGAGGCCGTCAGACATTCGCATGCGGTGCTGCACGCAAACGTCCATGTCTGGATCGGCGATGTAGATCTGCGCGAAGAGCGGTCTCGCACCAGGTGGAGGAAGCAGAGATCCCAAAAGGTGACACAGAGCGCCTTGCACTCGGAACGTTTAGATGCCGTTCGTGCCCGCAACGTCTTCGTCGACGGTGACCTTCTTCGTCGCCGACGCCCCGAGCGACGTGAACGCAAACACGTTGTTGTACACGCGGACGTTGCTCTTGAACTCGCGCATGTCGGACAGTCGACGAAGAGCAGGTGGAGGTTCGCGAAATGGCGGCAAGTGCACCTTTCCACTGAGGCAGCACTTGTTCGCTGTCTCGCCGTCAACCTTCCATGCGTTGCATGCCGGACAGACGTCCCGCTTCATCTTGACGACGTGTCGTCCGTCGACGACGTTTCCCCCAGTCACCATCTCTGGCGAGAAGTCGCTGTGGTGCGCAAACGCCTTTCCGTGCTGTCTGGTCCGGCTTCTGAAATGAATGCGCTGGAGGTTGGCTTCACGCCCGTCGTCGTTCGTCGTCGCTGCACGCCGATCTGCATGCTGCTGGCTGTTACGTTCGCGATACGCAATTAGGTCGCCTTCATCCATCCCTTCGCGGTGCTCTTGCTCGCGTTGTCGTTGAGAAGCGCGAACAGTCTCGCGTTCGGCTTCCGTCATCCCGTCGCGGCGACCTTGTTCGCGTAGTCTTTGTGAAGCACGAATGATCTCACGTTCGGCCTCTGCCATCCCATCGCGGCGATCTTGCTCACGCTCGCGCTGAATAGCGCGAATGTTGTCGCGGTCGGTTGCCGACATTGCACTGCGCCACACTTGCTCAATGGATCTTTGAGAAGCGCGATGTGAAGCGCGCTCTTCCTCCGCCATCCCATCACGCCTAGCTCGCTCACGCTCCCTGTTGATCTCGCAATCGATCTCGCGCTCCAAAGACGACTGCCGCGCCCGTCGCTCACGCTGATGTCGTCTCCCGTCTTCTCGAACTTGTTCGATGTCGCGTTCGCGCGCTCGAGCACGCGATGCGGCTTTGCGCAGACGATCTGCCTCACGTCTGGCGATCACAGTCTGGTCTGCCGCTTCGTGCACCGCATCTCGCACTTCTGGAACAGTAACCGTGCTGACGTCTTGGTCACGTCCGTTGCCGAGTTGTTCTCTCGGTTCTTGAACAGCGACGGGCAGAGTTGTATTCAACAATGTTTGTTTTGATTGGGTTAGTTACTTAGTTTTTACACACCAAAACTAATTAGTTGTACATTAACCGTACCTTGTTGCTCCGCCATCCGCTTCAAAAATCGCGATCTTGCGGATCGTAGCGCCTGCAGTCGCTTTTTCCGGGCGGCCGGAGTTTCGTCAGGAGGCTCTCGATACGCATCTTCGACCTCTTGGAGGGTCTCGAACTTTTTTCGTTTAGGTGGCATGACTAATAAACGGAAAACAGATCAATTGACAGCAAAAATACACACAAAGTACGCGTTAGAGCATCAATTATGGTGAAATCTAAGTGCGGAAGCAAATATTTAGACTCATAATTACACAAAATATCGAAATATGCAGTGTGCATACAAATTAAACAAAATCCGAAGCATTCACAGTCATGCCGCAGTGTGTTTGTGTGTGTTGTTAGCCCAAACGTACCTTGAAAACGTACCTTTAAGAGTCTTGCGGTCTAAAAGTGAGAAATTGATAGTTAAATACACTTGCATGCACACTTGCGTGCGCGCACAGGCATACAAACTATCAATAACCCACAATTAGACCGTCGGTCTTGAATTTAAAGTCTTGGCTAACATGCAACATGCAAGCTAATAGGCCCCCCCCCTATACTCCACGGTTGGCGTTCGTCTTCTCAATCAAGCGATCACTATCCGACCAAGAAACCCACTAGTAAAATAACCGAGAAACACTTTATCTATAACGTTTTAGAGTGTGTGCCAGCGTCCCACATTTTGTCACTATCTGAGGCATTATACTATTTCAAGTGCATAGCATTTGGGATTCTTCAACAAGAGAAAATCGTACATGTGTTGAAGGGCAATCGTTTAGAGAAATATCTCGATGCACCAATTGTGCTTCAAAACATACGTTTTGTTCGGAGCCATGAAAATGTACTTTTCTAAACTTGTATAAAAAGTAACACAAAATATATCAACAGCCCAAGACGTGTACCAAGCACCAGCACCATTTGTGCCCCTGCTCCTGAACAAACAATAAATAAACATATACTATCTAATCGTTCAATTAAAACATGTAGACCGAAAGCTTGTTTCTTGAGTACTTTTCGTAAATACAAGTGAATACATCACAGTCGTGCTCGAGGATGATAATAATGCGATATAACGCGATACCGAAATACATCTGCTTGGAATTAAATATCCTTTTTGTAACACAAAGGTGGATACAACCAGACAAGCCGTTTAGGTGTCTAAAATTCAAACAAAATCAGTAACCCAAATATTTAAGTGACACCTTAATTTTTCACTTACACAGATGCAAACAATTGTCTTGTTAATGCTCCAACATTTTGTAGATAATGGATGGTGTGGATTGCAGCAATTGTGTCCGGGTTTGGAACATGTCCATCCGATACAAAGAATTTGGTAGACGTTTGATGCATACGACTCAAACAATGGTACATATCACCTCACGCATAATATGTACAGACACGAGTACACGTACCAGTATGCGTGCTGCAAACTAAACTATAGATTGGGTCATAATACCCATTTGGGGTCAAATGGAAACATCCCATATATCACGAGTCAAACGGACCTCCAATATACCCACCTACAATACACAATACACAATACCCAGTACCGGACGATCGTACCGATATTACGAATATAATATCCCATATTGGGTCAAACGGATACGCCATTCTACCAAATATATATTCCTCGTCAAACAACAACACACATGCCTTGACGTCTGTACCATGCTACAGTTGGATGAAGTACCTCGTCATTGATCGTTGATCCCATATATCGGGTCAAATAACACACTTGAACAATTTCAGAATATGGATATCCAGCCAGAGACAATCTAGCAAGAGACCAGCCAGAGACAATTTAGTATCTAGCACCAAATGAGTCCATCCTGAACAAAAGTATCCTTAGCCTCTTTTTGAGGTTTTTCGCTAGAGCCGTTTAAAGTTGGTGGACGCGATTGTTCATGACTGAAAGCTGTCGAGAAAAACGGCAAAACAAGTTTTCCCGATGCAAAACAACAGCGAGAGCGAGTCCGAGTGGGAAGAGCTAGTCGACGGCGAGAGCGACGCCGCCGTCGACGAGCATGTAGCAGACGAGTGTAGCGAGGCAGACAGCGACAACGACGACGACGTAGACCACCTGCCCACGATCGCTCACGGCACTGCATATGAGATGGCGGCACGCCTGGCGACGCTCCAGTGCTGCGCAAACAAGTGCATGGAGCAGAAGGAGAGCGAACTCGACAGTCTCGTTGGCTCGATGTGGAGAATGACAAAGCAAGAGCACCGCTGTGCCTTGCTGACGGGCCTCGCTGTGTGCGAAGCTATGTTCATGGACCCAAAGAAGACAAGCAAAGGAGCGGATCGCCGACGCGTGCGCTTCGACTACGTGCTTCCGTACGTCGGAACGGTCTGCAAAGAAGCGTTCCTAGCAGAACACGACATCTCGCACCGCACGCTGGTGCTCGCACGCAACCAAGCGCAACAAGGCGACATCTCAGCTCGACCACATGGAAACAGCAAGAACAAACACGCTACAGTGCACGACCCCGACGCTGTCGTCGGCTGGCTCCGTAGTGTCGCCGATGAGATCGGCGAGGTGGTGCCGCTGCGCGTGCGGATCTCGAAGTAGGAGGGCGGGAAGCTCGTGCGCTACTACAGCTTTGACAACGTCACGCTTCTACCCGCGTCGCCCACATGGGAACAACTACGCGGAGAGTACCAGAAGTTCGTCGACGACCCTTCGGAGCGCGTGCCGTCCTTGACGACGTTCATTTCCATTCTCAAGGCTCGGTGCCCCGACATCCAGATCCGCAGTCCGCGTCAGCACGTGTGCGACTTGTGTAGTATCTACCAAGTGCGGTGTCGCAGCGGCGCGCAAGACGAGATTGAGCCGTTTGTCGAGCACGTGATCGAGGCAAGAGCCATGCGGTAAGGATACTTTTGTTTTGTTCGGCACACTTAGAGATACTTTTGAATTGTGCCAGTCTGACACCGTCTGCTCCACAGCGCCGAGTACGCCGCTGACACAAAAGCTGCAGGCGCCGACACACTCGTGTTAACGCTCGACTACAGTCAGAATATCTCGCTGTCCAACGTCCCCAACACACCAGCAAGCTGGTACTTTCTCTCACTAGTTGGCGTCTCAATGTTTGGCGTCTACTGTGCCAACACGCAGAAGCACACAACGTTCCTATACACCGAGTACAAGGGAGGAAAAGGAGCCAACGAGGTGATCAGCATGCTTCACCGAACGCTCGAACTGCATGGAGTGATGGACACAACCGACAGCCAGAACACAGCGGCGGCGCGACCCAAGCGTCTACTGGTTTAGGCTGACAACTGCGTCGGGCAGACGAAGAACTCGTTTGTGCTGCGGTACTTGCGGTGGCTCGTCGACGAAGGTGTGTTCGAGCAGGCGTCGCTGAAGTTCCTGATCAAGGGGCATACAAAAACCTGTGCGATCGCGGGTTCGCGTACGCTCGAAACCACCTTGCGCGCAACGACTGCTGGACCATGGCAGGGCTCACCGAACAAGTCGCGAAGGCAAGTGAAGCACTTGACGTACACAGCCTCGACAACGAGGACAACCCGTTTAACGACTACAAGACCGAGCTCGGCACACACTACAAGAAGTTGTCGGGCATTCGGCAGTCCCAGATGTTCACGATGTCAGCAGAGCACATGGGCTTCGTGGAGTGCAAGCGCACGCCTTCGTCCGACGCGTCAAGCGTCGACCTACGCTGCTCGAACAGTGCGCCGCCGCCTCGACCGAGTTTGCTTGTCGCTGTTCTGCCACTGCTACGCCGTGCTCCAAATCCAGAGAAGCTCGCCGACATCCACGACAAAATCCTGCCGTACGTTCCTGCCGAGTTCAAGGGCGACGTGCTTTACGAAGCACCATCGGCAGAAGTACTTGCAAGTGCTCACGAAGTCAAGCGATCGCGACGGCAAGCGCACTCCAAGAAGCGCCGCGTCGAAGACGACGAAGGCAAAGAGAGCGCTGTCTGAGGTCAATGTGCACTTAAGGATACCTTTGAATAATTTGGTAACACTTAAGGTACATTTTTATATGTGGCAAGCGGTTCTGCAAGGTCTTCTTTTAGGATACGCCTGAAACGTACAGCCAGATCATGCACTAAAACGTTGATTTGGACACTTTCCCTGGTTGTTTGAAAGCTGGAAATGTGTCAGATTGTAGAGCATAATTTTCTGATCTGACTGCTGTCAAAATCAGATTTTCGTACTTAACTGGGGTAACTTTTCACTTGGCTCGTTCTCAGTCTATACGCAAAGTGGCTCAATCGACAGCTAAGATACTAGTGTTTAGCGTGGTGTGTGTGGTTAAAAAACCTTAAAAACGGTCTAAGGATACTTATGTTCAGGATGGACTCAAATATATGAGCTGTATTACTCAGCTTCCTTAATAAACTGTTTTTCATCGTTGGTATTAGCGAGAAAAACGCAACATGTTAGCACAAAAATAATCTTTCAGAGCAAAATGCGCCACGGTGCTGATTCAATATTTGATTTTTGTATTTCTTGATTTTTGTGTTTTATAGGTGTCCTTAAGTTTTGGCGCGCATTGTACTGGGCGGATGCTTGTCAGTTGACCCGTTCATCAGTTCATCACGACGCACGAAGAACGTCATGCCTACTGCTGCTGCAGCTTCTGCCACAACGAACGCAACACACGATTCTGTGCGCAGGGACGACGACGACGTGGTGCGCAGCGACCACGCAGACCATACAGACAACGACTCGGAGACGAGCAAGAAGCGCGCGTCGCCATCGCATGGCCATGCTCATGGCTTATCAAGCAGCATCAACCACAACGCGCCGCGCACCAAGATGCGCAAGTCGACATACGCAGCACGTCGAGTACGTGTATGCAATAGTGTTTGCCTACTTGCACTGTCGTCTTACAACGCGTGCTCTGACTGACTAACAGGACGAGAAGAACGAGCTCCTCGCAGAGCTCGCAGTGCTCGAAGAGCGCCTCAAAGCCCTGAACGAGGCAACTGGCTTGGGCAACACAATGGACAAAGATCGCGACAACGCGCTCATGCGCGCGTCGATCTGCAACCACCAGCTCTCGCTCGCAACTGCGCAGTCTGTCGTCTCGGGACTGTTGGTACGTCTCGCTGCACCTGTCGATTGCGCCAACGGAGTGGACAGCACTCGCACTTGTATCACGACTACCTGGTGGACTCACGCGCCTTCGTGACTGGACGTGCCGTGTCCACGTTGTAGAATTCAGAGCATGGCAATCCACTGAGCACGTGCATTCGCCTCGGGACGAACTGGGACGACCGCCGCAAGACGCTCATCGAGATCAAAGACGAGAAGATCCGCCACGCGTGCGCATACGTCGAGGCTCGCGCGCGGTTCATGGATCCGCTCAAGCCTCACACTGCAGACGAGCGGTTCGAGAACGCGGTGGGCGACTACTGCTGCGCGCGCTTTGAGCAGTTCCAGTTCCCGAACGTCTCGAGCGTCCGACAAGTGTACGACGCGCTCGTGACGTACCTCCAGAACATCGAGATCAGCGTCTCGGAACAGCTCGGGAACATCACTGTGCGCGACGACTTCGTCACGGTCGAAGACAGCATTGCGAACTACCACTTCCTGAGTAGCGACTGCGGCGTCCCAGTCGAGACGCACGGCGTGCTCTTCATGCAGTTCTTTGAGAGCCACGCGCTCGCAGACGGCGGCCCCTGTGGCGTTGTCGTCGTGGACAGTGTCGACGACGACCTACTGTATCCGTACGCCCCGCGCGAGCGCGTACGCCGAGACGTTGTCTCGCTCAAAGTGATCACGCCGCAGTACCGTCCTCGCAATGGCGACAGCGAGCTCGTCGTGACCATGGCGCAAGCCAAATTTTTCAAGCTGCGCCACTCGCAGTGTCCGCTCGCGACGCCAGACGTCGTTGCGAGGATGTGCGATAACATCACAGGGTGGGGCGACGTCATCGTGCGCTCGCTCTACGACACGCTCTACCACCAACAGACGCAGACGCATCACACACCGACGCAGTCGTCGTAGTTATGTTCTTACAAGTGCGTGTGTCTCGAACTTGTCAAACTCAACCACATGCTGCGTCGGTGAGTAGACATCGAGACCTGCCACGTGATCTGCACTGCGCATCGCTTTGAACGACATTGTGCGCCTGGAGCTGGTGACAGTGCTCGATGGCCACAAGTGCGCTACAGACTCGATCGTAAGCAGAGAGCGATCTGCACTGGTCGCCAGGTTCACTGCTAGAGAGCCTGAGCTCTGGCGCTCGACCCTTTCACTCATCCGTCACGTCATAGCAAACAACGTACAACCTCGCATTAGGTCGCTCTCCTACTACTGACTGGCGTGGCAGGCGCTGCCGCCACTGCCACTGCTTTCCTCAGGGTACAGAATGTCGTGGATGCACTTGATCATCGCGTGGCCCCAGCGCGCGATGCCGTCGCGAATGTCAAACTGTGTCTGCGGCGACAGCGCGACGTCGCCCGTGTCCAGACGCAGGAACGCGCCGCGCGTCATCACAACCACGAGCTCGTCGTCGTTCGACCCGCGCTTCTTCCGCGTCTGCTGCGTGATCACGCACGTCGCAGAGACGTCTTGCCGGACGCGGCCGCTCGAAGCGTACGGGTACAGCTCGTCGTCATCGACAAAGTCGACTGCGACGATCCCGCACGGCGCGTTCCCGGCGCGCGCGCAGTTGTCTGCGTAGTCTGTGAACATGACGCCGTTGAGCTCGAGCTCGACGCCGTGCTCGGTCGAGAGCAAGCGGTGGTTCGACAGCGTCTTGTCGATGAGGTCGTAGTCCTCGCGCGTCGTGACGTGTCCGAGCGTCTCGGAGATCATCACCTCCATGTTCAGCAGGTAGAACCGCAGCGCGTCGTACACTTGCTTGACGCCCGAGACGCCCGTGAACTGCATCACCTCGAACCGCACGCAGCAGTAGTCGCCTGCCGCGTTCTCGAACCGCTCGTCGGTCACGTGCGGCTTGAGCGGGTCGAGCATCGCAGCGCGCGCCATGACGTACTCGTGCGCGTCGCGGAGCTTCTTGTCTTTGAGCGCGAGGAGCGTCGCGCGGCGGTCGTGCCACGTCTTCCCGAGGCGGATGTACGAGCTCATGGGGTTCGTTTGCTGCGTGCTCTGTCGTGGAGCAGAGAGAGAGGTACGCAGACAGCCCTGTTAGTCAGGGGACGAGCGCTCACGGTCGCGGACACGACCTGGAGCCTACGCACGCACCAGACACTGGAGCATCGCAGACTGCGACCGTGCGAGCGAGAGCTGCTGCTGCCGCAGAGCTTCGCGGATCGCATCGTTCTGGTGCAGCGAGTCGCCGAGGTTGCTCTCGCGGCGACTCACGGGGCGTCCCGCGCGCTCGTTCAGGAACGCGACTTGCGCTTCGAGCAAGTGGATCTCCTTCACGAGCACGTCCTTCTCTTCCTGCAAGTGTGTGTAGCCAGAGCGAACAGGACAGCGAGAGAGAGAGAGAGAGGTGTGAGCGACCACGCGCCAGAGTCAAGCAGACGCGAGCTCTGTAGCGACAGACAGCAACGTGATGTCAATCGAACCTTGCGCACGGCGTACGTGGGCTTGCGGACGCGCACTTTACGCGCAGGTGTCGGCGTCTGGGCGGCGGTCTTGCGTGGATCCGGCGCGCTGCTGCTCGTGCCGTCGCTGTCGGATCCAGAGCTGCGCCGTGGCGCACACCCTGGCTCATTCGTCGCGCATGTTTCTCCCTTCATGGCTGCTGGCTTTAGTGGCGACGCGTGTGCGGATTCGACTGCTGGGTTTGATGACGCATGGATCTTCATGCGCTTCATGATCTGCCCGGCAGACGCAGGCGCAGCGTGCAGACCCGCGCTCTTGCGAAATGCGCTCGCGCCGTGTCCAGCAGTGCTGTGGTCGCCGCTGTCGCCGTCTGTGTCGTGGTGCGCGACGAGTGCCGCCATGCTCTCTGCGGCGATCGCGGCGGCGCGGCGCTCGAGCTCGCTCTGTCCGCCCGCCATGCTGTTTCTACTGCTGGTGTCGTAGTCGCGCGAATCGCTCGCTCGTGTGGTGTGGCGGTGAGCTGCTGCTGCTGCGTGGGTGAGGAGGAGGAGCTGGCGCGGTCGAGTGGCGCTGTGCTGCAGCGCTTTCGGTCGAGTCGACCAAGAAAGCCGACTGCTTGAATTTAAAGCTCAAAAATCGTAGAAAATGAGTTGACTATTGATATAACAGTATATATGCTGCAAAGGACAAATTGTGGCGCACATCAATGGACATGTCCCGTAATCACACATGTTGACTCCCGTCTTATCATACAAACATCAAGTCAAACGTGACGGCGCACTGAACATCAGCGCCAAGCAATCAAGGGTGAGGACGTCGCCCAGCCCGGCTGCAACTTCGGCCCAGGACACTTGGAACGGCCAACGTGTGTGCGCGAGGCACTCACGCGCGCATGACAGCGAGCACTCGTCCGTTCGTCTCGCCTCGCGTTACGACTGTTGCTGCTGCTTCAGCGCTCGCTCGCTCGTTTCTTGCTTCTCACTGCTCTCCTTAGAGTCGTAATCGCTCCATGGGCCGCGATTACCAGGTTCATGGAGCCACGTCTCACGCACACCACCGCGGATGAACAGACGCCATTGTCATGACCTTCCTGTTTGCTGCCATGCTCGAGACGACCGACAGCTCTCATGATGGCGATCGCATCGGGTGTGCATACCTTGCCAGGGACTCGCTCTTGTCTGTCTTACCGACAAGAAGAAGCGCTCACCGCAAAGCAATCGCCTGATCGCTCAGCCAGCTGGGTAGTGTGAATGGGACCGGAGTAAGCAGGACAGGTGATGATGATGGCGAGGACGAGGTGCCTCATCATGAGCAGCGCCTGACGTACATCAGCCGTAGCTCTGGCTTGCAAGCGCTCTTGCTCGGTTGCACTCCTGCTGGATTTGTGCGACCAGACGTACATGTAGCCGCAGGGCAGCAACAGCAGCCGAAGCAGCAGCTCTGTTTAACAGCAGCTGGCATTGATGCAGTGCCTCATGCGCATAGCATCACGTGCTCCGCAACTGCGTCACGGCAGTCGTCACTGGTGTCCGTCCTCGGACTCGCTCGCGCGCATGCGTCGGCGGAGCGTCATTCCCAGATCGCGAGCATGCTGACGATGTGGCACCCGCACAACGCGTACACCGCCATCGACGGCGACTGCGAGAGCTCGTACAGCTACAGCAGCGGCGACACGTACGACAGCTACAGTAGCCCGCAGTACTACAGCCAGAGCTACGACAGCTACGATGGCTACGACAGCGCGCAGCAGCACATGATGCCATTCAACGCACAAAGTGCAGTGGCCAGCACTGTCCAGTCGCCAGCGGCACCCGCCAAGAAGAAGAAGGCAAAGGCAAAGGCAAAGGCAAAGGCAAAGACGAAGGCAAAGATGTCGCGCCGCGTCGTACAAGAGATCCGTCGTCCCAGTGACTGCGCGCAAGATCGCCAGGCCTCGCAAGGCGACGAATGTCGTGCGCAGAGTACGTCGCGATTGTTCTGCGAATCTGTCTTGCATTTCTTGTCGGATGACACTCACACGAGCCTCCTGCACGCCATGTGCTTTGGTGTGATGATTGCAGGAAGAGAAAGAAGAGCTCAAGCGCGAACTCGAGCGTCTCCAAACTGAGCTCCTCGGGCTCAAGTACCGTGCCATGTTCCCAGACCTGCGCACCAGCAGCTCGACGTCAACCGGTGGGCGAGCGGGTCCGAGCAGACTGAACGCCGAGTTCACTGGCGACGTCCTGCGCGACGCGATCAAGATCCAGCAGCTCTCGCTCGCGAGCGTCCAAGCCGTGATCTCCAACTACGTTGTACGTCTGTCATTCATCTCCTCGAGTCGCTCTCGTACCCGGTTGTCACTCGTATCTGACGGGCTACGCTGTTGTGTAACCAGCGCCTCCACAAAGTGAGTCCGATCCACACACCGATCCGTCTCGGACGTGACGTTGCGAATCGGAAGCTCACGCTCCAGGCGCTCAAGGACGCAAAGCTCACCGAGGCGAAGCGTTTCTTGACCGAGCGCACTCGCGGCATGGACATGACGAAGAAGTTCTCGGATGAAAAGCGGTTCGAGACCGACGAGGGTGACTACTGCATCCTTCGGTTCGACGTCACGCCATTGCCAAAGGCCAAGAGCGTGAAGGCGCTCTTTGACGTCCTGTTCTACTTCATCTTTAACCTCGAGATCAAGATCACGGAGGCACTCGGGAACATCACGATCCGCGAAGACGACGAGAGCGGCGACGAGACGATTGCGCACCACCGGCTTGCGGCAATGAGCCACACCGGCGTGCCGATGGAGTCGAGCACCGTACACTTCTCGGACTTTCGCGACCTCAGCGACGGCAACGCAACTGGCAGTAGTGAAGCGCTCGACGCCGGCAGCGGCGGAATGATCGTTGCAGACTTTGTCGACGACGACGAGCTGCATCCATACCGACCAATGGAGCGCTCTCGTCAGGACGTCACGAGCATTATCATGATCACACCCGAGCGCAAGTGCGTCACGAACGCGCAAGGCGTAGAACATGACGAAGTCATCGTGACGGTCACGCGGTGGATGGTCTCGCGATGCCACCGTCCGCAGTTCCCAGTCGACAACGATCGTCTCCATCGATTCCACGATAGCCTTGGGCTGTGGTACGGCGAGATGCTCGAGGTGTTGCGACAACAAGGTTCCGCTTGATGTAGTGGTCCTAAGACAGGAGTCAATGATCTAGATAGTAGTGTGGTCGTGTGTAGGCAGAGAGGTTGATAGTAGAGAGATAGGCTCTGGTCGTAACATGCGTTGAGTGCAGTCCACGACCCAACATGTGTATATGTAAGGTGTCATCAAGTGCTAGGAGCAGGCTCAGAGCGAAGCAAGCAAGCGTAGCATCGAGACGTTGCAGCGTGGGACTAGCATTGAGTGTGTGAGATCGTCGAGCCCAGGCGATGTGGTTCAGTCGCTTTGCTGCTGCCTTCCTCACGTCAAGCCAGAGTCCAGCCACGTGAAGTGACCATCACGGTAGCACACAGACTCTTGTGGGCGCGTCATCAACGTGTTGGAATGTCTGACGAACGAAAGGCTAGCGTTTGATACAACTTAACACCAACTCACGTCCTCGAGACATGGGGCGATAAGGTGCAGTTGCATGGCTACATTTGAATATGTCTGTAGCCACTTCCTGGCTTCAGAGATCAACGCGATGGCAATGACCGCGATGACGTCATCGTCTGCGCTCCAGGCGCTCAACACTGCGTTTGTGCGCAAAGGTATCGTCGCAACGAGCGAGCACGCGAGCCGCGCGCTACCAGAGGAAGTGCATCCGCTCCTCGAGTCGCTCAAGCACGCGTGCGCACTCGCGTGCGAGAATGCGCGCGACGTTGCGAGCAGCTTGCAGCTCTGGAAAGAGCGGTCGCTGCACCAGACGCTCGAGGCGCTCGATACAGCGACGAGTGCAAGTGTGAGTCAGACGCAACAACAGCACGAGAAGCAGATCGAAGCGATCGAGACGCATGAGCGCGCAGGACGAGAGCTGACGGACATGCTCGCGCGCCACCGCCTCGAAACGACGCGAGAGGTGCACAACCAAATTGACGTGTTCACTGCGAGTCTCACAGCTGTGCTCTCAGAGCTCATTCGTCCGGAGCTCGCAGCCGAGCTCGAGCGCGAGCAGGCGATTGTCCAGCGCCTCGTGGCGGAGAAGCAGCGCCTCGACCACGCGCACGCGACGCTCGCACAGACCAACTTTGAGCTCAGCGCGCGGCTCGAAGCGATCGAGATGGCGCCGGACGGCGGCGGTGACGCGATTCTCTGCAACAAGCTCCGCGAGCGTGTGCGAGAGCTGACTACAAGCAAGCGCGAGCTGCTGGCAAGTGTCGGTACAATGGAGCGCGAGCGCGAGCAGCACCGGTGGGCGATGCAGCAGATGCAGAGCGAGCTCGAGCGCCAACAGCGGACGCTCTTGCTCACAAAGGCGATGCACGCAAAGGAGACGCAGCAGCTCGTAGACCTCGTGCAGAGCCGCCAGACGCAGTTTGCGCATGCGATGCATACAAGCGCAGCTGCCGCCGAGAGCCGCTGCGAGCAGCGCACCGAGCGAGCGACGAAAGACGCTGGCTGTGCGCCGCGATCACCAGGTACACCACATCGATACGCGATGCCACCGCTCGAAGTCTACGATCCGGTCTCAGGCCGCACGATCCAGTACGCGAACAAGAGCCCGTCTGTTTCGATCAGCCGAGTGGCACCGCCATCCTCAGCATCGGTCTTTGCAGCGTCGCCACCTCAGTCGCCCAAGCGATCGCTCAGGACGTCTCCGTCGCTGTCGTCGTCAGACTCAAGACATCAGCAACAGGGTGAACAGCAGCAACACCCGAGGAGAAGAACGCTCGAGCTCAGTTCGCAAGCGCCAGCGATCGAGCTGCAGCCACAACAGCCATCCTCGAGCGCGAGTGTGCAGAGCCCGACAGGTCAAGTGCGTCGGCTCATGTCGTCTCAAAAGTAAAAGTAGTAAACAAATGACGCAAATAATCAGGATTTTGACCCAATAATATTGAGGAAAAATCGAATCAATGAATCAAAAGCGAAGGAAACGGCGAATGACTGGATGTTTTAGCTGGAACACTCTGATTGGCCCGGTTCTAAAGGTTTAGACAAAACCGAGCAACAAGCAGAACAACTTGATTTGAGTAGGAGATGATCGCGAATCGTCGGGCATTTGAAAAATTAGCAAGAAGGCTTCCTGTCTCCCAAACAGTATGATTAAGTTGTGGCAATTGTTGGACATCATTGTCGAAATTGGCAAATGGTTTCAACAAGTTCTAATCAGTTCTAAATTTAAAATCGAGGCTGTACCTGATTTCATTAGCGTTTGTATCGGACATTTCCAACAAGATCAAACCATCCGTTTAGACAATCATCAATGGGTCATCTCTCACACCATTCTCAGTTCTCGTCACGATGTCGAAGCATCTACACCATGCGCTTCACCGCCAACTGATGCGGCAGCTGCACAACACACTCAAGTTCCTGCTTCAACAGCAGCAGCTCGCCACAGCTATGGCACCACAGCACCAGGAACACCATGCTCTCCGTGCCCTTCAGCTCGAGCTACGGCAGCAGGCCGTCGGGACACGCAAGCAGAAGTAGCGAGCACAGTAGCTCTCAGCAGCCAAGAGGTGACATCAGTTCATTGCAACACAGCAACAGCAGCTCGTTGTAACCATGGTAGCACAGAAAGAGTTCGCTGCGACTGTGGCGATACAGCAACAGATCGTGATAGCACAACAGCAACTTCAACTCGAGCTGCACCAGCAGCTACTCGTCGCGTCGCTCACGATGCAGCAGCCTTTGATCGTACTAGCCGAAGACATAGTTTGGCCACGCCCGGCACAACTGTCCCCCAAGCCGCCACTCGCACCCAAGATAACACCAAAGCAACAAAAGCTCAAGCCACACACAGAGCGGGCGCCAGCGCGTGCCTGCGGCCGCCCAACCGCGCTGAGTGTCGGCGCGCGTGCATTGATCAATGAATGAACACACAAAAACAACGGGTCCAACGCAGAACCGGTCGCGAGGATTGTCGATCGCGTGCGCAAGACACACGACGCGAGCGCCACTACAAATTGTGTGGCAGTCGCTGCGCGCTAGAAGGCGACCAGACCAAGGTTCGCCGGCGTCGTTCCATTTTAAAGAAAAGGTCGCAAGCCTACGTAAGGTACTCGCGTTCATCGAGTCGGCTCGATCGATTGTACATGTTTGCATGTTTTCATTTGGCTTTGAACTCTTGATCAAGACTTTGATCGCATCCAGGTCACATCGGGTGCGCGTCTTTGTCATCGTCCACAGAAGCTCTACTCCGCCGAAGACAATTGCTGCGCACAACATCGATGTGTAGATCAATGACTCGACGGACCTGATGCACAGCACAGTCGTGAGCCTCGACAAGATAACCTCTCCACTAGGATCGGTGAATTGGACAAGGAGGGCGCTGACGAGAAACCGAGAAGCGTGCAACTTCGTCGGCGAAAATTTGACGAAAAGTCTTATCTTTATCTAAGCTACCTTTTTGTCGTGCCATGCGTGAGTGTGTCTGTCTTCGGAACCGCGCAGTAAGGTGTCACGCTTTTGGTGAGTTGAGATCAGATTTGTGGCTGTTAATTTGTGTGACATGCTTCGATTTTTGTTTGCGAAAACCAGGTCAGTCGAATTTTGGTATATTTTCGGGACTGTCCCTATGACAAATTGCCGTTATACGTATAGGTTGTTCGGTACATATTCGGAACTGTCCCGGCTTGAGCCGACAGCACCTCGCGCGGACCGAAGCAGTGCCATGCAGCTCGGGGCTTGCCACCGCAGCGAAGCGTAGGTCGGCAGTAGCACCGCTCTGCATGGTGCGACTGAGGTTTTGCGCGGTGGTGCTGAGGCCCAAACAGCGAATTTCATTTGACAAGAAGGAACAACATAGCATTTGCTTCCCGCCCGCGCAGCGGGCGGCGCTCGGCTAGTCTAGTCCACTACTTTCAGGATGTGTGAACTGACTAGGTTCACAGCAGTGCTGTGAGTGTAGCTATTGAAGTGTAGGGTTTGAACACCATGGGTTCTTCTCTGCTGGAATGCTGCTGTAGTCGTAGTTGTGGTGAAACGCGGTCAGAAAATCTGGCTCGATCCACGATCGTGCAGCGGCGATCGAGAACCGGCATCAGCGATCCAGGGGAAGATCAGCGATCATATCAGCGATCCGATCGGCATGTACTAGCGTGCGGCAGCGTCAGACGCTCCACCCAAGCAACAAGCTACGTGAGGGAGGTGGCCGATCGTCCAAGACAACGTGTGATCACCCAAGTCAACGCGGATCGCGAAGCGAGACGGCACATCGGCGATCGAGGGTGGCGACCGGCGACCCTGTCACCACGAACTAGCGCGTGACGACGACGCACACGCCGCGAGAAGGACGAGCAACACGACAGCGGTGTCCAGAGGTCAGGAACGACACGCGATCGTCCAAGTAACCCAAGATCGTGGAGTGCAGAAGCGGTTCGGCGATCGAGCGTGGCGACAGCGGTCGCGACGGCTCAGCGTGACGCGACCCGAGTCGTGTGGCATCGGCGTCGTCGTACATGTGCTACGAAGTCCCCATGATCGTCGTGCGATCACGATCACCGTCGACGATCGCGCGCGACTGCCATCGGCGATCCTGTGTGGTTGCATTGGCGATCCAGGGCGATCCAGGGCGATCCAGAGCCAAGCCTGGCCGCGAGCGCGAAGGCATATGCAGACACCATCTACGTCGACTGTGTCAAGTGGCTCGGAAAGCGCGATCGACTCGCAGTGAGTGTGCTCGTCCCATCAGCACGATTGGAAGACCACTGAGCGACCGGGAATCGACCCATCTCCCGACGATCCAGTGAAGCGCAAGGTGAGCAGAGGTCCACGATAGTGCAAGCTAGTCAAGTATAGTGAGATCAAGTCAAAGCGGTAGATAGTTAAGCAAAGTAATTCAGTCCGGAATTCTCCTTGTCCAGCACACGTCCGATCCAGTCGATAGGGGATCGCGAGTGACCAGCCTCGCAGGGCCCGTTCTCACCCTCACGCCCAGCACCTGCGACGCGCAGGTCCGGAATTGAAAGCTCCGAAGAACCGCTCCGATCGACCGACGTGGGGTCATCGGATCGGCATTGGCATTGGCGATCATCTGGCGATCTTGGCGATCACCGACGATCAAGAGCACGCGACGAGCCTGGAAGCTTTGGCCAGGTCGTCCCCTGCTACCGTCTGCAGCGTCTACGCTCGCAGATCTTTGTGCGCCGTTTGGGATCGCGACCGCGATCTTCAAGCACCGCCGGCTTCGTGCGACGATCATCCGCACGCACCGGCGATCCCCCCAGCAGAGCATCAAGGAGGCCTCACAACCCGCCCGCTACAGAAGCTCTGCGCCCCGCACGGCTCATTTGATCGCGCCGTGCGTCCGTGATCGTGCCTCACAACCACGATCACGACCCGCGATCGTTGAAGACCCTCGACGATCGCGCAGTGCATCTCGCCGGAACAGCGAGATCGCACGACCCCAAGTCCCTCTCTCTCTCTGAGGACCGTCTTCCCCACCACCAACGGTCGACACTACACGCCGGTAAAGCGGATCGCGCCCTGCGATCCGGTATACGACGGAGCGGCAAGGGTCTGACACTGAGGACAAGAATTTGCTGTGGTCGTTCCACCACAACTGGTGCGCATGCCCAGATTCCTTGATCCTGTGAAGACCAGCATGGTGAAGAAGACGCCCCCGAAGAAGAAGGGCAACAGCCCGCCCGCCACGAAGGCTGCGAGCGGTGCTGGATCACTGAAGCCTCGCATCAACGCTCTGGGATCGAGATCTTCCGAGAGCGACGATGAAACGAAAGAAGAAGATCGTGTTGAAGGATCTCCGACTACTGTCGACAACACGAACGAGGACGAAGATGACGGCTACGGATCGGATGAGTCGATCGCGCTTGACAACCCGCTACCGGGCGAGTTGGACATCGACATGATCTCGGTCGCGGCGATCGCTCCGATCGTCCCTGACGGATCGTCTGACGCTGCAGTCGCCGCCGCGCTCAGCTACGACCACGTCATGACGGAACGTATGAACGCGCTGCCGCCTCGGATCGACTACGCGCAGCCGCCGATCGACGAGTTCGACCGTCTGATCGTGTACAACCACTTCATGCGGCTCATGGGCGCGCGCTTCTACGCCGCGACCGATCGCATGCATGTCCCGAGGTGGTCCGAGCTCACGAACGCTCAGTCGATGGTCGAAGCAATCGTGAAGACGCTCCTGACTGCCGGCTACGTCACCCGGATCGTCGACATGGCCCCGCTGCTCGCGTTCAACCCGACCACGATCCGTGTGATCGGCGAGACCGCGACCGGCCTGCTCAGCCTGATCGTGACGCAGCGACGCTCCGCGACGCAGCTCCAGCGCGCGCAAGCCGAAGCGGAAGAGCAGGTGAAGCGCGACGAGAAGATCCGCGCCGACCAACAGAAGCAGAAGCTCGAAGAGGTTCAGCAGCTGATGATCGCCGCAACCGGGATGACGATCGAGCAGATGCGCGCGACCCGCGACGATCACCAGCGCCAGTCGAACACCATCCGCGAGCTTCAGCAACAAGTGGATCACCTGGTGCAAGCGAACGCGATGAAGCCGCCGCACTTGGTCGCGGATCATGCATTGCCGCTCGGCGATCGCGAGGTGAAGGTGAAGCTGGAGCCGATCTCTGATGACGACCACGGCGTCTTCGACGATGAGCTGCCTCTGACGAGCAGCACCGTGGCGACGACGACCATCCGATCGTCGGTGGTCTCCGAGCTCAAGGAGTTCAGCGGTCGTGACGATGACGAGTCGAAGGCGATCGCGTGGCTGAAGAAGGCGAGGATGGCGTTCCGACGCAACCAGCTGACGCGTGACGAGATGTGCTTGACGTTCTCCGAGCTGCTCGCTGGTCCCGCGCTCAACTGGTACCGCCAGATCCCGCGTCGTACGCGTGGCAACTGGGATGCAGTTGTCGAAGCGTTCAAGGCCGAGTACTGCGGCGAGGCGATCTCGAGCTCGCGCAAGTACTACGAGATGCGTCGCTGGGACTCTGAACGGCCGATCGACTACCTCCACCGGCTGAACGTGCAAGCCGCACGCGCGAAGATCCCGTATCTCGTGGCTGGATCCAAGGAGGCGAAGGAGCACGTCGATCACTTCATCGACACGGTGCGCGACGACGATCTGGCGAGGATCTTGGTGCCGATCTGCTTGCCACATGTGTCGGCACTGAAGGACACGCTCGTCTCGATTCGCCGATCGCAGTCGCGCAAGAAAATTGCCGGCGCTCCGACGAAAGTCGCCAAGCCGGTCAAGCGCGAGTCCACGCGCCGGATCCAGTTCATCGCACCGCCGAACGAGTCTTGGGTGACGGAGAGTGACGGCAGCGATCGCGATCGCGAGCCGACCGAGGCGTTCCGCATGAGTGGATCGAGCGAGTCGGAGTCGTCGGATCGCCCACCGCGTCGCGCGCCGAACGACCAGTTTGAAGAGCTGATGAAGATCTTCGCCACGATGAGCAAGTCGAAGGACGCCAAGCGGGATCCAGCACCACAGGATCGTCGCGACGCACCGCCGTGCACCCACTGTGGGTCGTCGAAGCACCGCGATCTCGACTGCTGGCGCCGGCTCACATGCCAGATGTGCGGACGCCAAGGCCACCCGACCGATCGCTGCTTGCACATGTGCAAGGGGTGTGGCAAGGTGCACGATCGCGGCGAGTGCGAGTACGAGAAGCTGCTCGTAGACCTCAAGCGCTGGTTCAAGCCCGAAGAGCACGCGGCGATCTTGCCGCCGAACGTAGTCCAGTGGTTAAACTAGATCGCTCGCCGACTGGGAAGTCGGTACGCGCCGAGCGATCATCCACTGCTACCTGCATCTACGCATTCATCCAGACGGGCAAGAAGGGCAACGATAACCAAGATGAATCGCACGTACGTTTACTTCAAGACGACTTGGATCCTACGCGTTGGATCGCCGACGACCAAGACTTTGAACGACGACCTGCGATCCAGCGACTGTCGCTGCTCCCGGGCGAACGACGCGGCTACTGGCGGTCTCACGCCGGCAAGTCGCACCGACAGACGATTGTCCATGCGGCGATCAACGATCGACGCGCCAGGATCCTCCTGGACTCTGGTGCCGAGGTCTCGATCCTCGATCCAAGCTTTGCGCGTGAGCTAGGAGTCGAGATCGACACTTCACAGTCGTTGCAGTGCGTCGGCGTTGGAGATGCGGCGTATCCCACCGAGGGCCGGTCGCGCGTGAAGATCACGCTTGCCAGCGAGCTCGCGTACGAGTTCTCGCTCTGGATCGGCAAGCTCTCCGGCATGGACGCGATCCTTGGGATGGACTTCATGGCTCCGGCAGGCGTGCGACTCGACCTCGCAGACGGATCGGCATGCCTGCCCGACGAGGTGCGTCTACGCTTCGACGGACGACGCCAGATCTTCGACGCGATGGAGCGACACGTAGCCCTGCCACAGGCGATCCGACTTGACCCAGGCGACACGACGTCGATCAATCTCGTCGACCGCGATCGGCAGCGTCTCTGGGTGACGCGCGGTGACGGCTGGGTGCCTACGATCACGTATGGCAACGACGGCTCCCCGCGGACGCTCAGGATCACGAACGTCGGCGACGAAACGCGGACGATCCAGGCGACGGTGACGATCGGCCTGTGGCTCGCGCGCGGACATGTGCCACGGAAGCCCGGCTTCGTGTCGTCAAGGTCGCGCCGTTACCGCGACTGGCAGGTGTTGGCGTACGAGGCCTCGCCTGACCCAGAGATCGCACGACGCGAGGCGATCGAGCATCGGCGCGCCATCGAGGCGCTGCCGCCGGCGACGAACAAGCCGACGTACACGACGCCGCGTGCGGTCTTGAAGCGTACAACGTGCGAGGAGAAAACAACCGGTGCTGCCCGAGTGTCGATGAGTGATGCCGATCTCCGCGTGCCGCGCGAGCACGAGCAACCGAACGCCGACATCGTGGACGAACTCGATCGAAGCCACGATCGACTGCCACCCATCGCTTCTGGCTGCGCAAACGCCCGCGGAGACGATCAACGAGGCCTACACGAGTGTTCCCGGAACGTTCCGATAGCCCCGAACGTCGACAGTTTGAACCCGATCGTCGATGCCGAGACGTCGAGCAGAGTTGCGTGCGAGTCGGACGTCACAACTGACATCGGAGACCGTCATGGCGCCCCTCATGCGTGCCACCTGCAGGCAACGTCGTCACGCGTACGAGAAGCGCGTTTTATCGCGGCTGTGCAACTGAAGGATGTCGAGCTCGATCAAGACGACATGGAGGAGACAGTGTTCGTAAAAGAGGGCAGCGATCTACATGCCGAGAGTGTGTCGAACGAGTTCGCAGTCATCCCCGAACAAGATCCAGATGACGTCGCGGTCACCGCAGACGATCTGTGCATCGGCGACCCCGAGGTGAACACGCCGGAGGAGATCGCCCGACTACGCGAGATCGTGTGGCGACGCAAGCACCTGTGCATGGGAGTAGGCAACGCGTTGCCGCCTCCCGCCAAAGAGGCGGTATGCGATATCGACGTTGGATCTGCGGCACCGATCGCTCAGCGAGTGCGCAAGCTTCCACCCGAGACGCTCGAGAAGGTGTTCAAGTTGCTCAAGGGGCTCGTCGGCGCAGGGATCATCGAGGTGTCGACGTCGCCGTGGGCATCACCGATCGTCGTGATAGTCAAGAAGAACGGGATCGACATTCGGCTGTGCATCGACTATCGCGCGGTGAACGTTTTGACCAGGCTCATGGTGTACCCGATGCCGCTCGTCGGCGATCTGCTCGAGAACCTCGACTCGATGCTTTGGTTTTGCTCTTTGGATATGGCGAGCGGCTTCTGGGTCGTGCGCATGACGGATCGCGCGAAGGCGATCTCCGCGTTCATCACGCCGTTCGGTCTGTTCCAGTGGACCAGGATGCCATTTGGCCTCAAGAACGCGCCTCAGATCTACCAACGGCTCCTCGACAACGCACTGTACGGCTTCTTGCAGCTGACACCTGACGGCCGTCAATCGCCTGACGCAGACGTGTTCCGCGATGGCGATCCTGTGCCTGTGGACCGCAGTTCGGTGATCAGCCGCCGATCGTACATCGATGATATCCTCTTCGGCGCTGCAACTTGGGACGAACTCTGTAACCTCACAGATCGTCTCATGGATGCCTGCGACGAATGGGGACTCTCGATCAGCGTACCCAAGAGCGCGTTTGGACGTCGGATCGTCGACTACCTCGGTCACGAGATCAGCGATCGCGGGGTTAAGGCCAAGCCGAAGAACGTGAAGGATCTGGCGAGCTTGGAGTTCCCACGGACGCTCAAGGGTGTTCAGTCGTTCCTAGGATCGCTGAACTACTATCACAAGCACGTCGAAGACTTTGCGATCTACGCCGCCGCGTTGTACGAGCTGACCGAGGACGATCTGCGTAGCTATCGATCCGATCCGGCTCTGCTGAGCGAAGCGCGTCTTGGTTTTGAGGCCCTGAAGCAGAAGCTGATCGCCGCACCAGTGCTCAAGCACTTTGATCCTGATCGACCAATCACGATCGCCGTGTACGCGAACGACTGGGCGGTCTCCGGTGTGCTCCTTCAAGAGCACGATCAAGTGTGGATGCCTGTGCGTTTTGCGAGTCGCGTTCTAAAGGACAACGAGCTGCGGTACAGCATGGTTGAGAAGGAGATCCTGGGTCTGCTGCGTGTGATCCACACCAGTCTGAACCTCGTGATCGGCCGGCCGCTTCGCGTGATCACTCGGCATTCGACGCTCGCATGGCTCTTCCGATCCAAGCACCTCGACGGTCGTTTGCAACAGTGGGCAGCGATCCTCTCGCCATGGGAGCTCACGATCGAGAAAGCATTCAAAGGCGAAGACGAGTTTCCAGGTTTGATCGCCGCGTCGGTGACGCCACGATCGCACATGGACCAGGCGCTCGCGCAGATCCGACCACGCAAGATGCTGAACAAGGGCCGCATCGTCATGATCCCGCCGACGCTTGCTGCGGACGAGTCGGCGTTCGTCGTATCGTTCGACGGATCGGCGAAGCCCAAACGGATCGGCGGCAGTTACGGCGCGATCCTCTGGCGCCTGCCAGGGTGGGAGGTGATCGAAGCAATGTCCGAGTACTTTGACGACGCTACGGTGAACGAGGCTGAGTACCGCGGCATGATCGGAGCGGTCCAGCTGGCTGTCAAGCACGGTGTTCGAGACGCGATCATCTGTGGCGACTCGATGATCGTGATCCAGCAGCTGACCGGCGAGATCGAGTGCCATGCATCGGGTCTGAAGCTGTTGTGGAGCCAAGCGCGCAATGAACTGCAGCGTCTGCAGTCCGCTCGGCTCGTGCACGTGAAGCGCGAGTACAACGCGGCAGCCGACCTGATCACCGGCCGCGCGATCCAGCGACAAAGGGGCGAGCATGTGAGCGAGGACGAGCACGACGATCTGCGATCGCTGAACCGTCTGGCCGAAGTGCTGATCCGTGACGAGACAGCGGCCGTCGCCGAAGTCGCTCGGGTCTTTGCGACGACGCGTGCGACCGCAGGATCCACGATTGCGACTGCAGCGACGATCGGGCAAGTGCGCAGTGATCGGATCCGCCGTGCCCAAGACGAAGAGCTATGGATGTGGAACCTCAAACGGTACATTCAAGGAGACGTGCAAGATCTCTCGGTTGCAGAAGCCAAAGAGTGCCAGAAGATCGCGCGCGACTACGACGTCGACGCGTCCGGGCTGCTCCTGTTCGTCTCAAGGCAGAAGCGGTCAAGCGACGATCCTGAAGCGCACTTCCGGCTCGTGATCCCGACGACGCTCCACAACGAGATCTTACATCACTTCCACGCGAGCCTCGCCGGTGGTCATCAGGGAATCGCGCGTACGTACGAGAAAATCCGAAAGCAGTGTCACTGGCGCAACATGCACCGATCGGTCGCCGAGTACATTGGATCGTGCGTCGACTGCCAGACGGGCAAAGGAGAGCCCCGCCTGCGCGGCAGATCGCCTGGTAACGTGGTGGCGACCTACCCGTTTCAGGTGATCGGCATGGATCACGTGCCGTCACTGCCAAAGTCGATCCGCGGCAACACCGAGCTTCTGATCTGGGTGGATCAGCACTCTGGCTTTGTCATCGTCTCAGCGAACGCTTCACGATCGGCCATGACCGTCGCCGAGAGCTACGAGCGCTGCGTCTACCGTAGGTTAGGTGCGAGCGAGGTGATCCGCCACGATCGTGAACCGGGGTTCATGTCCGACGTGTTCAAGCAGTTCAATCGGCTGATCGGACAGCGCAGCAAGGCGACGCTCGCGTACCGACCGCAGGCGAACGGCATGATCGAGCGCATGGTGCAGACTATGACGCGGGCAATCAAGATGTACGTCCAAGACGAAGAGCAACGCGACTGGGACGATCATGCAGAACGCTTGGTGATCGCGCTCAACACCGCGTACGATCGGACGCGCGGCGAGACCCCGTTCTACCTCGTACATGGATGGGACCCGCGTACCACGCTCGAGTCGACGCTGCCGCAGGTCAACCCAGGCGTACGATCGGACGACGCAACGAAGTGGCGAGCCCAGATCCAGCGAGGCTACACGCGCGCGCGATCAGCTGCCAACAAGCTGCTGCAAGACGCGATGGCTACGCGAGCACGAGTCAACAACGAGCGGGCCGAAGACGACGACAGGGTCGCTGTCGGATCGCACGTGTGGCTGTTCATCGATCGCGTGAAGCCAGGATACGCGCGAAAGCTCGCACATCTCTGGCACGGTCCGTTTCGAGTGAGTGATCGGGTCGGTGACTTCATGCTGCGTCTCGAGATCGCCGGTACCGACTACTCGTTCTACCCGCTCGTGCATGTGTCAAGAGTAAAGCCACGGCGATCGTCGCCGCTACGGCCAGAGATGGAGCTCACGATCCAAGAGGGCGAGCGCTTTGATTTCGACGAGGCGTTGCTGCCTGAAGACAGCTGGGTACCAGACGCGAGCGCTCACGAGTATGAGGTCGAGGCGATCCTCGATCACCGCGTCAAGAAGATCACGCGCTTCGGGCGCAAGGTCCGGGAGTTCAAAGTGCAATGGAAGGGCTACGATCGTCCGAGCTGGGTCGCTGAGGACGACCTGTCCTGCGGTGGTCTCATCTACGACTACGAGCAATTGGCGAAAGCGCGCGGGCGGTTCCAAGCCATGGTGATGGAGACGTCACCAGGTGAGGAACGCTAGCGCGCGTCATGACCGGGCGCGCGGCTGAGAAGTGGGACGCGATCGGCTGACAACGAGTACGGCATGTTTGCATAAGGACATACAAAGAAGGAGAAGCAAGACCAAGAAGACATCAAGCTTAACGACCGCCGTAAGGCTCGACTACACGCAAGCTACGCTACGGGATCAACGCGCGAGATCGCGCGCGGACTCAGACGATCAGAGGAGCGTTGGGGTCTCATCGGTCGATGGTGTGTCGACAGCCGCTGGGTCGATGTCGGACACCGCTGGGTCGTCGACACGCGTCGTCGGATCGCCAACAGGCACCGCTGGATCGCCGACGGCCGTCGCCGGATCGTTGACAGGCGCCGTCTGATCATAGGCGATCGCCGCCAGAGCATTGTCGGGCGTCGCTGAGTCATCTGAGGCCGCCGGATCGCCGGCAGGTCTCGCGACCGGATCCGCGAGTGGAGCCGGAGATCCTGAGGCCGGAGCAGCGGCAGACGGCGCAGACACGGATGAACTAGGCGCGCTCGGCGTCCCGGCACCACTTGCAGCCGCAGCTGGCGTCGCGATCGTTCGTGCTGGAGACGAGGACCGCGATATGCGCTGGGAGTGCGTGCGCGATCCCGGGCTCGAAAACTTGTCGACGAGTCGCGCGTGCACCGCCGGCAGCTGCGAGAAGTGCAGTTCGGGACGCTGCAGGAAGTAGAGGCGCGCCGGATCGCGTTGGTCCTCGTCGCGAACAGCCGCCTCGATCGTGACGCCACCAGGCGGGAAGATCGCGTGCGAGGCTTGAGGCAGTGGCAGCAGGATCGGCTCGAGCAGGATATCGATGTCCACCGTACCGTTCTGGATGAGGCGAAGCGCGATCGCAAGCACTTCGCGCCAGCTCGCCGCCGCGTGAGAGTTGCGCTGCTTCCGGGCAACCGCGTATCGCGTCGCATTCGCAGCCGTCGACTCCGTCATGACGAAGTAGTGCGTACGTTCCCAGTACGTCGCACCGTGACGCGTGATGTGCGCAATCGCCGCGTCGAGGAGCGCTTGGAGACCGCGCGATGGTCGAGACGCTGTCACGAGACCGTCAGGGAGACGAGAAACGAGCGACGCCCAGGGCTCGCTTTCGTAGAAACGGATTGCAGCAGACACGTCGAGCTTCGGGCGACCGAGATGGTCGCGTACGGCAGCCAGGCGCGCGACTGGGATCGGCGAGATCGCAAAGTACGGAACACGAGCGATCAAAGCTTGCAGTTCGGCCACCGTCGACGGCACTGGCTCGGCGCTCGGGTCCGCGAATGGCCACGCGCTCTCATCAAGCCCGGCGTAGCGATCGATCGCCGTCAAGGATCCGGCAGCACGAGGCAGAAGCGCGACCGGCGTAAGGCTCCCGCCACGCCAGATCCGGCGGCGCTTGTTGGTCGGCGCAGTAGGCGTTGGCGGCTGTGACGGTGCGGGCGACGGAGATCCTTGGCGCGAACGGGCGACACGACGGCCGATCGTGCCATCTGAGTCGGTGAGGTCGATCAGCGGCGCCGGCGATCGCATGCTCTTGCGGATCGCCGTCTTCAGCTGCGCGTGATCGTGCTCGTCGCTGGATGACGACGTCTCGTCAAAGTCGATAGCGCGTGCGGGAGGAGGTGTGCTCGAAGCGGCGTCGCTCGAGCGATCGTTTGCAGCGCTCGCCTGATCGAGCGCCTCGTCCACAGCTTTGCGAACGGAAGGCACGTCAAGCCACGTCGACGCCTCGCAGAACCGTTGCGCAGCGGCTTCGAGCGTCGGGATCGTGTGCGGCGCCGACGCGAGCATGTCGAACGGCCGCAAGGGATCAAACGCCGCGGACGCAGTGCCGATCGCGGACACTGGCAGACCAGCGCTCGACGCGATACCGAGATTGTCGATCGTCGCGAACAGCTGAGATCGCAGCTGGTCGGTGCGATCGGTGAAGTCGTGGAACTCGCCTGAGTCTTCGAGCATGCGAAGGACCGCGTGGAGCGAAGAAAGCAGCGGCAAGCCACCGAACGCGACGCCCAGATCGCTAGATGTCGCATCGCCTGCCCGCGAGAGGAGAGCTGTGAGATCGTTGTGGAACGTCGACGCCATCATCAGCAGTGAGCCAAAGTGATCGCGCATCGCCGCTGTCTGCTGCTCGCGCGCAGCGAGGAGGGATGCAGTCGGCGTGAAGGCCTCAAACAGCGTCAAGAACGACTTCGCCATGGCTGGGAACTGCTCGGCACGTGAGCGGTAGTACTCGATCACAGCGTCACGCTGAGCGAGCTCGTCTTGGTGGTCGGTGGTCGACGGCGCTGCCGCAGCGACCGGTGGCGAGGGCACGGCAGATCTTGACGGCGACATGACGGGTCCTGGCGCGAAAGAGTCACTGGCGCCACTGACGCCACTCGTGGGATCGTCGATCAGCTCACAGAACCTGGCCGCAGCGGGAGCGATCGCGTCGAAGGACGCCTGGTCGTAGTCGTTGCGCCGCGCGAGGAACCGGTTCACTGCGTCGAGAAAGCGCGTCTCCAGAGCCGATCGACGTCGACGCTCTTCCAGATCGAGCGAAGCAATCGGCAGCGCCTGGCGCGGATCGGCTGGGAACACCACAAGCCACAGCAACACGTCAAACGACGCCTACGGGTGCCGCAGCGTGCGCAACAACGGAGCACACACATGGACGTACCCTGATCGTCGGATGGCGGCGGCTGTGACATCGCAAGCGGCTGCGATCGTCGAAGTTCGGAAGTGAGAGCGACCAACGATCGGAAACTCGCGATCGTTCGCGAGCGTTAGTGGGTGTCGACGATCCCGGACCATTCGACGAAGAGCACGGAACGATCCGGAACATCCGGGTCACACGTCTGCGCAATTGCGTTCCTGCGACGTGTGAAAGGGGCGGCTGTGGTGAAACGCGGTCAGAAAATCTGGCTCGATCCACGATCGTGCAGCGGCGATCGAGAACCGGCATCAGCGATCCAGGGGAAGATCAGCGATCATATCAGCGATCCGATCGGCATGTACTAGCGTGCGGCAGCGTCAGACGCTCCACCCAAGCAACAAGCTACGTGAGGGAGGTGGCCGATCGTCCAAGACAACGTGTGATCACCCAAGTCAACGCGGATCGCGAAGCGAGACGGCACATCGGCGATCGAGGGTGGCGACCGGCGACCCTGTCACCACGAACTAGCGCGTGACGACGACGCACACGCCGCGAGAAGGACGAGCAACACGACAGCGGTGTCCAGAGGTCAGGAACGACACGCGATCGTCCAAGTAACCCAAGATCGTGGAGTGCAGAAGCGGTTCGGCGATCGAGCGTGGCGACAGCGGTCGCGACGGCTCAGCGTGACGCGACCCGAGTCGTGTGGCATCGGCGTCGTCGTACATGTGCTACGAAGTCCCCATGATCGTCGTGC
Organism: Pythium guiyangense; assembly: GCA_003730235.1. Taxonomy (NCBI): domain Eukaryota; phylum Oomycota; class Peronosporomycetes; order Pythiales; family Pythiaceae; genus Pythium; species Pythium guiyangense. The sequence continues at coordinate 468,717 of QXDM01000046.1, read as the reverse complement.
GATCACGATCACCGTCGACGATCGCGCGCGACTGCCATCGGCGATCCTGTGTGGTTGCATTGGCGATCCAGGGCGATCCAGGGCGATCCAGAGCCAAGCCTGGCCGCGAACGCGAAGGCATATGCAGACACCATCTACGTCGACTGTGTCAAGTGGCTCGGAAAGCGCGATCGACTCGCAGTGAGTGTGCTCGTCCCATCAGCACGATTGGAAGACCACTGAGCGACCGGGAATCGACCCATCTCCCGACGATCCAGTGAAGCGCAAGGTGAGCAGAGGTCCACGATAGTGCAAGCTAGTCAAGTATAGTGAGATCAAGTCAAAGCGGTAGATAGTTAAGCAAAGTAATTCAGTCCGGAATTCTCCTTGTCCAGCACACGTCCGATCCAGTCGATAGGGGATCGCGAGTGACCAGCCTCGCAGGGCCCGTTCTCACCCTCACGCCCAGCACCTGCGACGCGCAGGTCCGGAATTGAAAGCTCCGAAGAACCGCTCCGATCGACCGACGTGGGGTCATCGGATCGGCATTGGCATTGGCGATCATCTGGCGATCTTGGCGATCACCGACGATCAAGAGCACGCGACGAGCCTGGAAGCTTTGGCCAGGTCGTCCCCTGCTACCGTCTGCAGCGTCTACGCTCGCAGATCTTTGTGCGCCGTTTGGGATCGCGACCGCGATCTTCAAGCACCGCCGGCTTCGTGCGACGATCATCCGCACGCACCGGCGATCCCCCCAGCAGAGCATCAAGGAGGCCTCACAACCCGCCCGCTACAGAAGCTCTGCGCCCCGCACGGCTCATTTGATCGCGCCGTGCGTCCGTGATCGTGCCTCACAACCACGATCACGACCCGCGATCGTTGAAGACCCTCGACGATCGCGCAGTGCATCTCGCCGGAACAGCGAGATCGCACGACCCCAAGTCCCTCTCTCTCTCTGAGGACCGTCTTCCCCACCACCAACGGTCGACACTACACGCCGGTAAAGCGGATCGCGCCCTGCGATCCGGTATACGACGGAGCGGCAAGGGTCTGACACTGAGGACAAGAATTTGCTGTGGTCGTTCCACCACACGGGCGCACGAACTTGGAGAAATTCGCGGTCGGTGACCGTGTTTTGTTATCGGCATCCAGCATTGCACCTGGTTCTGTCACGAACCTTGGTCCGACCAAGCTCGCACCGCGCTTCATCGGCCCGTTCACGATCACACGACGCAAAGGCGAGGCGTACACTCTCGACATGCCAAGTGTATTGAAGGTGCACCCGACCTTTTATGTCGGGCGCTTAAAGCGCTACGTGGCTGCTACGGTTCCGACGGACGTGCCGCCACGCCAGGTTCGAAGCGCGACCCGACGTGACGAGGACGCGGCTTCGCCAGAGCACTTGGTGGCTGCTGACCCGCACGGAACGCCCGGTTGTCCGCGCAAAGAGCCTCGTTCGCTTGAACGACCTTCGCCAGCTGCGCCTTCAGCGCAGCAACCTTGGAGTCGAGCCGGTCCGTCTCTGCGATCGCGTCGTCCGCTCGGCTCAGAGCCACATCCGTGTCGTGCGACAGCATCCGAAGCTGATCAGGCGCAGGCGCGACCGTCGTCTCGTCGCGCCACGTTCCGCCGCGATGGTCCGCCGCCTCTTGTCGACAGCGCGGGTCATCCGCGCTGGATCGTCGATCGCCTGCTTGATCACCGCGACCCCAGTCGTCGCGGTGCCAGTTACAGCGACCGTCATGGTGTTCCGGAAACGCGCGAGTATCGCGTTCGCTGGCTTGGCTTCGATCAGTCCAATGACTCGTGGGAGCCTCTCGCCACACTCCTTGAAGATGTCCGCGACCTGGTGATGGCGTACGAGGCCGCTGCTCGCGCCAAGGCGAAGGCGCGCGCGCGCGACCACGCGACCGAGAGCGTGAACGCGATCGTCTGCCCGGCTCTTGCCACGCCACATGCCGGTCCTGCGAGCGCGCAAAGCGCGCGTCGCCTTCCCACGCGCGCTCGGCGCGCGACGAGACGGAAATCGCGAGCGGGAACGGCCGCGAGAACGAGATCTCGTCGATACTTGGCAAGTAGAGCCTTCTCGTCTTCGTCAAGCGGATACTCGGTGAGCATCGCCTCCCACTGCGCGACCGTCGACTTCTCGCGGTGGTTGCAGATGCGACAGTACGCCACGACCTGAACGAAGCAACACGGCCGATCTGCGTCCCACGACGCCGAACACACACGCTCGGCGAGCTCGCCGAGGTGAAAGCGCTCGTGTTGCGACTCTCGGCGCTCGAGAGCGAGCGCCATGTTTGGCTCGAGGTTCCAGCGTGCAACGAAGTGCGTCCACGACTCGTCAAGCACCTCCTTCGTCACGTTGCCGGTCGTCGTGATCGGCTTGCCGCGCGACTGGCGCCATCGACGCCACATGTCGGCGAGTGCCTCGTCGCCTGGCGAGTCCCGCACGCCGCTGCAGTCGTACAGCGACAGTCGGCGAAGCGCGTCGGCGTACGTCGCCGTCGCTGCGATCACGCTCGAGCTCGGCAGAGGCTGGCGGCAGGCGTCGCACATAGCTCGGCTCTCGTCGCCGTGCTGCATGGTCTTCGGGGTCGTCGCTGCTGTTGCTCGCTGCGTCGCGCCACGTGTGCGCGTCGTGTTGCTTCTTCTTGTGTGCTTTTGCTTCCTTTTGCTTGCGTGTCTGCAAGCTTGTGTGGGGGATGGTGTAACGGGATTGCTGTGCTAAGTACGAAGTAGCACAGCAGACACCCATTTAGTGGCCTAACCTGATTTCTGACGACCATGGTCGTCCCATCAGTGGGCTCACTAATTAGGTTAGCTCCCTCACTTTCATCACTATCCATGATCTCAATACAAAAACCTCAGAGTTGAAAATACCGAGTTCAGCGCAGTTCCTCTGCGCTTCACCCCATCGCTTCCTCGTAAGACCACGTGTAAGCTACGTCACGGAACACACTCCCGTGACACTGTAGAAGCTCGTGAGCGTCCGTGTCTTGCACCTGATCGAGTCCGTACAGGGGCTTGCGTGGTTGCCGGTGATGGCGCAGACGTAGATGCTCGGCGGGCTGTTGCATGAGCGCGTTTTTTCGTTAGTTTACACTCTATCAGACATTATATAGCGCGTGATTTTACATACCAGCGACAAGCGCCATCACATCGTCTTCGCCCACGAAGTAGTCAACGCCTCGCGTGCCGCTGGTTCCAAGAGTGTTCGGCGGTATGCATTTCCATCTCGTCTCAAGCGATCGTGCCGACGGCGCTTTCGTTGTCCATCCTTCGTCGCGCAGCGTGCGCATTACCATGCCGAATCGTGTCGGCATCTTTCTCGCGAATTCAAACTGACGGTACGCGCGCGCATGGCGGAGGGGGAAAGGGAGAGATCGGATGGGAGATACATCAGACTTGAGATATGTATGCCGAGGATAGGCGACGTCTGTGGGTGCAAACAAAACAACTGCGACGGCTGTTAATCACGCCATGTCATTCTCTATTTTTCAAAAATATTGATGCAAATGAGCCATCTCTCGACAGTTGGTCGTGTACAAAAAATGCGAAACATTCGTTTTGCATATGCTATGTACCAAAAAAAGTTGGCTTGAAATTTGTATTCGTTCCTGAAGATCCTATTGCACTCCGATACTTAAGCGCTCTTAACCTGTATAATAAAGGTTAAGCGATTATTCTAACATGTATAATACAGACCGTCGGGCTTGGGGGGTGTTGATCATCGCGTGATACACTTGATACAGACGAGCTAGTACCATGCATGTGTATGTGTGGCGTCGCGACACCAGCAACACAAGAAGAAGAAGGAGCCGCCGTCGCTAGAAGCGCTGTGGGTTGTGCTGTGCGTGCCAAGTCCAGGCTCGAGCCTGCATCTGTATGGCCATCGCCACCTTGACGCCGACTTGAACGATCAATCATCCACTCTCTTCGTTTTCGAACTGCGCCATGGCCAGTTGTCCGAATTCGCTGTGCTTCCGTTGTCTCGACACGCTCGTGCGCTCTCATGCGCTCTTCATCACACGTGGTCGCGCCCTTGCTGCGGGCTTTCAACCTCATTGTCGTCTCGACTTCGACTGCCTCGACTGCTTCGGCTTGCCTTGCCAGTATGGATCGTTTGTGCGAAGCATGTGTCGCGTCGAGGCGCTCTATGCAGCACGAGGGCACGAGCGCGAACCGTCGGTCCAATGCTCGCTTGTTCGCGTGTGCATGAGGGAGCTGTGCATGGCGGTAGCGTCAATGGCCCACGACAGCTCGGTGTCGACAGGATCGCAAGACCACCGAGCGCCGCAAGCGCGCATGAACACACACATCACTGCTGTTGCTGCTGTAGTATATCATCATCTCTCACATTCACACACGCCCACTGACTCGCTCTCTCTCTCTTCTTGGTCGCGTACAAGCGCTCGCTCGCTCGCGCGTCCTTGTTGCTTAGAAGAGCTGCTCCTCCGAGCGACCGAAGAACAGACGCCCGACGAGGCGGTCAATGAACGAGAACTGCTGCGTCACGCCTTGCTTCAGCATCTCTTCGTGCACCTTGATCGCCAAGCGCTCGCGCGTCGCCGCGGCCGTGCGGCTGCGCTTGAGGTCGGACGCAAGACCGACGGCGGCGCACGCGTCGATGAAGAGCTTCGTCGGGTTCCAGTGGCCCGACGTGATGCCCCACTCGCTCGTGGCGTAGTCCGCCGGGTACTTGTGGTGGTAGTTGTGGTACCCCTCGCCGATCGCGCCGATGCTCACAAAGATGTTCTCGACGGCGCGGATGTTGCGGTCGTACGGCTTGTAGCCGAAGAAGTGCGCGACGCTGTTGACGCACCACGTCATGTGGAGCACCCAGACGTGGCGGAAGACGCCGCCGATGAGGAAGCCGTTCAGCGCGCTCCCGAGCGCGTGGCCCACGAGCGTCGGGACGCCGTAGCACATGAGCAGGACCGTCAGGATGTAGTGGTTCTTCTGCACGCGCACGACCGGGTCGTCAAGCAAGTCGGTAAAGTTGAGCTTCTTGCCGGCGGCAAAGACGTTCTGGTGCTTGCGCACCATGACCCAGCCCATGTGCGCGAAGAAGAAGCCGCGGCCCGAGTTGTGCGGGTCCGCAGTCGTGTCCGAGCCCTTGTGGTGCACGCGGTGGTCGCGCGACCACTCGAAGATGCTCCCTTGGAACGCCATCGAGTTGCAGAGCATGAGGAACACGCGCAGCGGCGCCGTCGCCTTGTACGACCGGTGCGCCCACAGCCGGTGCGCGCCGGCCGTGATGCCGAGGCCCGAGAGGAACCAGAAGAGGATCCAGTGCACGCCGAGCTCGGTCCACGACGCCGACGGCATGACGCGCACGAGCGTGTAGACCGCGCCGACGTGCCACAGCGCGAGCACAAACACGTTGTACCACACGACCTCGCTCCACTGGAACGACGGCGTCTCGGCTTGCTCGGTCAAGAGGTCCGTGTCCTCCTCCGCGTCCATCGACTTGGTCTCGGCGCCAGGCGCTTGCTGCGGCTCCGGGTCGCTCGCGGGTTTGCGCTGCTTGAGCGCGCTCGCGTCGGTCGTGAGCGCCATGGTGCGGGCGGATGGAGAGGAGGAGAAGGAGGTGGCGGTTTGATTCCTGGAGACGACGACGACGGCGACAGCTGTGGCTGAAGCTTCCGAGGGAATCTCTCGCTTCGACGGCTTCTTTGGGAATGAACTGCAGCAGCAGCAGCGGAGGAGCTGATGTGGTGGCACCGACCGCTCATCGACATCACGGAGCGCAGCGTGTTTGCTGTGTCGAGTGTGATGAAATCATGTCTCACTTGATGTTTGTATGTGAAAAGCTCGCATCGATTTCTGCAATGTAAAAATCAGGATTTTTGACTAAATTCAAGATAAGCGGGCCCGCAATCGTCGATGCATCGTTTCAAATTGACATACAAATACACAGTATTTCATATTCAGATACAAATCGCAAGTCATGTTGAATGCGATAAAACCGAGGGGGGAGAGCTACACTTGATTTTTGTATGCAACACAAAACAAACTGGGCCAGCAGCAACAACAACGTGGCGACGCTACAAAAGTGCCGCAGCGATCTCAAAATGCCTCGATTTCATACAACGTTCAAGTTCAAAAGCTCACGCCATGCTCGACCATGCCTTTTTGCCGTTTCTTTGCTGCTCGACGATCGCTAATGCAAAATGGCGAGGACTTGCTGTTGCTCCAAGCCGCTTGGTGTCTCGCGCACTCATGAGCGTCATGAGCGCAGCAGTGCTAATGCGCTCCGCGCGGCTGGGCGTCAAAGTCCCAGTCGCTGTGTACTACATGCTCTCAAACGCGTGGCTGCCGCCGCACAATGAAGCTCGACGCTGAGACGACCGCACGACTGCGTATGCAAACCATGCGTGCGTGAAAAGGACTGGCACACGATGCGCGAGCGAGCAGGTGCCAAGTGGCAAAGCGTGGCTCGCGCCGATTGACGTGGGAATCGATGCCGACGCTCAACAAACGGCCTTGAAGATATGGAGGTGGCCCATACAGATGCAGGCTCGAGCCTGGACTTGGCACGCACAGCACACCCCACAGCGCTTCTAGCGACGGCGGCTCCTTCTTCTTCTTGTGTTGCTGGTGTCGCGACGCCACACATACACATGCATGGTACTAGCTCGTCTGTATCAAGTGTATCACGCGATGATTAATCGTCACGACGCGCTTGGAAATGGCTACGAGTACTGCCATGGCCAATGCTCTGCTTGTTCGTCACACGTCCTTCTTCTCCTTCGCAGTCTGCTGCTGCTGTGAGTGTGCGTCGCTCGACAAGACAGACGTGCTGCTACCAGCTGCTGCTGCTGCTGCTCCTGGCTCACACTGTCCGCGTGGAGACGCAAACAGCATCGCGAGTGGAATCGGCGCGATGCGACTCCCAAAGAACCACGCGCGCACGACGGCGCCGAGCGCGTACTGCCTCGACAGTGCGCGCACGTACGCTTGGAGTCTATCGACGAGTCGCAATTGCACCGCCGCAAGTCCATACAACAGCAGCGGCAACAGCAGCAACAACAGCAGCAGCAGCGACACCAAACAGCGTATCAGTGACGTGCACCAATGGCGACTTGGTCCACGAACACGGTCGAGACGCACCTCCAGAGCAGCGTCGATGCACTCGATGCGATCGGAACCAGCGCAAAGGACGCAGTGCGCGTGACCGAGTCGGCTCCTCGCCGGTCAGACGGACGAACGCTCGCGTGGATGTCCATCTGAACGTCCGAGTCGTCCGAGCGCAGTTGCCCAACACCGACGTCTGGGACAGCAAGCGACGTCGTCGGTGCGCCATGCGACTGCTGCTGCTGCTGCTCCATCTCGAGTCGCACGCGTGCGACAAAGAACGTCGGACGGTAGGAGCGGTAGACGAGCGTCGCGACTGGCACAGCGCGGAGGCAGACGACTGGGAGCCACAGCGCAGCGTGCATCGCAAAGATGCTCAGGCGCACGAGCCCAAAGTAGACGAAGAAGACCATGTTGGTCGTCACGACGAAGAACAGGATCGTAAACAGCAGCGTCCCGAGCAAGAGCTGTCCGTCCGTCCGAGTCGTCCGTCGTCAGTAACATGGTCCGTCAGTCTCGCTTACGAAGGCTAGTGTCGCGAGTCAGAGTCGCAGCGAGCTCATGGGACCATAGTAGGCAGACGCACCTGGCTGACGTCGTACTCGCACGAGTCCACGCGCTGGCGCAAGACGTTGTTCTTCTTGCCGACAAAGAGCTTCCAGAGCGACGAGAAGAGCCCGAACTGGAGCAAGTTGAGCTTCGTGAAGTACTGGTAGACCCAGTGCGAGTTCCACGTCAAGACGCCGAGCGCGTCAGCGAGCAGCGTGAGCTGGAGCGTCGCGCCGGCGTGCGTAAACACAGCGGTAGCGATCGATGGAACGGCGCTCGAGTGCTGCGCGAGTGCGTGCCACGGCGCGAGGATGAGCGAGAGCACATACTCCCACAGATCGAACCAGAGCAAGATGCCGTTCCCCAAGATCGACGCGAGCGGCGCATTGAGCTGGTTGGTCGAGCGCCAGCGGGTCGACAGACAACATGGTCAGGCTATCGACGAGCAGCACGAGCAAGACGAACAGACAGAGCGACGCACCTTGAAGCCTGCTGGCGCACCCATGAGCCACACGACGTTCGACCGCAGCGCGTCGAGGAACGCAGCAGGCGACCTGCGTCCAAGAGCCTTGTCAGCAGTGTCCACTAGCTCCAGACACATCCATTTGAGGCGTTACACGTACAGCTCATGCGCCTGGAGCTTTGCGACTACAAGCTGGAGCACGACAGTCGCGAGCAGCCGACCGACTGCGACGTCCAGCGCAACGTAGCAGACAAAGTCCCAGGCGTCGAGCACTCGATGGACTGTTCGCAAAGCACAGTAGCGACGACGAAACAGGTCAGTGTCGAAGTAATGGGGCACCACTCGCTTCATCGACATCGCTACACGCCAGCACCTTCGTCGTCCGTTGGGCGGCGCGTGCGGGTGCAGAGGTAGAAGTCCCGTACAGCACAAGGACTCTGCGCAAGCGAGTGCACGTAGCAACTCAGCAGCTCGAGGAACCGCGAGCCGTCCTAGTCGCGAGCCACTCAACTCTGTCAGTCCGTCTATCAAGGAGGTGGCTCATCAGGCTCATCAGAGCGCCAGCAGTGCGACCGCACGCACCTTGGCGCACTTGCCGCCAATGACTGGCAGCGATGCGGGGAGTCTCGCAGTCACAGCGCCATCGAGCACCGCTGCCACGCGCTGGAGACCGATCGACGGGACGTAGAAGATGTAGTAGCCAGCGTACTCGACAACGAGGCGAGTCGCTGGGAGTGTGTACCAGAACACACGACGCTGTCAGCTCAAAGCTGCACTGGATGCAGTAGAGACCGTCGACACGCACCTCGCGTGAGAGATGGCGTCGTGTAGCTGCGGCGACGTTGCTCCGACTGCTTGTCGTGCGTTTCAAAGTACGCGCCGAGCTGCTGCAGTGGCGTGTAGAACGCTGACGCAGGCGACAGCGCGCGACTGCAGCGCGCCAGTGCACCGCTTGCAGCGAGCGCTTTGTCGTACAGCACGATGCTGCAGTGCGGCACTGCGACGCCGTCCGCTGTGTACACTGCGAGTGCGAGTGGCGTGCTGCGCGTGTTGGTCGCTTGTCGCCAACGTGAACGTGAGTCCTTGATGTCGATGTGCGCTGTGCACATGGATCGATGTGGCGAGACGTCGTTGGCATATGCAGTGGTGAGCAACTGCGCGAGTGAGTGAGTACAGTCGTCACTGCGCGGCTCGGCGTGCGTTGCAGTGACCAGCGCAGCGCGTCCAATGACTTTGGCACCATTGTGCGTCTGCGGGTCTCCTGCATCGACAGAGTGATCAAGCACGACGAGGCGAGTGTTCCTATCAGAGACAGCGGCCTTCTTGACGAAGCAGATCATGTCTGGACACGATAAGCGGCGCACCTGCTGCGATTCCTACGACACAGAGTGTATGATCGGATGCGCGGAAGCCCAGCAGTGCGCACTCGCGCGTCCTCCCGATGTCGTTGTCGTCGCTATGGACAGACAGGTCGATGTGCGTTGGCCAGAACACGACTGCAGTCGTCATTGACATCTTCGTTGCTGTCATATCGCTTTGCACGCAGTCGACGCAGCCGCAGTCGCAGCAACGCGGAGGATCGGAACAGCAGCCGCAGCAGTCGCAGTCGTCGAGCTGTTGAGTTGATGCTCGTGTCAGTGTTGAGTGTGATAGTGATAAAACTCAGTGTAGTAAAATCACGATCACACTTCCATTGTTATCAATAATTACGTTACTAACCATGCAGTCAATACTCGTTTTTCGCACTATGAACAGTCTATTTGCGTGAGACAAGTTCATAATCGGCTCGAGTCAAATGTAGAATCCATCTCGCTTCATGACATGCGCTCATCAGAGCCGCGCTTCAAGCTCAAGCTCGCGCGCTTGCGAGGCAACACGAGCAGCACGCAGCAACATCAGTCTCTTGCAGTCGACGAGCGAGCGAGGAAGCAAGCAAGCAAGCAAGCACGTCATAGCGTGTACGAGCGAGCAAGTACGGCACAATGGACATGGAAGAAGAGCTCACGGCGCAGCGCGATGCCGCGATCGCTGTGACGAAAGAGCTCCAGAAGCAGCTCCACACACTACGCGCCGAGATCGAAGCCAAGTTTGAGCGCCGCGCACTCAACGCTGAGCGCTTGCGACTGCACGCAGAGGCCGAGCTCCGTCGCGTGCGCGAAGAGGTCGCGTGGGAGCGCCAGATGCACAACCGCGTGCTGTACCTCGCGCTCTTTGCCGGTATGGTCGGCGCACTCGTGGGCTGGGTCATTGGACTCCAGGTGCTGCTGCTCTTTGGTCAGCCACTTGTGGGGCTGCTACTCATTCTACCAGCGACACTCTGTGGCGGACTCGTTGGACTTGCAATCGCCAAGGTACGGGCAGACGTAGCGCATGTAGCGCCACACAGAAGCACTTGGTTGGAACTGACACACATGTATATGAATGAATCGACGCTCGTAGACAAAGGCGCAGCTCGAGAGCCGCCGACGCAATGCCAAGAAGCAGCGAATCCAGCAGCACACTGAGGTGGAGCGTGCCGTGCACAGCGCAATCGACGCTGACGGCATGCCTCTCGAAGACTTTGCAGGTGTACCTGGCATGGCGCATGACGAGCTCCTAGCCGTGAACCGCAACGCCGCAGCTGCATCCGTTGACGATGACGACAATGACGATCGTGATGGCGCTACACGCGCATCGCGCGGCATCGCGACATCGATACTCTCGACGTGCGCCAGTCTCGCGTGGTCAACGCTGTGCGTGTCGAAAGACATTGCAGTGAACATGTACTATACGAAAGAGCCGATGCACGGCGCACTCGACGACGGCGACGACGCCGATCGATCGAAGAAGCGACAGTGAGCGTCTCTCAGCCGTGTCGTCGTTGTGCCTGCATATCCATCCTCATACACCCACTGATTCCTCGACGTATCTTGTGGTCTTGATGCTCGCTTCACGTTGGTTGAGCAACGCAAAGCAAGGTGTAGTGAGGTGTCAATAACTTGTTTGAACAATGGTGTGAGATAAAGTATTATTTTGAGAGTGATAAAACCGAGTGAACGGCATGCAGTTGCTCCTTTGTTATGTCACTCTCTGAATGAGAAGTCCGTCGCATTGCATACTCAAAACGAGTGAAACAAGCTCCACGCACGGCTTGAATTGGAGATGGGTTGCCGAGTCTGACTTCCTCTGGACACTGACGCACGCACGAAATTGACGCGACGTGAGCACGATCGTCGTCGGCGATCGTCGCGCACCGCTCGACGTCCTTGGTGTCGTCCTAATGCCTCTCGATGCTCGCGCCGTTGTCGTCGCCTTTCAGCGCTCTTCTGCAGGCAGCGAATGCGCTGCTGTTTACAGCCACTTGCTGCTGCACGTACACTCACGAGCGCCAGCTGCTGCGCCTCTTGGACAAGGAGTTGTCCTGTGCGCGCCACTGTCGGTCGAGCGCATCGAGACCAGCTGGCGCGCGCACTCGGGTCCTGATAATGAATGACTCGCTCGGCGACGCTCTTGAGGCTCACATCGAGTACAAGAGAGCCATGCAAGTGAGCCACCGCTGCATCCGCTTGACGGGCGCGTCCTTCCTTCACAAGCTCATCGCGTTGCGTCGCATCGCAGGGCAAGAGGTGAGGTCTAGGAGAGAACGCACTTGGATGGGTAGGGAATACACGTGTTGAGGTAGTGTAGCAGGTATGTTTTTGTGTGTGTGTGCTGTGTCTGAGGTCGCTCTGCGCGACTGAGGCCGCGACAACGACTGTAGCAGAGCGCTGGCGCTTCGCTCTCCGCTGCCAAGGTGGTCTATCTAGGGCGGCAGCGCGTCATTGTCCAGCGCCACGGTCGCGCAGCGCAATAAGTAGGAGGAGTATAGTACAGCGCGCTCGACCGCGTCGTCGCCGCTTCGTCAGTCCAACGCTCTAGAGCGCGAGGTCCGAGACGCCGGACGGACTCGACTCTTTCGTCTCGCGCTTGAGGCTCGTCGAGTTGTACGACGGCAGCGGCGACGGCAGCTGCTCCTTTGACGCCGCGATCTCGAACGGAATGAGACTGAACTCGATGTTCACGGCCTTGCCAAAGTCGTCGGTCACGACCGACGCCACAAGCGTGAGCGTCGCGTCGCCGGTCGCCGTGCGCGCCTGGACGACCGACGTCGTGGCTTTGAGGCTGTTGAGCGCCGTCTCGACGATGCGGTCGAGCTTGACGCTGTCGAGGCAGAGGAACTGCCGCAGCAAGTCCTTCTTGTGCACGTCCTGCGTGCTCACGGCCGTGTGCGTGAGGAACGCGTGGTTGTACGTCAGCGGCTGGAGCGCCAGGTCGGTCACGAGACGCGCAGTCGACGACTGGTCAAAGCAGCGCTTGAACACGACGTCGATGTTGTTGCTGTTGCTGCTGCTCTGCGCGTGCTGCTTCTGGGCCTGGGACCGGAAGACCTCGGCTTGCTTCTCCGCCCGCTCGGCCTTCTGCTGCGCAATGAGCAAGTTCGACCGGAGCATGCTGATGTAGTGCGACGTGTTGTCCAAGATCGACTGCTTGTTCTTCTTGCACGCGACGCCGGCTTCGTCGAGCATGTCCTTGAGCTGGTTGATGCGGTCGTTGAGCTTGAACATTCGCTTCTTCTCCTTCATGTTCAGGTCCTCGCGCGACCGCTTCGTCCCGGACGACGCCGACGGCGTCGAGTTGGCCACCGACGGCGGCTGCGGCGGGTAGTCGGCCGAGACGTGGAGCATCTGCGCGCTCATGGACGGGTAGTAGTGCGCCGCCGAGTTGTGCATGTTCATCATGAGCGGCTCGTGGTCAAAGTCGCCCGCAGTCTGGTGGTGGTGGCCGTGCTGCTGGTGCTGCGGCGTCATGTCGTGGTGCTGGTGGTGCTGCGGCGTGCCGTGCACAATGTGCTGGTAGTCGTGCAGCGAGCCGTTCGTGTGGTGCACGAGCGCGTGCATGCCGGCCGGCAAGTGCGCGTCGAGCGCAAAGATCTTGGGCCGCTCGCCGCTGTGGTGGTGCGCCGCCATGCCGTGGAGCTGGTGGTGTTGCGGCTGCTGCGAGTGCTGCGCCTGCGCGTGGTGGTGGTCATAGCCGCCGTGCTGGTGCGACGCCGTCGGCGAGTAGACAAAGTCGTTGGTCTGTGCGAGCATCGTGTGTGTATGTGTGTAAGCGCCTGTGTGTGTGTCTGTGGATGGACGGATGGATAGATGAAAGATCGCCGAGGCAAGCAAGTGGTGCTGCTGTTGCTGCTGCTGCTGTTGATGCTGCTGCTGTTGGTGGAGTGCGTGCGACGGTGCCAAATGGGGAATGACAAATGGCGAGCAGCAGCTGGCAGAGGAGGCGACGACGGCGAGGGCTCTCGCGAGCAGGCGACGGCGAGAGGAGCTCGCGCTCGGCGCCGCGGAGCGCGCTCTGTTTGGGTGGCTGGTCTGGCGCGCGCGTGCACGAGCGACGCGAGTGGTGTTGCCCGAGCCCGAGCTTGCATAGAGCGCCGCCACTCTTGCTGCTGCTGTGCCCCGGCGTCTTATTCACAAGAGCACAGAGCACAGAGCACACAAGAGCGAGCGATCAGGACACGGAGCAGGGCTTGGGCTGCGATTCGGGCCCTATTTCTGATATTGGGCTTGATATCGCTCGTGCTCGTGCTGTTTGCGTTGTTCGAGCTGCAAGCAAGCAAGCAAGTCGAGCGAGCCAGGACGACAAGAGAGCGAGGCAATGGTTGGTTCGATCGAGGACGCTCGTCGCTTACTTGGTTGGCTTTGCGCGTGCTCGCGAGTTCGTTTGTGTTGCAGTCCAAGTCCAAGTCCGTGAAGAGGTTGTCGAGACCGCTCGCAACGGTTGATGAATCAGCACGACCGACGCAAGCAAACAATTGTAATGCAAGTCGCCGTCGCTCTCGCTCACTTGCGACGGCTCCATCGGTGTCGAGCGAGATCAGCGCGAACCGAGGACTTGAGACTCGTCTTCGCAAACGTACATGCACGGACTTTCGTTCGTGCTGCTTCTACTGGCTGCGATCGTCGCCAACAAGCGAGCGAGCAGCAACACACAGCAACACACAACAAGCAAATCGACGCGAGCTGGTAGCGGGCTCTTCTCTGCGCGCGCGCTTCGACGCACGCAGACGTTCTCGAAGCCTCGAACGAGCTTCCCCTGCCCTCGATCGGACGATCGCAGCTGCTCGCCGACTGCCTCATCATCGCGCGCGCTCGTCAAAGAGCTTCAACGTCAGTCCAAGCCCTCGCTTTCGTCTCGCAGCGGCGCTCGACTTGGTCTCGGTCTTGGACTTGGACTCGCGAGCAAGTGTGTGTGTGTGTGTGTGCGAACATTGCCTTGTCCAGACCTGGTCATGCTGCTCAGATCTCGACACGACAGAAAGAGCGCGTCGGCGCACAGTACTCGCTCGCGCGGTGCCATCGTGCAGGAGCAAGAGCAGATGCAAGAGCCTCAGGTGTTCGTGTGTCCGCTTGAGGAGACCAACGCGAACGCTCGTGTATATGCGCTCGAATGAACGAGCGTTCAGACAGACACAGCACCCGAGCGATGCCAGCTGGGCGGGTGCGGTGAAGGTGAAGGCTGCGTCCACCGCGGCGATGCACTGCACCAAGCGCTCGCTCCTTGCTCACTGCTGTCAGGTCAGGTCAGGACAAGTCAGGTCAGAGCGCGAAGCAAGCACACCCGTCCGAGCTCGAGTTCGCACATGGTCGCGAGCGTCGTTCGATCAGAGAGATGCCGAGCTGGAGAAGCGCCAGGTCGGATCAACGCGTTCAGCAGGTGGCAGGACAACGTCGAGAGCAGCTGGCGCGCCGCGTTCTCGTTCTCGCTCTCGCCATGATGAATGCCGCCACCGCCACCGGTGCCGGTGCCGCCTTCTCTACCAGCGCCGGCGCTCGGCCAGCTGGTGCGCGAGAAGCCGGGGCTCGCGCTCACGTGCTCGCGAAAAAATGGGTTGACAGCGCGCTGGATCGATCTGAACCGGACCAGAACACCGCAGTGCAAGGCGCTTGCTTGCTTGCTTGCCGTGCTTGTGGCTTGGCGGCCCGCGAGTCCCTACGCGTTCAAGCAAGCCCAGAGAGCCGAGCTGCACCACCACCTCCATCGCGAATGGACCGGCACCGCTCGATCGCTAGCCGTAACCCGTGCTTGCGTGCAACAACCCGCTCTCTCTCTCTCTCTCGAGGCTGGTCATCGCGATGGCCGTCTCGCTGCGCGTCCGCTCCATTCGATTCGATCAACCAGTGCGTCTCGAGCCTTTGTCATGGCCACTCGCCTCGCCTCGCTCGCAACTGAGACACATGGCAACACAGCCATGTTAAGCGGTGCTGATGAGCGAACGGATGAGAGAGCAAGGAGCAGCCTCTATCGCTTGCACACAGACGCTCGAGTTCTTTCGCTTGGTGGACGCCTGCCTGTGTGCCGCCTCCAGCCGGCCAGTCGGTCGAGCTAGCTCGAGTGTGCGATATGCTGGCGTCGCCAACCACGTGAGCGTGTCGCGGAGTCCTGCGGCCAAGCGCGAGTATCTGTCCCACGACAACAACGAGAGAGAGTTTGTGCACCAGTGCTCGAGGGCTATCCATCAAAGCGCCAAAGCATTGAGGTGAGCCGGTCAACAGTCGTCGACACGACCCGACTCGACTCGACTCGACTCGACACACTAAGCGCCAGCGCGAGTCGGTCCGAGCGCTGCGACCTGCGCCAACAAAGCAAAGGTACCGCCAACGCTCCGTGTCCCTTGTTCTGGTGCCGGCAATGCTCCGTTGAGCCACTTGGAGGCGAGTGCTGCCTGCCTGCCTGTCTGTCTGCCAGTCGAGGCGAGCGGTCAATCAAGAGCGATCGATCGATCACGGTTGTCAAATCGGTCGTCGCGCCGAGGAGGAGGATACGTCGACGACGACAACGCCTTGACATGCGTCGTCTGGACTCACCAACAGATCTTGTCGACGACGACATGGTGATCGCATAGAGAGCGCCGCACGCATCGAGGATCCTTGGTCGATGGGTGACCGCGCTGGCCACACACGGCGTTGCTCCGGTTCCTCGGTCGTCGAGCATGACCATCGCCACCACCAAAGCCGGTCGCTCCAGCTTGACCAGCACCACCTGAGCTTGGCGATCCGATTCACCACGTGCCTTCGCAAGAGCGTCCTTCACGCGTTACGCGTCTCAAGCAGCGAGCGTGCTGTCCTGACCACTCGCAGCAGCACACACCAGTCCCGTAAGCCACTCACAAAGGTACTTGAACCATGAGCAGCAGCACCATCTCCACTGCCTCGCTGACTCGCCTTCAGCTCGAGCTCCGACTCGAACCACTTGTGCGCGAGAGCGAGAAGACTGTGCGTGCACGATGAGACTCCTTGTGATGCTCGAGTGCGCAAAGCCTCACACTCACGCTCGGATCTTCAAATTTGAAGCTCTCAGTGGCTTGCATGACACTCAAGGAGCAGGCGCGGCGTGCTTGCGTGCACTAGCGACGCAACAATCGCCAGCATCGTTGTGGCAAACCTGTACTCGAGCCGCTCGTGCTGATGGCCTCCAGAGCATTACCATCAGCCAGGTCGCTGCGTTTGTGGTGTTGTGCCAGCAAGTCGATCCGATCTGCGAGCGCCTGTAGCGGTTGATACGAAGTGAGCTGGTACTGCTGTGTCAGATCGAGTGGCGTCGTCGGTGCTCCAAGCCATGTCAGAGCCGTCAAACCATCCTCGCTCGCACAAGCACATTGCATAGGCACATGGCGCCTCAAACGCCGCACACTGGTGACTGAAACACCGTGCTTCACAAGCGCGAGCAGTTTGAATAGCATGCGATGTCAGTGCGTGGTGGCACTGTGCGTGGGCAGACACCTGACCAAGTGTTGCTCAAAGACGACGACGCCATCGTCTCGCTTTGGAGAGATACGATGTGTGCCGAGCAGAGCAAAGTCGACGCGCATGAGCTGACGGTCACGAGAGGGCTCTGCTTTGTCTTGCGTGCAGCGTGGCTGTTCATGTTGCCTCCTGTGTGTCGTGACGACGCGCTTGCATGTCGGATGTGGCTCCGCTCACACGATCTCGATGCGCAGATCGTCGCTTTGACTCACGATCGCTGTCGATGCGACCTCAATGGCAGATCGATCGAGTGAGCTAGGACAACGAGGCAAGGCAAGGCAAGGCAAGGCACACTGCGAGCAGGAATGATGGTGCATTGCCTTTCCCTATCTCACTTGATGGCCATCATCTCCGTCGCGACAAACACTCAGTCAGTCAGTGTCAGCAGCTCTCTCGAGGTGCTCAAGAGCGACACACGAGACGACAAGCGAGTGAGCGATGGAGCAGCGAGCAGCAGCGCGTGCGTCGCCACATGCAATGGACGAGGCACCTGCACATACAGCAACAACAGAAACAATAACAGCAACAGCAGGTACTCCAGTCTCGATGACAGCAGCAGCGAGTGGACGCAACAGCAAACGACGTGCACTGCCCGACTCGGAGCAGCCGCAAGAACAGCACGAGAGTGAGCACGACAGTGGCAGTCGGAGCAGCAACAGCGGCGGTGACAGCGAAGAGCGCGCTCGTGCAACGCAACGTCCACGCAAGTCCACGTACACTGTGCGCAAGGTGCGTGTGCGTGTGCGTGTGCATGTGAGAATGTGAGAGTGACTCGACAACCTGTGCTGTGTATGGTGTGCTTGCATACGTCTGTGCTGACACGACTGCTGTGTACGGCGGTGCAGGAAGAGACTGTGCGACTGCAGACAGAGGCACAGGCGCTCGAAGCACGCGTGCGGGAGCTGCAAGCGCGTCCAGAGCACCAGCTGACCGAGAAGGCGCTGCTGAACGCCGTGCTGCACGAAGCGCGCCGCTCGCAGCAGCTCTCGCTCGCAGTCGCCCAGTCGGCGGTCTCGAGCTCCTTGGTGCGTCTCAAGCAACGGTGATGCTGGTGTCGAATGCCTGTGTTCGTGCAGCAAGAGTGGCGAGCGTGCCTGACCAATGGGATACGACTGATTGATGTGACTGACTGACGGACGAACGAACTCGCTCGCTTGCTATTGCTACTGCCACACAGCGCACCGACCCGTCGAACCCGCTGCACTCGCCCATCCACCTCGGCAAAGACTGGACCGAGCGTCGCAACGCGCTGCTGGCGATGCGCGAGCGCAAGATCCAGACCGCAGTCGAGTACGTGCGCGCGCGAGCGCGGCTCCTCGACCCGTTCCAGCCGCACCACGCAGACGAGCGGTTCGAGACGCCGAGCGGCGACTACTGCTGCGTCCGGTTCGACCAGATCCCGTTCGAAGGCGTCGGGAGCGTCCAGCAGGTCTTCGACACGCTCCTGGCGTACTCGCTCAACATCGAGATCATCGTGTCGGAGCAGCTCGGGCTCCTGACCGTGCGCGAGGACTACGACAGCGTCGACGCGAGCATCATGGACTTTCGCCTCTTGACCACGCAGTGCGGCGCGCAGGTCGAGAGCCACATCGCGGTCTTTGCGCAGTACTTTGAGCGCCACGCGCTCACAGACAACGGACCGTGCGGCGTCGTCGTCATGGACTCGGTCGACGACGACGAGCTGTATCCGTACTGTCCGAGCTCGAGGGTCCGCAAAGACGTGAGCCACGCCATGGTGCTCTCGCGCCACACGCGCAAGCGGCTCGACGGCGACGGCGACGGCGACGAGACAGTCGTGGTGCTGCACGTGGCCAAGTTCCTCACACTCCACCGCGCCGAGTTTGCGCTCTCGCGGCGCGCGCTGCATGCGATTCGCAACGGCATGTGCTGGGCGCCTGTGATGGTCACGACGATCAACGAGCTGCTGTACCCCGAGTTTGCAGGTCCATCGTCCGAGCTGTAGCGATTTGGTCGGTTGGTCGAGGCAGCGACTGACTGGTTCTTGTGTGCGAACACGCCACTGCGCAGTCACGTCGTCACATACATACACGTTTGTTTGTTCGTTTGGTCGTCTGTGTGTGTGGAGGTGAGTGTGAGTGTGATCGATCCATTGTCGCTACACTCGAGCGATGGTCGACGTTGTTCTCATAGGCGCACGTGACTGGGTCCATGGGACTTGAGACTTGAGAGACTGTTGTAGACTGGATGATGCTCGAGCAGTTCGTTCGTGAGGCTGCGCTTGCCACCGCCACCACGACTGCATTCTAATAATCAGAGCGTACAGCACTGTCACGACGACGACGACTAACAAGATGAGGACGTGGAGATACATGATCGTGGTTCATGCGCACTTGGACACTCTTGCAGTCGCTTCGATCTGCTGCGTTTGCTTGCTCTGCGTAGCCAGTCAGCTACCCGCAAACCAAGCAACCGACCACGAGAACACACTCGCCCGCATGTGTACATGCTTGCATGAAGACAACACGGCAGGCAGCGAAGGCAAGCACTACGAGGTTCTTCTGACAGTCGTGAGCACAACTCGCAGCATGTTTGATGAAGCAAGAAGCACGCAAGAAAGCACAGAAAACAAGAGACAAGAGAGAAGAGAGAGCAAGTGCATCTGCATGAGACGCTAGTGTTTGTTGGTGTCGCCATCATGAAGGACTGTGTGCGTGCGTGCGTGTGCGCGTGTGTGTTGAACAGCACAAGCGTGTGCATTGATCGTAGTGATCGTCCACGTCTCGAGGTCGTCGAGTGTGTTTGCTTCATGCGACCTCCACTCTCGGCTTCGTTTTCAAACAGCGACAAGCAAAGAAATGTCTGTCTGTCTCCAAAGAGCACTTGGCTCGAAAGCGCAGACATTTCCATTTGCATCGTTTGGAAACGAACGACTCGTTGGAAACTGGCGGGAACCTATCAAACAAGCAAACAAGCAAACAAGCAAACAAGCAAACACATATCAAACAAGCAAACGTATCGAAACAAAACAAACGCTTTTCAAATCGACGTTTGTTTGTTTGTTTGTTTGTTTGTTGTAATGCGCTGTTCCACAAGCAAGCATGGGCTTGGATGCTGTGATGCTGTGCTTTGATGAGCAACACCTTGTCTGTATGTATGTGTGTTTGTGTGTGTGTGTGTGTGTGTCTTGCCTTGCCTTGCGTGACTAGGACTGCTCTCGAGTGTGCTGCGGCTTGAGCGACACCACTGCTCATGACAGCAGCAGCAGCAGCACAACAACAACAGCTGAATCGAATGCTTGTGTGTCGCATTGACCAAACAACAACCGCTCGTTTGATCGGCATCAAACGGATTGGATGAGTTGGAGCTGCTGCGACCTTCGAGCAAGAACACACGTACGTCCACACTATCATCGCGTCTTCGCACCAGCTCGCTCTCGCTGCTCTGCTCGATAGTCGGTCGGTCTGGTCGCACAACGCTGCTCGTACTCGTTCGCGCTTGCTTGCTTGCTTGCTTGCTTGCTTGCTTGCATCTGCTGCTCTTCTTCGTGCTCAAGCAATCTCATGTTTGGATGATAATTTATCGTATCAGTTGAGAGTTGAGTTGTGTTGCTTTGATACTCACATCACATCACACACCAAAAGATCAGCCTCAAGCGCAAAAGCGAGTAACGAGAGCAAGCGAGCAACGAGAACAAGCGACCACAAGAGTGAGCGGCAGCACCGCAAGAAGCAGGACCAAGCAGCAGCGACAGCCACGACAGCCAACGCCACGCTACTGACGACACTGACGCACTCGTCATTTCGACAAGCACAAGCACACAAGCACAAGACACACACCGACGACCAGCCACTGCTCGGCACAACAACAGTCCAAGCAGCAGCAACCGACAGATCCGCCAGCAAACCAACCGAACGCACCACCATGAGCAGCACCACGTCGTCGACTGCGCTGTCTACTACTACTACTACTACTACTACTCGCTGCCTGCCGCTTCAGCTCCAACTCGAGCCGCTCTCGCGCGAGAGCGACGTCCAGCGCGTCGTGGCGCTCGAAGCCGCGTCGTACCCTGCCGACGAAGCCGCCTCGGAGCGCAGCATCCGCTACCGTCAGCAGCACGCTGGCGCGTACTTTGCGGTCGCGTTCGCTGGGAATGGCAGCACTGGCAGCAGCACTGATAGCAATGCGGACAGCGCCACCTCGCGCGCACTCGTGGGCTTTGTCAACGGCACGCTGAGCGCCAGCCACGAGCTGCACGAAGAGTCCATGAGCGAGCACAACCCGCTCGGCACCACGCTCTGCATCCACTCGGTCGTCGTCGACGCGTCGTATCGTCGCCAGGGACTCGCGTCCGAGATGCTCCAGCAGTACGTGCGCGGCGTCGTGGAGCAGCAGGTACGCGCCTCTTGCGCTCGCGCCTGCGCTCTCGTGGCACACACGCGGATGTGTGACGGCAGCACAGTGCGCGCTTGCTCTCTTGTGCACTCACACTCACGCTCTTGCTCTTGCCTGCACTCGCACGGCCACACTCGCACCTGCTCTCTCTGCTTCGCTCACTATCACTCGCGCCACCACACTCGCCACCACTCAATCGACATCACGCCCTCGCAGCCCCACGTGACGCGCGTCGTGCTCCTCGCCAAGGCCCACCTCGTCGGCTTCTACGTCCGCTGCGGCTTTGCGGTCACGCGCCTCTCGCCCGTCGTGCACGGCAAGGACGCGTGGTTCGAGCTCGCGCTCGACTGCGTCGCAGCGCGGCGTCTGCGCGTCGTGCAGGTGCGTCATCGTAGTGGCGTCAATGGCGTCATGGCGTCATGGTGTCTCTTGCTTGCCTTGTGCCTCTTGCGTCTCTTGTGCCAGTGTCGCCTGTGTCTGTAGCTCCACTCGCGCTGTATCTGTCGCGACTGGGACAGACAGCAGCACGAGTGGAGCCGCAGACGCGCGACACGGCCGAGCCAAGCAAAGCACAGTGGCGATCAAAACGCTCACTCCGCCGTCTTGCTCTTTGCGCTTCTGTGCTTCTGTGCTTCTGTGCCTCGTCTTGTCCTGGCTCCTGTGCTCCTGTGCTCCTGTGCTTTGCCTCGCGTGCCTGCGCAGGTCGACGCGTTCTCGCGCGAGATCTTCGATGGGAACCCCGCGGCCATTGTCGTGATGCCGCCGACGCAGTTCCACAAGCCCGGCGTCTCGCGCTGGATGCAGCGCGTGGCGATGGAGAACAACTTGAGCGAGACGGCGTACGTCGCGCGCCGCGCGCTGTCGTCCGCGAGTGCGAGCGACGTCGCTGCGTTCGATCTGCGCTGGTTCACGCCAGGTGCGTCCAAGCGGCAGAGGCAGTTGCTTGCTTGTGACTGACAGTAGCAGCAGCAGTTGCTTGTGCCTATCGACTCACTGACTGTGGCTCTGTTCTCTCGATGACCAGCGGTGGAGGTGGCGCTGTGCGGCCACGCGACGCTCGCATCGGCCTTCGTGCTCTACGAGGACGGACACGTGCCGCCGACTGCGACGATCCACTTCCACACGCTGTGCGTTCGTCGCATGAGCTGCGGTCGCAGACGCTCGTGTGCTGTAGCTGTGCGTCCTACTGATGCTACGACTCTGTGGCTGCTGCTGCGCTGCGCTTGACAGGAGCGGCGTGCTCGTGTGTCGCCTCGAGACCACGGCGTCTGCGACTGAAGGCGAGGCGAAGAAGCTTATCAGCATGGACTTCCCGCTGCTCGCAGTCGGTTCTGCGTCAGCGTCGCTCTCCAAGGCGCGTCTTGCAGCCGCCCTTGGGATCGCAGTCGAGAGCATCGAGAGCGTCAAGCAAGCGGAGAACACGATGGCGCTCGTACACGTCGACGCCGCGGCGTTTGGTTCGGTCACGCCCAACTTCCAGCGCATCTGCGACTTGGACGACGCGCGGTACGTCCCATCGGCGGCCGTGGGTGTGCGCTCCGTACTCACTGGATCGACTGCGTCGTGTGCTGCGTCTAGTGCGGTCGTGGTCACGGCCGAGCCGCTTGACAAGGCCTCGGACGTGGACTTCCAGAGCCGATTCTTCGGTCCAAAGGGGGGCGTGAACGAAGACCCGGTGACTGGCAGTGCGCACTGCGCGCTTGCGACGTACTGGTCGCATCTGCTCGGCAAGACGCAGCTCGTGGCGCGCCAGGCGTGTCCTGAGCGCGGCGGCGTGCTCACGCTCGAGCTCCCAGCGCACCAGCCAGGTCGGCTGTCCATGAAAGGCGAAGCAGTCGTCTCGCTGCGGAGTGTGCTGCTGACAGCGCCGTAGCGTCGTGGATCGCGAGTGACGGAGCAATAGACATACACGAGGTCTCTCTCTCGCTTGATGAGCTTGCTCACGTGCGTCGCAGGCGATCAATCGACGCTCTTGGTCCTCGACTCGAGCGCTTCGTGACCTGATGGTGACGGAATGCAATAGACGCACGTGACGATGTCGCTCGGACAGACGCAGCGCTCGATTCGCAGCGCCACGTCGACGAGTGGCGCGTCCAGAGGCGTGGAGTAGATGGCTCCATCGTCCTGTGGTGGTGGTCTTGGTTATCACACTATCTGACATGTGGTTGTGCTTGCCAGTATACTTTAATCAAGTCGAACGACGTTGAGTGTCCACCAACTCATCGAACGTGTCGAGACTCGACAGCACCAGTCTGGACGAACGAGCAAGGGAGCGAGATGCCGACGCGCAGACGCCGCGGCGCGTCGCTCGACGACGACGAGCGCATCAAGCGACAAGGTGCGTTGCGTACGCTCTAGCGCTCGCTCTTGCAGCCCACGCGCGCTGCTCGCAGTGACACGCACGCTGCGCCACTCGCGACAGTAGCGAGCGCTGGGACTCGCACCACTCACGCACCAATGATGGGGTGGCGGTAATGATGCGCATGTTCTCATGCTGTGCAATGCATTGTTGCGCTGGTCTAGAGCTCGCGCACGGTGTGTACAACTTCAGGGACGTCTGGACGTACTACAAGCGCCGCGGCTGGACGTCGCGATACGGCGGCGAGCTCGGGTACGACCACTACTACATCAAGCCGAACAAGAGCGTCAAGCACGACGTCGAGGGCGAGGACTTTGTCTACGGCGAAGCGGCGCTCGTGGCGTACGGCATGAAAGAGCGGATCTTCGGCGACGTGCCGCCGCCAGCGCCAGTGTATCGGAGCCCCGCGCCGCGCTTGGACGCCTCGACGAAGCGCGAGCGCGTGGACACGGAGAGCGACTTTGACGACAGTGCGAGTGCGAGCAGCAGCGTCAAGCGGCGGCATCGCACAGCTGCAGCGCCGTCGAGTGGCGGTCGCCACCACAAGCGTCCGCCGCCAGTGCCTGCGTCGCACCGCCGGCGCTCGACTGGCAGCAGTAGCTGTGGCCGTCGTGCCATGGACACGATCTCGATCACGTCTGGCAGCGGCGACGACAGCAAGAGCGCGAGCACACTGTCGGTCCACTCGAGCGACGACGACGACGACGACGAGAGCGACGAGAGCGACCCAGAGTTCCGCGTCGCAGCCACACATGCCGACAAGGACGACTCGGACTCGAGCGACTCGGATCTGGACTGGGACTCGGATTCGGACGACGTGAACGAAGACGACATTGTCGTCGTGAACGTCGGCGTCTTGGCGTCCAAGCTCCGCGGGAGCAAGTTCCGCGCCAAGAAGCGCGCGCCACGGCCGCTGCTGAGTACGTCGCAAGGCGCGCGGTCGCGCAGCAGCAGCAGTAGCAAGACCACGGGCTCGCACAGCAGCAGCTCGCGCCACCGCCGCGACACAATCAGCACTAGTAGTAGTAGCAAGATCAAGGCAGAGCCCAAGCGGCCGCCGTCGTCGCTGTCTGGACGCGCGAGCGAGTCGGCAACAAAGCCGTCAGCACCGACCGCGGGCAAGAGCAAGCGCAAGCCGTCTGAGCCGCGGCGGCTCTCGGTCGAGACCGAGGCAACCGCAGTCGCATCGCATGAGCGGCAGCCAGTAGCAGCGACGACAAATCGAGACGCTGGCGCCCGCACTGCTGCTTCTGGCGGCCACTCGTTCCTCTCGCCTGTATCGCGCGAGAGCCAAGTGTACGTCAAGGACGCAGGTCTGAGCTACGCAGACTACGAGCCAGAGGCGCCGCTACACGTCGAGCCACCAGTAGCAGCAGCAGTAGCGTCGAGGCCACAGACACCTGCGCCGTCCGTCCCAGCGTCATTGTCGAGTACTCATCTAGCATCAAGTGCGCCACCGCCAGCAACACCGACTCCAGCTGCCGCGCCAGCTCCACCTACCAGCACGAGCGATGCAACGACGACGACGCACTTGGCGCTCGACGCCGTGGCGTTCCCGTCGCAGCCGAACCAGACGTTCCGCGTCTCGATCACGTCGACCGAGCGACCGACAAAGGCGACGACGATCACAGTCGAGCACTCGCAGACGCGCGAGCAGCGGTGCGTCCTCTCTCTCTTGTGTGGCCTGGCGCCGTTGGTCGGACGCGTGACACCAACTTCTTGTCTACTCGTCCACAGCGAGTGCTCGTTCGCCGACATCCGGCAGCTCAACGGCGCAGTGACGCACGAGATCCCAGCGCAGGCGATCTTCGAGGCGCTCGTGCGCTGTCTCCGCGCGTTGCAGACCACGTCGATGTCTGCGCCGACTGACGGCAGCAGCAGTGAGAAGTGCGCGACAGACGAGCTCGGCCGCGTGGACTTGCTGCGAGACGGCGACGCGCTGTGTCTCCAGCTCCTCTTCCCGTGCTACGAGTTCTGGCAGCAGAAGCACCGGTTCGTGCTCACGCCCGTGTCTGCGCACGCGCGCCTGAGCGCGCTCGCGAGTGAGCTCGACGCGTCCAAGCGCATGCTCGCAGCGACGCAGTCTGCGCTCGTGTCGCTTCGAACGCGCAACAACTTGCTTGAAGCCGAGTGCGCGCAGCTCCGGTCGCTCGTGCAAGCGGCGCATGAGTCAGAGGCGGCGCGCCAGTCCCAGCAGCAGTGAGCGAGTCCGTCGGCGGCGTCCAGCTCGAGCAGCAGTCGCGTCGCCAAGCGCGATGCGCGGAGCTTCCACGCGCGCTCAGGATGGCTCGTGACGTCGAACGCGTCGTTGATGGTCGGCACCAGCGCGAGCGCAGACGCGCGCATCGTGTGGGACGCAGTCGTCGACTGCGCAGACAAGTACTTTGCGCTGCCAGAGACGCCGCATCGCGCCGTCACGATCCGCCAGACGGGGACGTACCAGCTCAACCTGAACGTCACGCACGAGAGCTCGATGCGGGTCGCAGTGCACATCCAGCGCCTCCGTGGCCATCGTAGTCTTAGTAGTAGCCACTCGAGTTCGAGTTCGTTCGGCGTCTCGACATCCACGCGCCTCGAGCCCACGCTCGTGCAGTTCTACGAGACGAAGCAGCGCGTGTCGCGCCTCGACCAAGTGCTCGAGCTCCACGCGGACGACCAAGTGTCGGTGCACCTCACGCCTGCGCTCACAGCGCTGCCGCAGCACGTTCGGTGGCTCGCGCACTTTGCGCCGCAGCCGAACCTCCTCCTCCTCAAGTTGCTCGACCACGCGCTCGTGTATCGATCAGACGCCACGGCGTCCACGTGAGACGGCGGACCGCGAGCGTCGGAAGTCCAAGCGCCATCGTGTTGGCACCTCCTGAACTAGTGAATGAATGAATGCACGAGCGCTGGCGCCTGTCGCCGCAATCTTCACGCGCCTACCGGAGGCGCCGGCGTCATGGCGCCGTGAGCAGCTCGCCGCGGAGCGCCGCGACGACTTCGCCCTTGATGAGCACGATGTCGGGGCGGCTGGCTGGGAGCTCGATCGCGAGGAAGCCGCCGCGCTCGGGACACGCCTGGCGCGCGCGGAGGTGCGTCTTGCCGAGGACGCTCGCCCAGTGCGTCGCGAGCGCGCAGTGCGCGCTGCCAGTCACCGGGTCTTCGTTCACGCCCACGCGCGGCCCGAACCAGCGGCTCTGGAAGTCGAGCCCCGAGGTCTTGTCGAGCGGCTCGGCCGTGACCACGACACCGCTGTCAAGCAAAGACAGCGTCAGTCGAGCACACGGCGTACAGCAGCACGAGTAAGGACAGAGAGAGAGAGAGAGACGCTGGACGCACCGCGCATCGATCTCTGCGAGCTTCTGGAAGTCCGGCGCGAGCGTCTCGAACGCCTCTGGCGTCACGTGCACGAGCACGTCCGGCTGCTCCGTCCTGCGCAGCGCAACGATGCTCGCAGCGTCGATGCCGAGTCCGCGCGCGAGCTGTTCTGTCGTCACGTCCGTGTCGACGGCACTGAGCGTACCGCGCGGGAAGTCCATGCTGATAAGCTTCTTCGCCTCGCCTTCAGTCGCAGACGCCGTGGTCTCGAGGCGACACACGAGCACGCCGCTCCTGTCAAGCGCAGCGCAGCAGCAGCCACAGAGTCGTAGCATCAGTAGGACGCACAGCTACAGCACACGAGCGTCTGCGACCGCAGCTCATGCGACGAACGCACAGCGTGTGGAAGTGGATCGTCGCAGTCGGCGGCACGTGTCCGTCCTCGTAGAGCACGAAGGCCGATGCGAGCGTCGCGTGGCCGCACAGCGCCACCTCCACCGCTGGTCATCGAGAGAACAGAGCCACAGTCAGTGAGTCGATAGGCACAAGCAACTGCTGCTGCTACTGTCAGTCACAAGCAAGCAACTGCCTCTGCCGCTTGGACGCACCTGGCGTGAACCAGCGCAGATCGAACGCAGCGACGTCGCTCGCACTCGCGGACGACAGCGCGCGGCGCGCGACGTACGCCGTCTCGCTCAAGTTGTTCTCCATCGCCACGCGCTGCATCCAGCGCGAGACGCCGGGCTTGTGGAACTGCGTCGGCGGCATCACGACAATGGCCGCGGGGTTCCCATCGAAGATCTCGCGCGAGAACGCGTCGACCTGCGCAGGCACGCGAGGCAAAGCACAGGAGCACAGGAGCACAGGAGCCAGGACAAGACGAGGCACAGAAGCACAGAAGCACAGAAGCGCAAAGAGCAAGACGGCGGAGTGAGCGTTTTGATCGCCACTGTGCTTTGCTTGGCTCGGCCGTGTCGCGCGTCTGCGGCTCCACTCGTGCTGCTGTCTGTCCCAGTCGCGACAGATACAGCGCGAGTGGAGCTACAGACACAGGCGACACTGGCACAAGAGACGCAAGAGGCACAAGGCAAGCAAGAGACACCATGACGCCATGACGCCATTGACGCCACTACGATGACGCACCTGCACGACGCGCAGACGCCGCGCTGCGACGCAGTCGAGCGCGAGCTCGAACCACGCGTCCTTGCCGTGCACGACGGGCGAGAGGCGCGTGACCGCAAAGCCGCAGCAGACGTAGAAGCCGACGAGGTGGGCCTTGGCGAGGAGCACGACGCGCGTCACGTGGGGCTGCGAGGGCGTGATGTCGATTGAGTGGTGGCGAGTGTGGTGGCGCGAGTGATAGTGAGCGAAGCAGAGAGAGCAGGTGCGAGTGTGGCCGTGCGAGTGTGGCCGTGCGAGTGCAGGCAAGAGCAAGAGCGTGAGTGTGAGTGCACAAGAGAGCAAGCGCGCACTGTGCTGCCGTCACACATCCGCGTGTGTGCCACGAGAGCGCAGGCGCGAGCGCAAGAGGCGCGTACCTGCTGCTCCACGACGCCGCGCACGTACTGCTGGAGCATCTCGGACGCGAGTCCCTGGCGACGATACGACGCGTCGACGACGACCGAGTGGATGCAGAGCGTGGTGCCGAGCGGGTTGTGCTCGCTCATGGACTCTTCGTGCAGCTCGTGGCTGGCGCTCAGCGTGCCGTTGACAAAGCCCACGAGTGCGCGCGAGGTGGCGCTGTCCGCATTGCTATCAGTGCTGCTGCCAGTGCTGCCATTCCCAGCGAACGCGACCGCAAAGTACGCGCCAGCGTGCTGCTGACGGTAGCGGATGCTGCGCTCCGAGGCGGCTTCGTCGGCAGGGTACGACGCGGCTTCGAGCGCCACGACGCGCTGGACGTCGCTCTCGCGCGAGAGCGGCTCGAGTTGGAGCTGAAGCGGCAGGCAGCGAGTAGTAGTAGTAGTAGTAGTAGTAGACAGCGCAGTCGACGACGTGGTGCTGCTCATGGTGGTGCGTTCGGTTGGTTTGCTGGCGGATCTGTCGGTTGCTGCTGCTTGGACTGTTGTTGTGCCGAGCAGTGGCTGGTCGTCGGTGTGTGTCTTGTGCTTGTGTGCTTGTGCTTGTCGAAATGACGAGTGCGTCAGTGTCGTCAGTAGCGTGGCGTTGGCTGTCGTGGCTGTCGCTGCTGCTTGGTCCTGCTTCTTGCGGTGCTGCCGCTCACTCTTGTGGTCGCTTGTTCTCGTTGCTCGCTTGCTCTCGTTACTCGCTTTTGCGCTTGAGGCTGATCTTTTGGTGTGTGATGTGATGTGAGTATCAAAGCAACACAACTCAACTCTCAACTGATACGATAAATTATCATCCAAACATGAGATTGCTTGAGCACGAAGAAGAGCAGCAGATGCAAGCAAGCAAGCAAGCAAGCAAGCGCGAACGAGTACGAGCAGCGTTGTGCGACCAGACCGACCGACTATCGAGCAGAGCAGCGAGAGCGAGCTGGTGCGAAGACGCGATGATAGTGTGGACGTACGTGTGTTCTTGCTCGAAGGTCGCAGCAGCTCCAACTCATCCAATCCGTTTGATGCCGATCAAACGAGCGGTTGTTGTTTGGTCAATGCGACACACAAGCATTCGATTCAGCTGTTGTTGTTGTGCTGCTGCTGCTGCTGTCATGAGCAGTGGTGTCGCTCAAGCCGCAGCACACTCGAGAGCAGTCCTAGTCACGCAAGGCAAGGCAAGACACACACACACACACACAAACACACATACATACAGACAAGGTGTTGCTCATCAAAGCACAGCATCACAGCATCCAAGCCCATGCTTGCTTGTGGAACAGCGCATTACAACAAACAAACAAACAAACAAACAAACGTCGATTTGAAAAGCGTTTGTTTTGTTTCGATACGTTTGCTTGTTTGATATGTGTTTGCTTGTTTGCTTGTTTGCTTGTTTGCTTGTTTGATAGGTTCCCGCCAGTTTCCAACGAGTCGTTCGTTTCCAAACGATGCAAATGGAAATGTCTGCGCTTTCGAGCCAAGTGCTCTTTGGAGACAGACAGACATTTCTTTGCTTGTCGCTGTTTGAAAACGAAGCCGAGAGTGGAGGTCGCATGAAGCAAACACACTCGACGACCTCGAGACGTGGACGATCACTACGATCAATGCACACGCTTGTGCTGTTCAACACACACGCGCACACGCACGCACGCACACAGTCCTTCATGATGGCGACACCAACAAACACTAGCGTCTCATGCAGATGCACTTGCTCTCTCTTCTCTCTTGTCTCTTGTTTTCTGTGCTTTCTTGCGTGCTTCTTGCTTCATCAAACATGCTGCGAGTTGTGCTCACGACTGTCAGAAGAACCTCGTAGTGCTTGCCTTCGCTGCCTGCCGTGTTGTCTTCATGCAAGCATGTACACATGCGGGCGAGTGTGTTCTCGTGGTCGGTTGCTTGGTTTGCGGGTAGCTGACTGGCTACGCAGAGCAAGCAAACGCAGCAGATCGAAGCGACTGCAAGAGTGTCCAAGTGCGCATGAACCACGATCATGTATCTCCACGTCCTCATCTTGTTAGTCGTCGTCGTCGTGACAGTGCTGTACGCTCTGATTATTAGAATGCAGTCGTGGTGGCGGTGGCAAGCGCAGCCTCACGAACGAACTGCTCGAGCATCATCCAGTCTACAACAGTCTCTCAAGTCTCAAGTCCCATGGACCCAGTCACGTGCGCCTATGAGAACAACGTCGACGATCGCTCGAGTGTAGCGACAATGGATCGATCACACTCACACTCACCTCCACACACACAGACGACCAAACGAACAAACAAACGTGTATGTATGTGACGACGTGACTGCGCAGTGGCGTGTTCGCACACAAGAACCAGTCAGTCGCTGCCTCGACCAACCGACCAAATCGCTACAGCTCGGACGATGGACCTGCAAACTCGGGGTACAGCAGCTCGTTGATCGTCGTGACCATCACAGGCGCCCAGCACATGCCGTTGCGAATCGCATGCAGCGCGCGCCGCGAGAGCGCAAACTCGGCGCGGTGGAGTGTGAGGAACTTGGCCACGTGCAGCACCACGACTGTCTCGTCGCCGTCGCCGTCGCCGTCGAGCCGCTTGCGCGTGTGGCGCGAGAGCACCATGGCGTGGCTCACGTCTTTGCGGACCCTCGAGCTCGGACAGTACGGATACAGCTCGTCGTCGTCGACCGAGTCCATGACGACGACGCCGCACGGTCCGTTGTCTGTGAGCGCGTGGCGCTCAAAGTACTGCGCAAAGACCGCGATGTGGCTCTCGACCTGCGCGCCGCACTGCGTGGTCAAGAGGCGAAAGTCCATGATGCTCGCGTCGACGCTGTCGTAGTCCTCGCGCACGGTCAGGAGCCCGAGCTGCTCCGACACGATGATCTCGATGTTGAGCGAGTACGCCAGGAGCGTGTCGAAGACCTGCTGGACGCTCCCGACGCCTTCGAACGGGATCTGGTCGAACCGGACGCAGCAGTAGTCGCCGCTCGGCGTCTCGAACCGCTCGTCTGCGTGGTGCGGCTGGAACGGGTCGAGGAGCCGCGCTCGCGCGCGCACGTACTCGACTGCGGTCTGGATCTTGCGCTCGCGCATCGCCAGCAGCGCGTTGCGGCGCTCGGTCCAGTCTTTGCCGAGGTGGATGGGCGAGTGCAGCGGGTTCGACGGGTCGGTGCGCTGTGTGGCAGTAGCAATAGCAAGCGAGCGAGTTCGTTCGTCCGTCCGTCCGTCAGTCACATCAATCAGTCGTATCCCATCGGTCAGGCACGCTCGCCACTCTTGCTGCACGAACACAGGCATTCGACACCAGCATCACCGTTGCTTGAGACGCACCAAGGAGCTCGAGACCGCCGACTGGGCGACTGCGAGCGAGAGCTGCTGCGAGCGGCGCGCTTCGTGCAGCACGGCGTTCAGCAGCGCCTTCTCGGTCAGCTGGTGCTCTGGACGCGCTTGCAGCTCCCGCACGCGTGCTTCGAGCGCCTGTGCCTCTGTCTGCAGCCGCACAGTCTCTTCCTGCACCGCCGTACACAGCAGTCGTGTCAGCACAGACGTATGCAAGCACACCATACACAGCACAGGTTGTCGAGTCACTCTCACATTCTCACATGCACACGCACACGCACACGCACCTTGCGCACAGTGTACGTGGACTTGCGTGGACGTTGCGTTGCACGAGCGCGCTCTTCGCTGTCACCGCCGCTGTTGCTGCTCCGACTGCCACTGTCGTGCTCACTCTCGTGCTGTTCTTGCGGCTGCTCCGAGTCGGGCAGTGCACGTCGTTTGCTGTTGCGTCCACTCGCTGCTGCTGTCATCGAGACTGGAGTACCTGCTGTTGCTGTTATTGTTTCTGTTGTTGCTGTATGTGCAGGTGCCTCGTCCATTGCATGTGGCGACGCACGCGCTGCTGCTCGCTGCTCCATCGCTCACTCGCTTGTCGTCTCGTGTGTCGCTCTTGAGCACCTCGAGAGAGCTGCTGACACTGACTGACTGAGTGTTTGTCGCGACGGAGATGATGGCCATCAAGTGAGATAGGGAAAGGCAATGCACCATCATTCCTGCTCGCAGTGTGCTTTGCCTTGCCTTGCCTTGCCTCGTTGTCCTAGCTCACTCGATCGATCTGCCATTGAGGTCGCATCGACAGCGATCGTGAGTCAAAGCGACGATCTGCGCATCGAGATCGTGTGAGCGGAGCCACATCCGACATGCAAGCGCGTCGTCACGACACACAGGAGGCAACATGAACAGCCACGCTGCACGCAAGACAAAGCAGAGCCCTCTCGTGACCGTCAGCTCATGCGCGTCGACTTTGCTCTGCTCGGCACACATCGTATCTCTCCAAAGCGAGACGATGGCGTCGTCGTCTTTGAGCAACACTTGGTCAGGTGTCTGCCCACGCACAGTGCCACCACGCACTGACATCGCATGCTATTCAAACTGCTCGCGCTTGTGAAGCACGGTGTTTCAGTCACCAGTGTGCGGCGTTTGAGGCGCCATGTGCCTATGCAATGTGCTTGTGCGAGCGAGGATGGTTTGATGGCTCTGACATGGCTTGGAGCACCGACGATAACACTTGGTCTGTGTTATCGTCTTGGTTGAGGAAAATGTTCATGGACTTGGATCCTTCAAGCACCGCATTGCGCGTATTGCCAAGTACGACGCGATCACAGACCAAACCAATGCCAGTTCGACAGAGTTAGCGGTGTCCTGTCAGGACAAGGCGATCGTTGACACTCTCTGACTGCGCTCTTGCACCTGAGCAAGAGTGCGTCTTGTATCGCGAACGTTGCCGCAACGACGCGTGGACTTCTTCGTCAAGGTTGCCTCGGTCGAGGTTGACGAAGTAGACAAGTTTCGAATCCAGCGCTGAGGTTGACTCTGTCGAGGTGCTGCTTCTGCCCAGTCTTGCTACATTGGCAAGCTCTGAGGTTGACGCTGTCGAAGTAAGCCTCCTTGACTCGCTCAAGCTGTTGAGCTGAAGTTGCTTACCATGGCGGAAGTCAACTTCAAAAATTCAGAACTAAGTTTGGTCCATATTTTTGATCATACTGGAGCCAAGTCACGGCGGCAGAAGATGATGTAAGCCCCCGAATAGTGACACTTTAGTGACGTGAACTTCAACTAAGTTCTAAGTTGGAGTTCTGCAACGACTGTTGGAGGGGCATCGAGCAAAGACGACGACAGCTCAAGCTTGCGCAAAGGCACCGAGACGCACGACGAACGTGAAGGCACTGAGCACATCTACTCAAGCAAGTCGCAAGCGCATCGAGGCGCACGACGCACGACACAGGGCACGTGCGGCGCGAGCAAGATTGTGAGCGTTCGGCAAGCACAAGTGCACAGACGACGTCAAGACAGCGCGCTGCCGCCGAATGGAGAGCATGACGGTGAGCGGAGTGCCATCATCGGCATCGACACCAGCGCCAGCACCGTCCACGACGGCGCTTCTTCCAGGACTCTATGCAACCAGCAGCAGCAATAGTAGTAGTAGCGGCGCCACGGAATCGACAAGCATCAAAGTCTTCTGTCGCTTGCGTCAGCAGAACCAGCTCGAGAAGCGTGAAGGCGCAACAGAGTGGTGCGTGCACGAACAGATTGGCTCGCCAAGAGCGCGAGCGTCAGACTCGAACGCAGCCATGTAGACAGGAGACTGACACTTCGTGCTCTTGCTCTCACGACCGTGACGCCAGCTCAACAGTTGTAGACCAGCGCACGATCTTCTTGCGCAACGAACGCTGCGACGTCGATGAGATCCGCTGCACGTTCGACCGCGTCTTTGATGTCCACGCGACGCAGGAAGAGGTCTACGAGCACACCGCGAAGCCACTCGTCTCGGACTTTCTCCAGGGCTACAACTGGTGCGTCATGCCACTTGCGAACGTGCCTATCACGAGCGCTCTGCGAGTAGGTCGTAGACCTGGATGTAGTTCAGCGAGCTAACTGGCCAGTCGCCGTGTGCTCGCTGGTGCAGCACAATCTTTGCGTACGGCCAGACCGGGTCCGGCAAGACGCACACGATCCTCGGTCCAAAAGACGGCGTGCTTGTCAAGTCCGAGGACGAAGGCGGGATCATCTCGCGCGTGATCAAGGACCTGTTCAGGGACACTGAGGCAGATCGAGCTGCTGCATCGTCGCAGTCTCAAGCACCAGTATCAGGGAGAGGACGATCGCCACCACCACCAGCAGAAACAGGAACCACAACGAGCAGCAGTAGCAATCGAGCTGCGTCAGTCGCTCCGACAGCGACTGCGAATGGTGAGACGATCGAGTTCACGGTCTCATTCGTTGAGATCTACATGGAGCAGATCCGCGACTTGCTCGCACCGAGCGGCAACGGTACCCCCGCAGCCACTGCTGCTGCTGCAGGCGGACTCAAGATCCGCGAGAACGCGCAGCGAGGCATCTTCATCGAAGACATGACGCAAGTGACAACAGCGAGCGAGCACGCGACGATGGAGCTCGTGAAAGCGGGTATCCTCAACCGCGCCGTGTCGTCCACGCGCATGAACAAGGACTCGAGTCGGAGCCACAGCATCTTGATCATCACGTGCACGCGCAAGTCGCTCAAGCACACGGTGATCAAGCGCTCGAGCATGTACATTGTCGACTTGGCCGGCTCGGAGTTTGTCAACAAGACGAACGCTGCAGGGAAGGTCCTGCAAGAGGCCAAAGCGATCAACAAGTCCCTCTCGGCGCTTAGTAACGTGATCAAGGCGCTCGTGGAGGGCAAGAAGCACGTGCCGTACCGCGACTCAAAGCTCACGCGCATCCTGCAAGACTCGCTCGGCGGCTCGGCAAAGACGTGCCTCATCCTCGCTGCGTCCTGCAGCTCGTACAACATGCCCGAGACGATCTCGACGCTGCGCTTCGGCTTGCGCGCAAAGGAGATCAAGAACCCAGTCGTGCAGCGGCAGGAGAGCGCGCCGAGCATCGGTCCTGGCGGGATCTTCAAAGAGCTCTATCAGCAAGCCATGGCAGAGCTCGAGGAGAAGAACAAGAAGATAGACGAGCTCCAGCGACTGCTCTCGGCTGTCTACGACGAGACAGCGCAGCAACAAGAGGAGCTCGAGCCTTCAGGCGATGACGATGTCAGCCTTGAGCAGCAGGAGCCAGTGTGGCTGGAAGGAGATGCGGACGCGTGCTGTGCGCCGAGCGACGGCGCGAAGCCAACGAGCCAAGACGAAGGCGGCTTGGCCGCGGACAGTTGCAAGGGCTGCGATGAGAAAGACGATAGCACCAACAAAGACGACGACAGCGACCGAGGAGAGGATGACGAGAGCACGAAAACTCTCGCACTTGCGCTCCAAGAGAAAGACGAGCTGGCACAGCGCATGACGACGCTCGCAGACGAGAACAAGCGACTGTTCCACGTCCTCGAGGCGCTCGAGAGCCAACTCGATCAAGTAGGTGTCGACTTCTCCGAATCTGGACAGCCACTCTTGCGCCTTCGGATGTCGCTATCTGCGGCATCCGAGCTACAGCTACAGTCGAGTGCAGACGCAGTCGAGTCACTAACGCCGCCAGAGCACTTGCCGTCACTCAAGATGTGGCTCCAGAGCGACAAATGGCAACAGGCGCTCGAGCGCGAGCTCATTGAGCCTCGTGACGACGGACAAGCGACAGCTAGTGCAGCGAGTCCTCCGCGAGGCGTGAGTGTCCATCCACTGAGCGTCGAAAGCGACGCTCTCGCTGCGCGCGCGAGTCCGCTCAAACACGAGCTCCTGCTCCACTCAAGCACTCCCTCTGACAGCAGCACCAGTGCAACTGACGATGCGTCTGGGCCTCGCGCACCGTCCCTTTCGTCGCTGCTCCCGTGCGCAGACAACACTGACACGACGCCGTGCGTGCATCGCATTGACGCCGAGGCACTGAGTCGCCAGATCGTCGAGCTCAAGCTCCAGCTCCACTACGTGTCCGAGAGCACGAAGCTCGCGCTCGATGGGGAGACGCACGTCGTCGTGCTCGAGAACGCGAAGCTCAAGACCCGCGTCGACGAGCTCGAGTTCCACGCAAGTCTTGCGACCGTCGCGTGCAACCAGCTCGAGATGAAGCACCGCGCCTGTGAGACGCGCTTGAGCAACCAGGAGACGCACATCGGGTGTCTCCAAAACTCGCTCCAGGAGTACCAAGGGCTCTTCAAGCAGCAGATCATTATGTCGCAGGAGAAGTGCCGCTTACTCACGGACGAGCTCGAGTTCTACAAGAAGCTCGCCAAGTGCAGCCAGCCAAGCAGCATGTGCCCAGGACTGGCATCGCCGCCAAAATCGTCGCCGAGCCCGCGCAAGCACCGCGGAAGCAGCGGTAGCACAGGCTTTGCAGCAGCCGCAGTAGCGTTGCCGGCGCTGTCCAAGCCGAATCCCGTGTCGACCATGCTCTTCCCAGAGCTTGAGCACGAGCTACATGCAAGTAGTGGCAGCAACACAAGCAGTCCCAGCAGCAATCCGTTCGGACTCTGGCGCACGTTTGGGAGTCTATACAAGCCGTCAGCAGGCAAGACAGCGCCAAGTACTGAAGTGGAGATCGAGCTCGCAGAGAAGTCGAGTGCAACGCTCTCAGCTGCATCCGTGTCGCCACTGAGCGTCAAGATGTCGCGACCGATCATCAAACCGATCGGTAGTGCGCCAGCTCCAGCAGCACTTGCGTCTGCAGCGCCACCAGAAGGCAGAGACGGCGCTGATGGCTCGAGCTACTCGCCATGGATCGTCAAGGGCTTTGACAGTGGCATCAACAGCGCCAGTGTCACAAACATGCGCACGCCGCTCATGCAGTCGCGACCAGACGCAACGCTCGACGAGCTCGCTGCGCCAATTGAGATGAGCGAGTAAGTGAACGTGCGTGCGCGAGCGTGCGCGGATCCCACGAGCGGCAGCACAAGCCTGAGCCTGTATCTTTTTTCTTCTTTCGCCTACACGAGTACATTCGGCGCCTAGGAGCTCTCGCTCGTGTCGCGCTCCAGATTTGATTCAAGAGCTTGGTGTAGCCGTTGTGTGCACTGGTGGTGCACAAGGTAGCCGACGTGAGTTCAAGGTCAGGAGGTGCTCGAGTTCGAATATGTCTCGACGCCAAGAAGTGCAGGGTCAACGTCAGCAGTGCCTGAAGCATCAATGAAGGAGATAGTAGGTCCGCCGCCACAGCTTCTGCAAAACAATCGGATGTAACGAGCTCATGACGTCCATCGGCACCGAAGAGTGCGTGATCTACGTCCCGCGCTCTCCATTCAGTACGCTTTATTTTGGTCAGGTCTAGTTTTGGGTAAAATATTTTGGTGTTTTGGGTCATGATTTTCAGCTTAGTTTGGAAGCTCGAATGTAGGAGGAAGCTGATAGCGCTCACATCAGAACGAAGCTCCTGGATGTCTGCTAGACTTTGCACGCGCTCGCTTGATATCTTCTCGATGGCGCCGATGAAGATAGCTAGTGTCGGATGTGGCGGGGGAACTTTTCGTTGAGCTCTTTGTTGAACCGTTTTAGCGGATTGTTCGTCCGCGCGACAGTCTGTTTGTTCTGGCCGAATGCGCTCCACAGCTCTGGTCGGAAGTGGTCGACCCACTGCACTCTGAAGTACGACCAAAATGCAGCCCACTTCGAAAGAGAACACGTGCCGCACTTGGCCGTCACTTGCTCGGACAGTCTTTGCTTTACGTATGTAACTAGCCGAGCGCCGCCCGCTGCGCGGGCGGTTAGTTTGGTTCTGTTGGAGTGTGTGTTTTGCTAAACTTGTTAGATGCGTTTAGTTGAAATTGTGCGTGTTTTGAATCAGTGAACATTTTTATAGGTAAAGCGAGACCGTTTTCCACATGCAGTTTGTTTTTATTTCCTTTTTCTTCTTATATAGTTTTTCTGGAGTTTTGTTGTGTTGTTTGTGCCCCTATCCTACGTTTGTTGTTGTCTTATGCATTCCTATCTGTTTGTTTGTTTTGTTCCTGTGCCTACTTGGTGTCTTTCTTATCTTTTTCTTGCCTTTTTGATCTGTGTCCTACTTGTGTGTTGTCTTGATATGCAGTCTTGTTGAGCTCTTCAGTCGAAGATCTCACGATACACGACGTTCTTCGTGTACACACCTTCGTCGTCTTCTTTCTCTGGGTCAACAACGACGATCTTGATGTTGTTGCGCGATGTCACTCTCGAAAGAGCGACATAGAGCTGGCCGTGGGCAAACACTGGTCGAGGCAAGTACAGTCCCAAGTGGTGCAGCGATTGACCTTGCGCCTTGTTGATCGTCATCGCAAACGCTGGGATGATCGGGAACTGCTTGCGTCGAACTTGGAACGGGAGCTCCTTCTCCTTGCTGATCAGGATGATCCGTGGGATGAAGACCACGTCGCCTTTTCGTGGTCCTGTCATGATCGTTGCCTTGATGCAGTTGTCACGCAGCTCCACAACACGAAGACGTGTGCCGTTGCACAGACCCAAGTTGCTGTTCAGGTTGCGCACCATCATGATCGGAGCGCCAATCTTGAGCGTGATCTTGTGCGGCGGGATCCCGGAGAAGTTGAGCGAGTTCAAGAATTCGGTCTCGTACAAACCTGCTGTCAACTCGTTCTCGTCGTTGATCGAGTCGACAGACAGGTACTCGCGCGCGTCACCGGTCAGTCGCTTGGTCACTTCGTCGTTGATCCGGTGCACGTCTCGGTTCGTCGGACAAAGGATCGCTCGCTCCGCAAAGTACTCGTCGTTCGCCATCTGCTCGTTGACGTCGAGGTACAGGTGGTCGATGAGGTTGCTCAAGTCGTTCTGCACGCGTGAAGGCTGTTCTTCATCGTCTTCATCGTCTTCTGGCTCCGGTTCTGGCTGGTGTGTCGGTTCGTTGATCACCAAGTCTCTCGGCAACTTGATGTAGTCGGATCCGAGCTCAGGATCGCGCTCATGTCGACCTTCGCCGACTTGAAGCAAGTAGTTGGAGAACGCAGCGATGTCAAAGCCCTCTGCGTCGTTCGGAGCCGTGCGTACGCGCATGTTCTCGGTCAGCCGCAACGTCTTGAACTTCGACCAAAGCTCCGATCGCTTCAAGCTTGCGTCGATCGATTCAAAGCGACCGCCTGACTTGACAACTGGCAGGATCTGACGGAAGTCGCCAGACAGCACGACAACTTTGCCGCCGAACGCGTCATTGCTGTCGTGGATGTCTTGCAACATCCTGTCAACAGCTTCAAACGCGAACCGGTTCGTCATCGGTGCTTCGTCCCAGATGATCAACTTCGCGCGCTTGAGCAGTCGTGCGATCTTGGACTGCTTCGAAATCTCGCATGTGCTATCCTTGGTCAGTTCGAGCGGGATCTTGAACGTCGAGTGTGCTGTTCGACCGCCGGTAAGCAGCAGCGCTGCGATGCCACTTGAGGCAACGGCCAAAGCGATCTTGTTCTCGATGCGCACTGTCGCTAGGATCTGCTCGAGCAAGAACGACTTGCCAGTGCCGCCTGGACCGTCGAGGAAGAACAGCTTCTGTTCTGGAGCGTTACTGTTCACTGCGTTGACGACTTGATCGAAGACAAACTGCTGATCGCGGTTCATCGGGCTGTCGACAGTGCGCGCGACAATGCTTTCGAGCAACTCTCTTGGGTACGCGTTCCTCTCTTCGTCTTCCAGCTCGGTGCTCGCGAGACGCTCATGTAACTCGACGCTGAACTGACTCAGCTGCGTCATGTCGGCGAACTTGGACAGATCTTGACCGTTTGCTTGAAGCAACTTGTCGATGCTCACCAAAGTCTTGAGCTGAACGAACTCATCCTCTGCGTCGACGTTGTGCTGACGCTGGTAGTCCTTCGACAGGTCGTCGCGGAATGCCGTCCACAGTGCTTCGACATCACTTGGTTGCGAGTACGCCAAGATCGTTGCAAACAGCACGCGCAGTTGGTACGGCATCTGGAACGTCGCTGCTTCAGACATGCACAGGTGCCACTCGTTGTCGTCTTCGAGGAACCCTGCTGCCTTGGCTGCGGCCTTGAACGTCGCGTGCTCGACCCCTTCCACGGTGCGCAAGGCTTCGTACGATGTCGGTCCCTTGATGTGGTTGAGCAACAGCCGCAAGTAGAACCGTTCTTCCTGGTGCGGTGAGCAGTGCACCATGCGTCCAATCGATGCGACGCGAACCTTGTACCGAATCCAGCGCTTGTTCTTCTGGTCCCATCGGTACTTCTTCGGAATGTCTTGGTACAACATCGTTCCTGCGAGGTCGGGCTCTTCAGCACTGATCTGGAAGAACGCTATCAACTGGCTCCTCTCCCCCGCTGCGATACGCGCTTGGATGTCGCTTGTCGTGTCGAACGTGATCGAGCTCTCGCCAGGAAGGTGCACTGGCAAGTACACAACCGAGTGTGACTTTGCTTGCGTCGGGAAGTCAAACAGTCGCTGACACGCTTCGACCGGAGAGATGTACCGCGCTTGGATGTACCGCTCGACTTCGTTCGGGTTGCGCGCGCGTTGACGGTCTGCAATCGACATCGACGTCTTGTCTGCACCCTTGTACACGTACTTGTAGACGTACTTGACCGCCTTGATCGAAGAGCAGACCTCGATGTTCATGTGGCAGTTGTACTTCTGCGTCAAGTACGGGTTGTACGGAACGACGAACTGGTTGAGCGTCGCGTTGTCCCAGTCCTTGCCGTTGTGCTTCAAACGTCCTGCCGGTCGCTCGCGACGCATGTACACTGGGTACCCGTCGTTTCCAACGCGCGTCACCGAAGCGAACGCCTTCGGGAACTTCTTGCTGCACTTGCCGTCCTTCATGC
This sequence comes from Pythium guiyangense, assembly GCA_003730235.1. NCBI lineage: Eukaryota > Oomycota > Peronosporomycetes > Pythiales > Pythiaceae > Pythium > Pythium guiyangense. The sequence goes on along the minus strand of QXDM01000046.1, from coordinate 427,564 downwards.
ACGGTGAGCTGGCGTTCGCTGTACCACACGGACCGTGCATCATGCACGTGATCACTGTCTCGTACAGAAGCGGATTCTTGTCTGGATCTGGGAGCTCGGCAGACACCAACTTGTTGATGCGAGCCACCGAACGTGGCTTGCCGTCGTCGTGCAGGATCATCAAAATGTGCGCGTGCGGAAGACCGCGCTTCTGGAACTCGATCACGTAAATGCGCGCGACTTGAACTCCGAGTGCGCCTTCGTCCAAGTCCTTGAGCAGTGCTTGAAGCTTCTGTTGCCACACGCGGCTCACGACGTCTGGGCGGTCCGTCGCAGTCTGTCCTGGCAGGAGATTGTCCGCGATCTCCGGCCACTTCGGGTTGCACGTCATGGTGACGAACAAATCCGGCTTCCCGAACTCGCGCACGATCGCCATCGAGTCTTGGAACTGCTGGTACATATACCGAGGACTTCCTGTGAAGCTCGCTGGAAGAATGACGCGCTTGCCGATGTTCTGCGCAACTGCAGAGACTTCGACCTCGATGCGCTGTTCTCCGAGCTCTGGAATGTTGTACACGTTCACGTTCTCGTTCATCAACGCGTCACGGACTCCGGAGAACGTCTCGCGCCGGTACTTCTTCTGCAAGTCGTCGCTCTGGATGTACCGAAGCCGTTCTTGCTCGCACTTGGCCCACTGATCGACGACGTACTGCTGGAAGAGGCGACAACCGCGGTGGAGTAAACCTGGATCGTCGTGACGCTCATGCAGTCGGTACGCGACGAACTCGCGAAGAGACATCGCGGTCTTGCCTCGAACCGTCACGCCTTCGACGTACGGAGTCGTAAACGTCCAACCGAGCTCGCCGTACGGGAACAGAAGCGGGTACTGCAACGGATCGTACTCTTGGTGCGTCTCCCACAGCCGAAACAGTCTTCCGTTGCTGCGTGTACAAAGAAGAAGATCGCGGTGTTGTGCACCGTTGCCGTCCTCGACCATCACTGCTGCAACCTCGGACGCGGTCGGAACGTTGTGCGTACGCGGATCGTCGGTTGGTAGCGCGTGCAACCGAAGCTGCATGTTGATGTCGGGGATCTGGATTGCTTCTTCATCGTCTTCGCCCTTTTCTTCTTCGTCTCGCTCAAGTTGCCGTTGAGCAAGTGCTCGCTCGCGAGCAGCAAGTCGTTCTTGTCGGATGATCTGTCCGGCGTTCAAGAACTTGCGCGCAAACGGGTTGTGGTCTTCCATCACGCTCTCGATCGTTGCCAATGTTGCTGGATCAAGTCCGTCAGCCATTCGCATGCGGTGTTGCACACGAACGTCCATGTCTGGATCGGCGATGTAGATCTGAGCAAAGACCGGCTTTTTTCCTGGTGGAGGAAGCAAAGATCCCAAAAGGTGACACAGAGCGCCTTGAACACGGAACGTGTAGATGCCGTTCGTGCCTGCGACGTCTTCGTCGACGCTCAACCTCTTTGTTTCGGATGCCCCGAGTGACGTGAACGCGAAGACGTTGTTGTACACGCGGATGTTGTTCTTGAACTCGCGCATGTCGAACAGGCGACGAAGAGCAGCTGGAGGTTGGCGAAATGGCGGCAAGTGAACCCTTCCACTGAGGCAGCACTTGTTCGCCGTCTCGCTTTCGAGCTTCCACGCGTTGCAGGTCGGACAGACGTCTCGCTTCATCTTGACAACGTGTCGCCCGTCGACGACGTTCGCGCCAGTCACCAGCTCCGGCGTAAAGTCGCTGTGGTGCGCAAACGCTTTGCCGAGCTGTCTGGTCCGGCTTCTGAAATGAATGCGCTGGAGGTTGGTTTCACGCGCGTCGCCGTTCGCCATCGCTGCACGCCGATCTGCATGCTGCTGGCTGTTACGTTCGCGATACGCAATTAGGTCACCTTCATCCATCCCTTCGCGGCGCTCTTGCTCACGTTGTCGTTGAGAAGCGCGAACAGTCTCGCGTTCGGCTTCCGTCATCCCGTCGCGGCGTTCTTGCTCACGCTCGCGCTGATTAGCGCGAACGTTGTCGCGGTCGGTCGCCGACATTTCACTGCGCCGCTCTTGCTCAATGGATCTTTGAGAAGCGCGATGTGAGGCGCGCTCTTCCTCCGCCATCCCTCCACGCCTAGCTCGCTCACGCTCTCTGTTGATCTCGCGATCAATCTCGCGCTCCAACGACGACTGCCGTGCCCGTCGTTCACGCTGCTGTCGTCTCGCGACTTCTCGAACTTGTTCGATGTCGCGTTCGCGCGCTCGAGCACGCGATGCAGCTTTGCGCAGACGATCTGCCTCACGTCTGGCGATCACAGTCTGGTCTGCCGCTTCGTGCACCGCATCTCGCACTTCTGGAACAGTAACCGTGCTGACGTCTTGGTCACGTCCGTTGCCGAGTTGTTCTCTCGGTTCTTGAACAGCGACGGGCAGAGTTGTATTCAACAATGTTTGTTTTGATTGGGTTAGTTACTTAGTTTTTACACACCAAAACTAATTAGTTGTACATTAACCGTACCTTGTTGCTCCGCCATCCGCTTCAAAAATCGCGATCTTGCGGATCGTAGCGCCTGCAGTCGCTTTTTCCGGGCGGCCGGAGTTTCGTCAGGAGGCTCTCGATACGCATCTTCGACCTCTTGGAGGGTCTCGAACTTTTTTCGTTTAGGTGGCATGACTAACAAACGGAAAACAGATACGTTGAGAGCAATAATACACACAAAGTACGCGTTAGACCATCAATTATGGTGAAATCTAAGTGCGGAAGCAAATATTTAGACTCATAACTACCCACAAATATCGAAATATGCAGTGTGCACACTACACAAACTAAATTCTAAGCACTCACAGTCATGCCACAGTGTGTTTGTGTGTGTTGTTAGTCCAAACGTACCTTGAAAACGCACCTTTAAGGGTCTTGCGGTCTAAAAGTGAGAAATTGATAGTTAAATACACTTGCATACACACTTGCGTGCGCGCACAGGCATACAAACTATCAATAACCCACAATTAGACCGTGGGTCTTGAATTTAAAGTCTTGGCTAACATGCAACATGCAAGCTAATAGGGCCACCCCCCTATACTCCACAGTTGGCGTTCGTCTTCTCAATCAAGCGATCACTTTCCGACCGACTCTGGTACACTGTACCGTCGACATCGGCCGTACTCATTGCCAGAGGGCTCGTCGCAAATTCCGACTACAGGCGCCGTGCTAGTATAGTGTTGGACGGCGGCGGGTGCCGGCTGCAACCTTTTTTATCCGTATTTTGTAGACTGAGATAACATTCTGTACGGATATAAGTGAGAAATGTCCGTACAAAATGCGTTACTCAGATACGGAAGGTAACGGCTCCTGCTGTGCTGCTGTCAAGGGTGTACTCTGGCACTCTGGGCAGCAATGTGTCTGCCTCGCGCTGTGTGGGCGTGGCGTGCTGGCGTTCCACTACAGCAGACACATGCTCCCATGCAAAATGTTCCCACTCACTTTGCATGGCTCATACATATCCCTTTAGGCCCACAACAATCGCCTCGGCGCCCTGGTGGTACCAGTTATCCGCACCAGGAGGAACTCCCGAAACCGTTATATTACGCCTTAGCAACATATAAGCACATGCACATATGCAGAATACACGTATGCATACACACACAAACGCACTGCAGCAGACGCACACACATGCACATGCAGTCGCGACGCGCACCCGTGCTCGCTCTCGCTTCCGCTCGGTCGACGCTCGTTTGCATTGTGAGCGTGTTTGAAAAGCGAGCGCGTGAATGCGTGTGTGTCCCGAAATCAGGGAGAGGACGATCGCCACCACCACCAGCAGAAACAGGAACCACAACGAGCAGCAGTAGCAATCGAGCTGCGTCAGTCGCTCCGACAGCGACTGCGAATGGTGAGACGATCGAGTTCACGGTCTCATTCGTTGAGATCTACATGGAGCAGATCCGCGACTTGCTCGCACCGAGCGGCAACGGTACCCCCGCAGCCACTGCTGCTGCTGCAGGCGGACTCAAGATCCGCGAGAACGCGCAGCGAGGCATCTTCATCGAAGACATGACGCAAGTGACAACAGCGAGCGAGCACGCGACGATGGAGCTCGTGAAAGCGGGTATCCTCAACCGCGCCGTGTCGTCCACGCGCATGAACAAGGACTCGAGTCGGAGCCACAGCATCTTGATCATCACGTGCACGCGCAAGTCGCTCAAGCACACGGTGATCAAGCGCTCGAGCATGTACATTGTCGACTTGGCCGGCTCGGAGTTTGTCAACAAGACGAACGCTGCAGGGAAGGTCCTGCAAGAGGCCAAAGCGATCAACAAGTCCCTCTCGGCGCTTAGTAACGTGATCAAGGCGCTCGTGGAGGGCAAGAAGCACGTGCCGTACCGCGACTCAAAGCTCACGCGCATCCTGCAAGACTCGCTCGGCGGCTCGGCAAAGACGTGCCTCATCCTCGCTGCGTCCTGCAGCTCGTACAACATGCCCGAGACGATCTCGACGCTGCGCTTCGGCTTGCGCGCAAAGGAGATCAAGAACCCAGTCGTGCAGCGGCAGGAGAGCGCGCCGAGCATCGGTCCTGGCGGGATCTTCAAAGAGCTCTATCAGCAAGCCATGGCAGAGCTCGAGGAGAAGAACAAGAAGATAGACGAGCTCCAGCGACTGCTCTCGGCTGTCTACGACGAGACAGCGCAGCAACAAGAGGAGCTCGAGCCTTCAGGCGATGACGATGTCAGCCTTGAGCAGCAGGAGCCAGTGTGGCTGGAAGGAGATGCGGACGCGTGCTGTGCGCCGAGCGACGGCGCGAAGCCAACGAGCCAAGACGAAGGCGGCTTGGCCGCGGACAGTTGCAAGGGCTGCGATGAGAAAGACGATAGCACCAACAAAGACGACGACAGCGACCGAGGAGAGGATGACGAGAGCACGAAAACTCTCGCACTTGCGCTCCAAGAGAAAGACGAGCTGGCACAGCGCATGACGACGCTCGCAGACGAGAACAAGCGACTGTTCCACGTCCTCGAGGCGCTCGAGAGCCAACTCGATCAAGTAGGTGTCGACTTCTCCGAATCTGGACAGCCACTCTTGCGCCTTCGGATGTCGCTATCTGCGGCATCCGAGCTACAGCTACAGTCGAGTGCAGACGCAGTCGAGTCACTAACGCCGCCAGAGCACTTGCCGTCACTCAAGATGTGGCTCCAGAGCGACAAATGGCAACAGGCGCTCGAGCGCGAGCTCATTGAGCCTCGTGACGACGGACAAGCGACAGCTAGTGCAGCGAGTCCTCCGCGAGGCGTGAGTGTCCATCCACTGAGCGTCGAAAGCGACGCTCTCGCTGCGCGCGCGAGTCCGCTCAAACACGAGCTCCTGCTCCACTCAAGCACTCCCTCTGACAGCAGCACCAGTGCAACTGACGATGCGTCTGGGCCTCGCGCACCGTCCCTTTCGTCGCTGCTCCCGTGCGCAGACAACACTGACACGACGCCGTGCGTGCATCGCATTGACGCCGAGGCACTGAGTCGCCAGATCGTCGAGCTCAAGCTCCAGCTCCACTACGTGTCCGAGAGCACGAAGCTCGCGCTCGATGGGGAGACGCACGTCGTCGTGCTCGAGAACGCGAAGCTCAAGACCCGCGTCGACGAGCTCGAGTTCCACGCAAGTCTTGCGACCGTCGCGTGCAACCAGCTCGAGATGAAGCACCGCGCCTGTGAGACGCGCTTGAGCAACCAGGAGACGCACATCGGGTGTCTCCAAAACTCGCTCCAGGAGTACCAAGGGCTCTTCAAGCAGCAGATCATTATGTCGCAGGAGAAGTGCCGCTTACTCACGGACGAGCTCGAGTTCTACAAGAAGCTCGCCAAGTGCAGCCAGCCAAGCAGCATGTGCCCAGGACTGGCATCGCCGCCAAAATCGTCGCCGAGCCCGCGCAAGCACCGCGGAAGCAGCGGTAGCACAGGCTTTGCAGCAGCCGCAGTAGCGTTGCCGGCGCTGTCCAAGCCGAATCCCGTGTCGACCATGCTCTTCCCAGAGCTTGAGCACGAGCTACATGCAAGTAGTGGCAGCAACACAAGCAGTCCCAGCAGCAATCCGTTCGGACTCTGGCGCACGTTTGGGAGTCTATACAAGCCGTCAGCAGGCAAGACAGCGCCAAGTACTGAAGTGGAGATCGAGCTCGCAGAGAAGTCGAGTGCAACGCTCTCAGCTGCATCCGTGTCGCCACTGAGCGTCAAGATGTCGCGACCGATCATCAAACCGATCGGTAGTGCGCCAGCTCCAGCAGCACTTGCGTCTGCAGCGCCACCAGAAGGCAGAGACGGCGCTGATGGCTCGAGCTACTCGCCATGGATCGTCAAGGGCTTTGACAGTGGCATCAACAGCGCCAGTGTCACAAACATGCGCACGCCGCTCATGCAGTCGCGACCAGACGCAACGCTCGACGAGCTCGCTGCGCCAATTGAGATGAGCGAGTAAGTGAACGTGCGTGCGCGAGCGTGCGCGGATCCCACGAGCGGCAGCACAAGCCTGAGCCTGTATCTTTTTTCTTCTTTCGCCTACACGAGTACATTCGGCGCCTAGGAGCTCTCGCTCGTGTCGCGCTCCAGATTTGATTCAAGAGCTTGGTGTAGCCGTTGTGTGCACTGGTGGTGCACAAGGTAGCCGACGTGAGTTCAAGGTCAGGAGGTGCTCGAGTTCGAATATGTCTCGACGCCAAGAAGTGCAGGGTCAACGTCAGCAGTGCCTGAAGCATCAATGAAGGAGATAGTAGGTCCGCCGCCACAGCTTCTGCAAAACAATCGGATGTAACGAGCTCATGACGTCCATCGGCACCGAAGAGTGCGTGATCTACGTCCCGCGCTCTCCATTCAGTACGCTTTATTTTGGTCAGGTCTAGTTTTGGGTAAAATATTTTGGTGTTTTGGGTCATGATTTTCAGCTTAGTTTGGAAGCTCGAATGTAGGAGGAAGCTGATAGCGCTCACATCAGAACGAAGCTCCTGGATGTCTGCTAGACTTTGCACGCGCTCGCTTGATATCTTCTCGATGGCGCCGATGAAGATAGCTAGTGTCGGATGTGGCGGGGGAACTTTTCGTTGAGCTCTTTGTTGAACCGTTTTAGCGGATTGTTCGTCCGCGCGACAGTCTGTTTGTTCTGGCCGAATGCGCTCCACAGCTCTGGTCGGAAGTGGTCGACCCACTGCACTCTGAAGTACGACCAAAATGCAGCCCACTTCGAAAGAGAACACGTGCCGCACTTGGCCGTCACTTGCTCGGACAGTCTTTGCTTTACGTATGTAATGCCTCTCTCACAAACGAGCTCAGGAGGGACGACGGCGAGTAAATCCAAGGAGCCAGGAGCCATCGCAACAGCGATCTCGCATACAGGAAGCCTGAGCTTTCTCATGCGCCAATAGAGTGCCTGTTTCCAGTAAAAAGAACAGCCACTCACACATCACCAAAGTGCTCAACTAGAGCCGCTTCAAAGTCACAAATGATAGTTGCAGGACAGCAGCATGCGGCCAGCGCACTGTGATGCAAAGTTCATAATGTTGCGATACATGAATGTTGTCTTTGAGGTGCAACGTACAAAAAGAACTGGTAGGGATAAGTCAGACGCTTGATCGTGCACCATGAGCACAACGCACTGAGTGAAAGGGCGTAGGACGCATTTGATCAAGCCGTCGATAAAGAGAGACGTTCCGTTGTACTTCGGCTTGTCTATCTAAAGTGGATGCCCCACCGGACCATGCGTTCGATGGTCGCTTGGTCACCACGGACTGAGGAGTACGCGTTGTGAAACCGAAAGAACGGCAATGTAGATGAGCGAACGAGAGACAAAGGTGGCTTTTCAATCTGACCCAAAATCGTAGCTCCAAAGCGCAGCTGTCGAGCGCGGTACACTCGCTGCTTGGTATGGAGCATTGTCAGACCATGTACTGCAAGCGCAGATTCCTTAGGGAAGAACTCCTCTCGCACAGTCTCCCACATACTCTCATCAGAGAGCGTGAGATCCTCGATCGAGATTTTGTCGACGCGTCGTTTCATCTCTTCCTCTTTGTCGATGACCCTTTCTTGCGCGGCTAGCTGATCGGATCGGCATATGTGTTGAGCACGTGTACTTCAACAGACTTGCAGAGAAGTCAACGCGCCCTTTACACTTCGCGCGTCTGTAGAAGCTGCATAAGTAGGAGACTTTGTGCATTGACGAGGCAAAACGGGTGTATTGAAAGCCGCTGAGCTGAATGACTGTGGCGTGCTTCGTTCTCTTGACCTCTTGTACTTCTACAGAGCATGGCCGCTCGCTTATCATCTCTGGGCCTTCACTAGTCTCGTCGTGCTTGCTGTCTATCGCGCATACGCGCAAACATGACGATGCTAGTTCGACCCAGTCGTCATCGTCGAACGAGAGCGCACTGTCGTCGCTAGATCCGTGACTGTTGCGCAATGCTCCTTCACGCGCGTGATCGATGCGGCGGCTCGAAGCAAGGTACGAGACTAACGTCGGCGGTTCATCGAGACGTGGTTGGTCGCTCGAAAGTGCGTGCCGACCACTAGCCGGAGCTGACAAAACACCACGCTCCATCTCGCCATGTGTGGACGACACGTCAGTTGTCGCATCCCTGTCTATTTGAGACCGTCACACTATGCTGCGGCTGTGAGTTGCAGCCGACAACTGTTGCGTCGTAGCAATGCGTGCTAGAGCGAGCGCGTTTTACTCGCTTGACTCCATGCGAGCTCGAGGGTTGGTCGCAATGAGCCGAAGGAGCTCGAGCTCGGTGCTCGTCACGATAGCGTGCACCGCCATGTTGGCGCGGACGGCAGCGATACGCTTCGCGGGGACTGTTGACACCATTCGAACGTGAGCGGCAATTGCCACGTGTCGAAGGAGAGCGAGAACGTTCAGTGTCATCAGCACTTGCGCTGACAAGTTTACCTGGTCTTGCGATGGCGCCACCTTGTAGGATCACACACAAAAACGACAACTAGAGCTGCTACGATCGCCGCGACCACCACAACCGCGATTGTCACGACCATGCTCCCCGCGCGCAATGCCTTGGCCACGATCAATCCCTTCGCGAGCGGCGCCACGATCGCCGTGGTCACTACCGAGAACGCCATCAGCACGACCACGATCAGTGTAAGAGCGAGAGCGAGAGCTCCCATGATCACCATGATCATCACGAGCAGGATCGCCACAAACAGAGCCGTGATCACCACGAGCGCGAGCAGGATCTCTAAGAGCGCAAGCACGATCGTCATGAGCGCCACGAACAGAGCAATGATCACCACGTGCGCGAGCAGGATCTTCAAGTGCACGAACATGACCCGAGAGAGAGCGAGAGCGTGTACGGCCACGATCACCACGAGCTCGAGTTCGGGCAAAATTGGGAGCGATGACAGCCTCGCGCACTAAGACGAATATGATCGCCAGCTGTGCGAGCATGAGCAGAGGAAGAGATCATGTCGGCAGTGGGGTTCTTCGTCTCGGCGTGAAGCAAAAGCAGTGAGTGGCCGTTAGCAAGTTTGACCTAACCAAATCCTAGGCCAGGTCTGTTCTTGCAAAAAATTCATGGCCGAAAGCAAGACCTAGCCGACAATTGACCCATTTTCAAATCTTCCCACACTTTGAGATGGAGCTGCAGAGAGGTAGATTGCGAAACGGTGCAAATACCAGTCAGGTCTTGTTTTTGGGTCATCTGGGGTCTTGCTTTTGGGTCAAGTAGTGAGGAAAACGAGGGAGCGAAGTCAAAGCAGACATGAGTGGCCTCCAAGCACAGCGAGTGGCATGACTCATGACTGCGTAGGCGGGCCCAGCGACCAAGGTTTACCGAACGGTGAACGCAGCACCCGTCTAGGAGGTTGGTTTTCCTCTTTCCCGAGCACCAAAGTCCGAAGGACCGAGAGTGGAGACACCCGTACTTTTTCCTATAACAAGACAAGACCTGCATTTGACCATGAAAAAGCTTACCTTCACATCTAGTTAGTGTCAATAGGGTAAACGATCAGTACGTTTGGATATACCGACCTTTGACAATATGATATAATTGTCAAGCAAGTTTAAGCAGGCCCAAAGTTGGGCAATTGCTGCATTCAGCGCGACCACTGCAAACGCGGGCAGGCGCACGAGGAGAAGTAGCACATGGAGGCGTATTGTGGATGAGACGCGAGATGCAGCATCTTGGCAGCAACGACGACACACACACTAGCAAGCTCAGTGTTCACACGACACGTCCAACTCAGCTGGCGATGCCACTAGCGCAACGCAAGCCGCACCTAGAAGCCAGAGCCGTGGTGTGAAGCGGTTTGATATGTTCACCGAAGTTCCGACGTATGACCAGCGAGCGCGAAAGGTCCGCACAGCAAAGAGCAGCAGAGGGGGGGGGGCTACCACAAACCAAACTCCCGGAAATTGCGCTACCAAAAGTAACGAGCACCTGTGCGAGACAGCAAGCGCGACTAGCGCTATATCATCGTTGCACTTAGGCGGCTCGATTTCCAGAAGTTTGTGAAGGGCTCGAGCTACAGAGCGCCACAGACGTCCTGGCAGCCGAAGCCGATGACCGAGCGTGCAAGTGATTTGGCTTGGCTTAAGAGGACCCCGTTGCTGTCTAAAAAGACAGCAAGGAAGTACAGAGGACAGTAACACAGACCAAGTCTTTGAAAATTAGGGCTTAAGCAGCGAAAGTAGCAACTACGACACAACATAGTGACCTACGCAGCTTAGCCGGCGACAGTGACGCAGATCGAGCATACGCAGAACCCGAGCAGCATACGCCAACCTGACTTGGAAGCCTTCGGTGTCTCGTGGATCACTGCGCGAAATCCTGACTCGGGATGTTCTACCCAAAGAGCAACCGTGGTGTTCGGCTGAAGTGCGAGAACCGCTTGCAGTGTATCGACGGGCTTCAGCTCAAGACCGGGCCACTTGGATACACCGTATACACTTCGCAGCTCATCCCGCGACTTGATTGCGGAGTACGCTGGAGTTCTCACGAACGACGACTATCGCAGCGACACCACTCTGCGCGAGTACGCGATCGTGCTGACGGTGCAGTTTGTGAGCAAGGAGCAGATTTACATCGACACATCAGGGAGATAGAACATCGCTGGCTACATCAATCACTCGTGCTACCAGAAGAACACGTTTCTCGAGGTCCAGAATCGGCACTTCTTGACAATCATCGTTTGAGCAGTATGAGACATCCCAGCCGGGTCAGAGGTGACTGTTGTGTACGGTGACTTGAAGTCCAAGTGTCTTTGTAAATCATCAACTGCCGCGATGTGATAGTAGGAGGTAACTGGTGTGCTACTAGGTGTCGTGAACTAAATATAATGAGTGATTGGTGTGATGATGCGGTTTGCAAATCCCGGGCGGATCTGGGTTGCTCACCGACTCTGGTGCGCAAAGAGCGAGCTTGGAGGCGTGGGACCTGGTGGCCTTGAGCGGTCCTGGGCCGCCTTCACCCGTTGTCTAGGGGTACGGAGTTCGAGCCAAGGGGTGAAACTCTGTATGGACCCAGCTGGTCAATACCTCACACAGTGTACCCTTGATCGTTAGTTTGATCTGAGCAATACATAGTCGAAGTTGGTCGGCGCGCTGGCGAGCTGTTTGTACGGCCTTGGCAACGCGAAACGGACGAGTAAGCGCTAGGGGTGATTTGCGTTTGCAATGATTTGATCGATACCGTGCGGGCGATATCTCTTGTTCCTCCAGGTGCGTCGCCTGGCACAATCTGGGTGTCACGTCAAGTCCGGGCACACCACTTACGCTTCCGCAAGTGCCCTCCTTTAGCAACTAGTCGAGCTGCAGACGTTGTGCCGAATGTAGTGGTCGTCGCTGTCAGTATCCTCTGGAATGGTCGAGCCGATGGTTGTAGGCGAGACTTGCGCAGGAGCTGGCAAATTGGAGAGTTGAATGATACGAACATTAAGATATGCAGGCGGCCTATTTTGACTTGCTTTCACTATGGTGCGACAGCTTGAGTGGCTTAGCACGCGCGCTGGCACTCCTCGACACGAAAGTCTACTCGCTTGTGGCTCCAGTGTGCCGACGCTCGTGGGTGCGGTGGACATCATCGGAGATGCAAGAGAGCTGGCGAGAAAAGTCCGGGCGCGTAGATACACTGTCCACTTCTGTGGCACCAAAACGAGACCCAGGTTCGGGTCGGAACCCAAAGTGGAACCCAGACCCAAATTAGTGGAACCTGGACTGGTTTGGGCAACTGGAGCTTCCCGGGCAGTTCTTAGAATCTTCTTGTGGCCGGATACACGCGCACTCATCCAATCATGATGATTGTGCTCCACCTTATTTGAGCAACTAGTCGCCCAGGTTCGTGGCCCTGAAGCAACATTGTGCCAAAAGCGAGAGTCTGGATGACGGCTGATGATCTGGACTCGCATTGACCGTGACAGCAATCGACGTGATGGCCGAGAGCGTGCGCGCCCCGTCTCACGAGAGACCTTCTCATAATGGTCAACTCACACTCATCGATCATAAATACTGCGGATAAGATACCAAGTTCAAAGTCACTCTATGTTGCACCACATTCCATTGCAAAACATCGTCTTGAAGCGCCATGGCTATTGCGTCTGTGATAGAACACGGATGGGCGTCAATCATGTCGGCGAGCTGGCCTTGGACTGCAGTACTAGTGTCTGTAGGACAGGCATCATGCGAGCAAACAGGCAGTTCACATGGTTGAACGCGACACTGCGCCATGGACCACCACGCGGCGGGCGGCACACTGACCTACTATATGACCTTGGGTAAGCCTCGGGCCAAGACCGATGTGTCCATCAAGACCCTCGGTATCGATAGCACACTCTACTGGCTAGTCGTGGTTGAAAACCGCCTGAGCAACATAAACGGATGTCGACACGGACTTGTACTGTTCGCCAATGCTTGTATCATCGTGTGTGATGCAGTGTTTGGATCATTTTCATAGAAGAATACGAGCAGTCAACAAGTGTCCAAAGAGTCATGAAGATCTTAGCGAAGGCTGGAGAGAGTAGGTTCACGACAAATGCAAGACAAACAAGGAGCCGAGCGACGTTAGAGCCACGCAGCACCGTGCAGTACATTGTCGCATCACACCACACATCAGTATTTTGTCAAGCAACGCGTCGCCCCGTTACAGAGAGAGTACTCCTGTACCACTTCACGAAGTCCATGTCGTAGAAGTGGCAGGAGAAGTACGACGACAGTGGACTCGACGCCGAAGTCCTGACGAAAAGGCGTCATACTTTGCGCGTACCTAGGGCTGAAAACTCTTCATTTCCGTTTGCGGCCTCACCGTATACGAATCCGCCGCAAATAGAGAGATAATCATCGTCGAGAGCCGCAGAACCGGCAAAAACAGTCGTCACGGACTGTCAACCCTAGCAAGGGTTGCGATCCTCCCTCCACGTAGACGAGAGCAAGAGAAGTATAGTACTTCTGTCATCAAGCATGCGAAATGTCAATCTAAGGTACAACAACCTTTACTGCAGACGCTATCTGCGTCCACTGATTTTTTCATTAATCTCCCTGATCATGGCTATTTTCGCGTATTAATGTCATTAGTTTACGGAACTCAACGTGGTAACACTGCACAAGTTTCTTCATTTATATTCAAACTCTAGGTAAATATTAAGTTACTCGTCTTGGTATTTTTTGGAATTTGCTCTAAAGACCAATATATATATATGCATTTGTCGACGACAACGTTTAAACCACTCAAAGCAGATGTGCCGGTAAAGGCAGCAAATACGGCCTCAGTCAACGCGTACCTACTGATATCCCGCTGTAAGGTGGTATTCTCAAACGACGGAATATTGTACACCCACCCACAATCAGTATAATATGTAAATGAATAACGAAGTCTCTGCGTTCAGCGATTATTTTCCCTAACCACCTGAAAACACTCAGACATAACACGTACGACGTAGTACTACTACTTACGTTCACTTGTTTTGAAAATATCGATATGAGTGGAATGGTCAGTAGAATATAAGAATATAGGTATTATATATATCCTAATACAGACAAACCAATTTGTCTGTCTTAGGATATAGTTTGATTGGATTTCGTGCTCGTTTTGTGTGTTTTAGGCAAGTTGCTTGTACACTGCTCCCCGCCTTATCGAAGATTCAAATTTGATTCGATTTCAAAGGCTACGAAGAAAAATTCCTAGATTTATTTACATATTAAGGTTACGTAATAGTGTTTCAAATATTTTAAAACTTTGAAATATATTCCCTGGTGGTGTGTAATTGATCTGCAATTTGTATTGTTCGAGGCACGTTGTTTGTACAAAATTCGCAACTCAATTGGCCGTGTTCGATGACAAGATTATAGCTAATTAATCTAAACATAGGCGCTATTTTGTACTCGAACGCCCTGTTGTATCAACTAAGATAATGCCTATTATCATAGTTGACAAAACGCCAATCTTAGATATTTTTTTCTTTGAGAGGTAATTGGTATGCATTCAATTGAGATGTTGTGAAGTAAAAAGTTTGTGACATCGAACACGTGCCTTCTTTGCATGAATTTACTTAAACAGGTTTGTTTAAGGTAGATACAAAATAATGTCCACGAATATAATCCATGGACTGCATAGTACTGTTACGAACTTCAATAACTACCTATGGGCATAGCTTCTCAAAGTTTTCAAATTTGTTGAGGTCAATAGCTGGTGGCAAGGAAAGCAAAATTTGACATCCTGGTAGTGTAGACCTGGGTGTCATAGTGACGAAGAGTCCAATAGATACTGGATCTATACTGTAGGACTCGCCTTGCCTAAAGTACTGCTGGGCTGGATGGTGGCAAGACGTATTCATTTTTTAACGTACTTCGAACTTCTATCGAACGCGGTCTTTAATTCTTATGTTAATAAAGTTCCAACATTTGTCATTTTTGAAATATATTCCTGTATGTCAATCAAAACCTACTGATACTTTGAAGTGCACTTACACTATGAGTGCGGCACCGTAGTCAGTCGCACTGGTGTCGCCTTAAATCGGCGATGGCGAAGGTGCCTTTGGCTATAGGGACTGGTTTGTGCTTGGTCTATTGAGAGTTGAGAGGGGTGTTGTTCTTGGAGGTACTCGCCACTTTTTGTGGTCAGCACAAAAATCGAAACAAAGAATATAGTATTGACGTGACTATATTATTGATAAATAAATGAATTGTTTATCATTTTGGACAATAGAAATTGGCTTGTGATTGTGATCGGCAAACACAAGCGCACAAATCAACGCAACACATCAGCCAGAAGAGCAGCAGCAGCAGTCGCCATGGTCGTCGTCACGCCCGCACAGCTCGAGGAGAAGATCAAGCAGGTGCGTGCGTGCGTGCGTCATCTGTATGTGATGCTTGGCGTGCAGGCAAGAGGCGCCGTTTTGTGCAAGCGCACTGACGTGCTATTGGATATGTGCAGGAGCTCGGCGCGGTGCACGTCGAAGCAGAGGACCTCTCGGACGGCTGCGGGAGCAAGTTCAGTCTCATTGTCGTCCACGATGGCTTTGAAGGTGCGTACGTGTGATTGTATCCATAAGCTGCGTGTGTGTGCGCGTGTGCTCATGCTGCATGTGCTGCGCGAATGCAGGCCAGTCGCTGCTCGAGCGCCAGCGCCGAGTGAACGACG
The DNA here is from genome assembly GCA_003730235.1 of Pythium guiyangense. Lineage (NCBI taxonomy): Eukaryota > Oomycota > Peronosporomycetes > Pythiales > Pythiaceae > Pythium > Pythium guiyangense. The sequence goes on along the minus strand of QXDM01000046.1, from coordinate 411,982 downwards.
TGCTCAAGGTCGAGATGACGCGCATCCACGCGCTGCAGATGAAGACGTGGACGCGCGCGCAGTACGAGCAAAAGACGCAGAAGACACTGCCTGCCACGAGCCAGTCGGCTGGCGAGAACTAGCCACTGGGCATGGCCACTGACCCACAGACGCACGTAGGCGAGCTGAGGAGGATCGGGTCTTGTCGCCTTCAAGCCATGGTGCAGTCGACAGCAACGCCTCAAGGGAGGCGAAGAAGGCACGAGACGAGGACCCACCGTGCGAAATAGGAACTACGTGCATTGCCTACAGGTCTCACTCGTGACAGCACTCTGGCTCGCTCTCTCGCTAGTGCGCACCGACGCGCACCAGGCTACGGCAGCTGGATCGAGTGGCCTCGCCGCGACTCGTGCACAAGCGTCAGCGCCTCGACTGCGTAGTCCTTGAGCGGCACGCGCTCGCCGGACGACGGGAACACAAACGACTTGAAGTACACGAGACTCGGGTACGTCGCGTCCGTGGCCACGGCGACGTACTCTTGCGCCTTGGACGTGTTCTCTGTGAAGTACTCGACGCGGCGCGTCGGACACACGAGCACGAGCGCCATGATGAGCACGAGCGCCACGAGCGCACTGAACGACGCAATGAACGAGTTGCGCGGGATCTGCACGCGGATCGACCGGCGCTGGAGATCGCCCTTGAGCTTCGTGTTCCCGAGTGCGTCGCTCCGGCGCGTTGACGCTTTCGTGACGCTCGTGCCGTCCGTGGTGCCGTTCACGATCGCGGACGTGTCGTTAAGCTCCGTCACGCCGGCGCTCTCCATGAGGTAGTAGAACGCAGACGTGTACATGGCCTGGAGCGGCCGCTCGAGGTAGTAGCTGTTGCTCTCGATGTGGTGCAAGTACGAGTCCATAAGCATGGAGCAGTCGTCGCCCGTGAGCGTCTCGTTCGAGCTTGCGTCCCAGTGCGTCTTGGTAAAGTGCGACGGGTGGAGGCGCTCGAGCGAGACGGTCATGTCCCACTCGGCGATGTGGATGCCAGGCGAGTTGAGCTGCACGAGCGAGATCGGCGCGTGGAAGCTCGCGCGCATGATCTTGCTCGTTGGGATCGCGTCTTCGCCGGCGAAGAGGTACCGCCGGCTCGGGTGGAGCTGGTACCAGAGCCCCTTGCAGTTGCCGTTCGTCGACTTCTTGTCGCAGTCGGCGTCAAAGCTCTCAGCAACGTCCTCGAGGCGCCACGTGAGCTTCGCAAACGAGAACTGCACGTGCCGCCGCGGGTGCATGATGTACGGGAGCTTCGTGCCATACACCGTGTCGTGGCTCCCGTACTCCTCGCCACCAATGTACGAGCCGATGCCGTAGACAAACGCCGAGTGGAGGTTCTTGTGGCACAGCGTGGGGTAGAAGCCGTGGAAGTCGCCGCTGTACTCGACGTGAGAGCAGTTGGTCATGTACGGGATCATCCCGACCTCGCGCTGCAGCGTGAACAGCGTGGACGCGTCGAGGAACGCGCAGTTGGTGCTGCCGCAGAATGCGTTCGAGAGCGCGCTGTAGATGTACGCGGTCGTGTTCACCTTTGTGTTCTCTGGGCAGCCCTTCTCCGTGAAGAAGCACTTGTACGTCTCGGCTGTGAGACCGTACTCGGTGTCGTCTGCAAACACGGCACTGATGCGCATGGCTTGGACGTGGATCTGCGGACTGATGTCATACGTCTCCAGCGCCACCTCGGTCGCGTTGAGGTCGAACGTATTCGGGAGCGACTTGTTCAAGCCGTGCGTGATCGCGTGCAGGAGGTTTTCAAGCGTCTGGACCTTGGGCGTGTCGTACTCGAGGATGTCGACGAGCGAGCTCACGGCGCCTTCACAGATGCGCGTGCCGTTCTCGTTGACCATCCACTCACCGAGCGAGTCGTCGGCATCGAGTGAATCATTCCAGCTGTCGTCGTCGCTGCTCGATGAGTTGAGCGACCGCGCAGTGCCGTTGCCTGTGCCATTCAGCGCGTGTGGCATCGGCGTCGTGGTGTTCGTTGCAAGGCGGCGACGGCGTGGTGGCGACGCCGATCCATTGCGATCAAGGTGCGTCATGTAGTCCGAGAGCGAGCACGAGTGGTTCTGGTTCATGGAGTCGCCGATCGCTTTCTCGATCATCGCTTGGCCCTGGAAGAGCATCTCGAACGCCGTTTGCATCGAGAAGACATCTGCAGGCGGCGGCGTCACTGACTTGGGGGACCGGAGCAGGTCCTGGTATCGGATCGAGAACGTCGTGTTCGGCACGAGCTCGTGGTCAATCGCTTCGCTGTTCCACTCCTGTGGCATGAAGCCAAAGACCGCAGACGTTGCGTCCAAGTCGTGTGCGCTCAGCGGCACAATGCGCTGTCCGCGCTCGTAGACAGAGCTGTTCGTCTGCACGCACGGCGACTTGGTCGCAAACACAAACGGCGTCATCTGCTCGCGAATGGCGTTCTTGAGGATGATGTCGTTGAGACTCCGGAGGCTCGTGCTGTTCGGCGCTTTCGTTCGGTTGCGCGACGACGCAGCGCGAATGAGCTCGAGCGTCGGCTGCTCTTTCTTAAGGTCGTCTGCGAGCATGATCGACTCAAAGCCGACGGTCGAGTGCGCGGCTTGGAGACCGCGGAGGCTGTTGCCGATCAGGAGCATGAGCAGGACTGGGAAGAGGAAGAGCACGACCGTGTGCGTGCGCTGCGAGATGCGCGCGCGGCTGGCCGAGTGGTGGAGGAACGTGAGGAGGTTGTGCAGGTAGACGCTGTAGACGGGCATGAACTTGTTCAAGTGCAGCCCGAAGAGCACTTCGACGAGCGCCATGACGAAACCCGACGCAGTGTTGTACGTCTCGACGATCTCTTCCGCGACCTTGGACGACCCGACTGCGTCGTACACGTGTTTGATGACGACGCCTTTCGCCGCGATCGCGGTGAAGACGCAGACGAATGCGGCAGTCGTGCCGACGTAGAAGAAGAACGACTTGGGGCGGAGCGTGACATGGAGCTCGGGCGCGCTCTGCGCTTCAACGTAGTCCACGGACGAGTCGAATCGGCCGAGCTTGACGTGCTCGCCGTTGTCGCCGCGCGCGCTGAGCGCTTCCATGTAAAACACGCTGCGCTTGCTCTCGTGGTCTTCGCTCGGTGGCGAGTTGACGTTGACAAAGCCCCCGGTATGCGCGCTCATGTCGGTCCCGACGCCCATAGCTGCTGCGATAGCGAGTGGATGAAGAGCAGTCAATGACCGCGACGGAGTTGGGGACTGGCGAGTGCACGGCTGCGGTTGTGCGAGTGCAGTGCAGAGTGAGATCGGACGCGCTCGAGCAGTTGTTGCGCTATTGGTGTTGCTGTGAGCGAGCCAGACTGGAGCGTGAGCGGGTCAGGACGCGGAGCGCTGCCACTGGGTACAGTACCTTTAGTCCTTGCACTTGGTCCTTGTCATCGACTGGCGGTGTGTGAGCGTGCGAGCGACACGAGACTCGTCGTCCTCTTCTTCTGCCGTTCACCGCAACACATGGTCCGCGATCGCGTGGTCGCGAGAGTCGGTGTCTCTCAGCGCGAGGAGGTGTGAACCTAGATCGTGTTTGAGCAGGTCCACGTAATGAACCGCCGGCTCAGCGAATGCGTGACTTGACTTATCAGTGTCCTATTGACTCAAGCTGCTCGCACAAGTGTCGAGAGCGAGCGAGCACCACGACGCGCACGACCGCATGCTCCAGACACTCGCCGTCACTCATAGTCGCCCCAAGGATGCATGAAGTGCCAACGTGCTTGCTGCTCTCTATGCGAACGATCTCTATGGCGAAGCTGTTGCTGCTCCATGGACTTGAGATGTCGTGGCGATTGACCGCTAATGCAGGTGGAAGTACTACTGTACAGTAGTACTCGCTCATTCATAACTAACTCAAGTGCATTCTGAACGACATACTAGTATTCAATCAGCCGCTAGGTTAAGTTCATGTGGCGACGACGAGCTGACCTCATATGAGCGCGGCGCAAGATCAGAACGCTGTCCATGACTTGGTGCGGTCGAGAGCGCTGCGGCGAACTGGCTTGGGCGGGCGCCATGCGTGAGTGAGCAAGGACGCTCGGCGAGCGGCTGTCGCGTTGGCTTGGCTGGCGCGCGTCGCAGGAAGCCGCGTTGTGTGCGCGACGCAATGAGGAGCACTCTTGAAATCGCACACTTGGGTCGCCGACTCAGCGCGCGCACGTACTTGCAGAGGATGGACAGCAAGACCGGCGGTGCGAGCTCGCGCGGACGCCGCGGCAACTCGGACGCGTTCATGCCGTTCCACACAATCCTCGAGAACGACTCGATCCTCGGGAGCTCCAAGGGCTCCAGCTACACGCACAAGCCGACGCTCCTCGGCGACGACGACCTCGCACTCGTCAAGTCGCAGCGCGAGAATGGCGCCGACCCGGTGATGACACCGACGACGGAGCTTCGCCTCTCGGCGCTCCGGTTCGCCGTCGTCGTGCTCATTGGCGTGAGCATCGTCGTTGCCGTCATGCTCGTGTTCCTCCACGGCGTGACGATCAAGCGCGGCATCACAGACCCGATCGGGTCGTCCAAGAACGCCGACGACGAGGTCGAGTTCTTCCAGACGATCAGCGGGTTCCTCACGGCGATGTTCGGTATGTGCGTGGAGAAGTACTTTGCGATCTTCCTCGCGGTCATGCTCACGTACTTTGGGAACGTGAAGCTGTACCCGAGTGACCGGCCGCAGCTCGGACAGACCAAGTTCAAGCGCGCGGTGCTCTTCTGCTTCGTGCCGCTCATCAACTACCTCGTGAACATTGCCGTCTCGAGTCTCAACGTCCAGCACACGACGATCGACATCCAGCGCGTGTTTGTGAAAGAGGACCTCGTCGCGACGGCGCTCGCACAGGCACACGCGACGCTCTTGGACGGCGAGAGCGTCGAGAACACGATCCTCAAGTCCGCCGTGCGCAAGCACTCGGTGCCGTTCGAGATCCTCGCTGACTCGCCCTGCAAGCTCGAGAACACCACAGACGCCGACATTGACGACTTTGAGCCCTCGACGCTCCCAACCGTGAAGGAGATCCGGTCGACTGCGGTCGTCTTTGGCTTCCCGGTCCAGAACTGGAACCGCGCCGTTTTCCCGACAGCCGCTGCGCCGACGCACGCAGTGACGTTCCAGGTCCACCAGCTCGACAACGCGGACCGCGCGGGCGTCGAGCGCGAGTTCGCCGCGTTCCAAGCGAGCACGGGCTTTGACTTCCTCACGGGCTACGAGATGCTGCTCCAGGGCAAGACGCTCTTCGAGCGCTCGGTCTCGGACGGCAACTCCACGGCGACGTACCCGTGCACGCTCGTGGACGGTCGGTCTCAGGACGACCGCGTCCCAGCGCCACGGCGACGCCTCGCTCAGAACAGCAGCTCGGCTGCGAGCGCGAATGCCACTGCGAGTGCGAATGGCACGACAAGTCTGAACGGCACGGCGCGCGCTAGCGGCAGCGCCGGGAGCGTCGGCGACGACTTCGAGGACATTGGTGAAGACGACGGCTGGGTGAGTGACTTCCCGTTCTTTGAGAGCGGCGAGCACAAAGGCAAGCGCATGTGCTCGGGCGCCGTGAGCTCGCTCCCGGACCTCGCCAACATCACGGACAAGGCGACGCACACGCTCCGGGCGTTCGCCAAGACGCTCGCGCGGGGCATGAACAAGACGCTCAAGCAGATCGCGGCGGACGAGATCACGATCACGCTCGAGTCGTACGCGCTCACGAGTCAGATGAAGCTCACGGCGATGAACATCGACATCCCGTACGCGGCGAGCGCGCGGTACCGCGACGTGAGCGAGTCGTGCACGGCGGGCGGGAAGCTCAAGGAGAGCACGATCAAGCACCTGAGCGGCGGCAACGGCACGCTCTCGCGCGACGAGCTCGAGGCGTACGAGCTCGTGCTCTGCGACCAGTCGGTGTACCCGTTCGACCCGCCGAACTCGCTCTGCGGCAGCTCCAACTGCGTCTTCCTCGACAAGTCGGAGCTCGGTGTGCACTTGCGCAAGCAGCTCCTGCTGCTGCCGTACCTCCAGGGCTGCGACGTCCAGCACATGCACTACGACAACGACTTTCTCAACTTCCTCCCGAGCCACTGCCAGCCCAAGGCCGACGCTGTCTTCCTCTACGGCCTCGGCGCATACATGAACGGCGACCTCTTTAGCTTTGCCGACGTCGCGGACCACCACAGCAGCAACGCGAGTGACAGCGTCCGCGCCGAGCCGTTCCTCTTGAACCCGCGGCGGCACATCTCGCTCTCGTTCGCGAAGCTCGAGTGGACGCACCGGGACTTGAGTAAAGTCTTTCGCGCCAAGTGCGGCTCGAGCGAGCCTGACGGCTGCGACGGCCTCGTGCTGCCGCTCGCGAACGTCACGGCGCCGACGTCGCGCGACGCCAAGGTGCTGCTGCTCGGGAAGGCGCACTTGCCCGAGGAGGTCTCGCGCCGGACGTTCCGGAACCCCGTGCAGCTCGTGTCGCTCAACACGCGGCCGTTCTTCTACGAACACTACAACAAGTACTTTGAGTGGGAGTACCTCGACCGCAAGAAGCGCTTCGCGGACGACGCGGCGGCAGCGGCCAAGGACGCGGCAAGCCACGGCCACGCGAGCGCCGCGACGAAAGCGATCAACACGACGCTCAGCGGCGCGCGGTGCTCGCTGCTCATTGACTCGTACATCAAGCAGCTCGAGGCGAACCACTACTTCATCGAAGAGCCACTACAGCCGCTCTACACGTCCGCGCTGTACTACCTCTTCCAGGACGCAGCGGTCAAGGCCGTGCGCGCGCCGTTCGGCAAGACCGCGGCCGACGTCATGGCCGCGCTCGCGCTCAAAGACGCCGGCGTGCGCTTCAAAGGCGACCGCGAGCGCAAGCAGATCAAGTTCTCGATCCCGGCCGTGTCGGCGATCAGCACGTTTGTCGGCATCGCCGTCTTGGTGCTCTACGCCACCGCAGTCGTGTACCTCCCGCGCGACCGCTTGCGCAAGACGGACGAGACGAACGCCGCGGCGCGCTACGCCGACGTGCTCACAGACGACGTGTACCCGGCAGAGGTGCACACGCGGAGTCTCGCGTACCCGCCGGCGGTGGCCGAGCAGACTGGACGCGGACCTGTCAACATGGACGAGTACGTCGTCGACAGCATCACATTCCACCACCAGCGCGACCCGGACCGGAAGGTGTATCTATGAGCTGAGCAAGAGTAGAAGGTAGTGAGATAGCGTAGCAAGGCGAGCGAGGACTCTTTCGTAGTGTCGAATGGAGTGCTTGAGCCTCTCTCTCTCTCTCTTTGCTTGTTGTGTTTGGCTTGAGTGACTTGGTGAATGTGGTCCAAGACAACACATGCTCAAACGACATGACCATCGCCAGGCGTCGCTGTACTACAGAGGCGTATGAAATGGAGAGACGTCCCAAGTGCGTACATCTAAGAGAGTGATCGTAGCGATGGAGCGAGGGCAGATCGAGTGGAGTCATGCTGTGGCTGACAGCTCGATGAGATGCGAGGGCAGCTGAACGACTCTGGTTTGTCGTGTAGACTGAAGAAGGCGGTACATCGCGTGACTTCGACGCGAGTCCGAGTCGTGTGTGTGACTTGAGAGCGACGACGACAACGAATGTGTGCGTCCGTTCGAGCTGGAGCCACAGCAAAGATGAACAACTGCGAGTCACGAGTGCGAGCGTCGTGGAGGTAGAGGCGGAATGGAGTGTACGAGTCTGTGACTTGGCCCTATGACTAATTGGGTGGAGTGATAACTGGCGCAATAACTAAATTGCGCCAGTAAATTAAGATAGAGTACTGAGTACTGAGGATAATTTCATGTAACTGGCAAAATTCGACAATATTATAAACAGTTACACAAAATTGAGCCAAAAGACAGCACGGTTTAGCGAATTTATCAAATTCATACTTCGTCTGGCTCGAGACATACTACAATCATCCTGTCAAAATCCTATTCAACTCCCATGACTCTGTCTTGATGTGTACCTGTAGCTCTCTTGAAGCGCTCTCGTGATGTGCACTCAAACTCCGTGTCTAACTCAAACTCCGTGTCTAACAACCCTGGATAAGTCTGAAATCCTGAATACACTCAAGAGCCTGAAATGCATAGCAAGCAAACGTTAATTATTCGCACCATGAACTGAAGCATCAACTACGCTGGAAGAGTAATCAACGTAGGGTTTCTGTTAATGTAGAGTCGAATGCATACGACAAAACACATTGTTGGTCCAGAACCAGACATAATGACTTGAAGACTCCACCTCAGATGAATCAATGTAGTACGACGGCGAATTTTGTTTGAGTTGAATTTTTACCAATAAGACAACATTTTAGCAGTTCAAATGCGTATATTAAACCTACAGTTAACATTTTTAACTCCTTGTGCAACGAACGCAGCAGATGCGTGCACTGTGGACAGAAATTACCTACACATACCACGATAAGGGAAGTCATGCTCACCCTCATCACAATATTTATCCATCACGTTCTGTAGTGACAGGAACACCTAGTCGATCATGTTTGGGGACGCTTTCAGAGCGACTGAGTGTTTTTTTATTGGACTCTGATGATGAAACGACTGAATTGGGTTGAATATGTCCGAATTAAATACGTACATATCGGAAATCTGGTGGTTGACAGACGAGATGAATGCGAGGACTTTTTCCTTTGCGAGGACTTTTTTCCTTTGCAGCCGCTAGCACTGTTGGATGAATGAAATGTGAGTGTTGTCTTGTTGAGCACAAAATAAGGGTTCCCCATCACAAACTTAAGTGTGTGCTCAAAGTCTGTGATGCCTGAACCTAAGATTACTTTGTGAATAAAATCAATATACTTGCTCTTGTCAACATGTAGGAGTATCATAACCTTTGTGCTAGAGCTGAATCTTTGCCAATAAAGCCTGTAGCCAAAGCTTTCTTGACGATCGGGATTTTGTTTGTCAACTCGTCTTCTTTCATGTCAGCCGCGGATACTGCGTTGAAAGGGTCGAGCTCCGCGTCACGCAAGGTGGTGCGAGTGTTGGAAAAAAAGACACGACTATATCGACAGCCTTTCTCGTTGATCAGAAGTTTGAATGCCTTCAGCCACTCAACTCAGGTGATTGTGTCTCCGGTTCTGAAAGTGATAGTTTTGAAGCTTCAAAGTGCTAGTACATTTGGCGCACACCTTGCTTGCTCCTGTTTTAGTCATTTTGTAACACCAAGTATGACCGACGTTTTGGCGAATGAATGTCGGAGCAACTGACGGTTTTGCGTACGCAACATTGATGTCACCGACGCGTATAAGCAAGACCATGGCGAAAGGCAAGATCGCGCGCTCTTGTGCACCAGTAACCCCACGAAAACTAAAGCTGTCCAAAACAACTTAGGACTTTGCGCGGTTGCTGAACACTCTCACGCCGGCGCGCACATAAACTGCTCTCGCTGTGAAGCCTGAGTCACTCGCTGCGAGTGTTGCATCTCACTTGGACACGGCTTTTGTGTTCTCGGCGCAAGCTACACAAAGCTAGTCATCGTGTGTCTCGCCTCTACACTAGCATGATGCCAGCTTTATTGCCGCTCGCACTGCAGTCCAAACATGATCAGAGATAGAACGACCGGCTACATTCAAGGCAACTACTACCCGTCCCAACCACATTCTCCCACGTTTCAGCGATTGTACCATCAAGACCATGATTATGGTGCGTTTGCAAATTCCCACACTTTGTTGCAGAATTTGCAAGCCGCAATCGTTCAATCTCAGCGCTTGTTATGGCTCTGCTCAGCGGTAAAGTTGGCGCTCTTGAAGTGACTGTCGACCATTAAACTGATTTGTTACTCGGATTTAGTTGGACGGAACCTGTAGATCTTAAGTATTTAGAAAAAGACATAGAATGCTCAAAGGTTGTTTTAGTACAGCTAGTATAATTCCCTTTATATACTGAGCTGCAGTAGCCCAAGTGGGAAAGAACCAAGAGCGCCACAGAAACTCGTCTAGATAAACGGGGAGGTGTGGATTTGAGATGTCAAGCATGCGCTTCAAGTCAAACTTTGCGCGAGTCTCCCACTCACCCTTGACAGTCTGCGTGTGTGCGCCTGTGACTGGATCGATAAAGCTCTGCGAGTGGTTTACTCGCTTGTGCGTGTAGTTCAGATTTTGCAACGCCAGATTGTTAGAGAGCGTGTGTGTCTCGTCGGGAGTGACGTACGACTTTAACTTGTCCGACATGATGGCGTTCCTAGGAATGAATATTGTTAGTGAATGTGTATACGTACACAAACCGACGTGTCGCATGATCACACGTACCCCTCGCGTATAAACTCTCGAATGACCTTCGATAATGTGTTCTTCGTGCGATCGGCGCCGAGGATACGCCGAAACTAGCGCCATGTGGTGCGGTCGACACCGCCAAACAGCCAGAACTCAGGGTGACGTGTGCCGTGGCCATTCTTGGGCTACTTGCGCACGTTCATTTCGCTATCTCAGCAATGTGACCAACGCCACCGACGTATTGGAGTACAATAATCGATCTGAGTCTTACAAAACGCGTTCGCTGGCGTATTCGTACAGGATATTATTTGCTACACACCGTCATGCAGATGCGATGGAACCCATTCGAGCACACAGTGCGCAAGTGGGCAAATCAGTCGACCGATGTCTTAGTGCTCACTCTCGCGTCTTCTGATGCTTTCGTGACTGCCATTCACGTCGCCCAGAGAAATATGAGTCGAAAGAGCGTTGAGAGTGGCAGGCGCGACCGCGCAAACAACAAGCCTGCTCACACAGAGCGCTACTTGCGGCACGAGCGCTTCTCGCAGCGCCAGCTGCTTCGGCCATCGTCGCGCGCACAGATGCATTGGTCGTTCTTACGAGGGATCAGTTTGCTTTTGGTCATAATGTGATAGCGCTGTTTGGACTTGTAGATCATCATCCAGGCGGGGTTACACTGCACTTGTGCAAGCGGCGGTGCTATTAAGTTCGAGTGCAGTCCGACCAAAACCGAGCGGTTAAGTACGATCAACAGATACGTCCGATGGCGAGTAGTCACTTCAAGAGCGCCGTAGACATGGGTCTTGTGGAGCATCAGTAATGTGTATGATTGAAGCGAGGCAGACGATTATCCGGCTGCGGTATCGTCGTCAGGCCGCTCCGCGCAAGTCCGGGGCGATAGCTCTGCTAAGCAGCAGATTTGGAGCGTGCGGATAACCGGCCATGTGCATGGCAGAAGTGAGGCACGACATCGCTTTGGCTGCGGCATCGTCCGGCCAAGTGCATAACACGGATTTCTTGCCGAGCGCGAGACTCTTCGATTGCAGCTGTCCCCATGTCGCATCATCCAGGATCTGGTGAATGGGAACTCGGGCCTCTGCAACTTTGCCCGAATCACTGGTACTCAGGCACTCCGTTCATGCCCGCTCCACGGCCGAGCTGCATGCTTGGCGACGAGTTGCAGACACTTCAGTACTTCCGGACAAGCATCCAGCATACGGTGAGACCCATGGATGTGAAGTGAGTGGTGTGTTGACTTCGTCCACGTGACGACTTGATCACTACGACACGCCACACAGTGCTCTCAGCACCGATGACGTTCAATGCGCAACCTAGTACCATACATTTTCCAATATACGCAGCGTCGTTCAGCGAACCTGACCGCCTCTGTCGACGATGTCAGCGCCTATTCTAGCATTGGCGGCCGTATGTTTTGTCCGATTGCTCAGTCTGAAAGTTTGCATCGGAGCGAACTTCCATAAGAAGAGGTGGCCGGATATTTTTTGTTAACAACAGTTAAATAAGATGACGGATAATAATTGTTTTTTGTTTGGAGCTCTGTGAGAGTACCTCCGTTTTGTCACTAGGAGCTCTTGATTGCTGGTCTTGCTTGGTCAATCAAGCGCGTCCACTCGAAGCGGTACGATGTCGCGCTCATGCGCATGTTCCTGCTGTACGCATGCGCTGTGTCCTGCGCGGAGATGCTGACGTCGCTGCTCATTCTTTCGTGTATGTGGTGCATTACAGAGAGAGACAAAACGATGCAAGCGCAAGACGTGTCGATGGCGCCGCCTGCGTTCCCAAAGCTCCCAAAGAGCGCCTGTACGTTGTTGTTGTTGTACACGCAGATGCATGATCACTCCACAACCAGCGCATCGCTGACACTCGCTCGTGTTGCTGTGCTCTATTCGTACGTCTCGCGCGCGCAGTGTTCTCAAAGCTCCAGTCGTTCCTTCCGGTGATGGAGCAAGAGAACAAGAAGCTCGAGCAGGCGCTCGCAGCAGGCGACGGCGCGAAGCACAGCATCGAAGTCGACGACTCTGTCGCGTCCTCGACAGAGGCACAAGACGACGACAGCATCGCAGACAAGCCGCCTGTGATCGAAATGGTGCGTCCGTCTCTCTCGCTATTGCCTGAGTCGCTCGACGACCGATCGGCTCCTTCACTCACTGCCACGCGCCCCTCGCTCGACAGAACTTTGCGCTTGGGATGATGGCGGACGACGCCACTGGTGACGACGACTCGAGCGGCGACGATGATGATGATGATGACAGCAGCGACGCGCTCAAAGCCGCAGTGCTCGCCGCAGGTCGCGCATCCCCGAGCGAGCAGGACACGGCGATGGCGTTCAACCTCAAGCTCACGAGCGCACCCGCAAAGCCGAGTCCGATGATCCAAGAGCTCAACTAGCGCTCTCGCTCCTTCTTATTTACATGACCGGAGTCGCCTCTGCCGCCAGCGCCTCGTGTGGCTGGCGCGGTGCGATCGTCCTCGAGTCGTAGACTACACCGGAGCACTCGACCAATAGAGCTGTGTGGTAATGAAGCCTCTACGTGTGTCCGCTCGCACGGGCGTGCTCGTCTCGAACGTGTCTCTTTCTATGTGAGGCAGTCGAGAGCTACTAGCCGCAGAGGATCAAGAGATGCCAAGGCACGCTCGTCGAGTCGATCATCGCGACGAGCTCGTAGACGTCGCCACTATCGTGCGTATGGCGCGCGAGTGCTATTGGGTCGCACGGCAAGAGGTACAGGCGCTCGGGGGGCGGTGGGACTGCAGTACTGCCGCGAAGGCTGCTCGCACCCGGGTGCGCCTTGGTGCAGTGGTAGAGATAGAGCTCGCAACTCGAGACGTAGAGCTGCGCGAGCGCAAGCGGCTCGGTCAAGAGCGCAATGTTCACGAGCTTCACAACGGACCAGAGCTCAGGCGTCCGTCGACTCACGTACAAGAGTGCCTCGTGGTGCGCGAGTGAAGGCTTTGACTCAGCGTTGTTCCGATACCGAGCGCCGCCGCTGTTCTCTTGACTTCGTGGACGCTCGCGCCGCTGCGTCGACGGCAAGACTCCGTCGAGTACTGCGACTTTGGCGCTTCGGAGGTTCCGGAGCGACGTCTGTGCGAGAGTCTTGACGAGCGACTGCGGCACTGCGGCTCGCGTGTGACTCGCACTGCGTTTGAAGTGGATCTTCCAGAAGAGACCGAGCACCGAGAGCGGCGCGAGGCTCCCTGCGCTGTACGGAATGAGTCGCATGCGCGAGATACTGACGTTCGTGATCGCGTCGGCGTCCACGACGAGATAGCGCTGGAGCGTGCGGCTGATCACCGAGTCGCCGCAGACCAAGTACACTTTCACGACCGCCGTGCCGCACGCGACGAGACATGCGATGAGCCCGAGCATGCGCGCGTCAAAGCGGATGCCAAACTCGCTCACTGGCTCGGTCAGTGAGAACTCGCTCTGTCGCCGCTGGGCGTGTGGCGCGAGCTCTGCGATCGACACGACATCGGCGTTCCGGAAGCGCGGCGAGCGCAGGAAGGCAAACATCGTGAAGAACGAGATCGCGCCGATGACACTGCCGCGCACGCCCAAGAAACCGTCGCGCGGCGTCCACGGCGCCAACCGCTGCGGGAGCACGTACACTTGCGTGGCCGCGACGCACTTGACCACGAGCGCGACGTACCAGATGTTGCGCATCTGCACGGACGCAATGTTCACGTACAGCGAGACGTCGAGGTCGACAGCGCCGTTCGCCGACGCGAGGACGTTCTCACACACTGTGTGGACAATACCCGAGTCCATGTAGTGCGCGAGCGCGTACATGATGATCGGGACCCAGCTCCCGTATATGATGATGTGGCTCGGGATCTTGAACACGGTCGTCCACGTCGCGAGCATGCGGCGAAGGAGCGATGACGCTGCAAACGCTGGCTCGTGCCGCCGCGCGCAGTAGCAGCCGACCCAGAGCAAGAGCAAGCGGAGCCAGACATACAGCTGCGCGAGCACGCGCACCGTGAACGTGAACTTGTACCAGTCTTCAAAGTCGGTCTCGAGCGTTGCGATCTCGTAGCGATAGTCATCCACGAGCATCGTCTCGCAGTCGCTGGCGTCGTTGCTGTCTGTGCTGTTCTGCTGGCCCGACGATTCGCTACGGGCGCATGCGCGGCCGCGAATGACGGTCGTGACCTCGTTGTTGTCGCTGCGGAAGCGCACGGTCGGGATGATTGGGATCGGACTCGAGCTCGTCGTTGGGAACCGCGTCGTGAACACCGTCATATCAAACGTCAGGTGCGCATGCGCGCGCTCGAGCGCCGCGAACCGGTGAGCAATGTGGTCTCCGATCTTGACGCGCACTGTTGAGCCAACTGTGTCGTCGTCGCCATTGAACGTGACTTCGTCGACAGTCCACGGCACGAGTTGCTCGCAAAAGAACGGCGAGCGCACGCTCTTGAGCGGACACACGTCTAGGACGCTCGTGTTCGGGCTCCCAGTAGTGTGGCGGTAGTGGTGCACTGCGTGGAAGCGCGTGTCAACGCGGCGCCAAATGAACTTCGAGAGCAAGAAGTGGCCGAGACGGTCGACCCAGTAGCTCCGAGTATGGAACACAAGCGGCGGATCGATCCGTGCATTCGGTTCACGCTGCCGTGCGTCGACGCTACTTGCGAGTGCGTCAAGCATCGTGAACGTCGTCTCGAGACTCAGCGTCGAGGACGGACATGCGCTGCGATAGAACAGACACGACGGGTACGCGAGCACGTGAAGCGAGTTTGCAACGCTCCGGAGCGAGATCGAGAGCGAGTCGAACTTGTACGACCACACGTCTGTCGCTGCGATCGGCGTGCCGTCGCACGTTCCAGTGTACTCCACTGCGTCCGACGACGCGTTCGCGGTCTTTGTGATCTGTGCAATGCCGTACGCAAACGGACCGAAGTAGATCGTCATGCCTGGAGCGATGTGCTCGAAGCTATCGAGCACCGTCTGGACGCCGTAGCCAGTGCGTGGGATGTCCGACGCCACGAGGAGCATCCCAACGATCGAGTAGACGCAGCGCACCCACGAGAACTTGATGCACGCGTCCATGTTGTTCACTGGGACCTCCACTTGATACGACTTGCCGCGGTGGCTCGACCGCACGCGCACGCAGCCGTGCGTCGAGGCCTCTTTCGACGTCGCTGACCGCACATGAGTTGTTCGCATGTGCTTGGTCATCGAACGAGGTGTCGCGAGCAAGGCACTGTCGCCATGAACTCACGCGCGTGAGTTGGTGCGCTCGACGATGCGAGCGAGCAAAGCGGAGTGAGGAGGAAGCGATGTCGATGAGTCTTCTTGGGTCTTGAGGCAGACAGGAATAGACGAACTCGATTATAGTAAACAATTGAGACGACGTGAGACCAGACTGGACGACACACAGGTGTCCTCTCTGGTATCTCGAAGGTGTACTCTCATCGCAGTCTAGGTCTCGATTGCTAGCTACTCTCTCTCTCTCATCATCCACAGAACGCAAGGAGCCGCCAGACGATCGATGTCGACCACACTGTGTCCACGAGCTCGTAGTGGTGCTGTGGATCGGAGCCGGCGTCCTCGTCGTCAGCGTTCCGCACAAGCGTCTGGAGATCGCATGGTAGTAAGAAGAGAGGTGGGTGGTGCTGGCGATGCGAGAGCTCGGATGCTGGAGTACTCGAGTCGCGAGCAAGGGACGACGGCAGCCGGGCGGTGCGGTAGATGTAGAGTTCTTGTCCCGTGACGATGAGGTTCCACAGCACGAGCGGCTCCGTGAGCAGCGCAATGTTGATGAGCTGAACCGTAGCCCACGACTCACTCGAGCGCTTCTCGACGTCAAAGAACACGTTGCGGTCGACTGCATCGTGCATCACGAGTAGGCTCGACCGGCGCCGTGCGCACATGCGGCAGTGCGGCTTCGAGCACAACGAGGGCTCGTGGAGCGATGGCAAGCGACGGAAGCTCTTGTTGGTCGCAGATGGAGCGATCGATAGCGCCGTCTCGAGAGCCGCGACTTTGTTGCTCGAGACACCAGGCAACGGCTTCCGAGGTCGTGCATGAGTGCGCTCAGGGGCGTCGCTGAGCACCGTGATGTGCCAGAAGACGCTCAGTGCAGTGAGCGATACGAGCGTGCCGACGCTGTACGGGAGGCAGTGGAGTCGCGAGAAGATCACTTTTGTCGTGAACCCGGACTCGCGCGCGTCGCCGCGGCGGTGTCCCCACCAGCGCGGCCACCAGAGGTAGAGCTTCAGGACGAGTGTTGCGCTCAGGACGCCTGTGACGCCAACGAGGACCGCGCGGAGGTCAAAGAAGAAACCGAACTCGCTTGCAGTCTCGAACTGTTGCATGCTGTGCTGGTCTTTCCGCAGCGCTTCGACTGATAGCTCGCGCACTGTGACGATCGAAGTGTTCCGGAAGGCTGGGAAGCGCAAGTAGCTGAAGATCGTGATCGACGACAGTAGACCAATGAGTCCACCGCGCACGCCGACAAGTCCGTGACGGAGGAGCCACGGCGCGTGGCGCGGCGACAAGCACCGCACTTGGAGCAGTGCGAACGCGTTCACAACGAGTGCAACGAGCCAAGCGTTGCGCATCTGCACGGACGCGGCTTTCACGTACGCCAAGAAGTCGAAGCGCACTGCACCGTTCAGCGACGTCCACACGCGCTCGCAGAGTAAGTGCACGACGCCGCAGTCGATGCCGTACGCGAGGACGTACAGGACGATTGGGATCCAGCTCCCGTACACGATCACGTGGCTCGGGATCTTGAAGACTGTCACGGTCGTCCAGTACAGTCGCTGAGGGAGTGCTGCAGCAATGAACTTGGGCTCGCCGCGTCGCGCGAGGTAGCACCCGCCCCAGAGACACGCGATGCGCACCCACATGTACACTTGAGCCGTAGCGCGCAAGAGTCGTACGATGCTGTACCAGTCTTCGACGTTCGTGTGCAAGAGCGCGCGCTCGTAGCGGTAGTCGTCAATGAGATGCGTTGTGCAGCGATGATCGTTCATGGCCGACGACGATGCACTAGCTGCGCGCTCGCAGACTCGACCGCGAATGATTGTGACGATCTCGTTGCTCTCGCTCTTGTAGTGCGTCTCGGCTCCAAAGCGCACGCGCCCGCGATTCGACGTCGCTTGGAGTGTCGTGAGTACCGTGAGGTCGAACTCGAGGTTCGGGTGCTGCATCTCCAAAGCCGAGAGACGCCACTCAATGTGCTCGTCCGCATTCATCTTGATGCTCGCAGCGTCTGCCAATTGCGTGACATCGATGTTCCATCCAATGAGCTCTGTACAGAACGTCGGGCGGGCGATTCCAGAGAGCTCTGGATGGCAGAGTCTCAAGTTGCTACTGCTGCTGTTGTTACGCTGGCGCTGATAGTAGTGCGCGACGTGCAATCGTGTGTCGATGCGGTGGTAGTTAACCTTGTCGAGGACGGTGTGGTGGATGCGGTCAATCCAGTAGCTCGTTGTCTGCAGCACGTACGGTATGAACGTGTCGCCACGCTGCATGCGGCTGTGCTGGAAGTGGTGCTCGTACAGCGCACTCACGAGAGCGTCGAGCATCGTAAACGTCGCGCCGAGACTCAGGTACTCGGATGCGCACTCGGTGATGTAAAGGAGACATCGCGGGTACTCGCGCACATCGAGCGCCTGCACGATGCCACGCAGTGCGATCGAGAGCGAGTCGTACTTGTACGACCAGACTTGCGTCGCTGTGAGCGTGCTCGCGTCGCACGTGCCTGCGAATGACGTTCGGTTGTTGCCTTCTCGGTGAAGCTGCGCACCGCAGTACGCGTACGGACCAAAGTAGAGGACAGTGTTTGGTGCGACTTGCTCAAAGTCCGCAGCGAGGTCGAAGACGCCAAAGCCGCTGCGTGGGATGTCGGACAGCACGAGCAGGATGCCGGAGATCGAGAAGAGACAGCGGATCCAAGAGAACTTGATGCTCGCATCGATGTCGCACTGCGGCACGCGTATTCGATGCGTCGTGCCGCTCTGCTTGCTCTCGACGTCGTAGTATTCGTGCTCGCGCAGTAGCTGCTGACTCGAGCGCTGGTGCCTCGACCCTGCCATCGCTCGCTCGCTCGCTTGTACTCTCAGCCCGCTGCTGCCAACAGAGAGTTGTAGTAGTAGCTCAGTGGCACAGCAGCAGATGACACGCGAGCACTCGTGTCGAAGCGCTGCGCTCAGAGCGCTTCAACACACAAAGTTGTTCAATGCTCCTATTTCACGTCCTCTATTTGGCTATTTCGCGCTTTCTCGAGCTGTACTTCGGACGACGCGAGACACAGCGATGTACATCACACGCGGACGAGCTAAACAACTCGGAAGTGACTCGCTCCGGTAAGATCGTGTCAGTCGTACAGCACATGACGTGCCGCGACGATTTCGCGATCTACACGCGCGTGCGATTCGCGTTCAAACTCTGTCCTTTAAACGAAGAAATCGCTCGGTTAGAGCGATTCATGTCCGAGGCATCCTGCTCGTAGAAACGATTGACACACACACATACATAAATGCACTCGACCTAAACTGGAAATGAGCTCTACGCATGGCAGAGCAGTGAAGCACCAGATGCGCGAGCTCCAAGCGTGGAGATACGAACGACGCAGTTCATGATCTTGAGCCGAAGTACTCTCGATGTACTCTCACAGCAATGTTGATATGTGAGGAAACGTTTCTCGGACGAGATGAACTTGCTTTGAATATGCTGGTCAGAACGTGAAAAGTAGGAAACACACACTTCCGAATGAATTCACTTGTGTTCTGTATGTGAGCGATAAACCAATCTCAATTGTGTGGAACGGATCACTTGTAATCTGTATGAAAATGTCGCTATTTGATTGACAGCGACAGCTCATTTGAATAAACTAGCCAGTGAGGACTCTCTGATATTGCTTTTGATAGTGAAATCAGCGAGGGTCATCGCTTTTCAGCTCGCTGCTAGACCCCCAAAAACACGCCGTGATATTGGAAATGCTGTGAATGCGCAGCACATTTCCGCATCTTGCTATTTGTATGCCACTATATCACAAAGCGATGTATAAGGCAAAGCACCTTGCACCAGCGTTTTGGCTCGCTGTTGCAGGTCTTTGCAGCAAAAGGGAGTGCTTGCTCGCAACCGACCGGTCGCCGGTCATTCGACAGCGTCTTCCGAGCCACACACGCGCGCGCGAGTCACCTCACTCACTCCTCCTCCCAGGAACACACCACCTCGACCAAGATGCTCTACGGCTTCATCAAGAACATGCCAAAGTCGCAGGCGATGACCGTCACGCTCGGCGGCGCCCTCGGCCTCTCGTACGCGACGTGGGCGTTCTACCGCTACACCGGTACGTCGCGTATGCTTACGATTCCGACAGCAGTCACCATGCTGGTGATCCGTTCGCAGCCTCTTGTGCTGTGCACACGCACGTGCAGTTGCTTAAGGAGTCTCGTGTGTGCTCTCTCTGCGCACTTTGATCTGCCCACTGACGATAATGTGTCTCTGCGTGTGTGTGTGTGTGACTACTAGGTCCGGACCTCGGCGGTGACGTCCCTGGCTCGCCGAAGACCATGTCGGCCGAGTGGCAGGCGGCGTCGGTCGAGTACAACCGCGTGCAGAAGGCGAACCCGATCCGCCACTTCAAGCAGTAACTTCGTAACGGGAATACATTCATGTTTACAGGCGCGCGCCTCGGCGCTCGCTCGCTTCCCCCACGATCCCGGCCACGACTGCGCTCGTTCACCGTCTGCCTCTTCCTCGTCGGCTGCTGTCGCGCATGGAGCGTCGTTTGGTCGACCGAGTCGCTCGCGCCACGCATGACTAGACTGCAGCAGCAGCAGTGACGCCAGAGACAGCAGAACGAGCAAGCACGATCCTCTTACGAACAAAGTTACTCGCCATCGCTCGCTCGCGTCCTGCGGTCCTCTATCACGCGGTGCCGCTCGCTCTCTCTGTCTTGCTCGCGCCGCTGTCGAGTGCCGTTGCTCTGTTCGCTGTCTTGCCCTGTGGCGCTACGACTGCAGCGTCACGCTCTGCTGCTCCATCGACCACATCACGTCAGTTGCCTCGTGTCAGTCACTCCACTCTGCCGATATACAGACGCAAGCACTTGACGTCTCACGCACGCACCAGTGCTGCGACTTGCGCTGTTCGCTC
Source organism: Pythium guiyangense (assembly GCA_003730235.1). Taxonomy (NCBI): domain Eukaryota; phylum Oomycota; class Peronosporomycetes; order Pythiales; family Pythiaceae; genus Pythium; species Pythium guiyangense. Next base: position 391,607 of record QXDM01000046.1, on the reverse strand, counting down.
GCGCTCGGCGCGGTTCCACTCGTCGATCGCCTGCTGCTGGAGCTTGGCTTCGAGCGCCGCTTCGTCCTGTCGGAGCGCAGCGTCCGACTCGGCGTCGCGAATGCCAAAGTAGTCGGGCTCAATGTGCTTGAACATGTCGTGGCTGGTGTCCATTGCGAGCGTCAGGCTCTTGCTCATTCATCGACGTCGGCAGAGCAAGAGAAGGACGCACCGCGTGCGCTTCTTCGGTGCGCGCTCGGCTTTCTCAAACAGCTCGCGCACGCCGGGGAGGTTCTTCGCAGCGCCAAAGTACTTGTACCCGCCAGCGCCTTGCGCGCTCGAGCCGTCGGCGTCGAGCATCTGCGACTGCGTGCGCGCGTAGTCTGGACCGCCGAGCTGCACAATGCGCTTCTCCCAGTGCCGCTTCTCGCGCATGCGCTTGTTGATCTCGTCGTTCAGGTCGCGAATGACGTGCTCGCTCGAGCCCTCTAGGACATGAGAAGCACGCATATAATGAGCGATAAGGTGCATGGAAGAGCGAGCCGTTGCAAGTGACTGAGAGGCAACGAGAGTGAGCGCGTATGCACGACGATGACGCACCATTCTGGATGTCTGCGACCTTCTTGGAGATCTCGCGAATGATCTGTCGGCGCCAGCGCTCGGCGTCTTTGAGGTTGTCACACTGCGACGCCAGGTACGGACGGCGGCTGCAACAGTCAAACACATACGCATAGACACACAGATGCACGCAAGTGCAGCGGATCGCGCGCATCGAATATCAACACCATGCGTCACTGGATGACGACGATGCACAAGTGCGAACGCGTCATGCACGGATGCGAGCACGTACTTTTTGAACGTGTCGGAGAAGTCCTGCTTCATGGACGTCCATCGGTTGAGCAGCGACTGTGCCTTCTCTTCATTGCGCGCCATCTTGCTTGCCGATGCTCCTGCTGCAGCTCGAGTGCTTGTTGGTCTTCGTGATGCTTTGGTCTTGGTGATGTTATAATGATAGTGAAGAACAAGAGGTGCTCGCGTTTCAACTTGACTATTGTATGTGAGTGCTCAGAAGTATTGTTCTCGATAGTGAAACAAACGATGTGCCAGGGTTTACACTTGAGAATTGTATGTGAGTGCTCGTGCTAATGCGCTCCGATACAATCGTTTGTATCGGAAAACAACAGCAAAATTTTGTTCGCCGGAAATGACTTGAAATTTGTAGCCAAGCCGGACGCTGGACAAGCGTCCGTGTTTGACTTGAAGTTTGTATCGAATCCGGCTAATAAACCTGTCGAAATTTGAATCTGAAAAAGGAACATGTCCGGAACATGTCTTTGACATTTTGCAACATGTCTGTTGGTGTTGCTTTTATTAACAGCAACATCTTGATAGTGCAATAAACCAGGATCGTTTATGAGCAGTTTGTATCTAAAATGTTAAGTGTCAAACAAGTGCGTAGTTATTGAAGTTAGCTATTGTAATTCTGCATATCTTTTTTGTTTGGAAAAGTACTGTTACCAACTTCAATAACTATCTCGTTCCAAAATGGTCACTTTAAACAACTCTGCGTTACTAAATGGTTACTAAATTTGTCAAAATTACTGAGTAGTTACAAACTTTGCATAATGTTACTAATAGGTTACCTTTAAATTCAATAATGCAAGCATAAATGTAGAAGATCGACAACCCTGTCAAGCGCCAAAGCAAAGGGACAACACTGTCAAGCACAGCGTCACAGCAGTCACAGCCACAGCTCGGTCCATAACGAATGTGTCAAGTAGTGTTTCGAGAAGTTAGCATCAAATTTTGCCAACCACTTCTGAAGCTTCATGCCAGCAGAGTTCTTGTTCGCAAGCCGTGCTCGCCCCATGTAATATGTATGACTCGACGATCTTTCAATTGTCATAGTTGATGTTGAGAGGCTCCGCAATACTTGACCGAGGTGAACATCAGCCAAACTTGATACAGACATATACAGACATCACCCCAATACGTTACATCAAATTTGGCTCGAAACGTGTTTTACTTTGAAACGTTCATTTCAGTATGCAGATATAAGAAAAAGAGGATTTATGTGCTTTGTGTGTCAAAACTACACTCGTTGAGAAGCTGGCTCATCGACGGCGGACTTGTACGCAGCTTCTTAAAGCTCTCAACCAGCGAGTAGATGTCTTCATCAAGCGCTTCTGTGTGTCGAAAGCAGTGCGAGACAGTAGCGCACGTAACAGATGACCACGCCGCCTCTGTCAAACGCATTGCAGTTAGGACGCCGATGATGAACAACGAGTCGGTCTCTTTCGCCGTGAGGTGCTCGCCTTGCCCATGTTGGAGCAACTCGTCAAAACGATCGACGACGTATCGATGTCGTACCTTCGCGATGTGCGCTTTGAACGAGCTGATAATGCCGGCGTACAACGGCTGCAGAAAAGCAGTCGTGTCCGGCGGCAGCATTCGCTGCGTCACGTTTGACAGCGTCTCGTCAAGGCGATGCGACGAGACGTTGTCGACGATGAGGAGAATGCTTCGGCTTACAGACCGCATCTCGTCGTTATCTGCGTCAGTCACTGCTAAAAAAGCGTGGCTGTCATCTCGCCTTCGCGTTGTAGTTGATGCTGAGCTGGTCGGCAAAGCGGTAGACGAAGCGTCGTGGCTTGCGCACCTTGCCAACACAAAGTATAGGGAGCTTCGTTGTCATGTTTACATTGCAGCAGACAGCAGCAGTGAGTCGCTTCTTCTGTTGCTTGCGTCCTGTCATCCTCTCCTTCATGATCGACTTGGCTGGCGTTGTGCAAAACAAGAACGCCGTCTCGTCTAAATTGTAGACATCGCGTCGCTCGTAGCTGCGCAAGATCTCTTGCATCGCCTCTCGTCCTTTGTGGCTGCCGCATGGTCTACTAGGGATGCCTCGCCATGCACTCGTTTTGACGTCAGGCCGTGGCGCGTCTGGAACTTGTAGAGCCAGCCATTAGAGTATGCAAGCTCGGCGAGCTTCGCAGCATCACCTGAGCTGCTGCTGATCAGCTCTTGCCTGATCTTGTCTACCTGTGCTTTGATCGTCGCGCCGGTCACTACTGGCAGATTGTGACGCTCGCAGTCACGAACCCATGACAGCAGACGATCCTCTAGCTCGACGGATAAAACGTGTTTTTTCGTCTTGCGGTTGGGCTGCGTCGCGAACGCTCTCTCTGAGCTGTTAACGACTCGCGAGAGCGTCATTCCGCTTGGCGCGACTGGTAGTTTGAACGTGCGTTTCGCCCAACCGGCGAGATTGTCATGTGTCAGCTCTCTAAGTGTGTTGCTCTGTGCGCCCGCAGCGCTTGCTTTTGGGCGTACGTCATGTGCGCGCGTCGCTTTCGCCATCATTGGCACAGACAAGCAAATCGATTCAGGTGTCCCACATAAATATCGCATTGCGAAGGGTATGGCTTTTTCGCAGTGTAACAAAATGGGGGAGGTGATGTCTGTAGTGCAGTATAATCACTTACGGAACTTACGGACCTGCTTGACTGGCCCGTCGAAGACGGCTCTACGTTTTTGTAAAGCATACACGTGTCAATTTGACAGAAAACATATTTGGCTGACCATATGTTTTGTCGAGAAAGCGGTTGTAGACGGTGTGTGCGCTAATAAAATTATCAATGTACTGAATCAGTACATTTTTGAATGGACCACAACGTCTTGTGGCAGTTTACTTTCATTGCTTGCTGAAGTTTGGCGCGCACGTCTGGTGTGACCTTGGTGTAGCGAGCGCCGCCGCACTTTAATGGCTCCGCTGTCCAGTTGTCCTCTCGCTCAACAGCGCTCACCAGCTGCCATGACGTCTTGTACTTGATGCCGAGCATAGAAGCGACGACACGCTAGTCGTCGTCTCGGTTCGCTTCAACAAGCACGCGCTGCTTTCCTGACAGAGCGACCTTCATGTCGTGTGTATGTTGCTGCACTTGTGCTCGTTGCGCTTAACACGCAAGTGCGTCGAGATTCGTAATGTCCTACCCCAAACTATTTGGCAGCAAATAGTATTTTCGATAGGTTTCTATGATGGAATTTAGCGTTCTGTGACGGATGTTTGGGTTTTCTGCAACGGAAGTTAGCAATTCTGTGACGGAGCTGGATAGGTGCAGATCTTTTGCGTGAGCGACGACAAGAAGTGATTTGTTTGCTACAAGCATTTTCTTACCGACGACGGCGTGTGAATCGGAGAACTGCATATAACGACGTAGCGCAACGCCCAGACGTTGATTGGATTTCGGCTCGCACTTTTGCTCACGAACAGCTTGCTTTCACCGAGTCAAAACGAGTTTGCCCAACGCCCAAATATTTACAATCAAAATTGATGCCATCAGTTTTCTAAATGTTGAGAACCGCTATCATATAATACCTTTACAAAGCGATACAATGTACTGTGCTGTCAATTGGCATCAGCACAGCCTTCGGTTTTAAATTTCATTACTCAGTTTTTCACTATCATTTTTTAGCGTATTACTTTTACGTAATATTTAGTTCTCAGAGGTTATCAAATTACCGAACAGTCAAAAAGTCATACACTTTTTACTTTGCGTTTTGTCTGCAAAACCCAAAAAATCGACAGTTTTCGACCGGATAAAAAGGAACGATAAACGCGTCTTTAGAAAGCGCCAGCTTCAGGCTCGGAATCGCTGTTTAAAGCATGGCTCTTTTTCTGGCGAATTTTTCGTTCAGGGAACTCAGACACCTGCAATACTATATACCCATACAAGCCTGGGTTTGAAGAATCGGATATTATCAATGATGAAGTAGCGCTACTCGTCGCTCCGACACTCGCGTCTATTGCTTGCTCGTGAATGATTCACCGCCCAAAGAGCTTAAATTTGTATATACATGGTGTGGTTCCCCCAGATCGGATCAGACACCTTATTTGGCCCAGATTGTATCTGAAAATCAGATCAATTTCTGCCAATGATGAAGCCGTTTTTGCAAAACAATGTCTGGGAAGTTTGGCAACCACTATTGTGCTGCCAATTGGCATCAGCACAGCCTATACAAAAGGACTGATTGTTGGTTTTACAAACATCCCAGACTGTGCATGTCTATCTAGTTTTCTCTCTATCTCTCATTCATCTGCTGCTAACTGCATCTAATGCTGCTGTCTACAGTGATGCAGTTGCGAAGTGAATGGATCAATATCATGCAAGCTTTTATGCAAACAAGATCTTCGAGTGAAACCCTCAATAGTATATACCTTTAACAAACAGTGACCTTCGAAAAGCTATGATTTCGTTGTACCTGCTTTCACAAAACATACTCGATTTCTGCCCTATTTCTATCAAATCAAAAGAATCAGCGACCAAACCGTGGTTTTTAGGTGGGTGTGGGCGTTGCGCTACGCCGTTATCTGTATGCAGGAGACACATTCTGAACCCAGCCATGATCGTCACGAACAATACAGAATTCAATCACCCACTCGTGGTATATGTTATGTATCCCTGTTAAAAACAAAGGGACACACACTCGAAGACAAGTTGATGTGGTTTATGTTGTAAACAACATTACACAAACCACAAATTTTCTGTCGTTCGTCAGTAAACAATACTCTAAAGTATCGCTCATAGGCGACCGTTACATTAAACGTGCTTCGAATGAAGGAGCCATGCTTGTGAGATGTCGCCGCCTATGAGAGATACAATAGAGTATATCGGCCTCAGGCATTATTCAAAAACTGAGGTGGTCGTGGTTTGGCCTTGTTTGGCAAACCACATCTGTGCAAACCACATATGTTCACGCAGACACAAAAACATCTATTAAAACCACGACGACTAAAACCACGACGAGAGGACACAACCAGCGCACAAGACGCACACACACACACACACACACACACCATGAAGTATCGCTGTCAATGTCTCGATCGAGTGCTGTTGCTGATCCTGGTCGTCTCGGTTGAGAGCTTCTACTACTGCTAGCATGAACAACGAGCACACGCGTGTGATAGATAGAGATCAGTTGATCGATCAGGGCATTGCCATCTTGACGTGGACACGAGCACTCGCACACACTTGAAACACACATCTCTCTCGCTACAGCGCTTTGTTCCCCTCTCGTCCTAGCTTCTCTCTCTCTCTCTCTCTCTCTCTCTCTCTCTCCTCCTTATAAGTAAATCTTCTTGCTACTGTCGCGCTTGGCGTGGAGCACGATGTTGTCGACGACGTACTCGTTCATGAGCAGCGCGTCGCCGTTCTCAAAGCGCAGGCGCTTCTTGTGGATCAAGTCCGGGTACATCTCGCCGTCCGTGAGGATCTGCACGTACTGCGCCGCCGGCGTCGTGTTCGGACTCTGCTTCACGCGCGCCGTGGGGAGGAAAATGAGCGCCACGGCGAGCAAGCACATCGCGGCGCAGCCTGCGAACGTCGCCGCAGCCGAGGCGCCCGAGACCGAGAACGTGATCTCTTTCACCTCCATCACGCCTTCGAGGTTCAGGTGCAGCGGCGACTTGGGGTTCTTCTTGTCTGTGTGCACGAGCTCGGTCGCCACACCGTTCTGGAGCAGGTAGTACAGCGCCGCGGTGTACATCGTCTGGAGCGGCTTCTCCATGTAAAAGTGGTTCTGCTCCACGTGCCGAATGTACGAGTCCACGACGCTGTCGCACTCCGGCGCGCCGGAGCCAAAAACGCCTGGTGCGATTGTCCCGATGTTGTTCAGGTTGATCACGCTCATGGCGAACTCGCTCTCGGCTGGTTTCTCGCTCTCCAGCAGTGGCACGAACACCGCGTTCAGACTCAAGAGCCGCAGCGGCCGCAAGAGGTTGCTCTTGTTGAAGTCCCGCGCAATCGCGTCTTGGCCAACGAGCAGGACGCTTTCGCCGTCGTCGAGCGGTAGCGAGAGCCCGAGGCACTTGCCGTCGCTGCAGTTCGCGCCAAACTTGGTGTGCAAGTCCGTGTACTTCCACGAGAGCTTCCCGAAGGAGAGCGAGAGGAACGCCTTGGGGTTCACGAGCTTCCGCCGCTTCTTCGTCGCGTCGAGCTCGAGCGAGTCCGCAGTGATGTACGACCCGACGCCGTACGTCATCACGGCGTCTGGCACAGGCGTGCACCACGGGTAGAACGCGTAGAGACTCTGGTCGAGCATCCGGCGCTGCTCGCAGTTGGCCAGGAACGGCGTCAAGAGCACTTCGTTGCGCACGAGCGCCTTTGTGTTGAACGTCTTGTACACGCACCGGTCCGCGCCGCACTCATCGGCGTCGAGGAAGTGCACGGGCTGCGACTTGTTCGTGGCGTCGTACTCGAGCTTGTCGAGCGCGTACGCGTTGCCTTCGAGCGGAATGTCGAGTGTGATCGCATCGAGCGCGAGCTCGTTCGAGATGTTGTACGTCGCAAAGCCCATGCGGATCGCGTCGGTCGAGTTTGTACTTGTCTGGCTCAGCGCCTTACTCGCGACGCTCGCGATCTGCGTCACGAGCTTTGGGAACGTGCTGTTGCCCGGCAAGAGGAGCTTGAGGACGTTCAGGATGTCGAGGCGCACACCTGGGCACAGCGAATCGTACGACGTGTTGTCCTTTGTGACCGAGCACTTGTACCGGACGCTCAGGTCCATGTTCGAGAGCGTGCGCTCGAGCAGACTCGCGCCGAGGATGAACGTCTCGATCGCGGTCGACACGTTCACGTTCTCGCTCACGGCCGCGCGCGCGTACTTGTCCGGGTCCGCGCGGTACTCGCCGTACGTGAACGCGAGCGACGACGTCGTTGCGCTCGGCGGCAAGCCATTGGCGAGCAAGCCGCGGTTCCAGTCACTCATTGGGAACGACAGCGACAGCGACGTGGCTTCGACCTGGTCCAAGCGCGCATGCGGCTCGGTCATGTTCACGACGCCGCACTGCGTCCGGAGCTCGAACGGCGCGGCGTAGCCGCTCACGACGCTCCGGAGGAGCGTGTTCTCGACTGCTGTTGGCGCATCGAGGATCGTACGACCGGCAGCGACTGGCGTTGGCGTCGGTGCCGGCGTCGACAGCGGCACAGTACTGACGTTCGCACTGGACATGAGGTCCTCGAGCGTGATGCTGTGGTCAATGCCGGCGGCGAGCTGGCTCACGTACAGACTCGCGAGGCCGACGTTGATGAGGATGAAGATGGTCTTGAACGCCCAGTAGAGCGCGTTCGCCTTGGCTTTCGACTCGACGCGCTGCGGCTGGTCGCCTGGGAAGAAGCTGCAGTTGTGGAGGTACGTGAGCAGCGTCGGGAACACGAGCGTCTCGAGGTAGAACTCGAGGATCTTGCTCACGGCGAACATGATCGGACCCGAGATCGAGCTGTACTGTGTCACGTAGTCGTCCGAGAGCGCGGACGAGCCCTCGATCTCGAACACCTGCGACCGGAGCTCCGTGCCTTCGAAGCTAAAGATCGCGTACGCGAGCGCGAAGCCGAGGCCGATCACGAGCACGACGACGTACCGCCCCGTGCGCAGCGACATGTCGACGATCGTGTGGTGGTCTGCGTCGTCGTGCACGTTCGGTTCGTCCTTCTTCCATTGCTCTGTCGTTGCGTCCGGTGCTGCAGCAGGAACTCCACTTGCCGATGAGCTGCTCACGTTCGACGCCGACGTGGGCGAGACCTCGGACATCGGCTGCGGGTCATCGTGGCGCTCGGCCGCGTCTTCTGCAGCGGAGCCGATGCGGTCGAGACGCATGGTGGCGCGCGAAGAGGCTTTCAGCGAATGGCTTGGTCGCCCAAGAGCACGAGCGCACAGGACTCGCCAAGGTCATCGCATCGATGCGTGCGTCGATCTGCCGTTGAGCCGGCGCCAGCTCCTCCATGTGATTCCATGTGATTGGGCTCGACATACAAACTGCAAGTTGTTGGTGCTCGCCGCCACACATTGTGTATCTCAAATCACACTGATTTGTGTGTAGCGCACTGACTTCTTGAACTGAAAGGAAATTATATGTTATTGGAGGCTGTTTGGAAACATTGTTTTGGCCGTAAACCCTGATAAAGCGATCGTCTTAGGTCAACGCATTCAAAAGGTATTATCTTTCAGCATCACACAAAGCAAAGAGAAGCGAGCACTTCATGAGCACCACGCGACAGCATGCAAGTTCATCGTGCCAAGCACTCTGTGTGTGTGTCTGTGTGGGTGGGTGCGCCGGTGCGTGCGTGCGCTCCATTGAAGAACTCGAGCGATGGAGAATGCCTCGCAGCGCTACGGCTACGCCGCGGGCGGCACTCGGGCGTTTGAGCTCTCGGACACGTCGATGACCGAAGGCGCGTTCTTTGAGCTCGACACGCCCGTTGCGTCCAACCACGACGGCCGCAGCAGCAGCAGCAGCGACGACGAGCAGGCGTTCTCGGAAGTTGACGTCGATAGCGATATGCGGTCCGTGCACAGCCGCAGCAGCAGCAGCCAGCGCAGGAGCTTGGAGCGGCTCGAAGCCGGCGATTCCGCGATGAAGCCGTGGCCCGAGATCGTGCTGCGCTGGAAGCGCTTCCTCCTCGCGCTCTCGGCATCGATTGTGCTCGTCGTGGGGCTCACGATCTGGTTCTGGACCGGCATCCTCGTGCGCACGATCAAGGAGCCGGTCGGGGACTCGACCGAGAGCGAGAAGCTCCTGCGGCGCTACAACACGTACTCGGGCGTGACGATGGGTATCTTCGAGGCGTTCCTCGGCCTCGGCTTCGCGCACTTCTTCCCGGCGTTCACGGTGTACGTGCACAACCTCAAGTGGTGGCCCGGCGACGACCCGACCGTGCGCGCGAGCAAGACGAAGAAGGTTCTGCTGCTGTTGTTCTTCCCAGTCGTGATGGTCGCTGTGGGCAACAGCTTCTCGGCGCTCCAGGCCGGGACGTCGACGATCCGGCTCGACGTCGACATGAACGCGACGAGCCTCATGAACAACGTAAGCGCGTTCGATGCCGCGAACCTCTCAACGATGTTCGACGACGGCTGGGTCGGGTACCACGAGGACTCGATCCTCAAGACCGCAGTGCTCCGGCAAGCCACGCCGTTCACGTTCGTGCTGTCCAAGTGCTCGCAGGCGATCGTCGCACGGAACGACACGACGCGCTCAGGGCTCAAGCGCATGACTGACATTGACTCGACGTCCGCAGTCTTCGGGTTCCCGCTCAAGGAGTGGAGTCGCGAAGTGTACCCGATGGCAGACGCGACGTTCTCGAACGCGAGCCTGCCGCTCGACACGTCGTTCGAGCTGCTGTTCCAAGGCCAAGCGTTCCTCGAGCGCTGGGTCGCGAGCCTCCCGTCGTACCGGTGCCGCTACATCAGCGCGAACGGCACAAAACTCTGCGGCCGGCGCAAGCGCAGCACGATGCTCGACACGCTCTACGGCTACGCGAACGGGACGAAGACAAAGACACCGGAGGCGCTGAAGAAGGAGATCGTCGCCGGCATGCAGAACGCGTTCTTCGGCGACCTCGACGAGACGGTGGACCTGACGCTCACGTCGTTCTCGCTGCGCGTGAGTCCGCAGATCGAGGTCCAGATGATGTCGTACGCGATGATGCTTGCGCCGGACTTTGAGTTCGGGCTCCCGAACGATACGACGGTCGTGCCGCCGGGCTGCAAGGGTGCCAAGTGCGAGTACCGGTACAAGATGCTCGACGTTGACACGTTCTGTGGCGAGCGCACGTGCGTGCTCCCGGACTGGCAGTCGTACACGATCCCGCGCAAGCAGGCGGCGATGATGCAGTACAAGCGCAAGTGCCAAGCAAGTCGCGCGACAGTGGACCCGAACCTCAAGACGCACATGCCCGGCGGGTGCGAAGACGTCCCGAACGCCGTCTTCTTCGCGGGCTTTGGCTCGCGCATGTTCCTCGACACGTTCGCGATGGACGTCAACACTACGACCGGCAAGCCCACGGCGACGCCGTATGCCAAGAACCCGCGCCGCGCGATCACGCTCACGGTCGGGAAGCTCGTGTGGACGCACAAGGCGCTCACGACGCCGTTCCGCGCGACGTGCGACGTCGGCGACGGCAGCGACGACGCGTGCGCAGGGCTCGTGCACGCGCTCCAGCCGAGCGGTCGGTACGTGCTCCTGGGCAAGGACTTTGTCCCGAAAGCGATCGCGACGTCAGACTTTCGCCAGCCGATCACGCTCTTCCAGCTCCTGCAGCCCGCGATCCTCTCGCCGCGCGCCGAGCACGCGGTCGTCGTGCCCGAGTACCTCGACGCGTTCTCGCTGCGGTCGCGCACGGGGTCGCTCAACGTCACGGTTGCGGCGACCAAGTGCTCGGCGCTCATGGACGCGTACATGGCGCACGTGGCGGCGAACAACTACTACCTCTACTCGACGTACCAGCCCATGTACATGTCGGCGCTGCTGTACCTCTTCCAGAACGCCGCGGTGACGAAAGTCCGGTCCACGGGCGCCGACGTCGCCGAGCCGCGCCTCGCAGGCGACCGCGCGGTGCACAAGATCCTGATCAAGAACACGACCGTGGGCGTGTACACGGTCTGGACCGGCTGCGTCATCCTCATCGTGCTCGCGTGCGTCGTGCTGCTCTTCCCGAACGAGCGCGCGCGGCTCACGCCCATGGCCGGCAAGAACGCGCGCGCCGAGCGGTTCGTGGCCGTGCAGACGGAGGAGGTGTACCCGAACCTCGTGTACATGAAGCGCTTCCGCATCGGCAAGACCGGCGAGGCGCTCAAGCTGAGCGAGTTCGCAGTCGAGTCGGTGCGGCTGCACCACAAGATGGAGGACGACGAGCAGGTCGTGTTGTAGGAGGCACGTGTGTGTCTGATGGAGTGCCTCTTGTACTGCGACTTGTAGGAATGAATGGCTGAACGTATTGGATGGACGTCTCTCTGCCTCTCGGTCGCTCTGTCAACGCTATCTGAAGTCTCTGAGACAGACGCCACAAGGCGCTGTCGACTGCCACGACTACCACCAGTGCGTGTCACGGAGCGATGCATCGTCCTGCACACGCGACACCATGCGCAACGACGCGGAACGAAACGTGAGAATCGGACTTTCGGAGTTCGGAGGTGCTTCAAGCGAGCAAACAGCTCGTCACGACTAGCACGACGAGAACGAGCGCGGCAGCCCAGTGGCTCTGCCTGTCAAGACGCGAGAGACCAAGCATCTCACACCTCGCCATGAGCAACGACGGCACTGATCAAGCTGATCGCTTGAAGAGTGAGATTGGTCATTCCGAGTTGACATGGACGTGTAAATTTAGACGAAGGTGTCATAGAGTGTGCTCGTCGGAGTGTCAGGAGTTCTACCGGAGTGCCAGCAGTCCGAGAGCTCTGCCAGCGCCTGCGAGTGCCAGCAGTCCGAGTTGTTCGTCCGAGTGTCATGCCTGCTGCAGTCGCGCCTGCGCGCGCAGAGGCGATGGCGTCGACGGCGTCGCTCGCACCAGCGCTCCACTTGAGCCGCATCGAGGCGCTGCCGAGCCACTGGCACCTCCCAGAAGCCGACATCGATCGCTGCATCAGCTTCTCGCGCGTGCGCTGCGTCTTCTCGCTCGTGTCGCTGCTGCTGCTCGTGACCGACATCCCACGCACAGGGCTCGGTGTGCAAGACGTCTTCCAGCTCTTCCCCAACAAAGTTGGCCCGAGCGTCACGGCGTTCTTTGGACCGTGGGCGTACCCAGTCGCGCACATCTGGCGAAACGAGAGCAGCGCTCTCAATAGCAGCAGCATCAGCGCAAGTGCTAGTGCTAGTGCTAGTGCTAGTATGACTCCGACGTCGTCGTCGCTGACGCCTGTCGTGACGTTCGGAGGCAAGAAGGGCAACAGTGCGATCCAGACCACGCGCGTCTGGAGCTACGAGTACGACTCGACATCGATTGGCTTGCGCGGCATCACCGAGTTGCTCAACGTCTCGATTCTCCCTCAGCCGAGCCACACGACAACGGCGACGCTCGAGCTCAAGAACACGTGGACGAACCTCGACGCCCTCGTGTCGGCGATCCAGCGCCGCATCGTGGTACAGCGCCGTGATGGTGGCGATGAGTCTGGTGCAGTGGATCCACACTACGCTCGCAGCGGACTCTTGAGCATTGCGACGTCGCACCGCTGGATCGACCGCTTGCACCACTACCTCTACAGCTTTGCGCACACGACGACGCGCTGGCGCATGCACACGGTCCACGCGTTCACCAAGACGACGACGGACGCAACAGAGGCGCTCGGCATCTGCTTACCAACGCGTCGACACCGCCCTATCTTTTGTGACATGCCGTTCGAGTGGCGCTGCACGCATCCTGTGACTGCGAGCTTGCCGAAAGTCTCGATCTGGGACCACGTCGACCTGCGCGTCGCGGCGCTCCAGCGCAAGTACCCGGAGCTCGTACTGGACCTCACGATCGTCACGACGTTCAACCCGTCGACGTCGACTGTGAGCGTCCTCTCGGCGTACTTTGAGTCCGAAGTCTTGGAGATCGTCATGCTCATTCGCGGCCGGACCTGTCCAAGCAACACCGACCCGAGTGATCTGTCTTCGACGACACCGGCGCCGTGCTCGACGGTGTTTATCGACGACTACCGCTACGAGCGCGGCGTACTCGTGTCGAACATCGCCGAGTGGTACCCGTTCACTGCGGCGCTGCGTGCCGTTGCGCAGTTCTACGTCTGGGTGCGACTCGTGTTGCTCTTTAGCGTCGCGTACGCGAGCGAGCAGCTGCAAGCCTCGCGTCTCCGGCGCCTCGCTGCGGCGCTGCGCACGATGAGCAAGATCCCGTTCCAAGTCGTGGTCTACGGCTCGCTCTTCCCCGTGCTCGCGTACGTCATGGCGCACGTGATCGACTGCAGCTTCGTGGATCTGTACCTCGAGACGTTTTGGACGACCGTGAACGGCTCGATGCACTTTGACCCGATCGTGTTCGCGCGCCACGCGTCCGTGCAGATGCGCAACGTCTGGATCCTCGCGCTCGGCATGAAGCTTGTGGTGTTTGTCCAGACACGCGTGCTCTCGACGTGGCGACCGACGAACGGTGTGCTCGGCGTGCGCGGTCTTGCGATCAGTCTCTCGTCCATGCTCTCAGTCTTTGGACCGTACCGCTCGCTCACGTTCCGCAACAGCTCGATCCTCTCGACGATCGTGCTCGCAGCGAGCAGCTATGGCGCACACACGGTCGAGATGATCACAGCGCGGCCGATCAGTCTCTTCAACGTCAGCGTCGAAGGACTACCGAAAGACATGAAGATGACGTTGCTCGCCGTCATCGTCGTCGTCACAGTCGCGCTCGTGCTCAAAGCGCTCCTGACGCTCTTGCGGCCGGGCTACCTCGGCGGCATCTTGCTCGGCACGTCCACGATCATGCCGTACAGCGCGGGGAAGCTCTGGTCGGCGACTGCGCTCAGTGTGCGTTTTGACACCAGTCTCACGAGCGCACGTGCCGCAGCGTCCTCTGCTGCTGGTGTCACGACGAGCGTTCGGGGTCTATCGTCTCGGCGCATTGCACCAGTGGCGTTCGACGCCATAGCGCCGACAAAGCAGAGTCTTGCGCACGCACGCGTGCCAATGTCAGCGACGAGCATCACGTCGCGGTGGCTCGATCGAGCTGCGCAGCTCGCACTCGCAGTCGTCTTCTCGTGGCTCGGGATCGACCGCGCCGCCGAGCGACAGTTCGCAGCCGAGCACCGACGCATGCACGACGTAGCACTGCGGCTCGAGGAGCGCTCGGTCGAGATCAACTCGCTCGTGCGCCTCATGAACATTGCGATGATGACAGACCCGTGGACGCTCTTTCGACTCCGCGTCCTCGGGCGCCAAGTGTTCTTCTACGAAGCCACTGAGCGCTTGGTGCCGACAGCAGCGCGGCAGCAGAGCGCAGACACTACAGTGCTGCTGCAGCCAGTGGCGTCTGCGCACAGCGGAGCTCGACCGCCGCCACGCGCGAAGCACGTCTTTGTGCTGCCGTGCGGCGCCGATCAGGTACTCGAGTGGACAGGCTACGGCAAGGACGAGCTGCGGCTCGTTGGCCACATGAGCTCGCGGGACCTCCCGTGGTCTGCGCTGCTCCAGTGCGGCTGAGCAGCACAGACACAAAGCGCACTCATCGTCATGCGTCAGTACCAGATCTGTAGACTCTGTTGTTCTCTCTCTTGCTACCGTCGGTCGACTCGACCGCTGCTCCTCTATGACCCACTGCGCTCTCTACTCGTGCGTGTCGACGTCGCGACTGAGGCGACCGAGGCCATTGAGCGCCGCGACGCGATACGCCTCGGCGAGCGTCGGGTAGTTGAACACGGCGTCGCGGAAGTACGTGAGCGAGCAGCCCATGGCCATGGCGACCTGCCCAATGTGGATGATCTCAGTCGCGCCTTCGCCAATCGCGTGGACGCCAAAGAGCTTGAGCGTCGTGGGGTCAAAGAGGATCTTGAGCATGCCGCCGGCCGTGCTCCCGCTCATCTGGCCCTTTGCGAGCTCCGAGTACTTGGCAATGCCGATCTCAAAGTTCACGCCGTCCTGCGTGAGCTGCTGCTCCGTCTTGCCGACCATCGAGATCTCGGGGATCGTGTAGATGCCGTACGGGTAGTTCCCGCTCTCGAGCTGGCTCGTCACGAGCTGCTCGCTCGAGTCGTCGTCCCACATGTGGCACGCGGCGAGGCGCCCTTGCTCCATGCTCGTCGACGCGAGCGACGGCGCGCCAATGCAGTCGCCCACCGCGTAGCTACAAAGAGAGAGAGAGTGAATGCGTCAGTGCCTTGGCCACGCACAACGCGCAGGATGTTGCAGACAGTGGTCGTACATGTGCGGCTGGTCGGTCTGGTAGCTCTTGTTGACTGTGAGGAGACCGCGCGGGTTGCGCGACAAGTTCACGGCTTCGAGGTTCAGCGCATCCGTCGCCGCCTAGTAGCGATACGATAGAAGTCAGTACGAGAGAGAGCGGCACTCGCAAGACAAGACACGCGGTCGCACCTGACGCCCGACAGTGTAGAGCAGCGCATCAGCAGACGCGACTTTGCCGCTGTTAAAGTACACGGTCACGCCGTCGTCGGTCGTCTGTGTCGCAGTGGTCAGTACATCAATACAATAGAGAGAGAGCAGAGTGGTGAGGAGACTGGTCAGGAGACAGTAGCGAGTGCAGGAGACGCACCTCGACGCGCTTGATCGTCTCGCCAAGCAGGAACCGCGCGCCTTTGCTCCGCATCTCGTACGTGAGGTTGCTGATGATCTCGTCGTCGCAGAATGACAGAATCTGGTGCCACAAGTAGTTGTGGTGTGGTTAATACAATCACGTGAGTGGTGTGGTGCTGTCACTCCCTAGTGCATTGATGTCACTAACGCACCTCTGGTCGTCCATCGACGACTGTGACCGAGTGGCCG
This sequence comes from Pythium guiyangense, assembly GCA_003730235.1. Taxonomy (NCBI): domain Eukaryota; phylum Oomycota; class Peronosporomycetes; order Pythiales; family Pythiaceae; genus Pythium; species Pythium guiyangense. The sequence goes on along the minus strand of QXDM01000046.1, from coordinate 375,370 downwards.
GGCACGACGTTCAGCATCGACGCGTACTCCATGCCGATGACGCCGGCGCCGACGACAATGAGCGACCGGGGGAGCTCGCGGATGTCGCCGCTCAGGATCTGGTCGCTGTCAAACACGACTTTGCCGTCGATCGGCACGAGCGGGTTGTGCGCCGGGCGCGTGCCGCACGCAATGAGGAACTTGTCTGCGCGCAGGCGCGAGACTGCAGCCGTGTCGTCGTCGCTCGCGTCGCTCGGGTCGCGCACGATCGAGAGCTCGTGGCAGCTCTCAAAGCGCGCGAGGCCAGGGATGTACTCGACGCGCGCGGCCTTGAGCTGCGCTTTGATCACGTCCACCTCGGAGCTCACGACGCGCTTGACGCGGTACAGAATGTCGTCGATCGTCACGGTCTTCATCGAGTACGACTTGCCGTAGAAGCTGTCGGGTGCATCCGTAGCGAGTGAGTGAGTGAGTGGTCAACTGCCTCGAGCGAGAGACACGAGCTGCGTACCCGTGGTGGCGGTAGCCCGAGAGATGGAGCACCGCTTCGCGGAACGTCTTGGACGGGATCGTGCCCGTGTGCACGCACACGCCGCCGACAAGCGCCTTCTTGTCGACGATCGCCACGCGCTTGCCCTGCTTCGCCGACTCGATCGCGCACTGCGTCGCAGACGGACCGCTGCCGATCACGACGAGGTCGTACGTCGCCACTTTCGGCTTGATCGACGCCACCATCGAGCGCCACTGGAGCGCGCGCGGCTGAGTGCGCAGCAGCGCCGTCGCGCGCGCCATTGTCAGGAGCTTCGCCATCTCACTCGCTCGCTCGTCGTCGTCGCTCACTCGCTCGTGACCACGTCTCCTTGGTTCAGAAGATGAGCGGTGCAGAAAGGCAGTACTGCTATATTTCGTTTATCTGCTGATGCAGTACTGTCATGTCTTGTGTAAATTCAACATAATAATCTCCTCATACAAAACATTTAAATACGCATGTTACACTACTGTCAATTTGTACTTAAGATCGCAGACACGAAGCACCATCAACGCAAGCTCGTCGCTGTCATACTGCCCAGCGTCGCCATCATGCGCGTGTTCGTGACGGTCGGGACGACAAAGTTCGACGCGCTCGTGCAGGCGCTCGACACGGACGCGAGTCTCGAAGCGCTCACTGCGCGCGGCGTCACGCACGCCGTGCTCCAGATCGGACACGGCGAGCACGTCCCGAGCACGAGTCGCGCTGCGGCGCACGGCATTGAGCTCGCGCACTATCGCCACAGCGCGCAGTACAAAGACGACGTCGCGCGCGCAGACCTCGTGATCAGCCACGCCGGCGCAGGCTCGATCATGGACGCACTCGCGCTGCGCAAGAAGCTCATTGTGGTCGTGAACACGGCGCTGATGGACAACCACCAGACCGAGCTCGCAGACGCAATGGCGCAGCAGCGCTACTGCGTCGCGACGACGTGCGCCGAGCTCACGCAGACGCTACAAACTGCCGACTTGGACGCGTTGCAGACGTACCCCGAGCCAGACGAAGAGGCGTTCCCGCGGCTGGTCGACCAGGTCATGGGCGTCAGCGGCTCGAAGAAAGACGCGTAGGAGTCAGTCGTGCGTGTCGATAGGACCAACCAACAACATTGTCATCGTCGTAGTAGTACATCGTCCAGTTGCGTATTCATACAGTCGCTATCACTCGCGAGGCGCTAGATCCACTGCGAGAGCGGCTCGGCGTCGTACGTCGCTGCAGAGCCGCAGCTCGTGCCGACGTGCTGGAGACCGTAGAGATAGATGTCGAGGCGCGCGTCGAGCAGCGCCGCGGGCTCGTGCTCGGGGATCACGTGGAGCTGGCGCAAGTTGCGCAGCCGGCGCTTGAATGCCGCGTTCGTGAACAGCACGGCGCGGCCCGCGACGATCATGCCGCCGTGGCGATCCTGTATCCGGTACGTGCTCGGCATCTCGACCGGCGGCGCCACGTATGTGAACAGCTGGAGTTCCTGCGAGAGCACTGGCGCTGGCACCACTGCTGCGCGTCGGTGCGACTCGACTGCGACCGGTGACAGTGGCATGGGCTCGTCGCGCTCGAGCGTCTCTGGGAAGCTCGCCACGGGCGTGAGCCAGTCCTTGGTGTCTCCTCGCTTCTTCCGCGGCGCAGACTTGGCGCCAGACGGGTCGCTCGCGTTGCTGTGCGCGTTCTCCTTGTCCGCCGAGTGGAGCGAGAAGAGCGAGCTCGCACGCTTGAGGTGCGACGGCGTCGAGTTGCGCTCAACTGTCGGTGGATCCGCCGCGCTTCGTCCGAGGAGCGAGCCTGTCGAAGCGCGCCGTGTGAGCTGCTTGCGGCGCTTCTTCGCACTGTCGTCGCTGCTGAGCGCTCCCGACGCCTTCGAGTCGGAGATGAAGAGCCTCTCGAGCCAACTCTCGACCTTCGAGCACGTCTTGCGACACAGCGCGCGCGTCGCAGCGCTCTTGCGCGTACGTGGCGCGAGCGCGAGCTGGTAGCCGGACACGTCCGTCGCGTCGGACGCTGCGCGCTCGAGCTTGCTTGGCGCAGACGCTGGCGGCTGTGGTGCGTGGCGAGCGAGCTTCATCGTTGCTACAGGCGAGCAGGTCGTCGAATGAGCGCGAGGCGAGAGCAGAGGCGAGGAGCGAGAGAGGCGCTGACTACTCTACGCAGCCACTATCGCGGCTTGCGAGTGTCGCGGCTCAAATGGTGGAGCAGGCGCTCGTCGTGGGAGAAGCGAGTCAGACGCCAGCCGCCGCTGTACAAGGATGTACCAGCTGGCGCGCGCTCGCTGGCGCTTTGACGAAGTGGCGAGGCGCGCTGTGTTGTCTGAACCATCGGAGCCATCTGGCAGCGCGAGCCTTAAAGGTCGCAGACGACGCTAATGACCAGGTGTGACGAGGGCATGGCGCAACGGACGTTGTGGATTGCGCTGCGCATACGCTGTTGCTGCTCATGCGCACACACGCACATACACACGTCTACCTATCTATCTACTGACGTGTGTGTGGCGCTAGCCACAGCTCACGAGCGCTGTCCACGGCAATACGATCGAGCTGATCGTCGCAACGAGCTCCCAGCGCGCTTCGAGGTCTTCAAAGTGCCCTGGGAAGATGTCGTAGCAGTCCTGGATGTCGTCAAGTAGACACGGCAGCAACACATGCACTGCACTTGTGTCGTTACTCGCTGGAGCGGATGGCACTGCGCTGACATTGGTGGCATGTGCACCAGCGTCATGCCGAACTGATGCTGAAGGCGCGCTCGTGCTGCGCTGGACGCGGTAGACGTACATCGGCTGGCCGATGACAAAGAGACGAATGAGCACGAGCGGGTCGGTCATCATCGCGATGTTCTTGAGCCGCGCGATCGACCAGTGCTCCTTCGTGCGCTGCTCGAGGCGCATGAGACTGTCGTGCGTCGGACAGCCCTGGACCGACTGCCAGCGGAAGCGCGTGGGCGTGTGCGTCTTAAGATGCGCGTGGCAGACGCAGTACGGATCGACTGGCTGTCGTGATACGCGGCGAAAGACTGGAGCACTAGCGCTGCTGCTGCTACGAGCAGGCGGGATGACGCCTGTAGGAGTCGTAGCTGCTGGTGCAACGCGCTTGGCAAACCACGATGTGGCGCCATGGCTCGACCGATCGGGGACCTTTGCGGTGCGGTACGAGAGCACAACGCACGGTCTTGACGGCGGACTGCAAGGGTCTTGCTGTGTTGCTGCGTCCACTGGTGTCACTGCAGTTCCTACCTCCGGTCGACTCGGACGCACTCGCCAGTACGTCACAAGCGCGTGGCGCGGCCAGAGCGTGTTCGCACTAAACGGGACGAGGAACGAGCGCGATGAGAGCGCAAAGCTCGAGTTTGGTGCGACGAACGGCGCGAGCACATGCGCCACTTGCACCGCGGTGTAGATGACGCAAAGTGCAACCAAGAGCACCTTGGCGTCAAAGTGGAAGCCGTACTCTGCTGGGTTGTGCAGCGCGTAGTCCGTGCCGCTGTGCGTTGGCACATGGTCGAGGAGCACGGTGAAGCTCGTCACTGAGGCATCACGGAACGCTCGCACGCGCAGCGGCGCGCACACTGTGAGCGCCGAGACACCGCCGAGGAGCGCGCCGCGGACGCGAGTAAGACCGTGCAGAGGCGTCCAGCGGGTCATGCGTGTACCAACGATCGTGTGGTGCACCACTGTCGCGAGCTTGATCAAGAGCGCGATGTACCAGATGTTGCGCATCTGCACGGACGCGACGACGACGTAGTCCATCGGCTTGAACGCCACAAGGCCGTTCACAGTCGCCCAGAGCGACTCGTTCACAGTGTAGATCATCGCGCAGTCCATGAAGTGCGCCGCGGCGTAGCAGAGCACGGGCGCCCAGCTGCCGTACACGACCACGTAGCTCGGGATCTTGGCGAGTGTGAGTGCGCAGTGGTACGTGCGCACGCGCCAGCTCGCGTTCCGGAACTTGGGCTCCGCTGCGCGCGCGCAGTAGCAGCCGACCCAGAGGCAGAGCAAGCGCGTCCAGATGTACAGTTGGCCGATGCCGCGCAGGAGGCTCGTGATGCCGTACCACGCGTCCGAGTCGGTGCGCATGCTCGCACGCTCGTAGCGATAGTCGTCGATAAGCACCGTCGTGCAGGCGTCAGCATCGGCGATCTTGCCGCCGTGTCCCTTTGAATCAGGACACCTCCGTCCGCGGATCAGCGTCGTCATCTCGATGTTGGAGGTCACGTAGTAGATGCTCGGAATGAACATTCGTCGATCGCGCTCGAGCACCATGCGCGACGTCACGAACGTGAGGTCGAACGTGAGGTCCGGGTGCTGCTGCCTCAAAGCGTGCAGTCGCAGTGCGAGGTGATCCCACATGGGCACTTGGACGCTTGGACTGAGCGTCGGGTGGTCACAGCGCCATGCTACAGAGTGGAAGCACACGTCTGGGCGAGGTGCTCGGGCATTCGGATCGCAGATGTTCGTGCGCAGCAGCGCGCTCGATGGCTCGTAGTACTGCACCGAGTGGAGTCGCTTCTCTGCGTGGCGCCAGACGAACTTGACGATCGCGTGGTGCAAGCGGTCGATCCAGAGTGACGTCGTGACGAACATGAATTTGGGCGATCGGCGCGGCGGGCCGAGCACCTTTGCGCGCACTGCAGTCACGAGCGCATCGCTCATTGCGAACGCCGTCTCGAGACTCAGGACGTCTGTGGCGCAGGCTTCGCGATACAAGACGCACGGAGGGTACGCGCTCACGTTCAGGTGCTCCGCAAGCGCACGGCTAGGGATGCTCAGCGAGTCGAACTTGTACGACCAGACATCGACGTTCTCGATCGCCTTGCCTTCGCACGAGCCAGTGAATGATGCCGAACTCGCATTGATGTTCGTCTCGACTACTGCGTCGTGCTTGTAGATGCGCGCGACGTGGTACACGAACGGTCCAAAGTACATGTACGTGTCGGGTGCCACCGGTGCGTACACACCGCTTAGCGAGCGCAAGCCGAGGCCAGTGCGCGGGATGTCGGTCGCCACAAGCACGAGACTCACGAGTGAGAAGAGACACCGAAGCACCGAGAAGCGCACGCACGCGTCGATGTCACTCGGTGGCACAAAGAGCTTGACGCCACACGCTGCAGTGAGTGCAGGCACTGCGATGCCGTTGCTGTCGCCATCCCCGCTGCTGCTCGCGTCGCCTGCATCGTTCCACATCGAGCAGCCATGCAGGTGACTCGAAACGACGAGGCACTGCACACTCGCGGGTCCGTCCCACTACGGATCGATCGGCTCTCGGTGGCGAAGACGCTGTGCTTGTCAAGCTCTGCTGCAGCGCGACTCGAGCCTCGAGTTGAAGGTATGTTCGCAAGCGCTCGATGACGAATCGGCGCAACTCGAAACTTGTACCATAGGACGAAACCGGAGCTTGTCTTGGCTTGACAAGACAACGTCGAGTCCTGCACAGTTACCTGGAGTTCAATAACACTGGAGTTCGCAAAGGGATGTCGATGGCAAGTCCCACGTGAATGTGACCAAGCCATCCGCTGAAAGCCACGTCAAGCGTCACCATGGGTCTCATGCGAATCGACTCCGCTGCAGAGGACATAATGACCAGGAGCCAGCGTCTGAGCGCGCTGCTCCAGAACGGTGTGGCGACCGAGCTCGTGCACACAGACAAGAAGAACCCCAAGTCGCCGCTGCACCTGAACCTCGAAGGCGTGATGGAGGTGAAAGAGATCACGTTCTCGGTCTCGGGCGCCTCGGCTGCGGCGACGTTCGCAGGCTGCGCCGCGATGTGCTTGCTCGCCGTGGCGCTCATTTTCCTCCCCACGGCGCGCGTGAAGCAGAGTCCGAACACGACGCCGGCGGCGCAGTACGTGCAGATCTTCACGGACGGCGAGATGTACCCGGACTTGATCCACAAGAAGCGCCTGCGCTTTGAGAACGGCGACGCGCTGCTCATGAACGAGTACGTCGTCGACAACATCGTGCTCCACGCCAAGCGCGACAGTAGCAAGAAGATTTACTTATAAGGAGGAGAGAGAGAGAGAGAGAGAGAGAGAGAGAAGCTAGGACGAGAGGGGAACAAAGCGCTGTAGCGAGAGAGATGTGTGTTTCAAGTGTGTGCGAGTGCTCGTGTCCACGTCAAGATGGCAATGCCCTGATCGATCAACTGATCTCTATCTATCACACGCGTGTGCTCGTTGTTCATGCTAGCAGTAGTAGAAGCTCTCAACCGAGACGACCAGGATCAGCAACAGCACTCGATCGAGACATTGACAGCGATACTTCATGGTGTGTGTGTGTGTGTGTGTGTGTGCGTCTTGTGCGCTGGTTGTGTCCTCTCGTCGTGGTTTTAGTCGTCGTGGTTTTAATAGATGTTTTTGTGTCTGCGTGAACATATGTGGTTTGCACAGATGTGGTTTGCCAAACAAGGCCAAACCACGACCACCTCAGTTTTTGAATAATGCCTGAGGCCGATATACTCTATTGTATCTCTCATAGGCGGCGACATCTCACAAGCATGGCTCCTTCATTCGAAGCACGTTTAATGTAACGGTCGCCTATGAGCGATACTTTAGAGTATTGTTTACTGACGAACGACAGAGAATTTGTGGTTTGTGTAATGTTGTTTACAACATAAACCACATCAACTTGTCTTCGAGTGTGTGTCCCTTTGTTTTTAACAGGGATACATAACATATACCACGAGTGGGTGATTGAATTCTGTATTGTTCGTGACGATCATGGCTGGGTTCAGAATGTGTCTCCTGCATACAGATAACGGCGTAGCGCAACGCCCACACCCACCTAAAAACCACGGTTTGGTCGCTGATTCTTTTGATTTGATAGAAATAGGGCAGAAATCGAGTATGTTTTGTGAAAGCAGGTACAACGAAATCATAGCTTTTCGAAGGTCACTGTTTGTTAAAGGTATATACTATTGAGGGTTTCACTCGAAGATCTTGTTTGCATAAAAGCTTGCATGATATTGATCCATTCACTTCGCAACTGCATCACTGTAGACAGCAGCATTAGATGCAGTTAGCAGCAGATGAATGAGAGATAGAGAGAAAACTAGATAGACATGCACAGTCTGGGATGTTTGTAAAACCAACAATCAGTCCTTTTGTATAGGCTGTGCTGATGCCAATTGGCAGCACAATAGTGGTTGCCAAACTTCCCAGACATTGTTTTGCAAAAACGGCTTCATCATTGGCAGAAATTGATCTGATTTTCAGATACAATCTGGGCCAAATAAGGTGTCTGATCCGATCTGGGGGAACCACACCATGTACAGTTGCTCCAAAAAGTCTTCGACCATTGGCAAAAAAATGTGACTCAGTCGATTTGTGACCTAGTTGTGCGTAAGCACACAACAAGAACGGCACCACTGGCTCGATCACAACGTGAAGATTACAACGCACACACTTGTGCAGCGAACGAGTGGCTGTGGCCGGCGATATCATACAAAAACCAAGTCCATTCAGATAGGTACGAACAAAAAGTGAGCGACCGCCGAAAATGACTTGATTAAAGTATTGATCAAACCACCATTTGAGCACGACGCATGTCAAGCGTCATTCTGCATCCAGCGTCATGGCAGGCACTCGGTACGAACTTGCCGTTATCTACACGAGCACAAGACGATGAGGCTGCTGACCGTGTGTGTGTTGTTGGTTACAGCGTTGAGCATTCAACAGATGTGCGCGCACTGTGTGTGAAGAAGAGAGCGGCCGGCATGACGTTTGCCGCTATCGCTGCGGATCTCGACATGCGCCTCTCGACTGTCAAGACGATCGTTAAGCGAGCAAGCGAGCGCGGACACGTCCAGTCTGCAGTCCGCACCGGCCGCCCAAGAAAGACAACAAAGCGGCTCGATGCCAAGCTCGTGCGCGACGCACGCAAAAATCGCCGCGTGACTGCGGCGTCACTCGCCGCTGAAGCAAGCGCGTCCAGCGGCATCAGCATCTCACCATCGACCGTACGAAACAGGCTCAACGAGGCAGGGCTGAACGGGCACGCAGCACGCAAAAAGCCGCACCTGTCCGGTCGACACAAGGCTGTGCGCTTGGAGTACGCGCAAGAGTGCCTCAAGCTCAGCGACGATGACTGGAAGAAGGTCGTGTTCAGCGATGAAGTGAGCTTCTCGCTGACAGGAAATGCAGGTCGAGTGTTCGTGTGGCGCTCGGTAGGTGAGGAGTTTCATGAGTCGTGTATCACACCGACGTTCAAGTCAGGTAGAGACTCGGTCATGGTGTGGGGATGCATAACGTGGGAGGGTGTTGGAGCGCTACATGTGTGCGACGCCAGCGTGAACGCAGCATACTACAGGCGCATTCTCAAGCAAAACTTGCACGCGAGCTTGGCCGTGTCTGGCTTGGACGCCACTAGTGCGCTCTTTGTGCACGACGGCGCACCGGCACACCGCGCTCGCACAACGCAACAGTACCTCGACGAGCACGGCGTGCGCTGCCTCCAACATCCCGCCCAGAGCCCCGACCTAAATCCGATCGAGCATCTCTGGGCTCATCTCAAGCACGAGATCGCAAAGAGACCAGCGAGCTCGAAGACGGAGCTGACACGAAAGCTCGAGAGTCTGTGGTATGGCATCGAAACTGCGTACGTGCAGCAAATCTACCAGTCCATGCCGAAGCGCATGCAGCTAGTCAAGCAGAACAAAGGTGGTTACACCAAATACTAATACTTTAATCAAGTCATTTTCGGCGGTCGCTCACTTTTTGTTCGTACCTATCTGAATGGACTTGGTTTTTGTATGATATCGCCGGCCACAGCCACTCGTTCGCTGCACAAGTGTGTGCGTTGTAATCTTCACGTTGTGATCGAGCCAGTGGTGCCGTTCTTGTTGTGTGCTTACGCACAACTAGGTCACAAATCGACTGAGTCACATTTTTTTGCCAATGGTCGAAGACTTTTTGGAGCAACTGTATATACAAATTTAAGCTCTTTGGGCGGTGAATCATTCACGAGCAAGCAATAGACGCGAGTGTCGGAGCGACGAGTAGCGCTGCAGTGACGCCAAGCGCCGCGAAGAAAGTGCGGCGATTTTGGGAGTGTGACGGCGTCGGCAAGTCGTCGCTCCGCGTCCTTCTCGAATGGCTCGCAAAAGAGGGCAAGTACGAAAGATATCTAGGCAACGACACGCGCTCTGGCAAGACAAAAGTGCGTTTGTCTTGTAGTTTGTATACGAGCGAGCCAAGCGAGAAGAGCGATACGTACGTGCTGTGGAGTGTCTGTCGTCCCGTGCGCTCAGCGAGTGCACCACGACCAGCACCAGAGCCCTCTTGACGTGTTTCTCCGTGCGCTTGCTGCGTGTGATTCGCGCTTCTCGTCTTGTGCTCGCTGATTGTTCTCTTTGCGCTGTTTTCCAATCACGAACGCAACCTCACAAACACAATTATTCTATTTTGCAGTTTTGAGTCTGAACTTGTCGTCGAACATTAAAGAATCCGATTGGACTATACAACACAATCTGCACGATCTGTCAGGAAGTGTTTGACACCCACTAATATCGCTTTGTAACGGTAATAAATGACAGCGGTTCTCAAAATTTAGAAAACTGATGGTATCAATTTTGATTATTGATTTTTGGGTGTTGGGCAATGTTGTTATGACTCGATGAAAGCAAGCTGTTCGTGAGCAAAAGTTCGAACCTAAGCCCGATCAACGTCTGGGCGTTGCGCTACGTCGTTATCTGCAGTTCTCCGAGTTTGTGTCTCTAGCACTCTCGTGTGGTTTGAACGGTTTTTAGTGGCTCTGTGTGAAAGTTCGCCAAAACGAAGTTAAACCACAAAAACCTCAAATATCAAATGTCAAACCTGAACGATACAGATATATTGTCCAAACACATGTCAACAGTCTAATCTAACTTTTTGTTTAGACAAGGTGTTTACATTATAAACCACGAGTGATCAATTATTTAATCGTTGGTTAACGATCGTGGGATATTGGATTGGAATCGCTTGTCGTACACCCGACATGTCAAGATGTTTGAATTGGAATTTTGTCCCAAACACAAACGAGGTATGTCTGATTCAGCAAACCAGACATCAGTACGCTAAAAACGGCACCCATTTAGCCCATTTTATTACGTAGGGTTGTTTGTTGCGAGAACCAGTCATTCCGACATATATTGTCGGAGCGAGTTTCAAAATATTTGTTTGCTCTTACATAGACCAAATGAATGGCATATCACTTGCATTGTCAAAACGAAGTGAAACAACGACCACCTAAATTAATGAGTAATTGCTTGTGGGCAAATTATTGACCGAGAAACTGACAGCATCAACAATATTTTATGTTAGGCAAATATCAATACAGTGTATCTACTGCTTTCTCACGATAATTTTCAGAATATGCACAATACAACCCATTGTATTCAAATAAACGGCATGTGTCAAATCGCACACACAGCAAGAAATCTGAAGCGCTGTGCTCATGTTTCTCATGCCCTTCATCATATTGCAGGAAAGCTCAGCACATCTTTTTGAGCTGAGCAACCAAAACAGATTACATATCATTTTTGGCAATCACGAATTTGTTTGATTTGACTTACTTGACAGTGTACAAATCTGATTTATTTGAAGTGCCACCAACACATTTTGTCAACCAAACATAATAGTTTGTCTGAAACACAACCTTTGAAATGAGCTAATTGCACAATACAGTATTCAGTATATAGTGTTGCAAACGAGAAATGCCAAGACGGACCACAATATTAAGCAGCAAAAAACGTTGGTAGAGAAATGCGATCGTGTTAAATATCTGTCGAATAGCGCGCCTACAAATTCACAGGTGACAGAACATATCAGTTGTCGAAATTGGAACTATCGAACAAACGTCGTAAATGAGATCATTGATCAACTGCTGGATGTCCTACTGTGTTGCACTCCATGGCAGGCTAGAATGTGGTGTGATCATTAGATATGGAAGGTATCTTAGCCCTTACTACCTCCGTATCTTAGCCCTTACTACCTCCGTAACCAAAACGTTGTCACATTTGTACTCAATAGACACGTTCAGAGCGATTATTACTCGAAATGTACTAAGGGCAATCGTTATTTACTCCTCTATACGAGCTCTATCCGATGATACGGATTTGCGATTTCTTGTACTTCATGTTTGTATGCTCTCACATCCATAACTCTGATATTGTGCTCGAGCCGCTCAAACGTAATCGCTCTTGGCGACTACGCACCGATTTTTGTATGAACCAAACACGACAACTATTTTGTGACACAAGCGAAAAGTGGTCGGTGGCAACTACTCGGTGACGGAGGTAGTAATTCGGTTTCATTACTTAAGCGAGTGAGGTTTGTATATGTGTAGATTAGCATGAACAATATATTTCGTACACTCGTACGTCGCCATAATGAACGGTTCTCGATAAATTCAGCCCTTGCTGATTAACGTACCATGATTTTGATCCGTGAAACTTGTGTCGACCGTCACACGTATACAAAGAAGTGTGGATACGTATACTCTCTATGTGGATCACATACAACGCATGTGGATAAACGACATGGTTACTGTATAAAGACTATCGCATTTGCGTCATAAAACGCCAATCACCTGTACCACATAGTACTTAATATGAACGTACGCAGAAGACGAATCAGCGAAGCGACTTAATACGAACACAAGAGATGACAACTACCACTATGGCCTCACTACCTGATATTTGGTTGACTGGCGCATGTTGGCCTCTGTCATCCGGTGGAAGGATAGTAGTACCACCGTAGTAGGCGAGGGTCTAGTCAAAACTCGCCTATTGGAGCTTGATCCTCGCAGTCGCTGTGTGTTTAACAAACCGATCGCCATTCCAATTGACCATCTCCCAAATATTGGTTTGACAAGTACAGCAACTTTAAAGTTCGCCAAAGTCGCCTTGAAAATTGCAAAAGGGAGCTGCATCCACCGAGTCGCCGCAATTTTCGCTGCGTACCCACAACAGGAAGCACTGGCAAACATGTCTGCGGAAGCAGCCGTAGTTGAGCAACTCTCAGTTGCTTGAACTAGCTCAGTTGCGGGCGGTCTACTCGCTGGTACTTTCGTTCGTCATCGTGGCAAAGAATTTGCTCGCTGTACGTTGCGCATTTAGCATTCAGCTTGACTTCGGTCTCACGCTCCTCGTTGTTCGTTCGCGCCATGTTGATGTTTGTGCTTGCTGACGCTTCGTTGCAGGTGTGAGCACGAAGGTCTGCGACTAGTATTGAATATCCGTGCCGAGATGCCATCTCAGAATGGAGCGCAAACATGAGTGTGGTGACATGCTAATAAACCTTGACAAGCGCACTACGATTATCGTCGTTTTGCGAATAGTCACCTTCTTTGCTAGCGAAAAGGTGATTTGTATGGGCTTATCCACTACATTTGTTGTGGAAGTCTAATGGAAAGTCGTCAGTCGCGCTATGTACTTGTAGCTTGTCGTTTTCTATGATAAGCATCGGTACTTCCGCCTTAGAGATTAACTAAAATCGCCTGGCCTTACCACAGTGTGTACCCTCGTGGTACTTCAAGGACTGTGAATCCATTAGCCGCCATGGTTTCTTCGCTGTCCGTTTAATATAAACAAGTGAGTCACGCCCAGTCGTGGATGAGGTCATCGGCAAACGTGCGCAGCAAAAAACAGGGTGGAGGGCAGTCGCACGCAGTGCGCTGGCTCTTCAGTTACTGCGAACTTACCTCACCAGTAGAGCGTGACGATTTCGTGTCCCTATGCGAAGATCTATCGGCCCAGAGTAGACACACTCTGCGATTAGGAAGTCTATTTTCACAGTAGTTCCTTGTGGCGTGGAGAAGATATATTGATCGATTATGAGCTTCTAACTCACCTCGACGTACAGGCTTGGAGAGAGACGAACGGACAGTCACCCTGGACGCGACCGTTAAGCGCTTTTAAGCGCTTGCGGGAGGGAGTTTTGTCACAACACGTCGCCAAAAATGTCCGACTCATTTCCGATACAGAATACGTTGATGTCTAGCAGCCTACCGTGCGTGTGTTGTAGTGAACACATGTGAGCATATCTTCTTTGTCTCGTTGTAAGGAGGAATTGAAGTGTGGCGGCGAAGGAGCATCGTGGACGATAGTGAAAGATGGAACCGGCTGACACAAGTCTCAAGGTATTTGAGGGGGAACACTTAATATGTGGTCACTCCTTTGTTCTCCGCGAAAGACTCACCTCCTCTCAGTGTGCCACCCAACGTACCTGTTAAGGTTCTTCTTATCCGCGTTCGGCAGACAAAACGCTGAGTTGCCATTGGGTAGGTTTTGGCTCCGACACACAATATCAAGCCAACTGCGGTGTTTAAGCGTCATGTGAAGCTCTATCAAGCGAGAGCGAGCCCGGCACGAATCACTGTTTTTGCATCGAGTATCTGAGGTCCGAACAAAAAATGACAGTAATGGTGAGAACGTCAGACACAGGACGGTTTCGACGAGGTCGTGTTTCCGGTTCATGACACACATTAGCTTCCGCCAACTGCTCTCGAGCCTGTATGAACACGTTCGTTAGTGTACGTGGCATCTGTTGAGCTGTGTCGTCGAGGCAGCAGTCGATCAGGCAGTTGGTCTGTAGCGAGGTCTTTTAGCCCATGCTCTCTGCAAGGAGAGCCACGGTTTTTCCTCGGTGTATCTCTATCAATCCACTCACTTCAGCTTTTGACGCAACAGCATCAACCCATGCTCTATTCGCAGGTATTAAAATCACGCACCGATTGTTGGTGTAGTTGCATTTGTAGCCCAGGTAACTGACGTTGCGGCGAGTGAACACGTACTACATAAGGACATAAATCTGCACTCTCCTCAGTTTTATGTGAAGTTTGCGAACCACCTCACTTCGTAGTATTAGGATGTTTTCGCCTCCTCGCTCGTACTCGAATTTGCTGAGAGCAAACACGAGTTCCTTGAGTGTCACTGCCGTGCGCTAGGGTTGCCCTTGCCATTGACAACCACGGACGAAAATGCCTAGATGACGTGGAAATGATACAGGAGCAAACAAAACGGACATATAGTGCGCAGAAGAACAAGTCGCGATGATCAAGAATTCGTATCCTTCTTCTTCAGGTAAAACCACGAAACACTTCTTTCTTCAGGTATAACCACGCCGTGACTTTGTTGAACTATTCGAAAGGGCAAAGATCGACAAGTTTGGTCGGAGGAAGCGTCCAGAATGTATACAGGGTTGAATAACCAAATTTATTCTGGACTTCACTCAACAACTTGATTAAGACTTGATTAGACTGTTACTCTTTGTACCCAAAGGGTACTAATGTAAGCAGGGCTTATCACTACCGATTTGCATCAGCAGTGTGCGAGGCGGCTGGTAATGACATTCAAATAACAAAACAGTTCAGTCGCCGCCGCATATCAAAAGAAAAGTACACATCAGCTATACAAATTATGCGTCGTCCTCATAACCGCGAGAGTTCTTTCTTCTCCTTCTTCACCTTCGTCCTGACAATCCTTGAATCGTTTGACGAAGTCGCACGTGCCACTGCACCGATCTTCTACGAGCTTTGTTCCCATTTGCCATGTGTCACCCTTCGAGTTCTTTGTACAACCACCACTTAAAGAGGAACTAGTTAATCATAATCACCATGTTGCGATCAACGATATCAACCCCGGAACACATGTGCGGAGGTCGAAAGTATGTCCCGAGTTCGAGCGTAGTCAGTCAAGACACATCGGCGGTAAGAGCCACGCGGCGCTGACGTAGGCCTCCACCCCGATGTCCCAGTTGCCGCTGACACCATCGATTTAAGCTCAAAATCGTTGAATGAGGCAAGCGCGGTTAATCGACATTTGTTCATTGAGTACTATTGTCCGAATACAAGAAGCTAGGATTGTGTTTGTATTGGTAGAGAGATATCGTATAGAAACGCACGAGTCACGTTAAGAACGCCAGACACGTTATCAGAGCAAGCACACAGCGCGCAACAACTGCACGCCCCACACTGAGTGGAAAATTCACTCGATCTGGGTCCCTGTTTTTAAAAGCCCTGTTCGAGTGTAGACAATCGAGCCAAGTCGAGCTGAGTGATGTGGCTGTATTTGGTTTTAATATATCATATATACCTCAAGTGGATTGTGTCAACAACGCCATCAAAAGTGTATCGGATTTATGTCGGATAATACATCTACGTCACAACAAATCAAAAATATTTACAATAATGGCGCGAAATGTTGCATCACCTGCTTTTATCTCTATATCCTCTTTCAATTTCAACCCATTGAGATCGATTGACAAGCACTTGCGCTTCACGACATTAACAACAACACAAGTACAAGAACAACACACATGGTAGGCAAATGACTATTATCGTTAAGACCAATATCGTTATGCTTTCCCGGCGCACGTGGTCCACTCATTGCGGATCTCCTACATATTCATAAAGTGTCAAGCTGTCGTCCGTGATCCCTGAACGTCTACACGAGACTACACACAGGCAGCTTGACAGGTGGTGCGTACTGTACGTTGTGGATAAATTCATGGCCTACTCATAATGGGTTGTATGAAGTCGACGGCATAACGCGCCACGCTGAGTAAGCCTCATAAGCTCGGTGTTGAGAGTCTCGTCGTGGCATTTCGACATCGTTCTCACCTTCAGACGCCACGCTCTAACTTTTGGTGCATCAAGTAGTGGGAGTGAGATAATACTAATTTACTAGAATACCGACTTTTGTATGAGCCAAACACGACAACTACACTCCGCGCCAAGTAAAAACACCCTTCACGCTTGATGCTGTAACTTTGGCAATTCTGCGAGTTAGATTGCGCTGTTTAGATATGATGTTCCAGTCATCGAGAAGAATCTGCTCATACACACGAGAATCGAGACCGAGCACTTCGCAGAGTAGCTCCCATACAAATTTCAGCTTTGCGGGACGCGACACAATGGATCAACCGAAAGACCATACTGAAATCAAGTTTATTAATAGTGCGTCTTTTCGCCTTTTTTCTCGATCACTTCGATGCCGACCGGAGGTCTGCCACATGCTCGTACTGCTTTCCATTGATATACACCTGCCTACTCATGATTACCCATTAGTTCTCTATTGGGTTCAGGTCTGGGCTCTCGCTCGGCCATGGGAGGACGCTCACAGCCTGCTCCTCGAAAATCTCGCGTGTCCTAGCCGACACATGAATGGACGCGTTGTCCTGCTGTAGGATGTAGTCTGTTCCGTAGTTGAGGTGGGCGAATGAGAGGAGGTGCTCGCTGAGTGTATAGATGTAGTCGTCCGACGCTTGGCGCCCCTCGACCACCGCGAGAGCTGCCTTCCCGCGCGATCTAAACGCACCCCACACCATCACCGACCCTCCTCCACCTTGGTGCCGCATGGTCGTCCGCTGCGCTGCGCGGAGGTCGCGCCAGTACGACGGCAGGCCGTCGGGGTCATCCAGACTCCACCATTTCTCGTCTGAGAGCACGATGCAGTCCCAGACGGTCCCGGCGTCCTTGCGCATTAGCACGGCCTTCGCCCAGTCGAGTCACGCGTCCTTGTTGGCCGCTGTGAGAGGCAGCGTGTTGAGCGCCTTGGCGTACACCAGCCAGTCGGTGGCCGCAAGAACATGCTGGATCGTTCTCACGGACACCGACAGACCGAGGCGCACTTGTAGCTGCGCCGCAGAGCTTTTGCCCTTCGACGCCTCGCGCAAGTGCCGGCGCACGTCACGCTCGGTCAGAAGCGGCTCCGGACCGCGCCGAGCCGCGACGCGAGGCTCCTCGCCGCCCAGCACACGTCGCACAGTGTGCGTGCAGCGCTTCGTTCTGCGCGCGATCTCCGCGACGCTGAGCCCGCCGTCGTGGATGCCGGAGATCCTCCCGCGCTTGTTCTCTGTCAGTCTTGGTGCCATCGTGCGAATGTCTGAGTGAGCAAGAGCTGTTGCTCCTTGCGCGCTCGGCGACATCGATTTGTGCTAATCATTCTTGCGGATATTCACTTGATTTCAGTATGGTCTTTCGGTTGATCCATTGTGTCGCGTCCCGCAAAGCTGAAATTTGTATGGGAGCTACTCTGCGAAGTGCTCGGTCTCGATTCTCGTGTGTATGAGCAGATTCTTCTCGATGACTGGAACATCATATCTAAACAGCGCAATCTAACTCGCAGAATTGCCAAAGTTACAGCATCAAGCGTGAAGTATTTTGTGCGCGCTAAAAGCTTTGAAGTGATAATTTTGGCGCGAAATGTTGTCCCCTTGTTTTCATCTCTATCTGTTTTCCAATTTCAACCCATCGTCGATGGATTGACAAGCTCAAGCGCAAGAGCTCCACCACTTGCTCTTCACGACGACATCATCGCCAAGCCCAAAGAGCTCTTGATCAACCACTTGCGCTTCACGTCAGCAACAACAACAGCACTCATGGCAGGCAAAGGCGACATCCGCTCGTTCTTTGGCGCGACGGGTCCGTCCAAGAAGAAGCAGCGCGTCGACGCTGCGGACGATGTTTCTGCTGCTGTCGCATCGACCGACACGAGCAGCTCAGCAGACGCCGCAGCAGCTACTGACGCAGATGCGAGCGACACGAAAGCTACGACTGCAGCTGCTGATGCTACTGACGATAACAGCAGCAGCGCGGAGACTGGACCGATCGTGCACACGTTCGCAAACCTGCAGCGCAATGCCAAGGCGCTCATGCACGCATCGTGGTACGAGCAGCTCGAGAAAGACATCACGCGCGCGTCGTTCACGTCGCTCACCAAGTTCCTCGCACGCGAAGAGAGCAGGTGCGTGCGTCTCCGTGGCGTCCTATACAATGAGTTTATGTACTGACCTCACACGTCTTCTCACCTCTACACAACGCAGCAAGAAGACGATCTACCCGCCGCCGCAGGACGTCTTCTCAGCGCTGCGCGACTGCGCGTTCTCGAGCCTCAAGGTCGTGATCCTCGGGCAGGACCCGTACCACGGACCGAACCAGGCGCACGGCTTGAGCTTCTCGGTGCGCCACGGCGTGCCGCCGCCGCCGAGTCTCAAGAACATCTACAAAGAGGCCATAGCGGACGTCAAGATCGGTCGTCCGAGCCACGGATGCCTCTCGTGCTGGAGCCAACAAGGTGTGCTGCTGCTCAACACGGTGCTCACGGTGCGCAAGGGCGAGCCGAACTCGCACAAGAAGCAGGGCTGGGAGGCGCTCACGGACGCGATCATCCAGCGCATCAACGCGCACGCCGAGCACGTCGTGTTCCTGCTCTGGGGCAAGCCAGCGCAGGAGAAAGGTGCGCTCGTGAACCGCACCAAGCACCTCGTGATCACGTCGTCGCACCCGTCGCCGCTCGGTGCGACGAAGACGAGCGAGCCGTTCATTGGCTCCAAGTGCTTCTCGCGCGCGAACGCGTACCTCGTGAAGCACGGGAAGGACCCGATCGACTGGCGCGTCGAGTGAGGATCGTACGTTTGAATAGAGAGCGCGTGTTTGCTACGAATGGCTGGCTGTGCTAGCGCGCCTTGGTCGCTGCGCGGAGCTTTGTCTTCTGGCTACAGCTCCAGGCCGCGAGCTCGATGAGCGTGAGTGGCGAGTTGCGCCGCGACAGGAACGCCACAAGACGCACGCGCGTGTCGACGAGCGCTTCGCGAAAGTGCATGAGCGTCGTCGTCGGGTCGCGCTGGAGCTTGTGCTTCCACACGGCGTCGAGCACGACCATCGCGTGCGTGAAGAGCTGCGCGAGCGCAGTCTCGACCGGCCACTCGGCGAACGAGTGGCGCGTCGACGCGGCGGCGTCCGTTGCGTCGTCGAGAATCGCAATGAAGCCCTGGAGCTCGGGGCGCGGGCGACTCGGCTGCGACGTCTCGAGCTCCGCGTTGTCGGTGCCGCAGCACGGACACACTAGCGGGAGCGGGTCTTTCAGGTTCAAGTGCACGAGCAGGACCTCGAGGAGGTTGAGCGCGCAGAGGCAGACGGGGAAGCGGTTCTCGCGGATCATGCGCTGGTGCAAGAGGCGCGAGCGTGAGTACGAGAGTCCTCATAGCAAGCGAACGAGCGGCAGTCGGTACCTTGAACTCGTCGTTCGCGTGGTCGGCAAAGTACAGGAGCATCTGGAGCGCGAGGCGTCCGGACGCGCGCAAGTCGGACGCCGGGTCGTCGTTCTATTGATCAAGTGTAGGAGAGCGTGAGTGCGTCGAGTGAGCGACTGACAAGCGACGGACAAGAGCGTCGGACCTGGAAGCCAATGTCGCGCCAGCGCGAGTTCACGCGCCCTTCGAACGGAAGCATCGGGAAGAGTCCGTCCCAGAGGTGGCGGAGGCGCTCGCTGTCGTCTACCAGTGAGCGCAATGGGCGTCTGTCAGTGCTAGCTACTAGAGACGTCCTAGAGAGAGGAAGACGACGCACCTGGCGCTGACGCGTCAAAGAGCTCGCGCGCTTTGTCGCGGATGTGGTAGATCTCGCCCATCTACACACAGCAGCGTACGCACTCAGTCTGTTGTATGTGCCTCGCTCTGCAGTGCTATTGACGATGGTCTCGTACCTGCGCAGACGTGACAAAGTCGTCGTAGTCAACGATCCGGTCCGGGAAGACCCACTTCCAGCAGAACGACTCGGAGCAGTCGCTGCAGATGCCGCCGCTGCGTTTGCTGCTCCTGCTGCGACTCGCTTTGCTCTCGATCGTGAACACGAGCGGCTCGCGATGCGACTCGTAGCCATTGCGCGACGCACCGACTGGGCTCGTACTGCTGCTGCTAAAGCTATCGCGGCCGCTGCTGTCGCTCGTTGCAGACGCAGGCGGGAAGAGCCGCGAGAGGCACTCGTAGCCCGGTGCGTTCGGGTCCACGAGCGCGCGACCGCTGCTGTTTTTGCGCACGCGATGGCGCTGCGTCTTGCTCGGCGAGCTACGGTTGTCGAAGCGGTCGTGCTCTTTCTCGAGCAGCGGTCGCGACGCGTCCATGTCGTGCATGAGCAGTCGTGTGTGCCAGATGTGTCGTGTCTAGTGTGTCTTGAGCCGCGTTTTAATGGCGTGACGCGAGTACACTCACAGCGACTTGTATAGCGCAGTGTAGCAGTGCTCGTATGCCTCACTTGCTGACTCGCGCCGACGTGCTGATGCGAGCGCGTTCGTGCCCGTGGCGTCGACTGATCGATGGCGCTTCACGCTTCTTCGTCTCGAGCGCCGCTTTGCAGGATCTGTCGATGTGTGAGAAAACAAGCAGAACATAGTGATTTACTAGTATACTGAAAACAAGCTTGTACAAAGTTCAGAGCAGTAAATTGAAATTGGCAATTATGTTCACATAGTAAACCCAAGTCTGAACATTTCGACTCCGTCCTCGCAAGTGTCTTGCACAGGTGGACACTTGCTCCATTGCGTTGCGTGAGACCAAGAGCTCCAGTTGAGCACGGCATAGACAGCTTCAACCGACTCAGAGCTTGGTGAAGATCGCGCCGATGGCGTCGACTTCGTCGCCTGCGCGGCCGTGGAAACCGCTGATCTGGAACCCCGCAGGCGCGTACACAGTCGTGCTCTCGCTCGTCTTCGTGCCGCTCCAGACCTCTCGGCCGGTGTTCGTGACAGCGCTGAGGTAAAAGATGCGCGTGCGGTCGTCCTTCTTGCCCCAGTGCGCCTCGAGCGACTTGATGTACTCGCCCTTTGCGAGCGTGAGCGTGTTCGCATTGCCGCCCGTGCCGCCGTACGAGAACGTCGCAGGCGTCGGCGCCGACAACGTAACACTCACAGCGTCGACGCGCGAAGCGCCGCGGATCGTGATGGAGCTGACGGTCTGGCCAGCGCCGGCAACCGCGACACCAGTGAAGTGCGCGCCGTGCGGCCCGCCGACGGCGTTACTCAGGCGAATCGCCGGGTCGAGCGACCACGAGAGCTTCGCAGCGATCGGGTAGTGGTCCGAGAGCGGCTTCCCAGCAGCGTCGACGAACGCCGCGTTCTCGTTCGAGTAGCTCTCAAGCGCAAACTTGAGCGCCTTGCTGCCGCGAAAGAGGATCTTGTCGACGACTTCGCACGCGTCGTTCACGTTCGTGGCGTCGCACACAAGCGCGTCTGCGCCAGCGGCAGGCGGCACGCCGTTGCGGACTTTAGCGACCCACGCGTCCGTGAGTCCGAGCGTCGAGACGATCGAGCGAATGTTGTCGCCCGTGCGCGTGTAGCGCGTATTCGTGTCGCCCATGACGACGACCGCGTTGTCTTTCGAGTTCGCAGCGATGAACGCCGTGATCTGGTCGAGGTTTGCACGGCGCGCGACGAGGTCGGCGTCCTTTGTCCCGGCGTCCGTGTGGAGGTTGTAGAGATCGAACGTGACGCCGTCCGCGAGCTGGACCTCGAGGAACGTGAAGCCCTTGGGCGTGAGGCAGTCCGCGCCTTCGTCGTTGTTGCACTTGCTCCACTTGACGCGCTCGAGGTCCGTGATGTTGCTAAACGCAAACTTGGAGAGCGTGTTGAGGCCGCTGCCGAACGGCACGCCGCCGCTCGTGGGCGTCCGGAACGCGTGCGTGTTCTGCGAGTAGAGCTGCGCGTGGTAGTTGAAGTCCTCCTGAACGTTCACGATGTCCCAGTTGCTCAGGCGCTTGCCGAGCTCGACCGAGTTCGCCGCCGGGTTGCCGCTCGAGATGAGCGCTGGTAGACCTGCGACGTTGCACGACATGAGCGTGAACGAGTTGTCTGCGAGCGCACGCAGCATCGTGCGTGTGGTGGATGAACGTGCGTATGTGCGTGTGGTTGATGTGCGCTCGAGGCGGTGAGTCTGCAAGTGCGAGATGGAGCGAGTGTGAAGACGGCGGCGCAGTCTCGCTTCGATCGCTGCGCTGTTGTCTCCTGCCATGGACAGAGCGATCGTCGCCGTGACAGTGAGTAACAGGAGCCGAGCGAGGATTCGCCTTTGCGTGGCACGATCACGGATGGTGACGCCAACCAGATGGGCGATCACCATCATCATCCGCTGCAGGAGCGAGCGCTGTCGGTTCTCAGATTCGCCCAACGCTTCCATCGAGCGTCTCCTCCTCCTGCGTTCTCACGACTGAGCAAGAGCGTGCTGCTCGCATTGCGCTGCTGAGCTCTAAGAGCAAGCGCCAACGCGCCGAGACGAGCACACGACCGTGCCGAACGCGTCGGATGGTGTGATCGAGCTGCGACTTCAAGCGCACAGAGCCTCGGTGTGTGCTTCTGTCGAGATGCACATCGCGAGAGACGAGCCTCTTGCTGGTGCGTCACGCCACATGCGACTCTTCCACTCGGCTGATGCTCAATGGATCCAAACGAGTCGCCGCTTGGACTGCGTCGCTATCGCCATCGCTGTCGTGATGGAGCTCTTTGCAGATCGCTGCGAGATCCAAGCGCTGCGCGACGAGAACAAGTGGCTCCTGCAGCGCCTCGATGCGAGCGAGCGCATCTGCAAGCGGCTTGAGCGCATCGTGACACAGCAAGCGCGCCGCATCGAGCACATTGAGACGACTGCGGTGGACACGGAGCGCGCTTGGCGCCAGCGCCTCGAGCAGCGCGAAAAGGAGTGGATGCACGAGTACAACGCGCAGATGGAGGCGCTGCTGCGCATCATTCAGCACCACGAGAGCGCACGCGCAGCGCTCGAGGAGCAACCGCAGCGCAGTGCGAGTCGTGTTGAGGTGCTGCAGGTCTCGAGCGCGACACAGACCGAGCCTTGGGATAACAGCATCGTCGAGCAGGAGCAGCAAGAGCTCGAAGAGCCTCAAAGGTCCTCCATAGCGTCAGATCCTGCTCTCGAGTGCGACGCGTGCCGATGCGCTTGCTCGCCACCACTACAGCAGCCAAAGCAACGCGCAGAGATGTGCTCAGAGCCGCCAGCAGCGTTCCAGGTGCGTGTTGCTCTGTGCGAATGCCACGAGGTCACGCCACAGCATGTACTCACGCTGACGTCGTGCTCATAGTGTCTGATGCAGCGGCTTCATGGGTCCAACGAACGAACGAGTACGAGCCACGCACTACGTTCTCGACACTCTATCAGCTTTCCTGCGCGCTCGACAAGAAGCGAGACGGACTTCCGCGCTGCGATCCTCCAACGTCTGCGTCGCCCGCCGCACTTCCGACTGTCGCGCTCGAGCTTCAAAGCGTCCGCGCCATCGACGATCCTCGAAGACGACGACGAGGGCGCAAGCAGCGACAGCGACAGTGACGCGCATCCTCCACTCTCAGGACGCTCGAGCGAGCCGCTCACAGCGCCAACAGAGACGACCACTAGCGCGCTCCAGAGCCTCGAAGCGCAGAACCGCGTGCTCCACGACCGCCTCACGTCCCAGCAAGCTGTGCTCGACCAGCTCCTCGAGTCCAAGCTCCAGGGCGCGACAGCTCCGCCCACTGCGACGCGCGAGTACATGATCAAGCTCCAGGATCACGCGATTGACAGTCGCTCGTTGTGCATCACGACGCATCGGCCAGACATCGACCCCACACCAGTCAGAGCTGTAGCAGCGACAGCGAGCCATCCGCTGTCGCCGTCAGCTGCGTAGCGAACTTGTTCATACAGGAACCGCGTCTCATTGTCATCATTGTTACTGGCGCTGCGACTGCTGCGCTGGGTCTTCCACGTTGCCATGCTGTTGACTTCGATCTGCAAGTACAGGTCCTCGGCGCCGCGTCGACTCCGGAGTGGGATCGCGTACTGCTTGCGGTCCTCGTGGTTGCGCTCGCTCGAGCACTGGTTCTCGATCGTCGCCATGATGTTCGCGCGCTCAGCGACCCAGCGCTGCTCCGACTCTTGCAGGACTTCGCTGTACGTGTTCCCCATCCTAGCGACCGAGTCGGAGCAGCAGCAGCGTCTGCGTCAGTCATGTGCGTCCTGCGGCGGATAGCAACAAGACAGAGAGAAGGACGTACATGGCGATGAGGAGGTTCACGAGCAAGATCATGACGAGGATGACGTAGGCGACCATGAGCACTTGCGTGAACGGGTTCATCCGACCGGACGTGTAGTTGTCGTCGTAGTTGACTTCGCCTGTGAAGCCCGCGATCACGAGCACGCGCACGCGATGGAGGAGCGTCGCGACACCGGCGCGTCCGTCTTGGACGAGGTAGAGCGCCTGCGAGAAGCCGGCCATGACAGCAAAGTACACGGCGATGAACCGGACGATGTCGGTCGCGATCATCGTGAGGATCATGATCACGAACGGACCGGTCGAGCGGAAGCCGAGGAGGAAGAAGAAGAGGTAGAACCACGCAAAGATGAGCGCCACGGCCGCGGTCGCGTCTTCGAGGTGCTCGAGTCTGGCTGCACGCATCGCTGCGGATAGGAACAGCGACGTGCTCGCGACGAGCGTGCAGACGTTGTCGAGCTGCCCAGCGCCGGTCTCAGTCGTGTACGACCGGAACGAGAACAGGAGCTGGTTCGACTCGTTCAGGAACTTGACGAGCGTGAGCGCGAGGCACATGCACTCGGCGACGCCAAGCGCAATCGCTTCAGCGCGCGACGCACTCGCGTACGTGCTCTGCTTGAACAGCGTCGTGGCGTTGAGGAGCGTGAGGAAGAGCGCGTAGACGCCAAGACGGGCCATAAACCGGCGCTTCCCGACGTACTTCCACTTCTTGTGCAGCAAGAGCTTGACTTCCAAGAGCTTGAGCATCTCAAGCCGCGCCGACACGACGCTCTGCATCGCCGAGCGCTGCGACGACAGTGTGTTCGAGAGCGGCTCGACCGAGCAGAGGCACTGAATCGCCGTCTTGTAGCACCGCGTACCTTTCGGCGCGAGCGGATACGGCAGCGTCGCGAGCACGTCGTACACGACTTGGAACGTGCCAAAGTCCGGGTCCGGCCGTGGGATCGGCTGCTCGAGGTCGAGGAGCGGGACGTTCAGCGCCGTGATCGGGCCGTACGTCCACGCCACAAACGTCGCTTGCTGCAGGATGTGCTGGAACATGCGCTGGTTCCCGATCGCAGCGGCGAGCGACAGCGGCGTGAGCTCGTCGCTGTTGCGCTGCATGAGGAACTGCACCATCGCATCGTGCGCTGCGTCGTCAGCGCGCTTGAGAAAGTCAGCGAGCGAGTCTCGGCCAGTCGTGTCTTGCGGTTGTTCGCCATCGCCTTCGACTGGCCCTGCTGCTGTTGAGAACGACGCAAAGCGCGCGTGGAGCTGCGCGAGTGGCGAGCGCTTGGTCGCCTCTGAGGCGTCGAGCATCGGCGGCAGTGAGCTGCTGCTGGCGTCGTGCGCTTGGATCGCAGTGAAGCCGTCTGCAGCGCTCACGCACTCTTCGAGGATCGTGTTTGTGCTGTGGGACGTCGCTGTCGCCGCTGGTGCTGCTGGTGCTGGCGAGAGGAGCGCCATGGCGTACTGGAGCGCAAAGTCGTAGACATTAGGGAGGTCGTGGATGACCGCCATGTGCAACGCGTTGTTCCCGAACCGGTCGCACATGAAGATCGACGTCTCGGGGCACACGCGCGCCGGACGCGCTGATGCGCCATTCGTGTCCTTCGCTGCGCTCGCTGGCAGCGGTGTCGTCGCTGCGGCGGCGAGGATGTCGAGCGCGACGCTCACTTGGTTCGACGACAGCGCAAAGAGCAGCGGCGAGCCGCCAAAGTAGCACGCCTTGCGCGGCCGGAAGAACCGACCGGTCGTCTCGGCGTGGATGAGCTCCGGCGCCTGCGCGAGGAGCCACGTCACGAGCACCGCTTGGCGATGCACGATCGCAATGTGCAGGATGTTCTCGCCGTCGTACGGCGACGGCTCAGCTGCGTCTCGGTCCATGAGCGCGTACGTGAGCGTCGCAAAGCGCCGCGCGCGCAGCACGAGGAGCTTCCCGAGCTCGTAGTGGCCAAACAGGAACGCTAAGTGGATCGGTGCAGCGCCGACCGAGTCGCGCAGGAGCAAGCAGTACTCGTTCGCGTCAATGAGCGCGACGGCGGCACGCGCGTCGTTCTCTTTCACGGCGCGGAAGATGCCGTCGTCGTGGTCGAGGACTTGCTGCGCCACGACGTCGACGCGCGCGCGGGCGCCGAGCCATCGGAAGAACTGGCTCGGCAGGCGCTCGACCTTGGTCTTCACGGGCCGGCGCCCTTGCATCGCGAGGTGGCGCTCCGTCATGCGGCGCGCATGTGCCAAGGAAAAGGAGGTGAAGGAGTCGGCGGCTGTGCTCAGGCGCAGGCGGCCGGCCACTTGATAGCGGTTACCAGTCAACAGTGTCGACTCTGGCAATGAGCCGTAGGAGGTCCATCAATGGTCCTAGACACGGTCAAGGGGACGGGCAAGTAGATCAATGGACGCCATAGCGCGTGTCGGATGGCTCACGCCTCGTACGTCCTAGGTCTTACGCCCCTGAGTGCTCTAGCTGACAGACTACAGATACAGCGACGCGTCAGGGCCGCGGCCAAAGAGCTGGCTCCAGGACGGTGGGAAGACGAACGGCAGCGTTGGCTGCTCGCTCGGCGGTACCACGCGCAAGTACGTCGCAACGTGCGTCGCCATTGCGACGGCGTCTGGGACGTTGTCGCCTTCTGCGCACGCCATGAGGAGCGCGACACACGCGAGCTTGTGCGCTTCGCACTGCGCGTGGAGCAGTGGCGCGATGCCAGCGCCGCGCACGCTCGACCAGTCGCCGTACGGCGCTGTCTCTGGGGCGTCCGCGGTCGTGAGAGCAGCGAAGCGCTCGACGAACGACGGGTTCGCGAGGTCCGAGGACGCGCCAGTGGCGATCACGCGGATCGAACGACTGTAACCACACAAGCAGCAGCAGTAGAGTGAGTTTGGCTCCAGTCGCCTGGCGATTGCGCCCGTAGCACGCACCTGCGCATGTTCGGGTCGTGGCGGAGCATGTCGTCGGTGCCCGAGACGACGCAGAGCGACGCGACGTTGCTGCGCTTGGCCCAGTCCACGAGCTCCTGCGCGAACGCCTTGGCGCGACCCTGTTCACAATAGTAGCGAGCGTCAGTGGCTGCAGATGGCAGCGTGTGGTCAAGAGTTGGTGGTGATGGCGACGTACTGGGAACGCAGCGGCGCGCTGCTGGACGATCGTGATCTTGTGCGACGGGAGCTGGTACACTGACAATAGCAGGACGATCCAGTGAGTGAGCACAGACGCACTGAGAGACCGCGAAAGATTGACATACAGGCGCACCTTCGAGGTTGAGACAGAGCGCGTCGCGCGCTTGTGAGCTGAACGCGGCGCTCCCGGCGATCGGCGGCACATTCTCAGACACAAAGTGCCCGACTTTCGTCACTGGCGCGTGCTGCAGAGCGTCAAGCGCAGCTGCTGTGAGACTAGAGCACAGTAGCAATAGCAGGAGCAGAGCGTGACGCACCAGCGCGTCGCCGTTTGCGAGGAGCGTGTTGATCAAGAGATCGAGCGTGAGCTGCCCCAAGTTGGCGTACGACACTGCTGGCTGTGGGCATCGCAACGCGCGAGAGAGACAATGAGATGCATGAGTGGCTAGAGCAGATACGCAGCAGCGCGATCCTGTGCAGGTGCACGCACCAGCACGACCGTGTGACCGGCAAAGAGCGTCGCAGGCGCCTGCGCATCGTCGTCGTGGAAGAACTCGAGCATCTTGTCGTCGTTGGATTCGATTGTGTCTCGAAAAGGTGAAAAGCGCTCTCAAATACTTGAAATATGGGTATTTTTTTGTTGATATTCGAAAGACATAGATCAAATGCGAACATTATGTCTAACCTAATATTGCATCAAGACCCAAAGTCACTCAAGTGATCTCCAGTCCTCACTCACGTCGGTCTGTCCTCCCACGAGTGCGTCCTCGCTCACGAGCGCAGTGCAGTGGTTGAGCTCCTCCAGTGCGTCTACCTATCTCTATTGCACTTGTATATGAAGCTAGCCACAGCTCACGAGCGCTGTCCACGGCAATACGATCGAGCTGATCGTCGCAACGAGCTCCCAGCGCGCTTCGAGGTCTTCAAAGTGCCCTGGGAAGATGTCGTAGCAGTCCTGGATGTCGTCAAGTAGACACGGCAGCAACACATGCACTGCACTTGTGTCGTTACTCGCTGGAGCGGATGGCACTGCGCTGACATTGGTGGCATGTGCACCAGCGTCATGCCGAACTGATGCTGAAGGCGCGCTCGTGCTGCGCTGGACGCGGTAGACGTACATCGGCTGGCCGATGACAAAGAGACGAATGAGCACGAGCGGGTCGGTCATCATCGCGATGTTCTTGAGCCGCGCGATCGACCAGTGCTCCTTCGTGCGCTGCTCGAGGCGCATGAGACTGTCGTGCGTCGGACAGCCCTGGACCGACTGCCAGCGGAAGCGCGTGGGCGTGTGCGTCTTAAGATGCGCGTGGCAGACGCAGTACGGATCGACTGGCTGTCGTGATACGCGGCGAAAGACTGGAGCACTAGCGCTGCTGCTGCTACGAGCAGGCGGGATGACGCCTGTAGGAGTCGTAGCTGCTGGTGCAACGCGCTTGGCAAACCACGATGCGACACCACAGCTCGATTTGAACAGCGCTCGTGAGCTGCTGTATGCGAGTGCAGCACACGGTCCTGGCTGCAGAAAGAGAGGGTCATGTAGAGCTGCTGCTACATCGCCTGGCGCCACTGATGCTTCGGCATCCGGTCGACTCGGACGCACGCGCCAATACGTCACAAGCGCATGACGTGGCCAGAGCGTGTTCGCACTAAACGGGACGAGGAACGAGCGCGACGAGAGCGCAAAGCTCGAGCTCGGTGCGACGAGCGGCACGACAATGTGCACGACTTGTGCGGCGATGTACGCGACGCAGAGCGCGATCGAGAGCATCTTGACGTCAAAGTGGAAGTCGTACTCAGTGGGGTTGTGCAGCGCAAAGGCGATGCCGCTGTGGATCGAGATGTGGTCCGGGAGCTCGTCAAAGCGCCTGATTGAGACGTCGCGGAACGACCGGAGACGCAGTGGCGCGCACACTGTGAGCGCCGAGACGCCGCCGATGAGCGCGCCGCGGACGCGTGCGAGGCCGTGCAGCGGCGTCCAGCGGCTCGTGCGCGTGTCAAAGACCGCGTGGTGCACCATCGTCGCGAGCTTGAGGAAGAGCGCGATGTACCAGATGTTGCGCATCTGCACGGACGCCACGACGACGTAGTCCATCAGCTTGAACGCCACATGGCCGTTCGCAGTCGTCCAGAGCGCTTCGTTGACGTGATACACCATCGCGCAGTCGATGAAGTACGCCGCGGCGTAGCAGAGTACGGGCACCCAGCTCCCGTACACGACGACGTAGCTCGGGATCTTAGCGAGTGTGAGCGCGCAGTGGTACGTGTGCACGCGCCAGCTCGCGTTCCGGAACTTGGGCTCCGCGGCGCGCGCGCAGTAGCAGCCGACCCAGAGGCAGAGCAAGCGCGTCCAGATGAACACTTGGCCAACGCCGCGCAGGAGGCTCGTCGTGCCGTACCACGCGTCCGAGTCGGTGCGCATGTTTGCGCGCTCGTAGCGATAGTCGTCGATGAGCACGGTCGTGCAGGCGTCAGTGCCAGCGAGCCCACCAATGTCTTCGTGCGCACCGCTGCACCTTCGTCCTCGGACTAGCGTCGTCATCTCGATGTTGTCGGTCACAAAGTGGATGCTCGGCAAGCGCAAGAGGTGCTTGGGCTCGATCACAGTACGCGACGACAGGAGCAAGAGGTCGAACGTGAGGTCCGGGTGCTGCTGCTTCAAAGCGTGCAGTCGCAGTGCGAGGTGGTCCCAGATGGGCACTTGGACACTCGCACCGAGCTCGGGGTGGTCGCAATGCCACGGCACCGAGTGGTAGCACACCTCCGGGCGAGGCTTGCGTTGCCTCGGGTCGCACACGTTTGTGCGCAGCAGCGCGCTCGATGGTTCATAGTACTGCACCGAGTGGAAGCGCTCTTCGGTGTGGGACCACAGGAACTTGACGAGCACTTGGTGCAAGCGGTCGATCCAGAGCGTCGTCGTCGTGAACTTGAGCTGCTGCGACCGGCGCGGTGGACCGAGCACCTTTGCGCACACTGCAGTCACGAGCGCATCGCTCATTGCGAACGCCGTCTCGAGACTCAGGACGTCTGTGGCGCAGGCTTCGCGATACAAGACGCACGGAGGGTACGCGCTCACGTTCAGGTGCTCCGCAAGCGCACGGCTAGGGATGCTCAGCGAGTCGAACTTGTACGACCAGACATCGACGGTCTCGATCGCCTCGCCTTCGCATGAGCCTGTGAACACTGTGGAGCTAGCGTTCGTCTCGACTGCTGCGCCGTGCTTGTAGATGCGCGCGATGTGGTACGCGAACGGTCCAAAGTACATGAACGTGTCCGGTGCGACAGTCACGTACAGCGCGCCGAGCGAGCGCAAGCCAAGCCCTGTGCGCGGGATGTCGGTCGCTACGAGCGCGAGGCTGATGAGCGCAAAGAGACACCGAAGCGCCGAGAAGCGCACGCACGCGTCGATGTCGCTCGGTGGCACAAAGAGCTTGGCGCCGCACGCTGCAGTGAGCGCAGGCACCTCGATGACATGGTCGTGGACACCTGCGTCGCTCTTGCTCCACATCGAAGAGCAGCTTGGCTCGACACGCTGTTGCCCTCGCGTCGATCGGTTCGTGTTAGAAAGACAAGTCAAGAAGAGTCGACTGCAAATAGCGACTTGGCGTCGACACACGCAGTCGACTCGCGGCGCTCGAACACAGTGCGAACGCGTGTTGCTGTTCGGAGATGCCTCGGAGCGGGGATCTCGAGACAGACAGAACCTTTGGCACTTCGTGTAGCTCAACACGCGAAGTCGAGTTTCTTCGAGTGTAGGAGTATCAACAAGAAACATCGTTGAGTGAAAGTGCTTTGATGACAAGACGCGCTTCTCGTGGAGAATGCTGCGGCGGCTGTGAAGCCTGCTGCACGCTCGCGCCGGCCCAGGAGTTGCAGCAAGCAACGCAGTCATGTGCGTAGATCGCTGTCAGTTGCCTCACTGGAATCTGGACGAGTTGGATCGAGGCTAGCGAGTGTGTCCTTCATGTCGGACCTCTTGATCGATGCCCTCGGTGCAGACGTTCCGAGTTGAGCTGGATCATGTGTGCGTCGCCTCTGAGACCTCAGCTAGCTTGCGCTGGTGCAAATGCCTGAAAGAAGTGCACACACACACACTAGCGCCTGACAACGACAACATTCGAGTCCAAGCTGTCGATGCACACGCACTGAACAACTCCAGACATCGTCGTGAGTTGAGCGACTGACTGACTGCCGGCCGGGCGGACGGACGGATGGATGGACAGACTGATGGACTGGTTGAACTGAGCGAAATGGGTTCACAAAAGCTCAGAAATTGATGAGTTGATTATTTGAAGTTGAAAATTAGTTTCGCTTGATAAATTGGCTCAAAGAGCGAGTGAGTCTGGAGAGAGAGGATGGTGGTGCGGATGATGAGGATGAAGCTGGTCGAGGCGATGACGGCGCTGTCCATGGCGCGCTGGCAGTGCCAACAACAGAGGCTACCGCTTGTCTTTGCGCGACGACGACGACGATGTCTTGCTCGCGGGCGGCTGGTAGTACGCGCGACTGCGGTACGCCTGCATGCTCGCAGACCCGAGCGTCCGGACGGCGTGCAGCTCGCTGATGCTCGCGAGCACCTTGACGCGCTTCTTCTGCGAGCGGCGGTGCGCGTCGTGCGTGAACGGCACGCGGCGCCCGCCGACTGTCATCGCGCCGTGGAACTCGCGGCCCATGTACGTGCTCGGGATCTCGACCGGCGGCGTCACGCGCGACTGCTCCTGTGCTTGCTGCTGCTGCTGGTCGGGCACTTGGTTGCTGCGCTCGAGCGGCGACTGGCGCCGGCATTGGCGCTGCGTGTCCTTGCTGCTCGCGTCGGCGCGCACGTGCCCGACCGCCTTGAGCTCGTGCGGCTGGAAGAGCGCCTTGATGAACGACGGCTGCTTGCGCTTATGGGTCTCGCACATTGCGTTCGTTGCGCTATTGGTGCTGTTTGTGATGTTGGAGGCGCAGCGATGGTGGACGTCGCTGTGGCGCCGCAGCTTGCGGAACCATCCGTCCATGCTCGATCGCGGCGCTGCTGCTGCTGCTGTTGTTGTTGTTGTTGCTGTTGTTAGTGCGCTCGAGGCGCAGCACACGAGCGACGGTGTATCAATGTGGTGGCGTTGCTGCTGTTGGTTGAGTGCATGAGCGTGTCGACTGGGCATCGCGCTCTGGAGCACCGGTCCTGTCATCGTCTTGCTTGTTTGTGTGTGTCTGTTGGCGTCCACGCTGCTCCGAGTGCTATCGTGTGCGTGTTGCCTTGAGCGCGCGTCGAGTTGTGTGCGTCGCTTTGACTCTGAGCTCTGAGTGCTCGCTCGAGTTGCAGCGACGACGACGATGCTCACGACGCCGAGAAGCAGAGGCAAGCAGGCGGCCACGAGATTCGCGCTGCTGCTGCTGCTGTTGATACGACGACGAAGAGAGTGCCCATCATCGGAAAGCACCTCGCTTGCTTTGCTCGTCTCATACAGCGGTCCTGCGAAACAGCCTCGCATCGTGCGCTGGCACGACCAGATTCGGTCGCCTCAAGCGTGGCAGGCAGTCACGCCGACCTGTCGAACAGCATGCGGCGTTGCCATTGTGGGTGAACAAGTTCGAAACCACGAGCCGTTTGACATTTCACGCTGAAAATTGCTGGTGCATTTCCAGATGGCTCACTGTTTGGCGTTTGAGTGTGTCTGGAACTCTGGTCGAGCTGGAGCTCTCGTGTGTCCTCGAGGCAGGGAGTGCGCGCGACGCCAGACAGCTCGAGCACATGGCACTCTCCCCATGGTCTCCTGTATGTGCACCGACTCAACGAACGGACTGACTGGCATGAGCGAGCAAGCGAGAAGGAATGCATGCACACAAAGGCTTCTCGTTGTTCTCGCCTCATGGACGACGACGACGACTCTCGAATCTCAAGCGCGACGCCTCGTGCTCGCGCACACGTCGATCGATCGATCGATGGCGACCGCGACGAACCGATGAAGAGGACGAACCGATGAAGAGATCCGCGCCAGGTCGATCAGTCAATCGGCGATGGCAGAGAAACACGCGATGCCAAACCACTCGACGCGTTGGATGACGCCGCTTGCTGGTGCTAAAGTGCTGGTCTGTTTGACGCGCTGTCTGTCTATCTATCTGTGCGCTCTTGCTCTGGAGCGGAGCTGGAGCGATGTGGTGCGCGCGGTGCTTCGGTCATCTGGTCTTGTCGTATGGCGGCTTGATCCCTTGTGTGTGCGTTCTCGCTGTACTTGTTGGTGAGCGAGCAAGTGAGTGCTCCCATGTGTGTATGAACATGCATGGTCTGCTCAGACTCTCGACCAAGACTGACAGGACAAGCAAGCGAGCAAGCGAGCGAGAGAGTGAGCAAGAGAGACTGACCAGCCAGCCAGTGAGTGAGCGAGAGACTAAGGTGCTGGTATCGACACTCGCGTGCGACGCTCGCACGCGCAACATCCTCTCAATGCGCAGGCATACACACCCAGTCTGTTTGCACAGTGTGTGCGTCGCTCGCTGTCTACGCAGCGCTGTCATCGTGTATGCTCAACATACACAGAGAGCCACTCCATGCTGTCGCCTCTGTCTCGCCTCGTACTCACGCCGGCAGGTGCACCAGCATACTTCATGCTCGATGCTTTCAATCCGTAGCGGCAAAAACGAGTGAGCACGAGAGAGCACGCAGTGTCATGGCAGTAGTGCCGCACAGAGCAGCAAGACGATGCACTGGTGTCTGTACCTCCACGTGACTGCGTCGTTCGTCCTGGAGACTTGCGAACTAACTGTCGGAGCGTCAAAAGGCTCTTGTCACCACCAGCGACTCGCTCGTAGTGCTTTCGCTGGCTCCTTGTCATTCGTTTGCCTGCTTGGCTGGATGGAGCGTAGCCATGTGCACTTGCGCAACGTCGGACCTTGAACTGCTCGTCGCGAGTCGAAGGCTTCTCGCTTCGATCTGCCAGGACACGAGCGAGTGGTAATGCGAGTCTTCAGTGAGAGAGAGAGAGTCGTGAGAGCATAGCCACGAAGAGGGCAGAGGACCTTGCGAGCGCTTGTCGATGACACGAGCAGGAGCAGCCTTGCGATGCATGCAGACAGCAGTGGCACCAGCACAAGCACTTGCAACAGCAGGCGCACAGCGAAGAGAAGATCAACCGAGTACACTGGAGCAACAACAGAGACCATACACAAGCACGAGACCTGACAAGCATCGCCTCTTCCTACACGTGCACTTGCTTCACTCCGTCGCTTGCAGCCGCCTCTGTGGTCTTCTTGCGCTGCTGTCGCTCTCACTTGTAGACGAGAATGAGACGCACAGCAGACGCATGGCGCGACCAACTGGCAGATCGCGAGCGCCATCGATCGCATCACGACTCCATCCACACGCAGGAATGCCCAACGACAGACAGCACGAGAGAGCGACTCACGCACACACGCACGGCTGCTTGCTATTCGTTCTTCTCTCTTCTCTCTTCTCTCTCGCTCTTGCATCACTGCCATCACTATCGAGACGCCTCGGCACGCGCAGCGCCATCGCTCTCGTGCCACAGACGCGCGCTCCTACTCGCTTATGCGCTGTCGCCTGCCGCGCAATCGGCCCGATCTGCAGCGCTCGGACGCACACGTGCGCGTCTGCACTCCGTCGCATACTCGACCAGACACACGCACAGCACTCCGTCGCTCTGTCGCTCTGTCGTCGCGCACTCGCGATCTAAATATCCTCGCACCACTTGTTCTCTTCGCGGATCATCTGCTCCTCCTCGGGCGTGAACTCGGCCGTGATGCCGAACGTCGCGCGGATCTCCTCCGGCGTCTTGCCCTTGATCATCGTCGCGACCTTGGCGCACGCGAGGTCCAACAGGCTCTTGATGTCGAGGTAGTTGGCCGCCAAGATGAGCTCAAAGAGCAGCTCCTGGTCTGCGTCCTTCACGTCCACAAAGTCCGCGTACCAGTCCGAGACGGCGTCGCGCAAGTCGTTGCTCTTCAGCGGCTTCTCGAGCTCCTTCATCGGGTGCGCGTGGTGGTGTGTGCAGAACGCCACGACCTTCTCGAGCACGTGGCCCTTGACGTTCGGCAGCGGCACCTCCTGCGGCTCGCCGTCCTCACCTGCAGCGTCGCTTTCGTCCGCCACGAGCGTCGCCACGAGCTTGCTCAGCGACGCGATCGTCGCGTCCAGCTCAAAGCTCGCGCCGTCCATCGACACGAGCTTGACCGTGCGGCCCGCGAGCGCGTTGTCTGTGGCAGTCGTCGTCGAAGCGGTGGCGCTCATCGTCTGTTGTTGGTGCTTGCTGTTATGCGGAGGAGCTCTTGTCGTTGTGGCGGCCGGAGCAGAAGTGTGGGAATGACGTCTTGCGCTTGAGAGACCAGAGACCACTGCAACTGCTTGAATAGAGCGCCGTACCAACACTCATTCAGTTTTGTGGGTCTGAACACTTCATTCTAGTCTGACTGTGTTCTAGTATAGAAGTTGGATACAATTCATTGCTACAGACCAGCACTCTTGATTTGTTATGATTCTAGTGGATATTTCTAGTCATGTCAGAATCATTACACGATTTGAATCAGGACTCGATCAGGACTATGACGCGACATGACCACATCATGCGAACTGTCATGCTCTCTCAACGTCAAGCGCAGCGAGTCGAGTCTCTCATGCTCTCCTCTCACAATGTTAAGTCTTGTCGCTCAGTGAATGTGCACGTCTTGTTATTCAGGTTGGTCATGTGCAGGCTAGCTTATAGGTTATCGATGCAAGCGCACACTGCGTGTGCGGTCTGTAGATGCAAGAGTGCGTCACGCACAGAGGCTGGCCGACTCACCAGAACATGCTGCTCGCTGGCACCGACGCCTTGTTGCGGCTGTAGCGCATGTACTTTTGGTCGTTGAGCTTGTCGCCCTGGTTCTTGTCGTACCCGATCGCAGCGTTGCTGCTGCCGAGCGTGAGCGCCTTCGTGCCCGCGACGAGGCCGCTGTTCGGCGTGCGCGTGGGACTTGCGAGCGGGAGCATCGCGCCAGCTTTCGCGTCGGCAGTCACGTTGAGCGTGATGCTGCCGTTTGAGCCCGAGCGTCCCATGCTGCTGCTGCTCACGCCGTCGGTCTTTGGCGTCTTGCCGGACGGGTTCAGTGCCCACATCTTCGCTTCGATCGCCTCCATGAACTGCTGCTGCGGACCAATGACGCTGCCAGGGCGGCACAGACGCAGCCACCCGATGAGCTCGTGCGCCGAGAAGAGGTCGTGCTTCATCATGTACGCGCCGATGCACGTGCCCGTGCGTCCGAGGCCGGCTTTGCAGTGCACGGCGACCGCGCCAGGCGTCTTCTCGCACGCCTCGATGAACTTCATGAGGATGTGCATCGGTGCGTTCGTGCCGTCGGGGTAGATGAGGTCGAGGTGGTCAATGCCAGCCGAGAGAAACTTCTTCTCGTCGTACTGCTTCTCGTTGAGGCGCACCACAAGCGTCACGTTGCGCTTTTTGTAGTACGGGATGTAGTGCTCCGGCGTGAGCATCACGTGACCCTGCGGCGTGCGCTGGTAGTGGTTGTGCGGCCCTGCGAACGCAATGAACTTGGGCGAGACCCACGTGAGGTCGCCGTTCTCGACGCGCTCAAAGTGCTGGTACTCATGCAAGTCGAACGTCTTGGTCGAGATGTAGTTGGACTGGATCGCGCGCTCGAGGCCCTTGAGGCAGTCGAGCACCGTGAGGTTGAACGTGCACACAGACGGCGTGGCGTCGTGGAACGGCGGGAAGCGCATGCGCTCGAACGGCTCGAACGCCTTGGCGGCCGTCATGTTGTGGAACAGGATTGCCCAGCACCCGAGGATGCACACGGCGTTCGCGCGCTGCTGCCCTTGCGTGGACGAGTAGAAGTAGATGCGCTCGCCAGTCTTCGCGGCGTTCGCGAGCTTCTTGTTGAGCGTCTCGGAGAACACGAACGTGTGCCCGAGGTTGAGCGGACCAAAGTCGAGGTAGAAGTTCCAGTACACGAGCTCTTCGTCGATCGAGAAGAAGTGCGCGCCGTTGATGCGAGGCGGCGCTTTCTTCAGCGCGACGTAGTACAGCCGTCCGGGGAGGAACTCGATCGCATCCTCGAGTCCGTTCGTGAGCACTGACGAGTTGGACATGGCGCGAGTCGTGGCGGCTGAACTGGAGCACCGATGGCGGTGACTGCGGTGTGGCTGGTTGTGAAGTGCGACGAGAGAGAGTGAGTGCGTTTGTGGAGCTGGTGTTGACGCGGTGGCAGTGGCTGCGAGGCCGAGCCGAGTAATTGACTTGTGAGTGCTCGCTGGCGTTGCGGCGCCGCGCCTGTCAGTCGCGACCAACGACGACGACAACGAGCGTTCTTGCGTCCTCGCACGCGGCACGGCACCTGTGTCAAGAACGAGCGATCTGGGTCCAAGACGAGCGCCGTCCTGACCGGTGTCCTGACCG
Organism: Pythium guiyangense; assembly: GCA_003730235.1. Classification (NCBI taxonomy): domain Eukaryota; phylum Oomycota; class Peronosporomycetes; order Pythiales; family Pythiaceae; genus Pythium; species Pythium guiyangense. Next base: position 337,620 of record QXDM01000046.1, on the reverse strand, counting down.
TCGGCAGATCCTCCATGGGACAGTGTAGTGTACCTGGCCTAAGAATACGAGTAAAACGGCCATGCGTGTCATTCGTACTTCACTCTGTGGCCCCGGCGTCGGGACTTGGCACTCCAAGCACTCGACCTCTCGTACACGAGCGCAGGAGTAGGAGCACGTGCCATCGCTCCATTGACAAGAGGCTCACGGGCTCGTCCAAGGGCACTGAGATGGCCAACACAACCACTAGTGCTCCACAGAGTCGAGTGGGCGATCAACTCTGGCGTTCATTCACTCGCTCATACTACGCAACCAACCACTCCACGCACTGTAGTGTCCTTGCTTCACACACTCACAGGCGCGTGCTAGTACCCTTGCATGACCATGAGGAGCTGCTCCTGTAGCCGCTGCTTGATCGCCGAGTAGAAGCGCAAGTCGTGCTCGAGCGTCATGCGGTGGCTGTCGGACACGAGGCCATCGGCGCCCGAGAGCGCGCGGTGGCACCGATCGAGCGACTCGTTCACTTTGCGGATGCGGCCTTCGAGGATGTCCCACTCATCGAGCGGCTGCATCGCGTCGGTCGTCGACACAGCAGACGGGCCGCTGCGCGTCGTGAGCGCAGTCGAGTGCGCCATGCGCGCAGCGCTCGCGTGCGGCACGATCGACGAGTGGAGCTCGACAATCTCGGTCGATGTGTCGCTGCGCCGCCGCTTGCGCGACGCCATTGCGCGCGGTGGGAGCTCGCCGTCGTAGTCCGAGCTCCCGTAGCCGTCATCTGGGAGCGCGTGCGGCGCAAACGTCTCGAACGCAGCGTCGCGGAGCTCACCGCTCACGACGAGCGCGTACGACTGCTCTTCTGGCTCGCCCGCTTGCGCTGGACTCGCAAGCCTGTCTGCTGCCTCGAGCGACGGCTGCAGTGGCGGCGGTGTTGCGCGCGGCTTGACAGCCTTGGACATTCGCGCAGGCGACTGCTTCGCTCCCGATCGCTTCGGCGTCGACACAACAGACTTGGTCGCTGCGCTTGTCTGCGACGTGCGCTTCGCTTTGCCATTGCGCAGCGCAGTCGCTGCGCTCGAGCGCGCTGGCGCCGACTGGAGACGCTGCGAGCCAAACGGGTTCGTCGATGGCGCCATCTTGGCCACGCGCGCCGACAGCTCGGGCTCGAGCAGGAGGCCCATGTGGAGGTAGAGCACGTCGAGGCGCTTGAGGCAGTGCTCGTAGAACGACAGCTGCGCGTCGTCGCCGTCGCTCGCGTCGGCGGCTTGTGCGGCGCGCGCGACGGCGCACTGGTACAGCCGCACGACGTCGTGCCACATCTGCCGCAGACGCGAGGCTTCGTGCACGAGGATCACGCCCGGGTCAATGAGGCGGAAGAGCGGGTCGTGGAAGTGCAGGCCATCGTAGAGCTGGTTCACCGACATGAACGCGACGTGCACGTCGAGCCAGAACTGGTTTACGTCGGCTGCTGCGTCTGTGCCGGTGACCGCAGCCTCCATCTCGTGCCACCGCACGTTAAAATCCGACGAGAGCATGACGTTGATGAGCCGGAAGTAGCAGCTCCGGCGCGCGCGCACGATGCGCACAGGCGGTCCGGCGCTCGGCGACCGCTTCGTCGCTACTGCGGCTGGTGCTGCAGACGGCGTTGCTGGCCGCTTTGACTCGGTCAGCAGCGCCTTTGGCGCGTACACTGCTGGCGCTTTCGCTGCAGCGCCAGTCGCGGGCGGCGGCGCTGTCAGTGCGCTCGGCGAGAGGAAGCTCGTCGCCACTGCGTTTGCTGACGCCGATGGACTCGCTGGCGCAGCAGCAGATGCGTCGAGCGTCCCGCGCTCAATCGCTTCGAGGTCCTGCTTGTGTCGCTGCGCAGACGCGTGCTGCGCCGCGCGGCGCTGGTCGTCCATGCGCAGGAGCTGGATGTAGCCCTGTTTGTGCCGATACGCGCGGTTCTCGTTCGACCAGATGCTGATCATGCGCCGGCCGCACTCTTCGCGCACGACGCGGCACGTCAAGCCGTCGTACGGCTCCATCACTTGCGGCGGCAGCGGCGTCGTCTGCCGCGGCTTGCGTCCACCTCGCCGCCCGAATCGTCGGTCTGGTGCGCCTGTAGCAGTGAGCGGCGGTGTGACCGACGGCACTGCGACCGCAACTGGCGCATCGTGTAGCAGTTGCTCCGCTGTCGCGAGTGGTGCAACTGCTGCTTCAGCTGCTGAAGTCGTCGATGCCGTTGCCGCTTCATCGGTTTGCTGTTGTGTAGCTGTAGCAGAAGAGACCGACGTCGCAGTAGCAGCGTCTGGTGCATTTGCTACAGGTTGTGGCTCAGCGTCTGCTGCCTCTTTTGGCTTTGCGACTGGTGTTTGTGCAGATGCAGTAGGCACAGGCGTCGTCGCTGCCTTTGCACTCTCGCTCGCTGCAGCTTTGCTAGCGGCAGCAGCTGCTGCTGCGCGCTTTGCTGCTGCGTTGGGCAAACGTCGTGCTGACGCAGTCGGCACCGGCTGGCGCGACGCCTTGGCTCGGCGTGGCGGCGTCCCGCGCGTTGCCATCGATGCGTTCTGCGTCGAGAGCCGCGTCTGGTGCTTCGCCATCTCACGAGCACTCGTGCCGATCGACAGCGCTTGACGAGTGCTTGGGTCGCTTTGTTCCCGCGATGTCTGCCTGTTGGTTCCTGTTGATCCAAAAACCCAAGCGTCTATTTAGCGAATTCGTATTTTCTACTTGTTCATTTCTGTTTATTAAAGCCTTCAAACGTATATTCAGCGAATACATTTATCATATCTATAATTATTTTGAACATGCACAAGTGGCACCAAAGCATACTCGAATCAAGTCTAACAGCCCACAAAAAGTGATGATTTCCAACCTCATCAAGACGATCAACCCAATCTTACACCACAACGACAAGAGCTCCTCCGCATAACAGCAAGCACCAACAACAGACGATGAGCGCCACCGCTTCGACGACGACTGCCACAGACAACGCGCTCGCGGGCCGCACGGTCAAGCTCGTGTCGATGGACGGCGCGAGCTTTGAGCTGGACGCGACGATCGCGTCGCTGAGCAAGCTCGTGGCGACGCTCGTGGCGGACGAAAGCGACGCTGCAGGTGAGGACGGCGAGCCGCAGGAGGTGCCGCTGCCGAACGTCAAGGGCCACGTGCTCGAGAAGGTCGTGGCGTTCTGCACACACCACCACGCGCACCCGATGAAGGAGCTCGAGAAGCCGCTGAAGAGCAACGACTTGCGCGACGCCGTCTCGGACTGGTACGCGGACTTTGTGGACGTGAAGGACGCAGACCAGGAGCTGCTCTTTGAGCTCATCTTGGCGGCCAACTACCTCGACATCAAGAGCCTGTTGGACCTCGCGTGCGCCAAGGTCGCGACGATGATCAAGGGCAAGACGCCGGAGGAGATCCGCGCGACGTTCGGCATCACGGCCGAGTTCACGCCCGAGGAGGAGCAGATGATCCGCGAAGAGAACAAGTGGTGCGAGGATATTTAGATCGCGAGTGCGCGACGACAGAGCGACAGAGCGACGGAGTGCTGTGCGTGTGTCTGGTCGAGTATGCGACGGAGTGCAGACGCGCACGTGTGCGTCCGAGCGCTGCAGATCGGGCCGATTGCGCGGCAGGCGACAGCGCATAAGCGAGTAGGAGCGCGCGTCTGTGGCACGAGAGCGATGGCGCTGCGCGTGCCGAGGCGTCTCGATAGTGATGGCAGTGATGCAAGAGCGAGAGAGAAGAGAGAAGAGAGAAGAACGAATAGCAAGCAGCCGTGCGTGTGTGCGTGAGTCGCTCTCTCGTGCTGTCTGTCGTTGGGCATTCCTGCGTGTGGATGGAGTCGTGATGCGATCGATGGCGCTCGCGATCTGCCAGTTGGTCGCGCCATGCGTCTGCTGTGCGTCTCATTCTCGTCTACAAGTGAGAGCGACAGCAGCGCAAGAAGACCACAGAGGCGGCTGCAAGCGACGGAGTGAAGCAAGTGCACGTGTAGGAAGAGGCGATGCTTGTCAGGTCTCGTGCTTGTGTATGGTCTCTGTTGTTGCTCCAGTGTACTCGGTTGATCTTCTCTTCGCTGTGCGCCTGCTGTTGCAAGTGCTTGTGCTGGTGCCACTGCTGTCTGCATGCATCGCAAGGCTGCTCCTGCTCGTGTCATCGACAAGCGCTCGCAAGGTCCTCTGCCCTCTTCGTGGCTATGCTCTCACGACTCTCTCTCTCTCACTGAAGACTCGCATTACCACTCGCTCGTGTCCTGGCAGATCGAAGCGAGAAGCCTTCGACTCGCGACGAGCAGTTCAAGGTCCGACGTTGCGCAAGTGCACATGGCTACGCTCCATCCAGCCAAGCAGGCAAACGAATGACAAGGAGCCAGCGAAAGCACTACGAGCGAGTCGCTGGTGGTGACAAGAGCCTTTTGACGCTCCGACAGTTAGTTCGCAAGTCTCCAGGACGAACGACGCAGTCACGTGGAGGTACAGACACCAGTGCATCGTCTTGCTGCTCTGTGCGGCACTACTGCCATGACACTGCGTGCTCTCTCGTGCTCACTCGTTTTTGCCGCTACGGATTGAAAGCATCGAGCATGAAGTATGCTGGTGCACCTGCCGGCGTGAGTACGAGGCGAGACAGAGGCGACAGCATGGAGTGGCTCTCTGTGTATGTTGAGCATACACGATGACAGCGCTGCGTAGACAGCGAGCGACGCACACACTGTGCAAACAGACTGGGTGTGTATGCCTGCGCATTGAGAGGATGTTGCGCGTGCGAGCGTCGCACGCGAGTGTCGATACCAGCACCTTAGTCTCTCGCTCACTCACTGGCTGGCTGGTCAGTCTCTCTTGCTCACTCTCTCGCTCGCTTGCTCGCTTGCTTGTCCTGTCAGTCTTGGTCGAGAGTCTGAGCAGACCATGCATGTTCATACACACATGGGAGCACTCACTTGCTCGCTCACCAACAAGTACAGCGAGAACGCACACACAAGGGATCAAGCCGCCATACGACAAGACCAGATGACCGAAGCACCGCGCGCACCACATCGCTCCAGCTCCGCTCCAGAGCAAGAGCGCACAGATAGATAGACAGACAGCGCGTCAAACAGACCAGCACTTTAGCACCAGCAAGCGGCGTCATCCAACGCGTCGAGTGGTTTGGCATCGCGTGTTTCTCTGCCATCGCCGATTGACTGATCGACCTGGCGCGGATCTCTTCATCGGTTCGTCCTCTTCATCGGTTCGTCGCGGTCGCCATCGATCGATCGATCGACGTGTGCGCGAGCACGAGGCGTCGCGCTTGAGATTCGAGAGTCGTCGTCGTCGTCCATGAGGCGAGAACAACGAGAAGCCTTTGTGTGCATGCATTCCTTCTCGCTTGCTCGCTCATGCCAGTCAGTCCGTTCGTTGAGTCGGTGCACATACAGGAGACCATGGGGAGAGTGCCATGTGCTCGAGCTGTCTGGCGTCGCGCGCACTCCCTGCCTCGAGGACACACGAGAGCTCCAGCTCGACCAGAGTTCCAGACACACTCAAACGCCAAACAGTGAGCCATCTGGAAATGCACCAGCAATTTTCAGCGTGAAATGTCAAACGGCTCGTGGTTTCGAACTTGTTCACCCACAATGGCAACGCCGCATGCTGTTCGACAGGTCGGCGTGACTGCCTGCCACGCTTGAGGCGACCGAATCTGGTCGTGCCAGCGCACGATGCGAGGCTGTTTCGCAGGACCGCTGTATGAGACGAGCAAAGCAAGCGAGGTGCTTTCCGATGATGGGCACTCTCTTCGTCGTCGTATCAACAGCAGCAGCAGCAGCGCGAATCTCGTGGCCGCCTGCTTGCCTCTGCTTCTCGGCGTCGTGAGCATCGTCGTCGTCGCTGCAACTCGAGCGAGCACTCAGAGCTCAGAGTCAAAGCGACGCACACAACTCGACGCGCGCTCAAGGCAACACGCACACGATAGCACTCGGAGCAGCGTGGACGCCAACAGACACACACAAACAAGCAAGACGATGACAGGACCGGTGCTCCAGAGCGCGATGCCCAGTCGACACGCTCATGCACTCAACCAACAGCAGCAACGCCACCACATTGATACACCGTCGCTCGTGTGCTGCGCCTCGAGCGCACTAACAACAGCAACAACAACAACAACAGCAGCAGCAGCAGCGCCGCGATCGAGCATGGACGGATGGTTCCGCAAGCTGCGGCGCCACAGCGACGTCCACCATCGCTGCGCCTCCAACATCACAAACAGCACCAATAGCGCAACGAACGCAATGTGCGAGACCCATAAGCGCAAGCAGCCGTCGTTCATCAAGGCGCTCTTCCAGCCGCACGAGCTCAAGGCGGTCGGGCACGTGCGCGCCGACGCGAGCAGCAAGGACACGCAGCGCCAATGCCGGCGCCAGTCGCCGCTCGAGCGCAGCAACCAAGTGCCCGACCAGCAGCAGCAGCAAGCACAGGAGCAGTCGCGCGTGACGCCGCCGGTCGAGATCCCGAGCACGTACATGGGCCGCGAGTTCCACGGCGCGATGACAGTCGGCGGGCGCCGCGTGCCGTTCACGCACGACGCGCACCGCCGCTCGCAGAAGAAGCGCGTCAAGGTGCTCGCGAGCATCAGCGAGCTGCACGCCGTCCGGACGCTCGGGTCTGCGAGCATGCAGGCGTACCGCAGTCGCGCGTACTACCAGCCGCCCGCGAGCAAGACATCGTCGTCGTCGTCGCGCAAAGACAAGCGGTAGCCTCTGTTGTTGGCACTGCCAGCGCGCCATGGACAGCGCCGTCATCGCCTCGACCAGCTTCATCCTCATCATCCGCACCACCATCCTCTCTCTCCAGACTCACTCGCTCTTTGAGCCAATTTATCAAGCGAAACTAATTTTCAACTTCAAATAATCAACTCATCAATTTCTGAGCTTTTGTGAACCCATTTCGCTCAGTTCAACCAGTCCATCAGTCTGTCCATCCATCCGTCCGTCCGCCCGGCCGGCAGTCAGTCAGTCGCTCAACTCACGACGATGTCTGGAGTTGTTCAGTGCGTGTGCATCGACAGCTTGGACTCGAATGTTGTCGTTGTCAGGCGCTAGTGTGTGTGTGTGCACTTCTTTCAGGCATTTGCACCAGCGCAAGCTAGCTGAGGTCTCAGAGGCGACGCACACATGATCCAGCTCAACTCGGAACGTCTGCACCGAGGGCATCGATCAAGAGGTCCGACATGAAGGACACACTCGCTAGCCTCGATCCAACTCGTCCAGATTCCAGTGAGGCAACTGACAGCGATCTACGCACATGACTGCGTTGCTTGCTGCAACTCCTGGGCCGGCGCGAGCGTGCAGCAGGCTTCACAGCCGCCGCAGCATTCTCCACGAGAAGCGCGTCTTGTCATCAAAGCACTTTCACTCAACGATGTTTCTTGTTGATACTCCTACACTCGAAGAAACTCGACTTCGCGTGTTGAGCTACACGAAGTGCCAAAGGTTCTGTCTGTCTCGAGATCCCCGCTCCGAGGCATCTCCGAACAGCAACACGCGTTCGCACTGTGTTCGAGCGCCGCGAGTCGACTGCGTGTGTCGACGCCAAGTCGCTATTTGCAGTCGACTCTTCTTGACTTGTCTTTCTAACACGAACCGATCGACGCGAGGGCAACAGCGTGTCGAGCCAAGCTGCTCTTCGATGTGGAGCAAGAGCGACGCAGGTGTCCACGACCATGTCATCGAGGTGCCTGCGCTCACTGCAGCGTGCGGCGCCAAGCTCTTTGTGCCACCGAGCGACATCGACGCGTGCGTGCGCTTCTCGGCGCTTCGGTGTCTCTTTGCGCTCATCAGCCTCGCGCTCGTAGCGACCGACATCCCGCGCACAGGGCTTGGCTTGCGCTCGCTCGGCGCGCTGTACGTGACTGTCGCACCGGACACGTTCATGTACTTTGGACCGTTCGCGTACCACATCGCGCGCATCTACAAGCACGGCGCAGCAGTCGAGACGAACGCTAGCTCCACAGTGTTCACAGGCTCATGCGAAGGCGAGGCGATCGAGACCGTCGATGTCTGGTCGTACAAGTTCGACTTGAAGAGCGATTCGAAGAGGAGACCTATGGGCAAGTACTGTCGAAGTCGAGCAAGTGTCGTTAGTTAGCGCACCACTTGCCGAATTGGCGGATCTTAGTGACGAACGCAAAATGACTTGATGCCGTTCTTGTGAAGGTAGCATCGTACCAGCACAGTGTCAATACGCAATGGCTGTCCCGGCTCGTGTTGATCCAATCGCGACGTTTGACGCCTAGGCTATCCGCAAACGAGTACTGAAGACTAGTTACCTGAGCGTTGAGGCTCCATCGACGTGTGTTGTGCATCGGATGACGAGCAGGAGCTGGAGCAGTCAGCATGAGCGCACGATGTGAGCTCATGTTCAGAGCTCAGACAAAAGTTAGTTTGATCCGATAATCACGATGCAAAAATCCTATGTTTGATGAATTTGCCTGTTGATACATTTGCTAAATTAGACAAAGCAGACAGTAGTATACTAAAACACACACAAAAGTTGATTTTATAATTTGTAGCAGTAAACAACAATTGGCGGATAAAAAAGAGCGAACTGGCGATAGAAATTTTTTGGCCAATCACAGATCGCTTTTGCCAGGCGTTTGGTTTCAAAGGTGCAATTCACTTGTTTAAAGCACTATAGAGCTTGGACCTGGTTTATAGCACTATCGAACTGGCACGCTCGCACAAGCAAAGAGCGCGCGAAAATGGTGCGTTGATGAGCTCGATGTCGTGCGATGCGATGCGATCGTGCGGCTGCAGGCGTGTGTCCGTGGCGTGGCAACGACCACCGCTTCGTGCGAATCAAAGACGTGTCCTCATGCATGTGCACTCTTTCTTACTTGCCTTGGCGTTACTTGACTCGACCACACGATAGGGCGACGCGCGTGCAGTCTTGGTCGCTCTCATCAAGGAGAACTTCCTCGTACCAGGTGCGTGCGCCTGCTTTCGTGCATGTGTATGAGTCGTTGGCACTTCTCTTTCGCCATACACCATGCAGCGACTGACTGTGCATGCGCTTCGCTCTCTCTCCTCCGTTGCTCACTCGCCTGACAGGCTCGAAGAAACTGTTTGTGTCGTACTACCGCAAGCGCGTGTACGCAGACCTGCTGCCCGATGGCTCGATCCAATTCAAAGACACGATCTACCAGTCTCCAGTGCCATGCGCGCTTCAGATGAAGCGGTCGCTCAACCCCTGTACGCCTCTTTCCTCTATTTCTCCAGCGTGCCGTTCGTACCTGCTCCCTCTTCACGTTGAGCTGACCCACTGTGCGCTTGGTGCTCTTGGTGTGGAATCCGCAGCGCTCAAGACGGACGCTGGCTGGTCATCCATGTTCTCTGCTGCGTCTGGCGAGAGCCTGAAAGACATCAAAGACCGCTTGAACATCCGCAAGCGCGGCCCGAACATCCGCACGACGATGAAGAAAGCGCCGTCTGCGTCGGTGCTCGCGAGTGCGTCGCTCGCTGCGAAAGAGCGACTCGTGAACGCGGCAGTTGAGATCACGCGCCTCGCGCCCGTTGCGCCGGTGCGGAAATGCGAGTTGCCGCTTGCATGTTGCACTGACCATCACTCATTCACATCTCGCGCATTGCCCTTCTCGTGTTTGACCGCGCGCAGAAGTGCCCCAAGTGCCGAAAAGACGCAAGTGGCGACGTCGCTGCGTGCAGCGCGTGCTTTGGGAAGACGCACCTCCAGTGCGCGCAGCCCGCGCTCACCGCTGTGCGTCATGCGTCTCCATCGTCTTGCGCTCGTGTCGTAGTGGCGGTTTGACTCTGCGATCGATGAGCTGACGACTGTTGGACTGTGGCGTGTGCGCGTCGACGTGCGAACAGGTCCCGACGACGCCGTGGTTCTGCGACTCGTGCCTCACGAGCCAAGCCGACGGGATCCTCGAGTTCCTTCAGCAGACGCGTCGCATCTTGGTCGAGCGCATCGACGCCGCGAAGATGCGCAGTCGCGACGACACTGGCGACAGCGAGAGCACGAACGCAGTGGAGACTGCAGACGAGAGTGCAGACGCGAGCGCTCGTGTCGCTTTGGCAGCAGCGACCGCAGATGCAGCAGCACCAGAGGAACTCGATGCTAGCGCAACGGGCGAGAGCGAGACTGCTCCACTAGCGGATGTGCCAGGTGCAGAGGTTGCAGAAAGCGCAGCGCCTGAGAACGACAATGTTGTGGCTGGAACAACGGTACGACTGGGTGTGATAGCTATGTCAATGGGAGGAGCGACACTGACGGAGTTGCTCTTGCAATCGTGAACTAGCCGGAAGAGAAGTTCCTGGCGCTCATTGACGCGCTCATGGGTGACGTCTCGAGCAAAGAGGAACGCATGGTACGCCACGTCTGCTTGTCTGTCTTGCACTCAACCACGCACTGGCGATGCTCACTGTCGTGTGTGTATATAACGGTTGAATATGTGTAGCATCTCATTGCAAACAGCACTGGCGCGACGCTCGTGCATCTCGCCAAGACGCTGCTCGTGCAGTTGGTCGAGACTGGGAACCGCGAGATCGCAGAGGCGACTGGAGACGCCAGCGCTGACAGCAACAACAACAACGAAGACGACGACGCTACTACTTCAGACGCTGACATTGCTGACCCAGCGCTGTCGCGGACGTCCGAAGTCGACGCGCTCGTGAAGATCTTTGACCTGCGCCACCAGATCCTGTCGTCGCAAGCGCAGTTCGAGCGCACGTCAGAGATGCTGACGATGCGCACAGAGAAGCGTCTGCGCACCGCTGAAGCCGAGCTCATGGCGCTCGAAGAAGCGCGTGCGACTGAAGCGCGCGCTGTCTCAACGATCGTCGACCGCATCGCCAAGTACGACCAGGACTTGGCGGCGTGTCGGCACAAGATCACACTGGACAGCGTTGTGCTCGAGAGCCTCACGCACCGACGCAATTGGATCCGCGCCACGAACATCAACGGGCGGTTCGTGCCAGCGTACCGCTTGACGACGAAGCAGATGGGCGCGAGCAGTGACCAGCTGCTGTACACCGTGCTGCTGGACAAGCTCCAGAGCATGGCGCGCGCGATTAACGAGTGGGCGACGATGGAAGCGCACTATGAGAAGATGACTGCGAGCCTCGACGCCTCGCTCGCAGCGCTTGGGGCGACAAAGGGCGGCGCAAGTGCAGGACGCGTCCAGACACCCGCGCTGTTTGCGCGCGTGAAGATCCCGCCGTCGCGGCGTCTCATGGAGCGCCAGCTTGCCAACTACGCCATGAATGTCGCTGCGATCCGTGCGCGTCGCGCTGAGATGCGCAAGACGCTCGCTGGCGTCCTGAAGATTGCGCGCGAAGAGCACTTGAGCGCCGAGATCATCGACTTGACCGACTTGCTCCACCGCAAGTGCCGCGCGATCAAGGGTGAGGACGACGATGATGACCACGAGCTCGACGCCGACGATGCAGAGGAGGTTGACGACGAGACTGGACATGGAGATGATGCGTCAGTTGCTACTGCTGCTACTGGCGCCACGGAGGCTGCTGATTCCAATCGCAGGCCTGCGGGCGATGGCACCGATGAGCCAGAGCGAAAGAAGCAGCGCGTCGAGTCGACCGTCACAGCGTCGTCGTCAGAGCTGCAGACAGAGCAAACAAGTGCCCCATCGTCGCAGCACGTTGTCGTCATTGACGAGGACACTCGGGACGTCGCGTCAAGTGACCGAGCGCCTGAAGTGTCACCGCCGTCGAATGTGATCGACATGACTACTGAGAACGGCAACAGCAGTGCCAAGTCGGATGGCAGCGCGGAGGAGATTCCACTGAGCGAAGCGAGCGCGACGCTCGCGGACCTCACGCCGGACGAGTCGCTCGACACTGTCGTGTCCAAGTACCCGAGCCACACGCTCATTCTGAACCTCGAGGACGAGCTCGAGGCAAAGCGCGCCAACAACAACAGCAGTGACACAGTTGCTATGACGGAAGCGACAACGACTGCTGCGGCAACCAGCGTGCCGTATGCGCATGAGTCAGCGCCGCATGCCGCAGCGCCAGACCAGTCCAAGTCCTCGCGCTTTGGCGACGACCGCAAGCGTCCGAGCCACGCAGGACTCTTTCTCGATGCGCCAGCTCCACAGCAGTCTGTGCATACCGACAGCCTCTTCCACACCGAGTTCCAGTCGAACGCTAACAGCAGTGGCAGCAGCAACTCTGCGATGGCTCCAGCACCGTCGTCCTTTGCGATGCAGCAGGACGCAATGAACGCCAGTGCAGCGTCGTCCAAAGCACCGGCGTTCAGTGCGCAGGACTTTGCATCACAGCCGTCGCTGCTGTTCCCGTCGCAACCTCCTGCGGCTGCTCCTGCGCCGCGCAAGCCTACAAAGGCGCAGAAAGAGCGCCAGAGTGCCGCACAGGCCAAGAAAGACGCAGCACTGCTCCAGCAGCAGCAGCAACGGGCCGAGCAGGAACGTCAGCAACGGCAGATCCAGGAGCTTCAGCGCGCCGAGCACGAACGTCAGCAGCAGCTCCAGCGCCAACAGGAGCAAGAGCGCCAGCAGCAGCTCCAACGTCAGCAAGAGCAGGAGCGCCAGCAGCAGCTTTTGCGCGCTGAACAGGAGCGCCAGCAACAGCAGCAACGACAGCAGCAGCAACAGCAGGAGCAACGGCAGCGCGAAGAGGAGCAGCAGCAAGCGTTTCTCAACCAGGCGCTCGAAGTGCTCAAGCAGCAGCAGCACATGCAACAACAGCAACAGCAGCACATGCAACAACAGCAGCAGCAGCAGCGCAAGTCTGTGGCCGCAGCGCCACAGCCACCCACGAGCAAGCCGCTCGCGCCGCCAAAGTCGCTGGCACAGCCCAAGCCGCCAAAGCAGCCAAAGCAACCGAAGCTCCCACTGCCACCTGCGCCGTCGATGCAGCAACAGCAGCAGCACATGCAGAGCCAACTGCACCAGCAGTTCCAGCGCGCCGTGCAGCAGCAGCAGCAGCAGCAAGTGCCGCCGTCGTCGCTCGGTCTCGGCCGCAGCAAAGACTTGAGTCTCCACCACTCGCCGTCGCAAGCGCCACCCGCACAGGCGACGCCACAGCTCAGCAGCAACAGCCAACAGCTCCAGCAGCAGCAGCAAGTGCACCACGCCAGCGCGTCGTCGCCGCACCTCCAGATGCTCTCCCACGCGCACCAGCAGCTCTCGCAGCAGCAAGTGCCTCTGCACCTCCAGCAGCAACAGCAGCAGCAGCAGCAACAGAGTCTCCAGCAGCAGCAGCAGCAGCGACCGCTGCAGCATCCGCTCTACGGCGACGTCCCGAAAGCCCTCTCGATGTCGGGACTCAGCAGTGCGCAGGACCTGTACGTCGACCACGCGCAACAGGCGCAGCAGCAAGCGCACATGGGCATGGACCTGCAGCAGCACCTCCACGCGACGTCACACTTGAGCGCCGCGGACGTCGTCATGCGGCCGCACGACCTCACGAGCGCGTCGCACTTTGGGAACGCGAGTGCGAACGCCGCGTCGCTCCGGTCGACTGCGTTCCTGTCGGCACCGGACGCGACGCGCGCGAGCCAAGCGCCGTCGCAGCAGCAGCAGCAGCGCGCGTACTATGGCGACGACGCGCAGTCGCACTTGCACGCGCACGACATCTTCAGCTCGCAGCTCGGCGGCCACCAGTCGCAGACGCAGCACCACAATTTGTTTGGGAACGACCTCGCGCAGCCGGCGCCGCATCACCACCACCACCATCACCAGCAGCAGCAGACGCAGCAGCAGACGCAGCAGCAGCACTCGCGCTCGATCTTGACGGACCAGGACTACCAGTCGCACCTCTTGACGCGCCACTACCGCGACCAGGACATGGACCCGTCCGCCGGCTCGGACGACGTGGGCATGGGGCAGTGGAACTGAGACCAAGCCGAGTGAGTGAGTGAGCGAGCGAGTGTGTGTTGTCTATAGATCATTAGGAAGACGTCCAGACAACAGGACAACAGGTCGTGAGTGAGAGAGAGCATGTAGTATGTCGTCCTTCCACGCGATCGCCCATGGTCGCTTTCCGGCGATGGTCCATGGTCCCTACGCTGCTCGTTCACATGCACATGCTGCGCTACGTTGCACGCGCGCGCTTCGGTGGTGGTCGACGCCATCGTGAGCGAGCGACCGCAACGAGAGACCAACCGAGCGCGACGTTGCATGACGGGAGGCACTCACATCAGACGAACGCTGGCTCTTCATGCGTTCATCGCAAAATGTGATAGTGCAATAAACAAGGTACAGCTGTTCGCAATGGTCAGTGCAGTTGGATAGTGCCAAAAACGAGGCACTGCGCATCCCCGCGACATACAAACACCAAGTCAAATCAAGCTTATCCACCAAGTCTGAAGCACGCGACTGGAAGGTCCAGTTGATCTGCTCGCTCGCCACCGCTGGTTATCGTCGACCGGCGCGACCGACGGCAGCAGCAGTCCACGTCAAGCACGCCGTCGTCGCAGTCGCAGCACAGCAGCTCCGGCTATCGCGCTCCGTCTGCGCGCCGCGCTCTCTCTGCACGTCGTCGTCGGCTGGGCGTGTGTGTGTGTGTGTGTGCTGTGCGTGCGCTCCTGCTCCTGCTGTGCTCCTCTCGCTCGACACACACGTGCCGTGCACACGTGAGCCATGGCGCCGCACTTTGCGTCTTCTTCATCGTCCGTGACTTCGCCGTCCGCGACGACCGACGCGACCGAGTCCTCGTCGTCTGCCGCTGAGATTGTCATGCAGGAGCGCCGTGCCGTGACGACTGCGACCGCCGAGCCGACTGGCAAAGCGCCGCAGTCGTTCTCGCGACCAGCAGTCAGCCGCGTCATGAGCATGCCGCAGATGCTCCGGTCGACGTCAAAGGCGTCGGCCGAGCAGTCGCCAGCGACTGCGCCAGTGTCACAACCGTCAGCATCGGCCACTGGCACGCTCGCGTCGCGCGCGAGTCGAGCGAGTCAGCCCGCGCCGCGCTTTAGCCGGAGCCACGCGAGCATGAGCACGAGCAGCAGCAGTCGCCGCAGCGCACATGCGCAGTGGGCGCCGTCGAAAGTGCTCGACCGCGGGCTCTTTCGTCGCTTTGAAGACGTGACCGAGGAGCTCGAGCGCCTCGCGCGCGTGTCGTCGCAACTCGACGCGCCGCCGCCGAGCGGGAACCGCTCTGAGATCGAGCGCGTGCAGGGCGAGCTCAAGCGCATGCAGCGGAGCTCGAGCCTCGTGCTCCAGTCGCAGAAAGAACTTCAGGAGAAGATCGCGCGGCAGGAGCGCACGACGTTCCGGCGATTCTTCTCGTTCAACCGGGACCAGAAGACCGAGAAGCTCAAGCTGAAGCTGTGCGAGAAGATGGCCGAGTCGCTCCAGATCGACGCCGAGGTCGAGCACCTCGAGCGCAAGTCCGACTCGCTCCTGGAGGACTGGCGCGCGTCCATGTACTCGGCGAGTCTGAGCGGCCACTCGAGCGGCAGCAGCGCCAAGGCCGACGCAGACCTCGCGGCGCGTATCGCTGC
Organism: Pythium guiyangense; assembly: GCA_003730235.1. Classification (NCBI taxonomy): domain Eukaryota; phylum Oomycota; class Peronosporomycetes; order Pythiales; family Pythiaceae; genus Pythium; species Pythium guiyangense. The sequence continues at coordinate 322,174 of QXDM01000046.1, read as the reverse complement.
GCTCGAGCGCGAGAAGCAGGACTTGCTCAAAGACCTCTTGAGCGCTGTGCACGTCCCAGAAGCTGCGCAAGTCCAAGCACGCATCGCCATGTGCGCGTCTGAGGTCCATGCGTGCGCGTCTGTGACCAAGCAGCTCGAGAAGATCACCGCGCTGTACCGCAAAGCGCTGCAGCTCTTGCGTGCGGCGCTCGCCGAGGTCGTCGCGGACGACTACACGGGCTCGATTATGGACTTTGCGAGCGGTCCGTTCGCGAACACGGTCGAAGCCGGGCAGCTCATTGACGCGGCGCGGCACTGCGTGCAGCCCGAGGCGCGTCGGCGGTACCGCGAATTCGCGCCTGAGCTCGTGTACGTCGACGTGCCCAAGTTCCCACAGGCTGTCGCGGACTTTGCGCGGCGCACGCGCACGCACTTTGACCCGAACAGCGGCCTCGCGATCGACGCGTCGCGCAAGCTCGATGCGAGCGAGCACGTGATCTTGCTCATGCATCGGCTCGTGCTCGAGAAGCTCGAGGTCCTGAGCAAGTGGCGAGAAGTCGTCGAGCGGGACCAAGAGCGCGCAGCGAAGGAGCAGCATCGGCTCGAGACGAAGCTGCAGCAGCGCTTGGCAGCGCTCGCGCGGTCTGTCTCAGTGTAGCGAGTGCGCGTGAGTATGAGAGAGAAGAAGTACGAGAGCGAGGGAGTGGATGTGACTGTGAAGTACGTTATGAAGTTGAGATCTGCTGCCACTGCGACGAATGATGATCGTCTGTGTCGGTTTCGCTGTCTGTCTGTCTGTCGCGCGGTGGTGGACGCTTCCAATGTGGACACTTGCGTATCTTTTGGCGAGAGCTCGACTAGCAATCGGAGCTGCTCGCGTAGAGACGCACACGCGATGCAGAAAGCTGCGGTTCGCGGAGGTCGGACACGTTGTGGGCTGCGCTGTATGAGACCAGCAAGATCGCGAGGCGCGTGTGACAGCAACACACACCCATGTCTCGCCTCGAGAGTGCCCCGTAGTGGAGAGGATGCGCAGCAGCATTAACAGTCGCCCATGTCTCCCCTCGATTCGTGGAGGCGCATGAAGCGACAGACTGGTGCTTCTCGCACCGAGGCTGCTGCTACAGATCTCACGCTCGCTCTTGCTGGAGAAGGTCATCGAGCGCGAGATCCAGCACTGCGAGTGTGTGGATACGATAGGACGCACCATTCATTTGCAGCGCTTCGCTCTTTCAGCTGCAAGTCCTCTCCACTGCCCAGTCGCCTCGACGAGCACGTGCCCATGCACTTGATGGCGATGCCAGTGGCATGGACGACCGCGCGATCGAGGACGCGCATAACGAGCAAGTGGTTTTCCAGCACTCGTTTTTGCACCACCCGCCAAACTGTCTTTTCGCAAGGTGGAATATAAAATTGATAGTGCGAAAAGCGAGGTCACTCAGGCAGTCAACGTCGTCAACAGCAGCACCAACAGCAGCAGCTCGCACATTCGATCTCGCCGACACGCGCGTGCACGCACGAGCATTGCGCGCGCTCTCTCTCCTTCTTCTCGACGCGTGTGTCTGCAGATCCAGTGATCCATTGACCGGTCAGTTGATTGCCACAGCCAGCAACATGCTCAAGCTTCCATCGAGCTCGGGCTGCGACAGTGGCGACGAGCATGCGCAGCAGCACCCGCAGCAGCACCATGGCGCAAGCACCAACAACTTTCACCACCACAACCAGCAGCAGTACTTGCAAAACATCCCAGTGGCAGTCGCAGTGCCGATGGCGCCGTCGCTCCAGCGCCAGCGCTCCGCGGGCTCGAGCGCGTCGAACGCGCCCGTGCGGCGCAAGACGGCGCACCAGTTCTCGTTCAAGTCGCTCACGGGGAACGAGTACATTCGCTTGGCCGATTACGCAGGCAAGCCGATCTTGCTCGTGAACGTCGCGTCGCACTGCAACTCAACGGCGAAGGCGTACACGCAGATGAACGAGCTCGCGGACAAGTACCCGGACTTGGTCATCATCGGGTGCCCGTGCAACCAGTTTGGGCACCAGGAGAATCTCAATGGCGAAGAGATCTACTTGAGTCTCAAGCACATTCGCCCGGGCAAGGGCTTTGAACCCAAGTTCAAGCTCACGGAGAAGATGGAGGTGAACGGCGCGAACGCGCACGCAGTGTTCAACTTCCTCAAGCTCTCGTTGCCGTTCCCGTCGGACCGGACGCTCCTGGACGAGATGTCGGCGCCCAGCGGCGTGTTCTCGCACCCGATGCGGCTCATCTGGATGCCGGTCTCGCGCGCAGACTTGAGCTGGAACTTTGAAAAGGTGCGACGCTGTGAGGCTGTGAGACTGTGAGGCTATGACGACTGACTGACTGACTGACTGGTGATGTGTGCGTGTAGTTCCTGATTGGACCGGACGGCGTGCCGTTCAAGCGCTACAGCCCCAAGCTCGACTTCAAGAGCCTCTCGGAGGACATTGACCTGCTCCTGAAGGTCGACGTGAGCACTGAGAAGCAGCTGTAGACGCACGACTCACAGGCGGCTTTTGAATGTGTCGCGCTTTTATTTGGACAAAGAGCTTAAGCGTCTAGGAGTGGCTTCTCACGTGCACATACACGCGCTTGAACCGTTCGTCTTGATCGAGGAGCTGCTTGATGAAGTGGCGATGTCATCAAGCGCTTGACGTCCTTGACATTTGCGCACGTACTTAAATGGAGCGATACAGTGACGCTTGACAATTCAGGACTATGCAATACATTTTTCCTATATAAAGTACCACATACAAAAATCAAGTCAAACAACGATGCATCACACAGGCTGTTATTTGACTGGTTGCCAACTTCGCAGCTCTTCGCGTCGGCGCACCGCCAGCACTTGGACAACAAGCTCTTCCATCGGTCGGTCGATCGTCGTTGCTGCCATCGAAGCGTCTCTCGCGTCGACTTTGCTGCTGCGACTACCAGCATCTGCTGTATCACTACCACTACCTGTGACTCGCGCGCCACTTGCTGCTGCTAGTGTGCGTCTTCGCTACGACCGCATCGTCGACAATCACCCGCCACCATGCAGCACGATGAAGTGATCTGGGGCATCATCTCGAAGCAGTTCTGCTCGTTCAAGAGCAAGTACGTCAACGCGCTTCGTACAAGTGCATGTGTGTGACTGTATGATGTCGTAGATTGAAGCAGTCGACTCACGCGCGTGTGCTTGTCGTGACGCTACAGACTCCCTGGCACCGGCGCGATGTTCTGCCGCAACGAGTACAACGTCTCGGGGCTGTGCAACCGCAACGCGTGTCCGCTCGCAAACTCGCGGTACGCCACGGTGCGCGAGCACGACGGCGTGTGCTACTTGTACATGAAGACGATCGAGCGCGCGCACACGCCGAATCGACTATGGGAGCGCGTGAAGCTGTCGAAGAACTACACCAAGTCGCTCGCGCAGATCGACGCGCAGCTGCAGTTCTGGCCCAAGAAGCTCATCCACAAGAACAAACAGCGCTTGACGAAGATCCACCAGTACCTCATGCGCATGCGGAAGCTCCGGATGAAGACCAAGCCGAAGCTTGTCGTGATCAACAAGAAGATCGAGCGACGAGAGAAGCGGCGCGAGAAGAAGGCCGAGTCGGCCGCGAAGCTCGACAACTCGATCGAAAAGGAGTTGCTCGAGCGCCTGCAGAAAGGCACGTACGGCGATATATACAACTTTCCCACGCGCGAGTTCTCGAAGGTGCTCGACAAGGCGGGCGAGCGCCAGACGATGGAGGAGGAGAGCGAGCAGGAGGAGTACGAGGACGAGGCGTTCGAAGACGACGAGGAGAGCGACGACGACGAAGACGCCGGCCAGGTCGAGTACGTCGAGGACTTTGACGAAGACGACGAGAGCGACTTGGAGGACTTTGCGCGCTACGACGAGAGCGACGACGACGACAAAAGTGACGAAGATGATGACAATGAAAGTGACGAGAGCGACGATGAAGACGCTGCACCGCCGTCGAAGAAGCGCAAGGCTGGCAGCGCGCCGAGTGCGAAGAACAAGAAGCAGAAGAAGCGTACGTGGATTTGTGACCTCATGTTGCAATGCTGGATTTGTGACATTGCGACTGACCGACAGTGTGTCGTGACGTGTCGTGTCATATTTGTTTTGTTTCAGCATCGGGTCCGTACGTCAACATTGAGTACGAAGACGAGCGCGAGATCGAGACTGCGAACGGCGACACGTCGTGGTGAGCGCAGTTGAATGCACCAAGTGCTAGGACATCCACCTCCATCCACTCGTTCCTTGTGCGTGACCGCGTGGCAACGTGCATGCGTCCACACGTGTCGAAATACAATAGACTGCATCTGCGTGTCGCTCTCGTTGCCCTCCTCGTGTCCCTAGCGTACGACGACTTATGACAGCAACAAGACAACCAAGTCACGTACATCGTCCATTCATTCACTGCTACTTGGCTACTGCTGCGCACACGCAGGTCGTGCGTCGTCGTCGTCCTTGCGCTTCAGCGCATTAGCGCCATCTTCAGTCGCGTCGGCGCCTGACGACCCAGCAGACGACAACGGGAGCAGGAACGCACTCGCTGACGACTTGGCCGCGTCGCTACTCGCTCGAACCGCAGATGCGTCTGCGAGGATCGCAGTCGCAGCAGCTGCGGACGCGTCGTGGTGGTGCTCGAGCGTGTCGTCGTCGAGACGCAGCGATGGTGCGTCCTTGTGACGCTCGTCAAGACGCTTCTGGAGCGTCCGGACCTGCACAAGCAGCGCCAAGTTCTCTTGTTCGAGGTACGTCACGTTCCCGACCTTCTTCGCTGCGATCTCCTCGTTCTCGCGCGTGAGCGTCGCGACGCGCTCTTCTAGTGCTGCGACCTGCGCTTCGCTCGCGCGCACGACGTCCTTCATCGCGCGGATCTCGTCCTGCGCCTTGTCCATGACGTCGCGGACGGAGCGCTGGAGCTCGCTCCGCATGTCTCGCGCCTTGGCCTGTTCGCGCTCGAGCGCTTGCTCGAGCTCTGCTGCGTGCGCTTGCGTGCGACGGAGCTTGTCGTCCGAGCGTCCAGATGCGTCCGTCGCTGCGCGCTCGAGCGCCTGGACGCGCACTTGGAGCTCTTCGCGGTCGCGCTTGAGCTTCCGGAAGAGCGCGAGCGTCTCGGTCGTCATCTTGACCTTCTCGAGCTTGTCGATCCGGAGCTTCTGCGTCTCGACGAGCGCTGCGAGCTCGTCGCGCGTCGCGTGCATTGAGTCGAGCGCCGTGCGGTAGTGCGTCGCCTCGAGCTGCGCCGACTTGAGCGCCTCGGACAGGTCCTCGCGCTCGTTCCGGTGCTCGTACGCCTCGCCCTCGAGCTTCTCCATCGCCGCTTTCATGGCCTCGACCTGCGCGCGCGCGTCTGCGACTGCCGCGTTAGCGTCCTGCGCCTTGGCCGAGACGTCGTGGAGCTCGCGCTCGAGCTGCTCGACTGCGTCGTCGCGCGACGTCACAAGCGCCGCGAGCTTGGCTTCGAGCGCCTCGCGCTCCGCTACGAGCGCCGTTTCGGTAGCTTTTGCGGCGCGCGCGACTTCGTCGAGCTCCAGATCGCTCGCTTCAACGGACGCACGGAGCTTGTGGATCTCGTCGTCCGCGTACTTGGTGTACGACTCGAGCTCGTCCTGCGCGTCGTGGATCTGCTCGCGGAGGGCGTCCATCTCTTCCGAGGCCTGCGTCCGCATCGCCTGCTCCTTTGAACGCCACTGCGCTTCGACGTCTGCGAGCTGCGCCTTCAGCGTGTCCTTGGCGCTTGTGGCGTCGGTCAGCGCCGCCTTGACGCTCGCGAGCTCTGCCGTGACTTGCTGGCTCAGCTCGGCCTCGCGCGCGCGCCACGACGCGTCGACGTCTTCGAGCTGCTGCGTCAGTTCCGCGCAGCGGCGCTCGGCCTGTGCGCGCGCGTCCTGGTGCTCGGACGACTCGGTCGCCACGCGCGCAAGCTGCTCAGTCGCGTCACGACGCGTCGCCTCGAGCGCGTCGTCGAGCTCTGCGACCGCCTTGCGCTGTGTGAGCAGCTCGTGCTCGAGGTCGCTGATCGTCTTCGCCGCGTCCGCTGCTGCGCGCGTCTGTGCGTCGAGGCGCTCACGGGCGACTGCGAGCTCTGCGCGGAGCTCGCCGACCGTGCGCTCGAGGTCCGAGACTGCCGACCGATCGCTCGCGTCGGCCGCGACCAAGCGCTGCGTCTGCTGGTACCGGAGCTCGCGCTGCTCCTCCTCGGATCGCTGCAGGCGCTCGCGCAGGACGTCGCAGTCGCGCTCGACCTGCGCTTTGGCGCGCGCCGTCGCCGCCAGGTCGTCCTCCATGCGCTTGAGCTGCTCGAGCAAGTCGGCGCTCGCGTCTGAGCTGCTCATGAGCTCCTGCCGCACGATCTGGAGCGTCTCCTCGTACGACTTGACGTCGAGTTCGAGCGTCGCGCGGAGCTCAGCTTCGATCGCGAGGCGCTGGTGCAGCGCCGCGACCGACTCGTCTCCGTCGCTCTCATGACCACGACCGCTCAGCTGCGCATGCAGCGCCTTGTTCTCAGCCTCGAGCTTCTCCATGAGCGCCGTGACCTGCTCGAGCTCGTTCAGGAGCGCGGCCTCTGCTTGCACCGCGCGCGCGAGGTCGGACGAGTTGGCGTCTGCGTCGCGGAGCTTCGACTCGAGCACCTCGACTGCTGCAGTCAGCTGGAGCTTCTCCTGCGACTCGGCCATGAGCTGCGCTTCGAGTGCCTCGAGCTCTTCGAGCAGCTCGCGGCGCTGCGTCGTGACCGTCTCGAGCTCGAGCGCAAGCGCCTGGCGAGCGCTCTCTGCGTCTTCACTGCTGCTGCTACTTGGTGCTTTGTCCGCTGGAGCCTTTGCGGTCGTCGTGGTCGAGGCGTCGACTGTTGCCTTTGGACTCGCAGCGGCCGATGCGTCCTGGAGCGCTGCGAGCTGATGCTCGAGCGTCGCAACTTGGGCTTCGGCGTCCGCCAGTTCCTCGATGCGGCGCTCGAGTGCCGCGTGCTCGTCGTCGCTCTGTGCAAGTGCGGCGCGGAGCTGCTCGATCGCACTCGCTTGGCTCGCGACCGTCGCTTCGTACTCGGCGATCTCGTGCGCAAGGCTCGCGGCGTCCGATGTTTCAGTCGACTCTTGGTCGCTGCTCTTGAGTCCTGCGAGCTGCTGCTCGAGCGACTCGACCGTCGCACGCAGCGCCTGCTTATCGTCGTCCAGTTCCACGAGCTTCTGCTTGAGCCGCGAGCTCTCGTCCGCTACAGCTGCGAGCTTGTGCTCGAGCGCCTCGACGTCGGCGTCGCGCTCCGACTTGGCGGCGCGGAGCGCGACGACTTCGACTTCGAGGCGCTCGGCGTTGCGGCTGTGCGCGACGAGGAGCTCGTCCATCTCGCGCTTGATCGACCGCAGCGCGTCGGCGAGCTGCGCGCGCTCAGCGCTGAGGTCCTCGATGTTGATCGCGCTCGCCTGCTTCTCGTTCGCGGCGAACTCGAGATCCTGGCGCAGGCGCTCGAGCTCGCGTGTCATGGCGTCGTTCGCTTCAGTGAGCGTCTGCTTCTCGGCTCGGACGTGCTCGAGCTCAAACTGCAGCGCTGTCATGTCGTGCATGAGCTTCTGGAGCTCACTTGCAAAGTCTGAGTCGCTGTCGTCTGTCTTTTCGACGTTTTTGACAATACTGACGTTCTGGATACTGTCGGAATTGTCGATATCGACTGATGCTGGTTCACTTGGACGTTCTTCCGCTGCAAGCTCTGCAGCACTCGTGCGTGCAGCGAGGGCTGCGAGTTCACTCTCGAGAGCGCTGACAGTCTCCGTCAGCGCCTGCTTCTCGTCTGTGAGCGTCTTCACTTGAGCTTCCAAGTCGCTGTGCGCCGTCGCTGCCTGCTGGAGCTGCTCCTCAAGCGACGTCGCTGCAGCAGTGAGACTCACTCGCTCGCTCTCGCACTGCGCGTGCTCGAGTCGCGTCACTTCGAGCGCTTGGAACGCGTCGATGCTTTCTTGGAGCTCGCGCTCGAGACGCGCGATCTCGTCCGCGCGCAGAGCCGTCAGTTCGTCCGTCTGACTCGCAAACTGGCGCTCAAGCTCGTGCTTCTCGGTCTCAAACGCGCGCTGCTGCTCTGCCATCGCGAGTCGCATCGCGTCGATCTGAGCTGCGAGGTCGGCTTCGACCGCTTGCTTCTCTTCTGTGAGCGCTACGACGCGTTCTCGCTCCGCTGTGAGCGCCTGCTGCGACTCGGTCAGCTCGTGCTCGAGTGCGTCCACGGCACTACTGCTGTCCGGGGCGTTGTCATCGTCGTCCTGATTGCTGCTGCTCTCAGCTTGCAGACTCAACTTGCGCTGGAGCTCGTCGACTTCCATCTGCAGCAGCTCGTTCTCGCCGCGGAGGTGCTGCGCGCTCGCGCTCCGGTCCATGAGCGCCTGGAGCTCGTGCAAGACGTCGGTGAGCCGCTCTGCGTCGTTCTCACTCGGCAGCAGCGTCTGCACGTGCGCTAAAGCATCATTCAACGCCTGCGCATCTGCGTCGGTGCTCTCGCGACGGTACGTCGCAAGCGCGAGCTCGACGACGCGGAGCACTTGAGTCGTCTGTTCACGCGAAGTGCGTCGTTTTCGACTGAGTGTCGATTTCTCGATCGTTTTGTCGAAATCCTCACTCGCATCGCTGTCGTCGTCAAGCGCTCGGAGCAAGTTGAGCGGCGCGACGTTCTCCTTCGCGTCGCTGTTCGACCGGCGCTTGCGCGGCTGGACGTTCGGCGACGCGAGCGCGTGGACCGATCCAGCGCCGATCGCCGATGGAAAGTCCCCAGGGCACCACGTCTCGCGCGACCGCTTCGTCCGGACGCTCGCGCCTTTCGAGGCGCTCGTCGCGCGCTCGGAGCGCGTCGTGCTCGTGAGGATGAGGCCCACGAGGCGCGCGTACTCGTCCTTGTGGCGGCTCTTCTCGTCCATGAGCGCGGCGTTCTCGGCCTTGAGCGACTCGATCGCGTCGGTGCTCACGAGGCGCTGGAGCTCGTGGACCTGGCGCTTGAGGCGCTTGAGCTGCGCCTGGTCGTCCAGGACTTCGTTCACGCTCGCAGACGTCTGGATCGTCTTGGCGCGCGCAGCGAACTGGAGCGTGCTCTTCGTCTCGTCGAGGAACCGGTCGGACGGCGTGACGCAGCAGATCATGAGCGTCCGCGTGTTGCCGTCGAGCGAGTTCTGAAGCAAGCGCGTGAGCTTCGAGTCGCGGAACGGCGCGTTCGGGCGGCTGCTCGCGAGCGCGTTGATCACGCGCGAGAGCGTGAGTAGCGACTTGTTGATGTTCCCGGCCTCGCGCTGCCGAATGCCCTCGGCCGCAGTGTGCCGCACGCTCTCGGACCCTGCGAGGTCGACGAGACTCAAGCACGCGACGAGCACGGCGCCGCTCACGTCGTCCTCGGACTCGCGCCGCGACTGCGCCTTGTGCTTGCTCTCGATCACGATGCGAAAGATGCTGTGCGAGCGCGAGCTTCGGTCGTTCATCGTCGTGTGGCCGACTGTGCGGCGCTGGTTCCCGAGCGCTAGGAGCGCGAGGATGTCCTGCTGGTTCGTGATGATCTCTTCGCGGCACTCGACGTACACGCCCTTGCGCGGGTCCTCGCGCACTTTGAGGTTCTGCCCCTTCGCGTCCGTCGTGAGGAGGTCGCGCACGACTTCGTTGTAGATCTCGACGAACGACACGCGCAGGAGGAAGTCTCGGTCGTCGCAGCGCTCAATGTACTGGAAGATGTCGTCGACTGCGAGCTGGAGAATGCCAGTCGAGCTGCTGCTGCTGTGCGTCGGCGAGAGCGCCATTGCGTCTGCGCTACTCTCGCCCTGCATCGTGTACGTCTTGCCAGACGACGTCTGACCGTACGCAAAGATCGTGCCGTTGATGCCGTCGAGCGTCGAGCGCACGATGCGCCGCGCGACTTGGTGGTACATGTGCCGCGTCGACCGCGTCTCGTCGTAGATGTGGTCGTACTGGAACACGTTGTGCTTGCCGCTCAGCGGCGCGCCATCGACGTCTGTGATCGTGATCACGTTCATCGCGTTGATCGTGCGCAGGACGTTGCAGTCGCGACTGCGCACTTCGCGCTCGTTCAGTGGCCGGACGCGGATGCACACGGCGATGTTCTCAGTCTCGCCTGCCGACACGGCCGGGCTGAGCGACGGGAGCGGCGCCAGCGCTGGCGGCGTCGTCACTGTCGTGTCCATTGCGAACGCGTCTGAGAGTGCTCCTGTTGATGCGGCAGGTGCTGCAGAGCCGCTGTCCATGCCGCACGGAGGAGCAGCAGCACGCACTCGACAATGACTGCACCTCGAGCTCGATTGGCAAATTTGAGTTTCTTGGCGCGAAAAAGGGCGTTTGTATTTGAGGCATTGATGTTATCAATAAAGCAGTGCATTCGAATACCGTCGAATTGAGCGCCTAGGACAGGACACGATGAGCTCACTTGCAAGAGCAATGAGCTCATTGCTCTTGTAAGTGTCCTTGGCATCGATGCAGGACGCCGAGCAGCTCCGCGTGCTCTTCACGAGATTAGCACCGCTGGTCATCGCGCGAAGATGATGTACGACCTCGTGGTCGTGTACACCACAGAGAACCCTTCAAGTACCTTACGCACAGGATTGATGAGTACACCAAGACCACGGGCTCTGCGATCGGCTACGACAACCGCGCGCTGGGCTCACGGCCGCAGTCTGCGTCGCGAACAGCATCAAGGTGTACCTGTACGAGGGCTTCGTCGCGACACCACTCGTGCCGCTCTGCATCGAGCAAAAAGGCTGCGCCATCGATGTCAAGGACACGGCATCGCACAACCCTAAGCTGCGCTCACGTGTGTGCGTACGTGAGCTGCGCGTGTGTCGAGATGCACACGAGCCGCTTGCGCTCCCCACGAGCTTCAGATCGCGCCTGCGTGTTGTGTGGCGCGTGCTCTGAAAGGTCGCAATCGCCAAGCACGCGCACTTTCCGCTGCGACTCTCTCTCATTGTATCGAACCAGCAGAATCGCGTCGTTCTTCCACCCTCGCCCATTTCAGCAGCAAACGCTCGCGCGACAAGCCAACTGCCACGCATGATAGCGAAGCCACAGATGCTGCTAACGCACGCACTACTACAGTGTACCGACGCGAGGCTGAAGTCGTAGCAATGCGTGAGCTCGGGGGGCCTCTCGGGGCCTACGCACCTGCTCACACGGTAGAGCCCGTAGCCGAACGTTCTACAGGACACACGACGTGTGTAACAAGTAAGCAAGACTCACGATCCTTGCAAAGGAGCGCCAGCAGCACTTCCCAAAGGAGCTCTACCCCGTCACGATGTACGCGCTCGCGAAGATCAGCAGCTCTTTGCGCACTGTACCTCACGACCAACCAACCGATCGGTCCATCCACCACTTGAACGAACCGCTGGTCGCGAGACCTCTGTGCGAGAGCTAGTCCTTCTTCTCTCTCTTTCGCCGAGTCGCTCCGTCAGTCTGTTGGTCGAGAGTGAGAGCTACGGACTCGCGCCAGTGTGCTTTGATCGACAGCGACGAGCGCAGCAGCACAAGCAGCAGCGACATAACACAAACTGAGCGACTCGACGCACTCTCGCACACTCACTCACTTACTACGAAGCATCACATGCAACGATGGCGACCAAGACTCTGTGGTTTGTCCTCGAGGTCAACGAGGTCGCAGCACCAGCTCGCACTCTGGACGTGCCGATCGACGCCACGATTGCGGACGTGAAAGCGAGCATCAAGTACAAGTGTGCGGACGAACTGCCGTCTCACGATGTCATGCGCGTGTACGCGAGCAGAGCCGCGCGACTGACGGGTCCTGCTCTGACTGACGATACTACCGTCGGCGAGCACAGTGCAACAGGCGCTGAGCCGCTCGTCGTGGTTCCATCGCCGACGCGAGAGTCGCGCATCAAGCGAGTACGGATACATGGTCCACCAGTGCCACGAATCGTTTGGTTTGTGATCAAGGACAGCGCGCATCGCGTGCACATTCCAGAGCGCGGCTTTGTCGAGTTGCCAGAGGACGAGAGCGACCGAGACGCCGTGCTTAGCAGCGCAGCGAAGTTTGTGGCGCTCCTCCCCAGTGCCATCATCGCCGAGTTCCAGACGTGTGTCAAGAACATGAACAGAGTGCTCGCGAGCGTGAACGCGAGCGACTTGTGTGTGTACGCACCCACTGGCACGCTCGACGAGCCCATGCTCCTGTCTGCCAGCGACGGCATTGGCACGCATGGCGCGACATACGCAGATCCGCTGATCGTGCTCGCGCCGGCGACGCAGCGCACACACAAGGTCTTCTTCGTGCTCCTCGACGACTCGACTGGCCGCACGCTCTCGTTCATGCACGCGACGCAGGACACCAACGACAGCAACACGCACGCGGACTTTGTCGAGCTGGCGGCGAGCGATGTGACCGTCAGCGCTGTCAAGAGTCTCATCATCGCCAAGTACTCTCGCAATCTGCTTCCGAGCGCCGAGCCGAGCGACTTGACTGTGAGCAAGAGTCCGAGTGATCGAGCTCGCGGAGCCGCCTTGGGCGATCACGGTCTGATTGAAGGCTGTGGATCGAGCGTGGCGAGAGCACTCATTGTGCGCGTGCGGACATCGGTGCTGTCGTACGACGAACAAGAGCTCCTCGTCGGCATCGGCAACGCCGCCAAGAAAGTCTTCTTCGTGCTCATCGACGAGACAACTGGCCGCGAGCTCTCGTTCACACACGCGCCACGTGAGACCAGTGACAGCAGCGACACAGACGATAGCAGCGACACAAGTGACACGAGCGAGATCACTGACAACAGCGATGGTGACACGCATGCGGACTTTGTTGAGCTGCCGGCGGACGATGCGACCGTCAGCGACATCCAGCAGCTCGTCTTCGCAAAGTGCTCGGACAAGCTGCTGCCTGGCGCCAAGCCGAACGACTTGAAGGTGTGGCCGGGATTGCTTGAGCGTGGTGTGCACTGCGGCGTGGACGACAAGACCTTGGCTGGCCGCTATGGCCGGTCGAGAGATGTGGCGCTCGTCGTGAGTGTGCCGACGTCGCTGCTACCTCAAGACGAACGAGATCGCGTGGGGGCAGACGCGCCGCCGTCCAAGGTGTACTACACGCTCGTGGACGGCTACACCGGTCTCGAGCTCGCGCCGTCACCGGAGTCAATGGATCATTGTGGAAGCGATGGCACGCTGTCGCCGTCAGACAACGACGACGACGATCTGATGGACCCGAGCAGTGGTACGCGCAACGCCAGCACCTCCTCCGAAGAAGTCTGTAGAGACGCTAGTGACAGCGCAGTGTTGCCAACGACCGAGTTCGTCGAGGTGCCGACCAGCGCAGTTATCGCCGTGCTCCAGACGCTGGTCGTCGCAAAGCACGCGCGCGAGCTCGCACCGACTGTGACTCCAAGCAAGACCCGAGTGTACGCGACGCGAGCCGCGTTCGAGAGCAAGCGCTCTGGACGACCGCTCCTGCCACCGACGCCGATCGGACAGCTCGGAAAAGACGCGACATGTGCACTGACCGTGGCAGTGTACGCGCCACGCCTCGAGCGCACAGTGCGTTGCGAGCCGCCGAGCGCGTCGTCGTCGTTGGACATTGCGAACGCAGACCTGAGCCCGAGCCGTCGAAACAAGAACGTCGTCGTTGGCACTCCGACGCTGGACGAAAAGCTGCTGCTCGCGGAGTTTGCCAGTCGCGCCAGCATCGCAAGCAACGAACCGCAGCGTGCGTGACGTGTGCGGCACTTCGCTCCGCAGCCTCAGCGTCGCAACTTCACCACCACGTGCGATTGCCTGACACCAGAGATCGAGTGGCGATCAATTGTCGGCGTGAGGTAGAAGCTGATGATCGACCCGAGATCGTGGACGTGCTATCCGTAGTCTGTCTGAAGTATTGACCCGTTAGCTCTCGCATCAACTCGTGTCAGTACCGGCGTCTTTGCGCTCGCGTCATCGGGTCCTCACTCGCTACTTGCTACTTGCTGCTCTTGGTCTTGGTCTTACCGTGCGAGTCGTGACCGATGCGACTCGTTGCGCCAAAGACGACGACGACGCGCGAGCGCGTTATCATCTTGCGGAGCTGGATGCCCATCGTCTGTAGAGCAGAGCCCAAGTGTCTGTCGTTGTCGTCGTCAGTGAGGAAGCACTGCTGGTGGTAGCGAGTGTCGTTGGGCAGTCGAACGCGTTGGTGCGCAAAACAAAAGTGAGACCACGAGCGCCACGCGAGTCGCGCGGGTGCCAAACTGCCGCGAGAAGCGCGATTCTCCGAGTTTGCGACAGAAGCCACTGCGTCTTCTTCGTCGTCGTTAACGGTGCGATCTCACTCTCTGGGTGTGGCTGACTGACTGTCTGCGTGCACTGCTGTCACACACACACACACTCGAGTGCTTTCTTGGCGATCTCCTGGCGCGCGTCGAGTCTCGAGATGATGATCATGATGGCTGAGCAAGGACGTTGAATGTCTCCAAGAGATGGATGTCCACGCACTGGCGTCCTGCACGCGCTTGAAGAGACAGTCGTTTGTAGACGTACGAGATGCATGGTGAGTCTGTATGTGGTCATCATACTAGAGACGCTCAGTGTGTCTGTGTCCTTGCAGGGCCTTGGCGCTTGCGCTGAGTGGCACTGACGAGCACGCTGGTGTCCACTCTTTCGGCACGATGGCTTCTCCATTCTTCCTCTACTACTGATACTGCTGGTCTACTACGCCTACTGCTGCAGCGTGCGCACACTCAACGCGACAAACTGCTCAGAGTTCGACGTCCCACTTGTTCTCTTCGCGGATCATCTGCTCCTCCTCAGGCGAGAACTCGGCCGTGATGTTGAACGTCGCGCGGATCTCCTCCGGCGTCTTGCCCTTGATCATCGTCGCGACCTTGGCGCACGCGAGGTCCAGCAGGCTCTTGATGTCGAGGTAGTTGGCCGCCAAGATGAGCTCGAACACGAGCTCTTTGTCGTCGTCCTTGGTCTCGACAAAGTCCACGTACCAGTCCGAGACGGCGTCGCGCAAGTCGTTGCTCTTCAGCGGCTTCTCGAGCTCCTTCATCGGGTGCGCGTGGTGGTGTGTGCAGAACGCCACGACCTTCTCGAGCACATGGCCCTTGACGTTCGGCAGCGGCACCTCCTGCGGCTCGCCGTCCTCACCTGCAGCGTCGCTTTCGTCCGCCACGAGCGTCGCCACGAGCTTGCTCAGCGACGCGATCGTCGCGTCCAGCTCAAAGCTCGCGCCGTCCATCGACACGAGCTTGACCGTGCGGCCCGCGAGCGCGTTGTCTGTGGCAGTCGTCGTCGTCGTGGTGGCAGTGTCTGCGCTCATATTTGTATGCTTGTGTACTTGTGTGTGTGGAGAGAGTGAAGCGTGCTGGTGCTGCAACAGTTGCTGCTGCTACGGAGACGCGAGTGGCTGGCGCTGGTGTCTGTCGATGCGATCGATGCGCTGCTGGTCTGGAAATGATGTGCGTCAAAGCAATAGCAGAATGCACGAAATGAACCCATGAACTGCGCTGTACTGCAGCAGCTCGCACAAGTTCGAATGCTCACTCAGGCGCAAATGCTCACTAAAGTGCGAATGCACCCAATGCCAAACTGACTTGAACCCAATGCAATGCCCTCTCGCCTTGCCTTGCCTTGCCTTGCCTTGCCTTGCCTTGCCTTGCCTTGCCTTGCCTTGCCTTGCCTTGCCTTGCCTTGCCTTGCCTTGCCTTGCCTTGCCTTGCCTTGCCTTGCCTTGCCTTGGAGTCGCAGGCGACATCCTTATGGCCGGAGTTCCAGGTGTCGACACGTACCTCACGGCGCAGCGGGTCGCAGACGATGGGCACCAGCATCTGAGGTGGCATCACTCAACGTGGAGCGCGGGAGCCGAGGTAGTACGCGTCACGCACGCCGACCGACTCGACGCGAGCGAAACCGAGATTGTCAAAGACACGGCTGTGGTCCTGCGGGCGGTCACGCAGGAGGTGCGGTGGACAGATGGCGAGCTTCGGTTTTCGGCAAGCTCCTCCACCAGGCAGGCGCTGCGATCAATCGCGCACAGGTGGTCGAGGTGCCGTGGCGCGTTCTGCAGCGAGTGGCTGCCGTTTGCTTCTCTCGACACGAAGACGTGGCTCGTCGACGAACGAGGAAAGCAAGTCAGCATCAGCAGAGTGGTGAAGCAGCCAGGGTTGCGCGTCGTCGGCGACGTGCTGTCATGGACAGTACCGAGAGCCGGTGAGATCGTGTTCACGATGGTCGGGACGACGAGGGAGACAGCGGCAAAGCGCCGAGCGACAGAACGCTTCTGCTCGCTGCTGCTGTATAACTTCCCACAGCTCCTCCAGCCCGCACGCGAGCAAGGTCTACTTCGCTCGGTGACAGACGACGTGCACCAACACTTCACGTGGAGGATGCGCGGACGCACAAGCATCACGTTCAGTGACGCCACTCTCGAGCGCGAGGCGAAGCCGGTGGCGTCGATGGCGGACTGCGAGCGAGTTGCTGCCCACAATGCGCGAGTCAAGTGTGTGAGCTTCGTCGATCACCCGGTGTTCTCACGGATCGTGATGCTGCAAGCACGCGGCGTGCACCGACACGTGAAGAGGCGACGCTATCGAGCGGTGGCGAACAAAGAGCGTCGAGAAAATGGCGAGAAGATGCGGGACGCCGCTCTTGCCGCGCAGGCGCGCGAGTGCAGCTCGATCAACGGTGCGCTCGAACGACTCGAGTGGAACGATGCCAGACGTGTCATTGGCGCGTCGGCGCACGCGATGCAGACTCTCTTTCGGGTGAAGGCGAACAAGCTCAACACCTGGAACATCGACAGTGGCGACGGCACTTGCCCACATCGCGAATGCTCAGAGAGAGCGAGTCTTCACCACGTGATGTGGAACTGTCCAGTGGCAACAGCGGCGTGGAGCGATCTGCGTGCACGGTGGCGAGCGCTCGGGGACAACTTTGGCGACGACTTCCTCGTCGCGTGCATTAGCCTTGAGCTACCTGCAACACCAGGCAACGCGTGGTTTGCAGTTCAGAAGCACCACAGCGGCATGATTGGTGAGTACGCCGAGAACGACATCCGAGACGAGCTGTTCGCAGCGGCGACGATTGTCTGGCGTTGCATAGCAACCACGACGATCCACGCGATCTGGTGCGCGCGCTTCCGGACGCGAGATGACCCGAGCGCGACGACCCTCGCGCTTCGAATGATCATCGCGACGTCCGTGCACGACGCTCTCGCACAGCTCGGACGGCTGGTGCGCAAGTTCAAAACCGCAGAGCATGCGGCGCGAGTCGCGGCTGTGTCGGCGATGGTGGCGGCGCTAATGGCAGCTCCGGCCGAGCCGCCTCAGCGAAGACTGCAACCACTGCGATCGAGGAGCACGTACGTGCTGTTCTTCGACGGAGGCTCGCGAGGGAATCCGGGACCAGGTGGCGCGGGCTCGGTGCTCGTGCGCATCGACGTCGACACACACGCTGCCGAAATCTGCTGGGCGGCGAGCATGTCTTACGGCAGCGCGATCACGACGAACAATGTTGCGGAGTACTGGGGGCTCGTACACGGACTCGAGTACGCGGTCGCGACCAGGCGCGCTCCGCTGCACGTCGTCGGGGACAGCGCGATGGTCATCGAGCAGCAACGGCGCTACCGAGCACCAAGGAAGAAGAACGCGACTCTGCTCAAGCTCTACCAGCGCGCAAGGCGCAGCGCCGACGTGATCGACGTCAAAAGCTGGACACACCATTACAGGGAGTTCAACAAGATGGCAGACAAGGCCGCAAACGTCGCGATGGACTCGGCGCAGTCACAGCAGACGAGCGCAATGGACTCTCGACCACTGCTCACGGAGCTGGCGTGCTACCTGGACAACGACGCTCAGCATTGGATCTCATCCGGACGACTCGCCTCGGCGGCGACGATGCTAGACGACGAGAACGCGAACCAGCTCACACTAAGCTGGCTGAGAACGCGCGAAGCGTCTAACTCGGCTGCAAGTGACGCAGGTGATACATGTGATACGTAGACTGCATAGATCACGAGATCGGACATAGGAGATCGCCCTCGAACTCAATGTACCTCACCATTCAACTCAACTCAACTTGCCTTGCCTTGCCTTGGAGTCGCAGGCGACATCCTTATGGCCGGAGTTCCAGGTGTCGACACGTACCTCACGGCGCAGCGGGTCGCAGACGATGGGCACCAGCATCTGAGGTGGCATCACTCAACGTGGAGCGCGGGAGCCGAGGTAGTACGCGTCACGCACGCCGACCGACTCGACGCGAGCGAAACCGAGATTGTCAAAGACACGGCTGTGGTCCTGCGGGCGGTCACGCAGGAGGTGCGGTGGACAGATGGCGAGCTTCGGTTTTCGGCAAGCTCCTCCACCAGGCAGGCGCTGCGATCAATCGCGCACAGGTGGTCGAGGTGCCGTGGCGCGTTCTGCAGCGAGTGGCTGCCGTTTGCTTCTCTCGACACGAAGACGTGGCTCGTCGACGAACGAGGAAAGCAAGTCAGCATCAGCAGAGTGGTGAAGCAGCCAGGGTTGCGCGTCGTCGGCGACGTGCTGTCATGGACAGTACCGAGAGCCGGTGAGATCGTGTTCACGATGGTCGGGACGACGAGGGAGACAGCGGCAAAGCGCCGAGCGACAGAACGCTTCTGCTCGCTGCTGCTGTATAACTTCCCACAGCTCCTCCAGCCCGCACGCGAGCAAGGTCTACTTCGCTCGGTGACAGACGACGTGCACCAACACTTCACGTGGAGGATGCGCGGACGCACAAGCATCACGTTCAGTGACGCCACTCTCGAGCGCGAGGCGAAGCCGGTGGCGTCGATGGCGGACTGCGAGCGAGTTGCTGCCCACAATGCGCGAGTCAAGTGTGTGAGCTTCGTCGATCACCCGGTGTTCTCACGGATCGTGATGCTGCAAGCACGCGGCGTGCACCGACACGTGAAGAGGCGACGCTATCGAGCGGTGGCGAACAAAGAGCGTCGAGAAAATGGCGAGAAGATGCGGGACGCCGCTCTTGCCGCGCAGGCGCGCGAGTGCAGCTCGATCAACGGTGCGCTCGAACGACTCGAGTGGAACGATGCCAGACGTGTCATTGGCGCGTCGGCGCACGCGATGCAGACTCTCTTTCGGGTGAAGGCGAACAAGCTCAACACCTGGAACATCGACAGTGGCGACGGCACTTGCCCACATCGCGAATGCTCAGAGAGAGCGAGTCTTCACCACGTGATGTGGAACTGTCCAGTGGCAACAGCGGCGTGGAGCGATCTGCGTGCACGGTGGCGAGCGCTCGGGGACAACTTTGGCGACGACTTCCTCGTCGCGTGCATTAGCCTTGAGCTACCTGCAACACCAGGCAACGCGTGGTTTGCAGTTCAGAAGCACCACAGCGGCATGATTGGTGAGTACGCCGAGAACGACATCCGAGACGAGCTGTTCGCAGCGGCGACGATTGTCTGGCGTTGCATAGCAACCACGACGATCCACGCGATCTGGTGCGCGCGCTTCCGGACGCGAGATGACCCGAGCGCGACGACCCTCGCGCTTCGAATGATCATCGCGACGTCCGTGCACGACGCTCTCGCACAGCTCGGACGGCTGGCGCGCAAGTTCAACACCGCAGAGCATGCGGCGCGAGTCGCGGCTGTGTCGGCGATGGTGGCGGCGCTAATGGCAGCTCCGGCCGAGCCGCCTCAGCGAAGATTGCAACCACTGCGATCGAGGAGCACGTACGTGCTGTTCTTCGACGGAGGCTCGCGAGGGAATCCGGGACCAGGTGGCGCGGGCTCGGTGCTCGTGCGCATCGACGTCGACACACACGCTGCCGAAATCTGCTGGGCGGCGAGCATGTCTTACGGCAGCGCGATCACGACGAACAATGTTGCGGAGTACTGGGGGCTCGTACACGGACTCGAGTACGCGGTCGCGACCAGGCGCGCTCCGCTGCACGTCGTCGGGGACAGCGCGATGGTCATCGAGCAGCAACGGCGCTACCGAGCACCAAGGAAGAAGAACGCGACTCTGCTCAAGCTCTACCAGCGCGCAAGGCGCAGCGCCGACGTGATCGACGTCAAAAGCTGGACACACCATTACAGGGAGTTCAACAAGATGGCAGACAAGGCCGCAAACGTCGCGATGGACTCGGCGCAGTCACAGCAGACGAGCGCAATGGACTCTCGACCACTGCTCACGGAGCTGGCGTGCTACCTGGACAACGACGCTCAGCATTGGATCTCATCCGGACGACTCGCCTCGGCGGCGACGATGCTAGACGACGAGAACGCGAACCAGCTCACACTAAGCTGGCTGAGAACGCGCGAAGCGTCTAACTCGGCTGCAAGTGACGCAGGTGATACATGTGATACGTAGACTGCATAGATCACGAGATCGGACATAGGAGATCGCCCTCGAACTCAATGTACCTCACCATTCAACTCAACTCAACTTGCCTTGCCTTGCCTTGGAGTCGCAGGCGACATCCTTATGGCCGGAGTTCCAGGTGTCGACACGTACCTCACGGCGCAGCGGGTCGCAGACGATGGGCACCAGCATCTGAGGTGGCATCACTCAACGTGGAGCGCGGGAGCCGAGGTAGTACGCGTCACGCACGCCGACCGACTCGACGCGAGCGAAACCGAGATTGTCAAAGACACGGCTGTGGTCCTGCGGGCGGTCACGCAGGAGGTGCGGTGGACAGATGGCGAGCTTCGGTTTTCGGCAAGCTCCTCCACCAGGCAGGCGCTGCGATCAATCGCGCACAGGTGGTCGAGGTGCCGTGGCGCGTTCTGCAGCGAGTGGCTGCCGTTTGCTTCTCTCGACACGAAGACGTGGCTCGTCGACGAACGAGGAAAGCAAGTCAGCATCAGCAGAGTGGTGAAGCAGCCAGGGTTGCGCGTCGTCGGCGACGTGCTGTCATGGACAGTACCGAGAGCCGGTGAGATCGTGTTCACGATGGTCGGGACGACGAGGGAGACAGCGGCAAAGCGCCGAGCGACAGAACGCTTCTGCTCGCTGCTGCTGTATAACTTCCCACAGCTCCTCCAGCCCGCACGCGAGCAAGGTCTACTTCGCTCGGTGACAGACGACGTGCACCAACACTTCACGTGGAGGATGCGCGGACGCACAAGCATCACGTTCAGTGACGCCACTCTCGAGCGCGAGGCGAAGCCGGTGGCGTCGATGGCGGACTGCGAGCGAGTTGCTGCCCACAATGCGCGAGTCAAGTGTGTGAGCTTCGTCGATCACCCGGTGTTCTCACGGATCGTGATGCTGCAAGCACGCGGCGTGCACCGACACGTGAAGAGGCGACGCTATCGAGCGGTGGCGAACAAAGAGCGTCGAGAAAATGGCGAGAAGATGCGGGACGCCGCTCTTGCCGCGCAGGCGCGCGAGTGCAGCTCGATCAACGGTGCGCTCGAACGACTCGAGTGGAACGATGCCAGACGTGTCATTGGCGCGTCGGCGCACGCGATGCAGACTCTCTTTCGGGTGAAGGCGAACAAGCTCAACACCTGGAACATCGACAGTGGCGACGGCACTTGCCCACATCGCGAATGCTCAGAGAGAGCGAGTCTTCACCACGTGATGTGGAACTGTCCAGTGGCAACAGCGGCGTGGAGCGATCTGCGTGCACGGTGGCGAGCGCTCGGGGACAACTTTGGCGACGACTTCCTCGTCGCGTGCATTAGCCTTGAGCTACCTGCAACACCAGGCAACGCGTGGTTTGCAGTTCAGAAGCACCACAGCGGCATGATTGGTGAGTACGCCGAGAACGACATCCGAGACGAGCTGTTCGCAGCGGCGACGATTGTCTGGCGTTGCATAGCAACCACGACGATCCACGCGATCTGGTGCGCGCGCTTCCGGACGCGAGATGACCCGAGCGCGACGACCCTCGCGCTTCGAATGATCATCGCGACGTCCGTGCACGACGCTCTCGCACAGCTCGGACGGCTGGCGCGCAAGTTCAACACCGCAGAGCATGCGGCGCGAGTCGCGGCTGTGTCGGCGATGGTGGCGGCGCTAATGGCAGCTCCGGCCGAGCCGCCTCAGCGAAGATTGCAACCACTGCGATCGAGGAGCACGTACGTGCTGTTCTTCGACGGAGGCTCGCGAGGGAATCCGGGACCAGGTGGCGCGGGCTCGGTGCTCGTGCGCATCGACGTCGACACACACGCTGCCGAAATCTGCTGGGCGGCGAGCATGTCTTACGGCAGCGCGATCACGACGAACAATGTTGCGGAGTACTGGGGGCTCGTACACGGACTCGAGTACGCGGTCGCGACCAGGCGCGCTCCGCTGCACGTCGTCGGGGACAGCGCGATGGTCATCGAGCAGCAACGGCGCTACCGAGCACCAAGGAAGAAGAACGCGACTCTGCTCAAGCTCTACCAGCGCGCAAGGCGCAGCGCCGACGTGATCGACGTCAAAAGCTGGACACACCATTACAGGGAGTTCAACAAGATGGCAGACAAGGCCGCAAACGTCGCGATGGACTCGGCGCAGTCACAGCAGACGAGCGCAATGGACTCTCGACCACTGCTCACGGAGCTGGCGTGCTACCTGGACAACGACGCTCAGCATTGGATCTCATCCGGACGACTCGCCTCGGCGGCGACGATGCTAGACGACGAGAACGCGAACCAGCTCACACTAAGCTGGCTGAGAACGCGCGAAGCGTCTAACTCGGCTGCAAGTGACGCAGGTGATACATGTGATACGTAGACTGCATAGATCACGAGATCGGACATAGGAGATCGCCCTCGAACTCAATGTACCTCACCATTCAACTCAACTCAACTTGCCTTGCCTTGCCTTGGAGTCGCAGGCGACATCCTTATGGCCGGAGTTCCAGGTGTCGACACGTACCTCACGGCGCAGCGGGTCGCAGACGATGGGCACCAGCATCTGAGGTGGCATCACTCAACGTGGAGCGCGGGAGCCGAGGTAGTACGCGTCACGCACGCCGACCGACTCGACGCGAGCGAAACCGAGATTGTCAAAGACACGGCTGTGGTCCTGCGGGCGGTCACGCAGGAGGTGCGGTGGACAGATGGCGAGCTTCGGTTTTCGGCAAGCTCCTCCACCAGGCAGGCGCTGCGATCAATCGCGCACAGGTGGTCGAGGTGCCGTGGCGCGTTCTGCAGCGAGTGGCTGCCGTTTGCTTCTCTCGACACGAAGACGTGGCTCGTCGACGAACGAGGAAAGCAAGTCAGCATCAGCAGAGTGGTGAAGCAGCCAGGGTTGCGCGTCGTCGGCGACGTGCTGTCATGGACAGTACCGAGAGCCGGTGAGATCGTGTTCACGATGGTCGGGACGACGAGGGAGACAGCGGCAAAGCGCCGAGCGACAGAACGCTTCTGCTCGCTGCTGCTGTATAACTTCCCACAGCTCCTCCAGCCCGCACGCGAGCAAGGTCTACTTCGCTCGGTGACAGACGACGTGCACCAACACTTCACGTGGAGGATGCGCGGACGCACAAGCATCACGTTCAGTGACGCCACTCTCGAGCGCGAGGCGAAGCCGGTGGCGTCGATGGCGGACTGCGAGCGAGTTGCTGCCCACAATGCGCGAGTCAAGTGTGTGAGCTTCGTCGATCACCCGGTGTTCTCACGGATCGTGATGCTGCAAGCACGCGGCGTGCACCGACACGTGAAGAGGCGACGCTATCGAGCGGTGGCGAACAAAGAGCGTCGAGAAAATGGCGAGAAGATGCGGGACGCCGCTCTTGCCGCGCAGGCGCGCGAGTGCAGCTCGATCAACGGTGCGCTCGAACGACTCGAGTGGAACGATGCCAGGCGTGTCATTGGCGCGTCGGCGCACGCGATGCAGACTCTCTTTCGGGTGAAGGCAAACAAGCTCAACACCTGGAACATCGACAGTGGCGACGGCACTTGCCCACATCGCGAATGCTCAGAGAGAGCGAGTCTTCACCACGTGATGTGGAACTGTCCAGTGGCAACAGCGGCGTGGAGCGATCTGCGTGCACGGTGGCGAGCGCTCGGGGACAACTTTGGCGACGACTTCCTCGTCGCGTGCATTAGCCTTGAGCTACCTGCAACACCAGGCAACGCGTGGTTTGCAGTTCAGAAGCACCACAGCGGCATGATTGGTGAGTACGCCGAGAACGACATCCGAGACGAGCTGTTCGCAGCGGCGACGATTGTCTGGCGTTGCATAGCAACCACGACGATCCACGCGATCTGGTGCGCGCGCTTCCGGACGCGAGATGACCCGAGCGCGACGACCCTCGCGCTTCGAATGATCATCGCGACGTCCGTGCACGACGCTCTCGCACAGCTCGGACGGCTGGTGCGCAAGTTCAAAACCGCAGAGCATGCGGCGCGAGTCGCGGCTGTGTCGGCGATGGTGGCGGCGCTAATGGCAGCTCCGGCCGAGCCGCCTCAGCGAAGACTGCAACCACTGCGATCGAGGAGCACGTACGTGCTGTTCTTCGACGGAGGCTCGCGAGGGAATCCGGGACCAGGTGGCGCGGGCTCGGTGCTCGTGCGCATCGACGTCGACACACACGCTGCCGAAATCTGCTGGGCGGCGAGCATGTCTTACGGCAGCGCGATCACGACGAACAATGTTGCGGAGTACTGGGGGCTCGTACACGGACTCGAGTACGCGGTCGCGACCAGGCGCGCTCCGCTGCACGTCGTCGGGGACAGCGCGATGGTCATCGAGCAGCAACGGCGCTACCGAGCACCAAGGAAGAAGAACGCGACTCTGCTCAAGCTCTACCAGCGCGCAAGGCGCAGCGCCGACGTGATCGACGTCAAAAGCTGGACACACCATTACAGGGAGTTCAACAAGATGGCAGACAAGGCCGCAAACGTCGCGATGGACTCGGCGCAGTCACAGCAGACGAGCGCAATGGACTCTCGACCACTGCTCACGGAGCTGGCGTGCTACCTGGACAACGACGCTCAGCATTGGATCTCATCCGGACGACTCGCCTCGGCGGCGACGATGCTAGACGACGAGAACGCGAACCAGCTCACACTAAGCTGGCTGAGAACGCGCGAAGCGTCTAACTCGGCTGCAAGTGACGCAGGTGATACATGTGATACGTAGACTGCATAGATCACGAGATCGGACATAGGAGATCGCCCTCGAACTCAATGTACCTCACCATTCAACTCAACTCAACTTGCCTTGCCTTGCCTTGCCTTGCCTTGCCTTGCCTTGCCTTGCCTTGCCTTGCCTTGCTTTTCTTGTTAGTTTGTCTCTTGTATGCTGTCTCGAGCGTGCGTTGGCTCGACGTGTCGTATAAACACCAACAGGCTGCACGACGGCTCGACGACGACATTCGTCACAGACTGCGAATGCTCGTGCGCAAGCGCTCCATCAGCTCGTGCTCGTTCACAATGACAGAGATGAAGCCGAGCACGAGCAGCGCCAGCGCGATCGCCAGGAACTGCGACAGTCGGCACTCGCGCTCCGAGTCTTCGTCGTCGTCAATCTCGTTGCTGTCGTCGTGCGTGTCGTCAAAGTACATGTTGTCGTGGTTGTCGCTGCTGCTGCTGTCGTCGCACTCGGTGTCACTTGCGCTGCTGTGCTCAATTCGGTCGCGATCTCGTCGACGTCTTCTCGTCTTGCTGCTGCTGCTGATGCGCTCAGTGCCAATGCCAATGCCAATGCCAATGCCAATGGCAGTGGTGCGTTGCGTCGTGACACCATCATCATTGCGCCGACGGTCTCGTTCGTCTACAATGCCTTGGCGCTCGAGCGCTTCGAGCTGACGCTCGAGACGACGAATGCGCGCTCGTGCCACGTCCAGATGCAGCGTCATTGCTTGCGTGCTTGCTTGTGTGTTTGCTTGCTCTAGTACCAGCGGCCAGTCGCTTGCACTTGCACTGTGTGTATGAGAGAGCAAACGAGAGCTCGAGAGAGCTGCTCCATTGTAGCGACGCTTCGCACACGCCGACAGGACGATCGAGCAAGCACAGGCATCACGCACGCACGCACGCACAAGCAAGCACCACATGCAAAAGCACACTCGTGTTTCTCAGGAGCGAATGTGTGTGAGAGAGAGCAAGGGAGTGATGTTGGCGTACAGGACACGTTGGTTGGTTGTCAATCACTCGATGCACGACCGCGTGCTGCTGCTCTGGGATGCAAAAGTGTACCCACTTGCTCGTGACTTCATCACGCTTGAGCGGCGCGTACGACACAAGCGCTCGATGCACCGACACAGACGCGCGCTGAAGTAGAAGGCATGGTGTGCAACAACGAATGGACGAGTGTGTCATGACGAGCGCTCGTGTGTTCGAGAAGAAGGCGACCGGAGAGTGGTGTCGCGACACCACAAGAACGAGCACCATCATAGTGTGCAACAGCGAATCGAGCGCCTTGGAGCACTTCGATCAAACGATCCGACAGCATGTGCATCCTGAACGGCAGTCCTCGTCCAGCGTACTTGTCGCGTCAGCAGTAGGAGCAAGTGATGCAGAAGCGTGAGCTCGGGTGCTGGGTCGCACGACTCAGTCACTGACCAGCTCACACGGTCAAGCCCGTAGTCTAGTTACTTGCTTTGTAATCGACAGCTTGTGGGTCTGACGATGAGACCAAGGCTTTGCATCCGCTCTCATGGTCTTTGGTCTCGGATGGTCTTTGGTCTCTCTGTCGCGAGCAGCATGGGATTCACACACATAGACACATCGAATAGTCCTCAAGACACGACGCAGCTGTCGCAGCAGCTCTGGCGCGCTGGCGTAGATGCGTCCGCACTCGCTGCTGCAGTTGCAGCTGGCCGAGTAGTTGCCGTCCCACTCGTCTGCGCTCCTGCTGCAGTGGCGGTAGTGGGCTTCAGGCACGCAGCGACGTCCGGGTCGCGCCAGAGCGCATGCAGCTCGACGCTCGGGAACTCGGTCGCGCGCACGAGACTCAGCGCAGCGCACGGCGCTTCGGGCTCTGGGATCTGCTCGTGAATCGAGGCGTCACAACAGCAGCAACAGTCACACGCTCACAGTCAGTCAGTCTCTCTCCAGTCCACTCGCTCACAAGCACACAGTCACAGTGTTAGCACTCGGACGCACCGGCTCGTAGTAGACGCTGTCATTGCGGTGCGTCATGATGTCGAGGTCGCGGTTGACGATCTGCGGCGAGCGCACGTAAATCGCTTTGAATGTGTCGATGCGCGCGCGGTCTTCGCGCATTTGCTTGAGCTTGTCGTCGTAGCGCTGGCGCCGCAAACCAACGTGCTCGAGCAAGAGCTTGGCTTTCTTGAACGTCGCGATCGCCTGTGCGCACGACGCTGCGTCGTCCTTGGCCATGCTTGCAGCACCTTGGAAGTAGCACGAGATCGCGCTGTAGTAGCTCGCTTTGAACGTCGTGTACAGCCGGAGCTTGTCAGCCACAGGCGACGTCACGCACGGGAGCGTCTGGACTGCGAACGCGTGGCTCTCACGGTACCGATGCGACAGGTCCATCGCGAGTTTCGCCATGAGCGCCAAGTCGACAAAGTCGCGGCTCATGCCGCGCAGTATCACGAGCTCCTGGGCTTCAGCGAGCGCGATCCAGGACAGCAGCTGCGGGAACCGACCGTGCGCGAGGTCTGGGATGCGGTCGAGCATACGCAAGTCGCCTTGCGGAGAAGCGCCGTGCGCTACGTCTGTGACTGCGCCGCTGGCGTTCGCCGCGCTTGTCTCGACCGCTTTGAGCTGCTCGGCGCGCCACTTCTCCATCATGTCGTCGTCTGGGACAGTGTCTCCAACGGCAGCAGCAGGCTCTGGCTCGCCGCTAGACGCGCTCAAGTCTGTCGCAGGCGCACCAACAGCGCGCGGCACGACGTCGATCGACGCGAGACACGCGTCAAAGACGCCTGCAGCGGTCAGGAAGAGCTGGTACGCGAGCTTGAGCTGCGTCTCGTCGAGCTCCGAGAGCCGTCCAGCGAGCAGCGCGTCGACCTTCTCGCGCGCGTCGTTCATGAGGAACAGGCCGCTCGCGAGCAGCACTTGCGCAGACTCGACGCGCGCATTGAGTGCGTGCACTTGAGTGTTCGAAAGCACGTCCTTCCAGACGCAGAAGCTCAAGTGTGTGCTGAACGTCGACGTGGCTGCGCTCGTCTCGTGGCTCTGGTCGCCAATGAGCGGCTGCCGCAGCGCAGATGTCGGTGTCGCAGCGTCTGCTGTAACAGGTGAAGCAGCGTCGCCGAACGACGGCGGCGTTGGCAGCGGTGACGTGAAGCCTTTCACGAGCGACAAGTACGTCACGACCTGCGTCGTGTACGCTTGGATGTCCTCGACCGAGTTGAATACCGACGTCTTCTCGCTTCCATTGCTGCTACTGCTGGTGGTGAGCGCAGAGCGGTCGAGATGGAGCGCAGAGCGCGCATCGGTGAGCGCACTTGCGAGTCGCGCAAAGCTCTCTTGTTTATTGGCGACGGCCACTTTCGACAGCTCGGTCTTGAAGCGCACCTACGCACAGTCGCAGCAGACGACAGCAGAGCATAAGCGCGTGCTGGTGCTCAAGCTAGACAGACATAGACGCTGTACCTTCGTTGTGTCCTTCTGGCCGGGATGCACGGCGTGGCAGCACGGCGGCAGCGGCTGCCGGAGCGTCGACGTCATGGCGAATCGAGTGCTCGATGTGTGTGTGCAACAAAGTGGTGCAGCGAACTGTACTCGACCTGATTTACATCACTATCAGAGTACTCGATTGCCCGCCTCACACTGTTGTGTGCTATATTCGCATGGAGTGTGAATCAGCACCTGTATTTGAACCTGCTAAGTCTCTTACAGTGAGAATAGCTTGATTGCACTCTCGTCTCAAGCAAGGACTGAGACTCGCGCAACTCGGAGACAAGAGCGAAGCAAGGACAAGACGAAGTCGCCATGGTCGCGGTCGTCGCGATTGCTCACCCGCGGCAAGTGCGTGTCAAGTGGTGGTGATAGGACCTCCTCGGACCCTGGACCTCCTTCACGACCGACTGTCCTCATGACGAGCACCATTGTTGTGCTCGAGGCGCGCCAGCAAGTGAGGCTCGATAATGCAAGGCCCGAGGAAGCAAGGCAAGCAGATCTGCTTGCACGCATCTCGCGAGCTTCTCCGCGACACTCGAGAGCGAGCTCGCCAAAGCCAGCATCAACATTCACTCGAGAACGCACGCTGTTTGTGCTCGAGCTCGAGCGCTTGAGCACTCACTACGCGAGCCCCAAGCACTCGGATTGGTTCTGATATCGCTCGTTCGGTCATCCGCGCGGTGTGACTGTTGCACACACACTTGGCGCTGCTCACGCACATTCAACCACGACCAAAGAGACCAGCTGACGTTGCTCGCACACGCCGCCAATCAGCCCAAGCGTGAAACGCAAGTCTGCCATGAGCGTCTTTGACTTGAGCAAGTGAAGGTGGCGACATCACTGTCATCTGCGCACACGACGCAGGATTGAACGAGGTCGAGGTCGTTGTGTGTGTGTGTGCACAATTCAGCAAGACAGCGCACTCGAGACAGCGCTCCAATGTGCCAGCAACATTAACAGGAACGACTGTGCACGCATTGCGAATGCTTGGCGATCAAGTCGGTAAGGCGTCGACGAGAACGAGCTGCACACAATGCACACTTCGGCTTGCAGAGAACTTTGGCAGACCTCGATGACATCTGGCTCTGTGCGGATTGCTCGTTTTGATCAAATCAAACAGGTAGAATTGGCTGTATTATCGACGAGAATTCGGCCAAGTGGACATTTGGATCAAACCACAGAGGAAACGTTTGTGTGACAGACAGCCGACAAATCACGCGCGCGTTTGGTCCACACAGTTGAGGATGCGACTGCTGATTTGTGTTTTGCGCGTTCGCAGCCACACAACTCGCACCGAGCAGCAAGCAAAAGCAGCACTCGATTCGTGCACCTGGAATCGAGACGCCGCGAGCTGTTGACTGCTTTGTCCAAGTCTGCAAAAGCGCTCTTGTCGGCACAGCTAACACGCTTCGACGATCGCAACAAAATAACAAAATGCAAGTCTCGAGAGGCTTTGGTTGTCGACCACCACTGTGAAGCAGCTCACACCGCGTCAAGGGAATGCGAGTCAACTTGCGCGCGGCGTTCCCTCGAGTGGAGGACACCTCGCTTTCTTCTCTACCAAAACCGATTTTCCAGACTCTGGCGCGCGTTGCAATCGTCCAGCGCGTGAACGAGCAGCTGGGATGCGCAGCACAAATGTGTGCGAATCGGTTAAGGCAGATTGGAGTTTAAATATTGTTTTTTATGTAAGGAGTACATTTCACAAATACCCGATTCGCACCTTGGTTTATGCACACTTGATCGCGTGTACTGTACGGGCAATGCAACTTCTCGGAAGTGCATTCCAACAATTTGGGCTCTTGTCGAAACCCGAAAGCCTAAATATCAAGATTTGTTTGTCGAAAACGCGCTGAGGCTCGAGTGTATTGAACAGTCTCTGTGTGCGTCCGCGCACGTACGGTGCAAGCAAGCACCGCAGCGCCGTACTCGTGCATACATGCACAGACTGTTTGAGCAAACACCTGCAGCTGCAGCATAAAGTGAAGCGTGCTCGCGCCGCACAGCCGCTTCAGCACACATGCTTAAATTCGCATTTATCGACTTTGTGTGGTTTTGACAACATTGGAGTTGCGGCGGCGATTCTGTTGCGCACTCTACGGTACGCGGCGCGTGTCAGAGAGCGTGCACCTCTTTGTGTGGCGCAGACAAGCCACGCGCTTGGGCTGCTCAAGCGAGTCGAGGGAACAGGACCGCGCTCGGAGCGTCTGCCGAGTCACATGGCGGTCCAACAACAAGCAGCAACGAGCGCAGGCGCGGCCGCGGGCAGTTCAGAATCCATTCCGAGGCCTGATACGAAGGCGCCCGCGCTCCCATCTGCACACGAACGAACGCCCGACGTACGTCCTGGTTGTCGTCGTTGACGTCGCGCCGACCGACACAACAACAGATCCATCCATCCATCCATTGCTTGAGCATCATGGCGCGCGACGACTCCCAGCCGCCGGCGCTCAAGAAGCCGCATCTCAGCGCTCCAGCTGGCACCGCAGCCGTCCTCGACGCCAAGACCGCAGTCATTAGCGCGCCGACGTGGTCCAGCAAGCCCAGCAGCAGCAGCGCAGACACGACCAACAGCAGCAACAGCAACCACAACAGCCCGCGAGGCGGCGACAGCAGCAGCAATAACACACGTGACAACACCGGCGTGCTCATGGAGTTTGCGTCGTCGTCGTACGCGCATGCGCCGCTCGTGTACGTCGACGACGGCAAAGCGCCGCACGAGCAGCAGCACGATGCGAGCGCGCGGAGCGCGAGCAGCAGTAACACGCGCAAGCGGCAGCTCCCTCTGTCGCCGCAGCAGAGCTTCCCACGCGCGAACGCAGTCGCGTTCTCGGACTTTAAACTCGACTTTGCTGGCTACGAGATGGGCAGCAGCAGCAGTGGCGCGCTCCGACCGTCGCTCGCGCACCCGCACAGCGCCGTCACGGGCGAAGAGAACCCGCACGAAGTGAGCGAGTTGCTCAAGAGCCTCCACTTGACGATCCGGCTGGACCCGAGCGTGCTCGCGCAAGTGGCCGACAAGCTCATGTACTACGGCTTTGACTCGACGCTCGCGCTCGCGTTCGCGACCACGGACGACCTGCAGCACTGCGGCTTGCACAACCATATCGACGCCATGGCCGTGTACCAGCACTCGCGCCGGGACTTCGCTGCGCGGCACTTTGAAGGCCCTGTGACGCTCGCGAACATCTACACGGTTTCGCGCTGGCTCATGCTCTGCGGCATCCCCCGCAAGTCGGCGTTCGAGTACACCGAGCGGCTCTGTCGCTACGGCTACGCGGCCGTAAGCGACTTTGAGCTCATTCTGCACGACGAGCGCGCGCTCGCGGACTTCCGCATCGGCCACCGCCGCTTGTTTGTCCACTGCGTGACCGTCGCGCTGCACAATGCGCAGGCGCAGCAGCACCAGCACCACCACGTAGTGCCGTCGCACTTGAGCCACGGCTACGGCCCCGTGTACGACGGCGGGTCGTCGAGCACGCTCTTGCAGCCGCTCGAGATCCACCGCGAGACCGAGTTCGACAGCTTCCTCGACGTCCTCATTGACCCGTCGGCCGACGCCGCGCGCTACGGCAGTAGCGTCGACAGCGCGTACTTGCACCCACACCACTACCACCAGCAGCACCAGCAAGCGCACTACGGCCGCTCCTACGGCCGCGACGAGCACGACGCGAGCGGCGACAGCGACGGCGGCTCGGACTTCTTCCGCTCGGCCTCTGGCGCAGCGGACCACATGCTCATGAGCATGAACTACGGCAGCAGCGACGTCGCTGCGCTCGCTGGGACGATGCGCACGCTCCCGCCTGATGTCGTGCAGCTCTTGTACGAAGCCGTGAACCTCCCGCGGCCGAACCCGTGCCGCCGCGGCAAGAAAATCTACTGGTCCGTGCTCGCGAACAAGGGCATGAAAGACCCGCGGTTCGCGCCACTGGAGCAGTACACGGCTGCAGAGCTCCAGAACGCGTATTTGCGGCAGTTTGAGCTCCCTGTGCCCGTGAGCAGCAGCACTGGCAGCGGGAGTGGCTCTGGCAGTGGCGGCGGCGGTGGCAATGCGAGCAAGACCGACACGTGGAGCGACGAGAACATCCGGCAGCTCGAGAACGCCGTGAAAGACCCGCGGTGCCGCCACTTGTCGAAAGTGTGCTGGGAGATGCTCGCGACGGGCCGCACGGGCGTGGACGAGTACACGCCGCTGGCCAAGTTCACGGCGTCGCAGCTCCGGTCGCGGTTCCGGTCGCTCTTTGGCGACAAGCGGCCGCAGAAGCTCCGGCAAAAGAAGCAGATGCTCAAGTTGCAGCAGCAGCAGCAACAGGAGCAACTGAAGTTGCAGCAGCAACATCAGCAGCAGCACGATGGCTTCAAGAAGGTGTAGCTGCCACGGTGCTGCGAGCAATGTCTGTGTGTGTAGCAGAGTGTGCGTACTTGCGTGAGCAATAGAGACGATAGGAACATCACTCGGGATGATGCAAACGACTGTGGTTCATTCGTCGTCAACCGACACATACGTGGCACAAGCACACGGCGCTTGCTTGTTGTTTGTTGCTCAAGTTGTTTGTTGTTGTTGTCACGGCGTGTTCAAAACTAGACTGCGCTCAGCTTGCGCTCTCGCCGCCGACGTCGTTCGCAGCGCCGACGCTGCGCGACTCTTTCTCGTGCGTCTTCTTGTGCCGTGCAAAGTTGGACACTTGTGTGAACTTCTTCTCGCACCCTTCGTACGGACACACGTACGGCTGGAAGCCCGCGTGCATCCAAATGTGCTCTTTGAGCGACACCGAGTGCGCAAAGCTCTTGCCGCAGCCGTCGTAGTGGCACGAGTACGGCTTGATGCCCAAGTGCGTGCGCTCGTGCGCGCGCAAGTTGGAGCTGTGCGCGTATCGCTTCGTGCACCCTTCGTGCGAGCACGCAAGCGGCTTCTCTTTCGTGTGCGTCCGGATGTGGTTTTGGAGCTCAGAGCGACCGCGGAACTGCTTCCCGCACGTCTCGCACTCGTGCTTCTTCGACGGCTTCACGCGCGACTTGGTGATCTTCGGCTTCGAGTACATGTCCACTTGCTCGAGGAACTTGGACTGACTGTCGATCCCGCTCATCGCAGCCATCTTCGGGTTGTTCAGCAGCTCGATCGCCGACGGCGGTCGCCCAACAATCATGCTGTTGTCTGCTGCGGCTCCGGCTGCTGCAGCGCTGTTCGTGTCTGCGAGACTAGCAGACGTACGCGAGCGGATGTAGCCGTCGAGCTCGACCATCGAGTCCTTGACGTAGTCACTGATCGCCCACACCGTGTTCTCGTTCATCTGTCCGAGGTCGAACGCGTACCCGTCGTCGTCGAGTTGCCGCACCGTCTCGGGCTGGTACTTGCTGATCACGTCCATCAAACCGCGCAAGTACTGACTCGGTAGCAACGTGATCTTCTGCACGAGGCTCTGCTTGTCCACGAACGTCATCGGTCGGACATTGTCTGGGTACATGTACTCGCCAGTCGCAGCGTCCATGTACTTTTGGTTCCCGCCAGAGCCGTCTGCAAACTGCGGTGGTTGTGCGCTGTTGTTGATGTTGTTCACTTGCTCTGCCTTCGCTGCTGCTGCCGCTGCGCTGCTTGAGGCGCTGGTCGACGCGAGCTGCTGCATCGCCATGGACGACGGCAAGAGCGACGAGATGGAGAACTGACTCGACGCGCGCTTCTCGAGCACGGCGTTCATCGACGGCATTGGACCGAGTCCGCCAAAGCTCTCGACGTCGCCGAGCATCGTGCTCCACGACGCCTCTTTCTGGAGTCCAAGCGTCATGTTTGGGAAGCCGCTCTTGTCCGCGGCGCTCTCGCTCCCGTCGCTGTCGCCATTGTTGTTGGTACCGAGGCTGTTTGTCTTGGACGCGTCGTCGTTCAGGCGCTGGCGCTTGTGTGCGTTTCCGCTCGTGGGCGGGAGTCCGCTCACGTACCCGCTCGACGTACTGAAGTAGCTGCTCATGCTCATGTGGATTGAGAGAGAGACACCCTCCTGCGCGCGTGCTCGGGCTGTTGTTGCTCTTGCTTGAGAGACGACCTCGAAGCTCTTCGCGGGGCTTTTTCAAATGGAAGGCAACGAAGAACAATCATTCGTTATCGTCACTCGTGGCAGGAAAGCATATTGACTTGGATTCAGTATAGTATGTGATCCTCGTTTTTGTCACTAGCGCACACACAACGTAAATGAGTGCGTGTTCTACAAACATCTTAACTCGAGTATCGACACCAGTTCGCATACAAATCGCAAATGGAAAACAGATGTCGCAAGAGTGAAGGTTGATTGCGCACTCATTCTTCCTTTTGTGGGCCACACACTGCATGAATTAGTTGGTGGTATACAAATCACAGGTGACACAAAGAATGAGCTACGTTCTCATTCTCAGAACGAGCTGTGTCGTCAATGAAATCCAGCGACATCAAGCGTTCTTGTGGTGTCGCGACACCACTCTCCGGTCGCCTTCTTCTCGAACACACGAGCGCTCGTCATGACACACTCGTCCATTCGTTGTTGCACACCATGCCTTCTACTTCAGCGCGCGTCTGTGTCGGTGCATCGAGCGCTTGTGTCGTACGCGCCGCTCAAGCGTGATGAAGTCACGAGCAAGTGGGTACACTTTTGCATCCCAGAGCAGCAGCACGCGGTCGTGCATCGAGTGATTGACAACCAACCAACGTGTCCTGTACGCCAACATCACTCCCTTGCTCTCTCTCACACACATTCGCTCCTGAGAAACACGAGTGTGCTTTTGCATGTGGTGCTTGCTTGTGCGTGCGTGCGTGCGTGATGCCTGTGCTTGCTCGATCGTCCTGTCGGCGTGTGCGAAGCGTCGCTACAATGGAGCAGCTCTCTCGAGCTCTCGTTTGCTCTCTCATACACACAGTGCAAGTGCAAGCGACTGGCCGCTGGTACTAGAGCAAGCAAACACACAAGCAAGCACGCAAGCAATGACGCTGCATCTGGACGTGGCACGAGCGCGCATTCGTCGTCTCGAGCGTCAGCTCGAAGCGCTCGAGCGCCAAGGCATTGTAGACGAACGAGACCGTCGGCGCAATGATGATGGTGTCACGACGCAACGCACCACTGCCATTGGCATTGGCATTGGCATTGGCATTGGCACTGAGCGCATCAGCAGCAGCAGCAAGACGAGAAGACGTCGACGAGATCGCGACCGAATTGAGCACAGCAGCGCAAGTGACACCGAGTGCGACGACAGCAGCAGCAGCGACAACCACGACAACATGTACTTTGACGACACGCACGACGACAGCAACGAGATTGACGACGACGAAGACTCGGAGCGCGAGTGCCGACTGTCGCAGTTCCTGGCGATCGCGCTGGCGCTGCTCGTGCTCGGCTTCATCTCTGTCATTGTGAACGAGCACGAGCTGATGGAGCGCTTGCGCACGAGCATTCGCAGTCTGTGACGAATGTCGTCGTCGAGCCGTCGTGCAGCCTGTTTTTTTTTGAGTTGAATGGTGAGGTACATTGAGTTCGAGGGCGATCTCCTATGTCCGATCTCGTGATCTATGCAGTCTACGTATCACATGTATCACCTGCGTCACTTGCAGCCGAGTTAGACGCTTCGCGCGTTCTCAGCCAGCTTAGTGTGAGCTGGTTCGCGTTCTCGTCGTCTAGCATCGTCGCCGCCGAGGCGAGTCGTCCGGATGAGATCCAATGCTGAGCGTCGTTGTCCAGGTAGCACGCCAGCTCCGTGAGCAGTGGTCGAGAGTCCATTGCGCTCGTCTGCTGTGACTGCGCCGAGTCCATCGCGACGTTTGCGGCCTTGTCTGCCATCTTGTTGAACTCCCTGTAATGGTGTGTCCAGCTTTTGACGTCGATCACGTCGGCGCTGCGCCTTGCGCGCTGGTAGAGCTTGAGCAGAGTCGCGTTCTTCTTCCTTGGTGCTCGGTAGCGCCGTTGCTGCTCGATGACCATCGCGCTGTCCCCGACGACGTGCAGCGGAGCGCGCCTGGTCGCGACCGCGTACTCGAGTCCGTGTACGAGCCCCCAGTACTCCGCAACATTGTTCGTCGTGATCGCGCTGCCGTAAGACATGCTCGCCGCCCAGCAGATTTCGGCAGCGTGTGTGTCGACGTCGATGCGCACGAGCACCGAGCCCGCGCCACCTGGTCCCGGATTCCCTCGCGAGCCTCCGTCGAAGAACAGCACGTACGTGCTCCTCGATCGCAGTGGTTGCAGTCTTCGCTGAGGCGGCTCGGCCGGAGCTGCCATTAGCGCCGCCACCATCGCCGACACAGCCGCGACTCGCGCCGCATGCTCTGCGGTTTTGAACTTGCGCACCAGCCGTCCGAGCTGTGCGAGAGCGTCGTGCACGGACGTCGCGATGATCATTCGAAGCGCGAGGGTCGTCGCGCTCGGGTCATCTCGCGTCCGGAAGCGCGCGCACCAGATCGCGTGGATCGTCGTGGTTGCTATGCAACGCCAGACAATCGTCGCCGCTGCGAACAGCTCGTCTCGGATGTCGTTCTCGGCGTACTCACCAATCATGCCGCTGTGGTGCTTCTGAACTGCAAACCACGCGTTGCCTGGTGTTGCAGGTAGCTCAAGGCTAATGCACGCGACGAGGAAGTCGTCGCCAAAGTTGTCCCCGAGCGCTCGCCACCGTGCACGCAGATCGCTCCACGCCGCTGTTGCCACTGGACAGTTCCACATCACGTGGTGAAGACTCGCTCTCTCTGAGCATTCGCGATGTGGGCAAGTGCCGTCGCCACTGTCGATGTTCCAGGTGTTGAGCTTGTTCGCCTTCACCCGAAAGAGAGTCTGCATCGCGTGCGCCGACGCGCCAATGACACGCCTGGCATCGTTCCACTCGAGTCGTTCGAGCGCACCGTTGATCGAGCTGCACTCGCGCGCCTGCGCGGCAAGAGCGGCGTCCCGCATCTTCTCGCCATTTTCTCGACGCTCTTTGTTCGCCACCGCTCGATAGCGTCGCCTCTTCACGTGTCGGTGCACGCCGCGTGCTTGCAGCATCACGATCCGTGAGAACACCGGGTGATCGACGAAGCTCACACACTTGACTCGCGCATTGTGGGCAGCAACTCGCTCGCAGTCCGCCATCGACGCCACCGGCTTCGCCTCGCGCTCGAGAGTGGCGTCACTGAACGTGATGCTTGTGCGTCCGCGCATCCTCCACGTGAAGTGTTGGTGCACGTCGTCTGTCACCGAGCGAAGTAGACCTTGCTCGCGTGCGGGCTGGAGGAGCTGTGGGAAGTTATACAGCAGCAGCGAGCAGAAGCGTTCTGTCGCTCGGCGCTTTGCCGCTGTCTCCCTCGTCGTCCCGACCATCGTGAACACGATCTCACCGGCTCTCGGTACTGTCCATGACAGCACGTCGCCGACGACGCGCAACCCTGGCTGCTTCACCACTCTGCTGATGCTGACTTGCTTTCCTCGTTCGTCGACGAGCCACGTCTTCGTGTCGAGAGAAGCAAACGGCAGCCACTCGCTGCAGAACGCGCCACGGCACCTCGACCACCTGTGCGCGATTGATCGCAGCGCCTGCCTGGTGGAGGAGCTTGCCGAAAACCGAAGCTCGCCATCTGTCCACCGCACCTCCTGCGTGACCGCCCGCAGGACCACAGCCGTGTCTTTGACAATCTCGGTTTCGCTCGCGTCGAGTCGGTCGGCGTGCGTGACGCGTACTACCTCGGCTCCCGCGCTCCACGTTGAGTGATGCCACCTCAGATGCTGGTGCCCATCGTCTGCGACCCGCTGCGCCGTGAGGTACGTGTCGACACCTGGAACTCCGGCCATAAGGATGTCGCCTGCGACTCCAAGGCAAGGCAAGGCAAGGCAAGGCAAGGCAAGGCAAGGCAAGGCAAGGCAAGGCAAGGCAAGGCAAGGCAAGGCAAGGCAAGGCAAGGCAAGGCAAGGCAAGGCAAGGCAAGGCAAGGCGAGAGGGCATTGCATTGGGTTCAAGTCAGTTTGGCATTGGGTGCATTCGCACTTTAGTGAGCATTTGCGCCTGAGTGAGCATTCGAACTTGTGCGAGCTGCTGCAGTACAGCGCAGTTCATGGGTTCATTTCGTGCATTCTGCTATTGCTTTGACGCACATCATTTCCAGACCAGCAGCGCATCGATCGCATCGACAGACACCAGCGCCAGCCACTCGCGTCTCCGTAGCAGCAGCAACTGTTGCAGCACCAGCACGCTTCACTCTCTCCACACACACAAGTACACAAGCATACAAATATGAGCGCAGACACTGCCACCACGACGACGACGACTGCCACAGACAACGCGCTCGCGGGCCGCACGGTCAAGCTCGTGTCGATGGACGGCGCGAGCTTTGAGCTGGACGCGACGATCGCGTCGCTGAGCAAGCTCGTGGCGACGCTCGTGGCGGACGAAAGCGACGCTGCAGGTGAGGACGGCGAGCCGCAGGAGGTGCCGCTGCCGAACGTCAAGGGCCATGTGCTCGAGAAGGTCGTGGCGTTCTGCACACACCACCACGCGCACCCGATGAAGGAGCTCGAGAAGCCGCTGAAGAGCAACGACTTGCGCGACGCCGTCTCGGACTGGTACGTGGACTTTGTCGAGACCAAGGACGACGACAAAGAGCTCGTGTTCGAGCTCATCTTGGCGGCCAACTACCTCGACATCAAGAGCCTGCTGGACCTCGCGTGCGCCAAGGTCGCGACGATGATCAAGGGCAAGACGCCGGAGGAGATCCGCGCGACGTTCAACATCACGGCCGAGTTCTCGCCTGAGGAGGAGCAGATGATCCGCGAAGAGAACAAGTGGGACGTCGAACTCTGAGCAGTTTGTCGCGTTGAGTGTGCGCACGCTGCAGCAGTAGGCGTAGTAGACCAGCAGTATCAGTAGTAGAGGAAGAATGGAGAAGCCATCGTGCCGAAAGAGTGGACACCAGCGTGCTCGTCAGTGCCACTCAGCGCAAGCGCCAAGGCCCTGCAAGGACACAGACACACTGAGCGTCTCTAGTATGATGACCACATACAGACTCACCATGCATCTCGTACGTCTACAAACGACTGTCTCTTCAAGCGCGTGCAGGACGCCAGTGCGTGGACATCCATCTCTTGGAGACATTCAACGTCCTTGCTCAGCCATCATGATCATCATCTCGAGACTCGACGCGCGCCAGGAGATCGCCAAGAAAGCACTCGAGTGTGTGTGTGTGTGACAGCAGTGCACGCAGACAGTCAGTCAGCCACACCCAGAGAGTGAGATCGCACCGTTAACGACGACGAAGAAGACGCAGTGGCTTCTGTCGCAAACTCGGAGAATCGCGCTTCTCGCGGCAGTTTGGCACCCGCGCGACTCGCGTGGCGCTCGTGGTCTCACTTTTGTTTTGCGCACCAACGCGTTCGACTGCCCAACGACACTCGCTACCACCAGCAGTGCTTCCTCACTGACGACGACAACGACAGACACTTGGGCTCTGCTCTACAGACGATGGGCATCCAGCTCCGCAAGATGATAACGCGCTCGCGCGTCGTCGTCGTCTTTGGCGCAACGAGTCGCATCGGCCGAGCGACGATCGAAGAGCTCACGCTCCGACAGCAGAGCGCGTCGCTCGCAGTCGTTGCCGCGGTCGAAGACGTGAAAGACCCGCGCGCACGGCGTCTCAAGCGCGCGACGAACTGCTACTTGGCCAAGTGCAAGTTTGGCGACATGGCGTCGATCCAGCGCGTCGTGCGCAACGCCGACTCGGTGCTGCTCGTGCCGGCGCTCTCGGTCAGCGGCACGCAGTTCTCGAAGCGCGTGATCGACGCTGTGCAAGCCGAGGACGTCGCGCGTCTCGTGATCATCAGCAGCGTCCTCGCGACGCACGACTTTTGGCCACGCGACGTACCGACGCACAGCCACGCGGGTCAGACTGCCCCTCGAAGCGCGGGCACAAACGCAGACCTCGGCTACGAGGCGATCGAAGCGCATGCGCGGTCGGTCCTGACGAACTGCGTCTCGCTGCGCATTCCGCTGCTCATGGAGACCGTGCTGTACTGCCGCGAGGAGATCATGTTTGCGAGTCACTTTGTCGGCTGCTTCCGTCCCGACACGCTCGTGCCGTGCATCGCAGTGACGGACGTCGCCGCAGCGGCGGGACACGTCCTCGCGCAGCCAACACGCAAGTTCAACGCGGCGTACTGCCTCGCACACGCCGACGTCGTGGTCTCACCACACGAGATGGAGCAGCGCTTCTCGCGCGCACTGGGCAAGCACGTCAAGTACCGACGAGTGTCTGACGAGCAGCTCGTGACGCTGCTGCGCGAGAGCGGCGCGACGCTGTACGTTGCGCAGAGCCTGGTGCGTTTGAAGCACTACTTGGAGCCACCACGACCTGCTGACAACAGCAGCGACGATGATAGCCCAACAGCTACTACTGCTGCTGCTACTGCCAAGCACGAGAATGAAAGCAAGGTGCCAGCACCGAGCACGTCGCCGACGCCTGGACAAGACGCATCAGCTGCGCGGCGGCGCCAGCTCGCGCGTCTCGGCTTCACAGACGACTTTGAGCAGCTCGTGGGACGCAAGCTCACGACGCCGACCGCGTGGCTCGAGCGCAACGCAAAGCACTTTGTCCAGACGCCGCAGCACCAGATGCAGCTCTTTGTCGTCGGCGCGGCCGAAGGCTTCTTTGCCGAGTTCGAGCGCTTCGTCGCGGCGCAAATGACGTCTGCGACTGCGGTGCCAGCGCGCGAAGTCGGCGAAGCAGCGATCCCGACGACGGCAGGCGGCGTGTTGCAAGGAAAAGTGACGTTCTG
Organism: Pythium guiyangense; assembly: GCA_003730235.1. Lineage (NCBI taxonomy): Eukaryota > Oomycota > Peronosporomycetes > Pythiales > Pythiaceae > Pythium > Pythium guiyangense. Next base: position 280,967 of record QXDM01000046.1, on the reverse strand, counting down.
CGCGATCAAGTCGATCCCGACGCCCGCTGTGGCGTCGTCGAACCAAGCGAGTCATGGATCGCAGCCGCAGTCTCAGCCGCGATCGCTGCGCCGTAACGCGAGCGAAGGCCACTTCTACCAGCTCCCAGGCGGTGTCCTGTCGCCGCTGAACCAACTACTGAAGCAGCTCAGCGAGTTCGACGTGATGGTGTACATCCCGCCGCTGCACTTGGACGCTGCCGAGCGCGCGGAAGTGACAAAGGTCGTCGTCGACGCCGCTGCGAAAGCGCGCGTCTGGGGCATCGTCGTCGTGAGCTCGATCTTCACGGGACTCGGCGCGAGCGCTGGCCTGAACCACTTGGGCGAGATGGAGCGCTACGTCGAGCGCTCGGGCGTGCCGTACGTGATTGTGCGCCTGCCGCTCTTCATGGAGTACTTCCTCGCGCTCTCGAGCACAGACCACGCGCTCGAGCACGCCGAGTCGGAGCTCTCAGCGATGAACACTTGTCGAGTGGTGACATCGGCGTCAGCGCCAGTCGCACCTGCAGCAGGCGAGCGCCAAGGCGAAGAGACAGAAGAGAAGCCGCGGCCACCGCCAACAGCTCACAACACAGCGACGCAAGAGCGCTTGCCAGGACGCACGCCGGCGCAGTGGAACCTCTCGGACCGCTCGCTCGCGTCGTCGCGCATGTACTTGATCGCGATGGCGGACGCAGCGAAAGCGCTCGCGGCGATCGCGTTCACGTTTCCGCTCCACCGCGGCCACACGCGCACGCTGTACACGGAGTGCTTGACGATGCAGGAGATCGAAGCAACGCTGCAGGAGCACGCGTACAAGGGACGCGCGATCGACTTTGCGCAAGTGACGGCGCTGCACGAAGAGCCTGGGCGGGAGTTCTGGAAAGTCGCGTACTGGACGGCGTCGCTCACGAAAGAGTTGCTCGAGTGCTCGGTCACGCTCTCGGCGCAGACTGCGCCAGTCGAGATGCCCATGAGCTTTGAGGAAGTGACCGAGTGCGAGGCGAACTCGCTCGCGCGCTGGGCTCGCGCGAACGCCAAGAGCTACACGCATGCGCTCGAGGTGTTTGACGAGAGCAAGCTGGACGACGTGGAGTGAGTGAATGAGTGAAGGAGAGACGAGCGCGAAGGAGAAGCTGTGCGCTGCCATTCACGTGTGTGTGTGGATGTGAGTACTTTCGTTTGCATCTTTGGGTCTTGCGACTTGCGTCTCGTGCTGCAGTGTCGATGGCAGGAGACGTTCTGGAGACCGAGTTCTTGATGGCGAGACGATGGATGCTGGTGCTCAAGTGCTTGTGTCTCTTTGAGTTTGAAATGGTGGTAGTGATGTAAATGAGGTAATGCGGCTTTTCAAGATCATAGTGTCTCAAATACCAAGCGAGTGACCAGACTACGGGCTTGACCGTGTGAGCTGGTCAGCGACTGAGTCGTGCGACCCAGTACCCGAGCTCACGCTTCTGCATCACTTACTCCTACTGCTGACGCGACAAGTACGCTGGACGAGGACTGCCGTTCAGGATGTACTGCGTCAGGAGCAAGATGTTCTTGGCGGCGTTGACGTCGCGGTCGTGCACAGTCTTACAAGAGCTGTTGGTGCAGAGCAAGACTGTGAACGACGCGCGACCGCCGAAGAACACGCCGTCCACTACGAGAGGGAACTGCATGCGCGAGAGGTTGGTTGACGAGCGGCACGAAGAGCACAGACGACTCGTGTAGTGCTCATTGATCGTCTTCACGTGCGTGCGCTGATGGAACGCAGCGAGTTGACTGGCACGCGCGTATGGCCGCGCACCACGCGCTAGTTGGACCAATCTCCGTACCGACCTCGACCGTGAGAGCTTGGTCACGAGGCAGAACGCGCTTGACCACGTGTCGTAGCGCCTTTGGTCGCATGCGGTACATAAGGGAAGCGCCACTTGCGCAGAGGCAGCGCGGCCGACATGTGGAAGAGCTCGGTCATGAGCTCAAAGACGGCGTGAAGTGCGTCGACGTACGCGGCCGACGTCGATGCCTTGAGCGACGGCAGCGACTGAAGCAGCGCAGAGTAGCGCGCATTGCGGTGGCGTAGGTTCGTGTGCCAAGCTTACACTTTGTTCACGCCAGGGACGTGTCGGTACTCGCCACAGGACACTTGGACCGACGAGCGTTGTCGCTGCTGCGGGCGTGCTGGTGCGTGCTGGTGCAGTGTACGCAAGTGCCGAAAGTGCGCGCGCCGAGCCCGCTTGAGCAGCCGACGCTCTCGCTTCTGGCGCCACTTGGTGGCGCGCGGTGTTGCGCGCTATAGCGCGTGACGCTTGGTCGTTGATGCGTTGCGTGGCTCGAGCGAGCTTGCTGGTACTGTGCGATCGTGTCTGCTAGGTCCGCGACTTGGCGCTGCGTCTGAGACGCCACGCTGTCACTTGCTACACTAGACAGACAGCGCTCAAAGAACAAGCGGTCAGGCGGTGTGACAGCAGTGCCGCGCTCGAGCATGCGGAGATAGTGGAGATTGGCCACGTGCGCAGCCTCCATGTGCGCTTGGTGCGCAAAGAAAGCTGCGTCCTGTGTAACGGGGTCATTAGTACACTACCGCGCGGATATGCAATCCGCGCGGAGCCTCTCATTGCATATGCTGTTGTGGAGACCTAATTCCTCTCTTATCCGATATTGAGGGATATCGAATTAGAGAGTGGTCGCCTCCTGACTACCAGGTCTCCCTCACATTCATCACTATAGGGAAACCCACAAAAACTATAATTCAAAAACCTCAGTTGAAAAAGACATACAATGCGCAAGTCCCTTCTTGCGCGTCTCACGCTTCCTCAATAGTATAGTATAAACAAATAACGTGGATCTCATCCCGTTACACCAGGTAGCACTTACATCCCTCATCTCGTGTAGCACTGCGTCGGTACCAGGAGTCTACAGCTTCATTTTGATTGTTGTGTAGTCATAGTCTGAGACGGGGTCACACAGCACCTTGCGCTTGAGGAAGCGTGCACACAATTGTGCGGCAACTTTTGTTGCAGGGAACGCGTTCCCGTAGCCTGGACGTCGTGAAGACAACACAGCAGGTTCCAAGCTAGTTCATTGTGTGGCTATCGTCCTACAACATGCATGCCTAAGTATTCCTATACTAAATGCAAGATAGCACACTGAGTACCGTGAGGTACACGCGACTCATTAAGAAATGAGTCGCTGTCGTTCGCCCGATTGGACGACGACCCTTTTCTGGTGTGTCCCACACCACGACAGTCCATGTCCAGGACCGGACATCCCGGATTGGTGTATGCCACACCGATCCATGTAGCAGGCCACTTTTGGCCCCGTTACATCACCCCCCCCCCCACTCAGACCAAGAACACCACGCGTGGTGATGGATTCCGATCGGCTTGCACGTCTTGCGCGTACGCGCGCCGCGTTCGGTGACAGATCGTGATCTGCCAGTTCACCGAGCACTAGAGCATGGTCGTTCACAAGTGTCATTGCGGCTGCGAGCGTTTGGTGAACGTCGTCCTCGTGTCAGTCTTTTACATTCAAAGACTGCGCACGAGAGGCACTCGTGCCACGCCGACGACAATGACGAAGACCCCAGCCTCGTCGAAGAAGTGCGACAAGTCGCTGAGCACGAGCTCTGCTACCTCGGCAGCACGCCGAGTGCAGCGCGACGTAGCAAGCGCAGCGCGCGCTGCTGTCGCATCGCCGAGCTCCAAGCGCGAGGCGAAGTTAAAAGCGACGCGTCGCATCTCCGACGATGAGGAAGACAGGGACGACAATGCCGTCTCCACGATGGCGCGGGCGATCGCTATCGGCGACCGCGTCATCACCGCGTCCGTGGCGACCGAGCACTACACGGGCGTCGAGGACGTGCCGGGCTCGGTGCCACACGACGGCATGGCGTGCAAACGCAAGAGCGCGTATATGCCCATTGTCGAGCGCACTGTGGAACGCGTTCCAGTGGCGGTAGCAGTGGGTGCGACTTGTGCGAAGAAGAAGACCACGAAAGCTGCGGCCGCTGGTGTGAAAGCACCGGCTTCGATGAAGCGCTCGTCGACATGCAAAGTGAAGACCGCAGAAGACACTTCGCGCGATGGCGCGGGTGCAGCGGGTGCGACGCTCGGCGCTGGTGACGACGAAGAGAAGGCAGCCGTTCCGACGGCGGCCACAGAAGTTCAACCGCCTGACGTGGACGCTTGTACAGCGGGTGCGCCGTCGGCGACGACCACAGAAGGTACAGCGGGTGCATCGGCTGATGCTGCTTCTCTTGAAGCTGCTTCTGTCGAAGCGACGTGTTCTGGAGCGCCGAGCGAAGACAACGTGTTGTCGAACGGCTCGCCGAGCTCGTGGGTTCCTCGCGAGGATGTCGTGCGAAGAGCTTGTGCTGCGAGCGACCACGTCGGGTCGACTCGCTCCTCGAGCTTCAGCGCGTTTGAGGACTTCGAAGACGATGCTGTCGACTACGACGAGAGCGACGAAGACGAGTCTAGCGTCGTTGATGGCTCCTGCCCCACCAACCCAGGTTGCAAGCAACCAGGCAGTGCTGGTCAAGACCGAGACTGCCACGACGCTGGCGACAAACCCAGCGTCGACTGCGTTCGTCGACCTTACCACGAGCGACGATGACGACGACGCTAGAGCCGACTGCACCGCTGCACGCAGCGAGCGTCGCGTCTCGGTCGCGACCGTGAAGCTCGAGGCGGATGAAGTACCCTCGTTGGCGTCGCTTCGTCCACCGACAATGCCAACGGCGGCTGCGAGCCTTGCTCCAGCAGCCGCTGAACGACATCGTCATGATATCCGTTCTTCGGTGCAGATCACCGACGCAGAGCGCGAGCGCGACGTGGACTACGTCGTCCAGCGCCGTCGCGAGCTGCTGCAGCGCGAGTACACGACGGTGCTCGAGTACCGCGACTACTTGAGCACGCCCAAGTAGTAGCGCAACAACAGCGTGCCGCGCGAAAAGCGCGTCTCACTCCGCCTGATCGTCGGCGTGCCGATCGTACTCGAGGACGGCGAGAGCCGTGAGGAGTACGAGGAGCGCTTTCGCGAGTGGTGCGAAGAGAACCATCTCGCGCTCGGAAAAGTTGAGCACGCGTGCGATCTCCAGCTCGTCAAAGATCTGCGCAAGTGGCGCTTTGAGTTCGCAGGCTTGCGAGCCAGGCGACTCGTCACTGCGTCCATCGCAAGTGCGAGATGCAAGCGCGGGCTGCCACCTGTGGCGTACGCGACAGCCGCGGCGCAGAATGCGGCAAGCACTGCGGCTGGGTGGCCGGCCGATCGTGATCGTGCCGGTCGTCCTTCGACTGTGGCGTCGAAGCGTTTGAGTGGCAACTCGCCACCCGAACGGGCGCCCGCGAAACGTCCTTCGCGTTACGGCCCCGCCGTAGGTCGAGCCGAAGCCAAACATACATCCGTCGCGACGGTGGCTGGTGCTGCTGGTCAAACTGAGCGACCAAGCCAGGCACATCAGCCAACAGGCGCTCGCGGTTTTGCTACGAGTTCTGCGAGTGCGAGTAGCCACTTCACAAGAAGTTCCCTGCGTTGGCCAGAGCCTCGCTGCTTCAGCAGCGCTTCCACATGGAAGTACTCGTTCCCAGACGAGTCCATATGTGGCAGTGGCGCTCGCGGCGCTGAACGAAGCGCGCTTCGCCCAACTGGTGACGAGGCTCGCGAGCCGGGAGAGCCGGATCCGAGAGCGCAGGGACCGCCACCGCTCACTGCTTGATGTGCTCGTCTCCGGGAGCTCTCGCTCGCGTCTCGGCCGTCGTCTCGACGATCTTTAGGCCGAGAACGCTCGTCTGCGCGACCGCGTGACGTATCTCGAGACACGCGCACTGTCTGCGCAGTCGTCGCTCGACTCGCACGAGTACGAGATCGGGTGCTTGCGCTAGAGCTCGACAGCGGCTTTCCCAACGCCGTCGTACTACCAACAGTGCCGTGCACAGCACGAGTACTCGAGCTCGCGCCAGAGCAGCGACTGGTATCGCTCGAACCATCCGATGGTCGATCTTGGTACTCGCCGAACGATCGTAATTGTGCACGCTTCGAGGAAGTTCGTCAACCTGATCGTCGCGCCGGCGAGTCACACTCGCCTCAGCGCTCGAACGTCTACTCGACACAGCCCTCGGACGATCACTCGGCGCACTCAGCGCAGGAGGGTCACGACCGTGATGGCGCACAGGCGGATCGTGATCCGACTCACTCAGAGCATCCTCCGGCGGCCGATACGGCTTGAGCATCCCGACGTAGATCGTTGGATGCGTCTGCATTGCCGGCGGCAGCTGCACAGTGCACGTCCGTCCGCGGACCTGCAGGAACTTGTATGGTCCGACGTAGCGAGGACGTAGCTTGTTCGTGCCGACAGCGGACACGCGACCGAGTGGTAGGTTCTTTGCATTCAGTAGGACGAGGTCGCCCACGTTGAATACATGTTCGTTTGAACGACCACACTTGTCCGCTTGTCTCTTTTGTGCATCTTGTGCATCCGCCATAGCGTCTCGCACGCGACGCATGACAGCGATGCGCGCTGTCAGCAAGTCGCCCACTTGCCGTCGCACCGTCGCTGGTGCGACACTCGCCAAGCGAGTATCAAAGTCGCCTTGGCGCCCGCGACCTTGACCCATGAGCGTCAAAGGTATGCGCGGCGCGCGCAAGAAGTTCATGTAGAACTGCGTGAAGCCGGTCGATGCGTGAACTGCGTTGTTGATGAAGAACTCAACCAACGCAAGCATCTCGCTCCAACGCGTTGGATGCTCAGCAGCAACGCTGCGCAAGATGTCTTCGACGACGCGATTCGCGCGATCCGACAGACCATTGATCTGGTGATGGTCCGCTGTGGACATGCTCAGCCTCGTGCCGAGCACGGTGAAAAGCGCGCGCCACACCTGCGAGGTGAAGCGCGGATTGCGATCCGAGACCAGTGCCTCGGGCAGACCGAGGTGTCGGAACACCGTATCCAAAAGGATACGCGCAGTGCCAGCCGTGCTGACCTGCTCGCGTACTGGCGCAAGCCGTACCATTTTGGACAGACGGCACACAAAGACCACCACGCCAGTGCGTCCTTGTTTGTCCTTTGGGTATCCAAAGACAAAGTCCATGGACACCGACCGCCAACAGTCGGCTGGCACAGGAAGGCTCTGCAGCAGAGCTGCGCCGTGCTGCGAGGTCGTTACTCGCTGACAGACCTCGCACGTCTTGACGTACTTGGCGACCCACTTGTACATGTGTGGCCACCAGAACCCATCGCTCACGAGCGCATAGGTCTTCTTACGACCGAGGTGTCCGTTCACCGGTGTGTCGTGCGCCTCAAACAGCACCTTGTGCTTGAGGTCCTCGTCATGAGGCACGACCACGCGTGGTCGATTTTCCTTCCCGACCCGGAAGTACATGATCTCGTCTTGCACCGAGTAGCGATGCAGACGCAAGCGCACTCGTGCAGACAGCTTCTCGGTTGCATTCTGACCGTCCGAGTAGTGGTGCAGGAGCTGCGCGCATGCTTCGTCATGCTTGTACGCTGCCCGAACTTGTTCGAGCAGCGAGCTCGCGAGCGAGACGACATGAGCGAGCTCATAGTCTGGTCGCCTCGAGGGCGCGTCCACGAGGACGTTCAAGCGCCCGGGCTTGTACACGACTTTGATTTTGTATTCTGTAAAGAACGACAACCAGCGCGCCATGCGCTGCGACAAGTGCGGAGAGCTTGTCGCCGTCCTCAAGGACGCATGACCTGTTACGGGAGTGTTCTCCGCGACGTAGCTCGCACGAGGTCTTACGAGGAAGCGATGGGTGAAGCGCAGGGGAACTGCGCTGAACTCGGTATTTTCAACTCTGAGGTTTTTGTATTAGGATCATGTATAGTGATCAAAGTGAGGGAGCTAACCTAAATAGTGAGCCCTCTGATGGGACGACCAAGGTCGTCCAGAAATCAGGTTGAGCCACTAATTGGGTGTCTGCTGTGCTACGTCGTACTTAGCACAGCAGCCCCGTTACACCATCCCACACACAAGCTTGCAGACACGCAAGCAAAAGAAAGCAAAAGCACACAAGAAGAAGCAACACGACGCGCACACGTGGCGCGACGCAGCGAGCAACAGCAGCGACGACCCCGAAGACCATGCAGCACGGCGACGAGAGCCGAGCTATGTGCGACACCTGCCGCCAGCCTCTGCCGAGCTCGAGCGTGATCGCAGCGACGGTGACGTACGCCGACGCGCTTCGCCGACTGTCGCTGTACGACTGCAGCACCGTGCGCGACTCCCCTGGCGACGAGGAGCTCGCCGACATGTGGCGCCGATGGCGCCAGTCGCGCGGCAAGACCATCACGACGACCGACCAAGTGACGAAGGAGGCGCTCGACGAGTCGTGGACGCGCTTTGTAGCGCGGTGGAATCTGGAACCAGGCATGGCGCTCGCTCTCGAGCGCCGCGAGTCGCAACACGAGCGCTACCATCTGGGCGACCTCGCCGAGCGTGTGTGCTCTGCGTCGTGGGACGCAGACCGGCGGTGCTGCTTCGTGCACGTCGTCGCGTACTGTCGCATCTGCGCGCACCGCAAGAAGCCGACGCTCGAGCAGTGGGAGGCGATGCTCGCGGAGTATCCGCTCGACGAAGACGAGAAGGCTCTCCTCGCCCAGTATCGACGCGCGCTTGCGGCGAAACGCGCTGCGCGCGGTGGCCGCCGCGGCGTCTCGCCACCACGTCGCGCGACAAGCGCGCGTTCTTTGTCTCGAGGGCGCAGCCCGCGCGCTCCCCCCAGCGCGCTTTGCGCGCTCGCAGGAGCGGCATGTGGCGTGGCAAGAGCCGAGACGATCGCGTTCACGCTCTCGGTCGCGTGGTCGCGCGCGCGCCGTCGCCTTGGCGCGAGCAGCAGCAGCAGTGGCGGCCTCGTACGCCATCACCAAGTCGGGAACGTCTTCGAGGAGAGTGGCGCGAAGCTCCCACGAGTCGCTGGCCGAGTCAAAGCCAAGCCAGCGGACACGATACTCGCGGCGACTGGCACCGCGACCACGGTCGCGGTGTTCAAGCAGACGATCGACGATCCAGCGCGGGTGACCCGCGCTGTCAACAAGCGGCCGCGGACCATCGCGGCGGAACGTGGCGCGAGGAGACGACAGTCGCGCCTGTGCCTGATCGGCTGGAGATGGTGTCACACGACGCCGACGTTGCTCTGAGCCGCGCCGATGACGCGATTGCGGAGGCGGATCGACTCGACCAAGAGGTTGCTGCGCTTCGAGCGCAGCTGGCGAAGGTGGTCCAGGCAAATGAGGCTCTTCGCGCGGACAATTGGGCGTTCCGCGCGGGTCAGACGCCGCCAAGCGCTTTGACGAAGCCGCGTCCTCGTCACGTCGGGTCGCGCTTCGAGCCTGGCGAGGCAGCTCGTCCGTCGGAACCGTAGCAGCAACATAGCGCTTTAAGCGCCCGACATAAAAGGTCGGGTGCACCTTCAATGCACTTGGCATGTCAAGTGTGTACGCCTCGCCCTTGCGTCGTGTGATCGTGAACGGGCCGATAAAGCGTGGTGCGAGCTTGGTCGCACCAAGGTTCGTGACAGAACCAGGTGCAATGCCGGACGCCGATAACAAAACACGGTCACCGACAGTGAATTCCTCGGAATTCTTGCGCCCGCGCTGATCGGCTGCTGTTTTCTGCCGATCGACTGCTGCAGCGATTGCATCGCGCACGAAGCGCGCGATTGACTCGCGCTGTTGGACAAACTCGAGCACACGATCGTCGCCGATTGAAGACACAGGCGCGGATGGCTTGCCCGCGCCGGCGCGAGTGGTGATGGCGATCGCGCGTCGTGATGGCGCGATAAGCGCCGTTGGCCCAACTTGTCGCCTCTGTTGGAGTCATTACGACTGCGCAGTGCGACGACCTGTTGGAGCGCGAGCTCGCCTCCGAAGATGCTGGAAGAGCGACGCATGACACCGACGCGCTCGGTGTCCCTCCCCCCTCAAGAAAGCCGTCGTCGTCAAAGCCAAGAACCGCGGGAACGCGCGGGTGACGCGCGTTGTTGATGAAGAACGGCGTGTGACCGGTCGACTCGTGCACTGCGTTGTTGATCGCGAACTCGACCATCGGCAACAGCGCGCTCCACGACGTGTACGATGACGCGTAACTGCGCAGCACATCTTCGACGACTCGGTTGACGCGCTCAGTCTGCCCGTCGGTCTCCGGGTGCGACGCGGTCGACATGAGCAACCGCGTCCCGAGCAGCTGGAAGAGGCGGTCCCAGAACGCTGCCGTGAAGCGCGGGTCGCGGTCAGAGACGATCAACGTTGGCATGCCATGGTGCCGATACACCATGGAGAGGAAGAGCTCAGCTGTCTCCTGCGCGGTGATGCCGACCGCGACTGGCGCAAGGTGTGTCATCTTGCTGAAGCGATCGACAACCACAAAAATGCCCGAGCGACCAGCTTGATCACGAGGCAGCCCGAAGATGAAGTCCATGCTCACGGATCGCCAGGCGTCCGCGGCGATTGGGAGCGGCTGAAGCGGGGCCTGCGAAGACTGCGAAGGCTTGACCCTTTGGCATGTCTCGCATGAACGGACCCACTTGCGCACCCACTTGTACATGTGGGGCCAGTAGAAGTCGCGCGCAAGAGCGAGATACGTCTTCTCGCGGCCAAGGTGACCGCCAGGCGCAGCGTCATGGTACTCGTGCAAGATACGAGCGCGCAGGTCGTCGTCGAGCGGCACGACGACGCGAGGGCTGTCGAAGCGATCGATCTGGTACTTGAGCAAGTCGCCGGATACCGAGTAGCGCGGTGCTTGACTCCGCGCTGAAGGCGTCAGCTGCAGAAGCGCCGACGGAGACGGGTCTCGACAGTACTTGAGCATTGTGGCGCACGACGGGTCGCGGGAGTACGCCGCGGCGATCTCATCTTGAAGCGGGCTCACAGCGGTCGACGTTGTCGCGCTTATACCAAGCGCGACACACGCGCTGCATTCTTCGTCGTCATCGTCGACAGCGTGTTGCGGCGAGTCGGGTCGCGGGTCGTAATCGGGACGCCGCGACAGTGCGTCAGCGATGATGTTCGTCGCGCCCGGCTTGTAGAAGACGACGAAGTTGTACTCGGCGAAGAACGACAGCCAGCGCGCCATGCGCTGGCTCAAGTGCGGCGACTTCGTCGCGGTACGGAGTGACGCGTGGTCGGTGTAGATCGCGAACGTCTGCTCGCCCAGCAGATGCACGCGGAACTTCACCAACGCGTAGCGCATCGCGAGCAGCTCTTTGTTGTGCACGGGGTAGTTGCGTTCCGCGGACTTCAACTGTCTCGACTGGAAACTGATGACGAGCTCCCATCCCTCGTCGTCGTGTTGCATGAGCGCGCAGCCGATCGCGAAGTCGCTCGCGTCGCACACGACGTGGAACGCTTTGGTGTGATCCGCCAAAGCGAGGACCGGCGCGGTGGAGAGCCGCGTCTTGACGTCATCGAACGCTGTCTGATGCTCGCGACGCCACTCCCACGTGGCGTCTTTCTTCAGCAACTGCGAGAGCGGGAAGATGACGGACGCGAAGTCTTTCGCGTAGTGGTGAAGGTAGTTCGCGAGCCCGAGCCACTGCCGAAGCTCCTTTTGATCGCGAGGCACTTGCCAAGACACAATCGAGGCAACCTTCTCCGGGTCAGCGCGGACCCCGTCCGCGCTCACGTAGCTGCCGAGCACTAGGATCTCGGGAGCGCAGAAGATGCACTTCTTCAAGTTCGCGTACAGCTTGTTCTCGCGCATGGCTTCGAAGACCTTCCGCAAGTGCCCGAGATGGACATCCAGATCTGTCGCGCCCTCAGTGGCGCGACTGTGCACGAAAATGTCGTCAAAGTAGCTTGGGGCAAAGTCGCGCAGCGGGCGAAGCACGTGCGACACCATGCAGTTGAACGTGGCAGGGGCGTTCTTCAGCCCCTGCGGCATCACCAGCCACTTCCAGAGCATGCCGCTGGGAGTACTGACCGCCGTCAGCGGAACGTCCGACTCGCGCATGAGGATCTGGTAGAAGCCATCCGTGAGGTCTATCCCGCTGAAGATCGTGCTGCCAGACATGGTGTCTAGAACCATGTCTTTGCGTGGGATCGGTGTTAGCGTGGGAATCGTTGTGTCGCTGAGCTTGTTGAACGCGTGCACAATGCGCCATCCTCCAGTCGCCTTTTTAACGCAGAACGTTAGTCTCGAATGCGGCGATGTCGACTCGCGCACGTGGCCGGCGGCTCGCCGGCCCTCGAAGAACGCGTCGATCGCGTCGACTTGATCACGCGGCAGTGGCCACTGCCGCGTTACGCAGTACTTCGTCCCAGGCACGAGGTCGATCTCATGCCGCACGCCTCTGTCAGCCGGAAGCACCGGCGGGATCTTGGGGAAGATGTCGGAGAACTCGCGGGCGAGATCCAGGACGGGATTCCCAGATGCTTCGAGCTCGCTCCATGACTGCGCAGCGTAGCGTTCTTCGCGAGCAGACTTCGGCTCCGCGCCAATCGGGCGCTCGCTGACAACGAGCGCCGAATCCGCAGGGTCGATCACGATGGCGCATAGTTGCTCGACGAGACCAAGTTTGATCTCGCTGAGCATGTTCTTCCAAGACATCACAGGCAGCCGAGTGAGTTCGGCTGCTGCGCGTGGTGGAGATGCGACCTTCATGCCATGGCGCGGCGGGCCGTGACCAGTCATGTTGACGACGTGGATCGTGTCGAACGTCGGCGCCGGCGCGACGGGCCAAGCCGGCGCGTGTGGATGTCTCTCGCGCGCTTGAGACGCTGGAGCGCGAGCCACTGCTCGTGCTGTGTCAGCTTTGGAACGGCCGGGGGCCTCTCTGCTTCTCGCCGCAGGATCGGTCTGCTTCCTGCGGCACACTGTGACCCACTGGTCATCAGCGATCTCTTGTCTCATTGTCGTGGCGCACGGTACTTTACAGCAAACCGCGCATGAAGGGCCATCGCTCACTTCGTGCGGGTTGAGGGTCGTGGAGTCCGGGTCCACGACAGCCACGTGCGGCCAGATGCTCGCGCAATCGCTCAAGTGAGCGAGAACACCGTCGACGTCGATGTCGCGAGGCCTTACAGTGCGACTCAGCCAGTCGATGTCAGGCCGGTGGCGCGCCAGCCACGGCATTCCAAAGATGCAGTCGAACGAGCCGCCGAGGTCGACGACGAGGAACGTGTCGGTGCTCTTGAATCCGTCAAACTCGTACTGGAACTCAACCGAGCGCCGCGGCAGCGACCGCGGTTCGCCGTCTGCGAACTTGACGATCATTGCGCCTGGTTGCTCGCGGGCGCGCACCCGCGAGGCCAGGAGCTTCAAAGACTCGGCTCGGACAAGGTTGTTCGTCGCACCAGAGTCGACGAGGGCGCGAAGTGATCGCTTCGCGCCGGCGACATGCAAGCTGAATACGATCAGTCGCTTGTCGCTGCTTGAGGTGGTGACAAAGAGCTGCGCATGAAGCGCAGCGTCGGAGGGGCTAGCGGAACGTGACGCCACCGGAGGCACGTTCCGCTGGATGAGCCCAGTAGGTCGCCCTGCACCTACTGGGAGCCCGCGTTTTTTGCATGCGCGGGCTGCTCGGACTCGCCTTCGACCTCAACAGTAGCAAGTACTGGAGCTGGCGCGCGGCACACCGCCGCGCGATGACCGACCTTACGGTAGCGAAAGCAAATGAGCTGCTTGTTGCTTGTTCCACTGCGTCGGTTGCCGTTACCACTGCTGGCGCGCTGCGGGGTTGCGCCGTGCTCGATCGCGTCGATCTCTATCGGCTCGGCGCCGTTGTCAACTCGCGGGACGACCGCGTGGTGGCCCCGCGAGGCGGATACGCTGAAGTCTTCGCGGATCGCGATCGCAAAAGCCTCTTCGAGCGACGCCGGAGGCTTCCGGGTCAAATACAGGCGCTGGTGGCCAGCGTTCAAGCTGGAAATGAAGACATGGACTTGGGTCGCCATGTCGATCGGAGACGAAGTGACGCATGACACGAGGTGACGAGCACGTTGCACGTAGTCGCGCATGGACGCGCGACCTTGCTTGAGTGCGAGGAACGCAGCGCGATGATGCATCTCGTCTTGAGGCGGCTCGAATGCGAGTCGCAGGTCACTTTTGAGCGCGTCAAGCGTCGGGAAGCAATCGGGGTCGGCGACAAGCCGACCCAAAGCCCACTTCTTCGCTCGACCACCAAGCTTGGACAGGAGGAAGTGGGCGCGTGACAGCTCAGAGGTGAGCTGTCGCGCGTGGATGGCGATATCGATCTCACACAGCCAGCGGTTCAAAGCGAGCCGGTTTGGGCCTTCGCCGTTGTAGCTTGTGACGTCGAGCTTGACGACGTCGCTCCTTGATGATGCCGCGGGAGTTGAGCCTCGCCGACGCGCGTCGGCGAGTTCGCGGACCATGAACTCTTGTGCAGCGGCACGTTGGTGCTCCTGCGACATCGCGGACAGCATCGCTGCGACGGCCGTCAGGCCGGACACGTCAGCGAGGCGGCGTAGCGCGTCCCACTCGTACGGAGTCAGGTGCGCGAAGTCGCTGTAGTTGAGCGACGTTCCGTTGTCGCCTTCGATCGGGAGCGTGCTCATCTTGGTCGTTAGACGGACTACGAAGTGCTACCAGGTGTCACGGGAGTGTTCTCCGTGACGTAGCTCGCACGAGGTCTTACGAGGAAGCGATGGGTGAAGCGCAGGGGAACTGCGCTGAACTCGGTATTTTCAACTCTGAGGTTTTTGTATTAGGATCATGTATAGTGATCAAAGTGAGGGAGCTAACCTAAATAGTGAGCCCTCTGATGGGACGACCAAGGTCGTCCAGAAATCAGGTTGAGCCACTAATTGGGTGTCTGCTGTGCTACGTCGTACTTAGCACAGCAGCCCCGTTACATGACCCGTGTAGATCACGAACAGTTCCGAGCCTAGAAGATGGACTCGAAACTTGACAAGAGCGTAATTCATCGCATGTAGCTCCTTGTCGTGAACTGGGTAGTTCTTCTAGGCAGTCTTCAGCTGCCGAGACTGGAAGGCAATGACACGATCGCGATCGTCGTCATCCTTCTGCATCAGCGCGCAGCCGATGGCGAAGTCCGAAGCGTCACAGACGATTGAGAACGGTTTCTTCGGGTCTGGGAGCGCCAAGATCGGCGCTCGCACCAGACTCTCCTTGACCTTCGCGAAGGCAGCTTCATGGACCTCAGTCCAAAGCCATTCCAAGTCCTTCTTGAGCAAGTCGGACAGTTGACGGACCATGTCCGCCTAGCGGTGGCTGTATCTGTGAAGGGTGTTGGCCAAGCCAAGCCACTTGCGCAAGTCCTTCTGACTGCGCGGTGAAGGCCAATCCACGATTGCCTTCACCTTGCTCGGATCGGCGCTTAGGCCATTCCGACCGGCAACGCATCCGAGAAACGGGATCTCCATTGCTCCAAAGATGCATTTGTCGACGTTTGCATAGAGCTTGTTGGCTCTCATGCAATGGCCGAAGATGTCATCGAAGTACGTCTGCGCAAACTTCCTCATTGGACGGAAGAGTTGCGTGACGAGGCGATTTAACGTCGCTGTAGCGTTCGAGAGCCCCTGGGGTATCACGCGCCACTCCCATAGCATGCGGTTCGGCGTGCTGACAGCCGTGAGCAGAACATCCTGTTACCGCATGAGGATCTGGAAGTACCCGTCTACCAGATCCAGTGCACTGAAGATCGTGCACCCGGTCATGTTGTAGACCATCACACCCTTGCGAGGGATTGGCGTCTGCGCCAAGTTTGCGCCGCGTTCAACAAGTCGAACGCGTGGACGATCCGCCACTTGCCGTTCGGCTTCTTGACGCAGAACGTCGGGCTTGAGTGCGGAGGCTTCGACTCTCGCACAAAGCCAGCAGCTTCCTTCGCTGCGATGAACTCGTCGATGAACTTGACTTGTTCCTTGGGCAGCCCACTGCCGCGTCACGCAGGACTTGGTGCCTGGCACCAAGTCGATCTCGTGACACACACCACGATTTGGTGGCAGCGACGTCGGTGGCTCCTTGCACACCACTTTGCTGAAGTCCATCAGGACTTGATACAAAGGATCGCCCAGATCCTTCAGTATCTGCGCTCCGCGCCGCGACTCAAACTGTCCCTTGAACTCCTCCAGGACGCTCTCGTCCATCACGGAGGAGGAGTTCACCTGCACCTCTTCGTGCTTTGGTCGTATCATGACCAAGTCGGACAGCTCTCCAGCCTTCAGCTTGGAGAGGAAGTCGAGGAAGCTCAACACTTCAAGACTTTGAAGATGAGCGAGCTCTGGGAGTGGCTCCAGGACAATACCCGTGCCCTTGACAGTACTAGTCAGACCGTCGACGACTCTGTATCGGTCAACGGTGAGAGTACTCACTCCGCGTGTGTCCACACGCTGTTCGTTTGTGCGAACCCTGACTGCCCACGCTTGTGGCGTGCGTCCTTCCGTCTCGCGTTCCACTTCGTTGCAACCGAGACGCGCCGTTCCTCGGCGCTGGCACATCCGTGCCCAGAGCTCACAACGTGATGCTCATGCCCGTCGCGTATCCTAAGTGACACGTAGGCCCTGTCGGAGCTGTCGCGAGCGACTGGAGACACAGCGTCTTGCTGTGGCAACTGCTGGGTCTTATGATGCCCACGCGTTGCAACGGCTCCAGTGAACCCGGTGCTCTGCACCCGAACGTCTTCGCATTCGTCTGTCGCTTCCACTCTCGTATTGAGAGGAGCTGCTACGGCAGTGGTTCTCTTGAACCTGGTGCCGTGCACCCGAGTGTCGTCGCACTCGTTCTTGGCTTCCACTCTCGTAACGAGAGGAGCTGACGCGGCGGGGACTCGTACCCCGCGGCACCCGAGCATCACACGATCATGGCGAGCTGTTGGCTTTCGTGAAAGCGGAACAGCCTCGCGCGGTACGTGTACCTCACACGCACCGACGTCCACCGCGCTCTCGTGGGACGTTGTCGACTCTAGCCGTGCGCGTCGCGCGAGCAGAGGTGGGAACATGACTCGCCAAAGTTCTGCCGCTCGCGACGGGCACGCTTGCTCCGATCGACTTGGTACGCCAATTGATCCAAGGTTGGTGTCGAACCAGCCATGAAATGCCGAGGATCACGTCGTAACGTGCATTCATGTCGAGCACCATGCAGGTCTCGACGCAGTTGAAGTTTTCGAACTATAGTGCGAGATCCACGAGGATCTTTGGTGTCGCGACGACCGCACCGGTCGCCAAGCGGACATCACTTGCCCACGATGACGGCTCTCTCGACGAGCGTCATCGTTTATTGCCTTGTTCCGGGCAATGCTCGCAAGCCGCACGTAGTTGCAGCTTGCGCCTGAGTCGATCAGGACTTTCATCTTCTCTTTGAAGCCGTTCACGCTCGCGTGAACGACGATCTGCTTGCCGCTGATCTGTTTGTCTTGCGGAGACTCTTGCGAGTCTCCGAGGGCTAAACATGCATGCGTCGCGGTCTCGCGACTGTCATGCAAGCCTTGTTGCCCCCCGTAGGGCGCCCCGCGCCTACTGGGAGTGGCCATTTCCCGGACCACGGTCAGAGCACGCGTGCTCGGGCAACCACGTGGTGGGCCACGCGTGGCAGGCCGAACGGCGTTGCCGCACATACGCTGGCTCGACCGCGGGCACTTACGCATGAAGAGACCCGCCCTACCGCATTGGTAGCAATGCAGATCGGAGCAGTGCGGCTCGATCGCGTTGACGTCCATCGGAGTTGGTCCTCCGTTGGAACGCGTTCCGCTAGGGATGTACGAAGACGTACGAGCTTGACGCAAGCTGTACACTTCGAGTCGAGCGATGTCAATCGCTTGCTCAAGTGTCGTTGGACACGAGCGGAAGTCCTGGTCACGTGGAGGACCCATGCGGGGTCCCTCCATGAAGACCGCGACCTTGGTCTCTTCCTGCAGCGGCTGTGAAGCCATCGCTGCGACGAGCTCTTGGAACTCGCTCACGTACTCGCTGAGTTCTCGCTTGCCTTGCTCGCAAGCGAGGAACCTCAAACGCATTCGAAACGTCACGTTCGGTGGCTCGAACGCGTGGCGCAGTTCTTCACGAAGCGTTCTCCACGTGGGAATGCCTCGTAGAGGCTCTCCGAACGGGTCAAGACCCATGCCTTGGCTCGACCGCCAAGGTTCGAGACTGCGAAAGCGACCTTGAGCCGCTCTTCCGTGAGGAGAGCGGCGTCCATCGCAATCTCGTGCTCTTTGGTCCAGAGCAGGAGATTCGTGGACTCCTTGCCCTCATAGACTGATACCTTCAGTTTAAGGGTTTTGGTCGCCGCGTACAGCCGCCGACCATCCACACGCTGTGGAGTCGACGGCTCGGGCGTGTCCGGTGCCGTCTCACGAGCATAGTCAACCAGGTTCGACTCGAACCGTAGGTACTGGTTGACCCACTCGACCTGCCAAGCAGGGCTTGCGGCGGCAAACGATGCCGCACAATCATCTTTGATGATGTGGAGGATGCCACCCAGTGCTCGCCACTGGTTGTCATCGAGATGAGGGCATTGCTCCCGTTCCATCATCTTGCAGTCTGTATCGGCGAGGATTCAGACTCGTCAAGTCCACGTAGGCGTCGATTGGCTACGAGTGCTACCAAGTGAGACGGGGTCACACAGCACCTTGCGCTTGAGGAAGTGTGCACACAATTGTGCGGCAACTTTTGTTGCAGGGAACGCGTTCCCGTAGCCTGGACGTTGTGAAGACAACACAGCAGGTTCCAAGCTAGTTCATTGTGTGGCTATCGTCCTACAACATGCATGCCTAAGTATTCCTATACTAAATGCAAGATAGCACACTGAGTACCGTGAGGTACACGCGACTCATTAAGAAATGAGTCGCTGTCGTTCGCCCGATTGGACGACGACCCTTTTCTGGTGTGTCCCACACCACGACAGTCCATGTCCAGGACCGGACATCCCGGATTGGTGTATGCCACACCGATCCATGTAGCAGGCCACTTTTGGCCCCGTTACATCACCCCCCCCCCCACTCAGACCAAGAACACCACGCGTGGTGATGGATTCCGATCGGCTTGCACGTCTTGCGCGTACGCGCGCCGCGTTCGGTGACAGATCGTGATCTGCC
The DNA here is from genome assembly GCA_003730235.1 of Pythium guiyangense. Lineage (NCBI taxonomy): Eukaryota > Oomycota > Peronosporomycetes > Pythiales > Pythiaceae > Pythium > Pythium guiyangense. The sequence continues at coordinate 261,950 of QXDM01000046.1, read as the reverse complement.
AGTTCACCGAGCACTAGAGCATGGTCGTTCGCGAGTGCGATTAAACAAACGAGCAATCGACAACAACGGAAGCAGCACAAGACACAGTCAGTCGAGCTCAAAGAGAGATAAGAGTACAGCGAGCATCAACGTGTACGTATGCCTAGTTCTACCTCTCCTCAGTCTCGATTTCGCCACCGAGCGCACACGTCGACGAGACTTTCGTGGCCGTGGCAGCGAATCACGTTTAGTGTAGCAGCTTGAAGCGGTGCGAGAGCAATTTCTATAAGACCTGCTGCTCTGTGAATGGGGCAACGTACCAGCCAAGTGCTGTCTCGAGCTTGCAGCGACTGGGACGTTCGCGCCGCAACCAGTTGTGGTGCTCTGGATCCGATTGCTTTCCACCAATGTGGTGCTCTATGAGCAGGAACGCTGCTCCATGCTCCGAGAGCATCCGCGCAACGTGAAGCGTGTCAAAGCATTGACGGTGTGCGTTTGGCGCGATTTCGAGCTCGTTCGAGCCACACAGCATGGGTCGAGGTGTACGTGGCCGTTGACGAGCAGGTGCAGTCAGCGGGAGAGAGCACTCGAGCGCGCTGAAGATCCGCGACCTACACTTTTTCATGCCATGCTCACGCGCCGATCTTCTCGCACACTGTTCGAAAACGCGTGGGAGAGAAGAGCGAGCGAGCGAGCGACTGCTGCTGCACCAGAACGCCTTTGACCGACCACCAAGATCTCAATGTGCCTCGCACGCACGCTTGCTTTCGTCTCGGTCTCGTTCAGAAGTGGTCACAGTTTGCTTTGTTGGTAGTGTAGCCATGTTCGTTGTGCCAGTCCCCAGGCATGAGGCTCGCTCGTGTGTGTGTGCTCTGCTAGGACTTCATACTTGAAGCAGCAAGACCCAGACAAACACACACAAGCTTCACGAGAGTGAGGAGAAACAGATCGCTCGAAGGTGTGTGTGAGTATGGCGAGCACAAAGCTGGCCTGAACGATGTGAACGAGAGGAGGCAGAAGTCGAATCCAGAGCTCTGGTTGTTGTCAGTCAGTCAATCTGTGGATGAGGAGGTCGTGCGCTGGCCAGAAAGTATAACCAAGATGCGAGGCGGCGGCTGCGTTTGAAGCAAGTAGCGGCTTCAATCGCTCGCTTGATTTCAAGCGAGTGTGTGTGTCATGCTTGTTTGAACGAGCAAACGAATGGTGGTCGAGGCCAAAGCGAGCGAGCTGGTCTCGAGCTAGACTCGCTTGACAACGTTCCTGTCCATTCAGCAGCACGAAATGGAGCGCATGGAGCTCTGAGACGCCCCGCGTGCTGCTTGACAGATGGACTGCAGTGACAGTGAGGTTGCGGCTCGTGCAGTGTTGCAAACGACCTCTGTTTTGCCAAGTGGTGCGTCGCGAGCATGCAGCGAAGGCTGACGAAGCACAGGAGGACCAAGGCGCTCGTTGTGATCAGCGCAGAGGACCGGCCCGAACCACTATTGCGCGCTTCCAGCAGCAAGTCGGCAAATGAACGCATCGAGTGAACACTGGAGCACTGGAGCGAGCGATCTTGTGCTCGAGCACTATTTTGCCAGACATTGCCAGACGAGAACAACAGCAAGAGCAGCGAGCAGGGAAGAAGAGTGCGAGCAGCAAGCGCGCAGATGGCGATCCGATCAGCAGCAGCTGGGTCGCCCATCCATTTTTCTTCCACTCGAGATTGATGCCGCCACGCGTCGAGTGCCCTTGTCCAGTCGATTGATTGCTCTAGAGTCCTGCGTTGATATACCCAGCAACGCGCTTGCTCGCTCGCTCGCAGCAACAAGAGCAAAGGGCAAAGCAACGCAGCAACAAGCACTGCGGTAGCAGCCACCAAGACGTGGTGGTGGGTCTTGGTGGAGCAAATGGCAATGGAGCCAAGATGTGATGAAGGTCGGAACGACGAGGCTCTGCCCTCAATGAAAAAAAGAACGAAAATTTCACGGCCAGACGGCATGTGGACTGCACACGACGAGCATTCAAGCATGGCAATAGCAAAGCAAGCGACCTGCTTGCATCGGCAAGGCGGCAATGAAGGTGTTCATGAGCATGAGAGCGTTGAGCGGCTCCAAGCTCTCGAGATCGACGAGATCACGCCAAACGAAAATGCTGGTTCGAAGTGTAGGCTGGATCTTGTCTTGTCTGCCAGCGAAACGGCGTCGTTCTCTCTCAAGTGGCTCACTTTTTTTCGGCGAGCAGCTGTCGTCGTGTCGCTGGTCCATTTGCAGTTATTATGTCCAATAGTTGCTTTTATTTATTATGCATAAGTAGAAAGCATTGTGACGTGCCAGGGTTCTACGACGCAGATGGGTGCGATGGCCAGCCGCTTGCCGCTCGCTTGTTCGTGGTGAAGAACAAGGCAAGGCTCGATGGTGTGTGTGTGTGTGCTTGCACTTGTGCGGGAGAGCGCTTGCTCGCAAACAACTTGCTGCTTGCGGAGCCACCGCATGCTGCGCATGGCCACTCCTGCTGCTGTTGCTGCGGCCGAGCAAGTCGCTCCCGCAGCCCCACTTTCGTTTGCGCCGGCGGCAGAGAACACGATGTTCCGCTCCTCGCTCACGACGACGACGACCGCAGTCGCGCCGCACCACCACCACCACCACGCGCACGGGCACTACACACAGCAGCAGCAACACCACCACCATGCGCAAGTCGACAGCAGCACGGCGAGCGCAACAGCTGCAGCGTTCCAGTACCTTCTCCAGCAAAACGCGCTCAGCGCTGCGCAGCACGCGTATCACAACCCGCCACCACCACAGCAGCAGTTCCCACTCGTGTCGCGCTTTGGCGTCGCTGCGCCAGAGGGCGACGAAGATGACGACGTCTTCCAACTCTGGTACGAACCAGAGCACGACGAGACCATGCGGCTGAGCACAGCGTCGACGATCTCGATGGCGTCGTCGTCGCCGTGCTCGTCTGAAGTCGGCGACGAAGACGCCCACACGTTCCACCACACGACCGCGATGGTCGACGACGATGACGACGAGCCAGCGCTCGAGCCGCCGCCGAGCAGCACGAACTCGCTGCTCTTTGAGCCACTTGACCTGCCGCCCAAGAGCACGGGCAGCACTGGGAGCCTCTCGCTCGAGCAGACGCTCAAGGACGCGTTCCTCAACTACACGCCCGAGGCGTCGCCCGCCAACTCGCTCACGTCGCCGCTCGTGTTTGACAAGAGCGCGCAGCAGTCGCAGCCCGTGCTGTCGGCGTCGCTGCTCCGGAGCATGAACATGAGCAGCAGCCAGAGTAGTCGGAGCGTCACGTCGCTGCTCTACGGCCCGCCATCGTCGTCGTCGTCGTCTGGGACGCTCCGCGCGGGGCTATTTGACCAGCACGAGTACGCGTTCCCGTCGCTGCCGAGCGCCTCGACGATCGCGAGTCCGCCAACGAGCAACTCGAGCCTCCTCAACGCGATCCTCGGCATCACGTCGGCGCCGTGGATGACAGCGCCAGACGCGCCATCGGTACCAAACAGCTCGACGTACCAGCCACAACAGCAGCCACCGAGCCACAACAGCATGCAGAAGCTCCTGTTCTCAGCCACGGCACCAGCCAACGCCAGCTACACGAACCAAGAGAGCGCGACGCCGCTCTGGATCTCGACGTCGATGCTCGCGACGCCGACATCGCAGCTCCCAGCCCCAGAGCGCACGCGTAAGGGTACAACTGTCAAGAAGCCGCGCGCTCGACGCACGCCGAAGACATCGGCACGGCGACCGCCGACTGGCGGTGCGTCACCACTCGCGCTGTCACTCGCAGGGCTCTCGCGCACAGACGCCTCGTCCGGCGCCCACTCGCCCACTGGCTCTGCGATGAGCGATGGCGAGAGCACGAGCGGCGCAGACAAGGGAACGAAGGGCAAAAAGTGCGTCGAAGCTGGCTGTGCACGCCGCGCGCAGTCCAACAGTCGCTGCAAAGCGCACGGCGGCGGCGCGCGGTGTCAGTACACTGGACCTGGTGGCTGCACGCGGAGCTCGCAAGGCGGTGGCTTCTGCCGTGCACACGGCGGTGGCAAGCGCTGCGAGTTCCCTGGTTGTGTGCGCGGCCAGCAGCGCAAGGGCCGGTGCTACGTCCACGGCGGCATTCGCAAGTGCCAGATGGGCCCATGTGAGAAGAAGGACCGCGGCAACGGCTTCTGCATCGCACACGGCGGCGGCAAGCGCTGCGAGTTTGCTGGCTGTTCGCGCGCTGTGCGCCGCGGTCTGCTCTGTCAGCTCCACGAGAGCGCGAGCTGAGGCGCCTCGTCCTAACGAGGAGCTAGTAGTTGTAAGGAGGAGCGGATCACCAGCGCACACTGAGAGACTGACTGTAAATAAGAGCACGATCCGATCCAACGACGTCCTGTAGTTTGCTTGAGTTTACTTGTTACACACGTAGAACGCATGCAACGTTCGACTACGGGCTCTCCTGTGTGAGCAGGCTCTACCGTGTCAGCAGGTGCGTAGGCCCCGAGAGGCCCCCGAGCTGACGCTGCTTGTTTCATTCGCCAGGTGTTCCAGGAGACGCTCTTTGGGCCCGCGACGCTCGACCTCAAGCACGACTTCCCGCACGCGACGCCGCCGGAGCAGTACCCGGACTTGCAGAAAGAGCTCGAGTACTTCCGCAAGTTTGGCGACACACTCATTACGCTCGACATGCTCCTCAAGTTCACACACTTTGACGAGAGCGGCGAGGCGTGGATCGTCCAGAACGACCAAAAGATCCTCGTGAAGAAGGGCGACGGGTCGTTCACGATCGTCGACGGCGCCAAGAGCGTCACGCTCGCAGACGCCGTTGACTTGCCGCCGCCACCGGTGATCGAGCACATCAACGACTCGTTCTACCCGCCGGCGTTTGGCGTCACAGTCCTTTTGAGTCATTGGTGCTTCACACCACACGCCTTGCGCTTGGATCGTTCGCATGTGCTCGAGGTCGTCACGCCATGCCATTGTGTCCACTTGGTGTCCTGTCAATTACCAAGCAAGTAACCAGACTACGGGCTTGACCGTGTGAGCTGGTCAGTGACTGAGTCGTGCGACCCAGCACCCGAGCTCACGCTTCTGCATCACTTGCTCCTACTGCTGACGCGACAAGTACGCTGGACGAGGACTGCCGTTCAGGATGCACTGCGTCAGGAGCAAGATGTTCTTGGCGGCGTTGACGTCGCGGTCGTGCACAGTCTTGCAAGAGCTGTTGGTGCAGAGAAGCAAGCGCCGTGTGCTTGTGCCACGTATGTGTCGGTCGACAACGAATGAACCACAGTCGTTTGCATCATGTTCCTATCGTCTCTATTGCTCACGCAAGTACGCACACTCTGCTACACACACAGACATTGCTCGCAGCACCGTGGCAGCTACACCTTCTTGAAGCCATCGTGCTGCTGCTGATGTTGCTGCTGCAACTTCAGTTGCTCCTGTTGCTGCTGCTGCTGCAACTTGAGCATCTGCTTCTTTTGCCGGAGCTTCTGCGGCCGCTTGTCGCCAAAGAGCGACCGGAACCGCGACCGGAGCTGCGACGCCGTGAACTTGGCCAGCGGCGTGTACTCGTCCACGCCCGTGCGGCCCGTCGCGAGCATCTCCCAGCACACTTTCGACAAGTGGCGGCACCGCGGGTCTTTCACGGCGTTCTCGAGCTGCCGGATGTTCTCGTCGCTCCACGTGTCGGTCTTGCTCGCATTGCCACCGCCGCCGCCACTGCCAGAGCCACTCCCGCTGCCAGTGCTGCTGCTCACGGGCACAGGGAGCTCAAACTGCCGCAAATACGCGTTCTGGAGCTCTGCAGCCGTGTACTGCTCCAGTGGCGCGAACCGCGGGTCTTTCATGCCCTTGTTCGCGAGCACGGACCAGTAGATTTTCTTGCCGCGGCGGCACGGGTTCGGCCGCGGGAGGTTCACGGCTTCGTACAAGAGCTGCACGACATCAGGCGGGAGCGTGCGCATCGTCCCAGCGAGCGCAGCGACGTCGCTGCTGCCGTAGTTCATGCTCATGAGCATGTGGTCCGCTGCGCCAGAGGCCGAGCGGAAGAAGTCCGAGCCGCCGTCGCTGTCGCCGCTCGCGTCGTGCTCGTCGCGGCCGTAGGAGCGGCCGTAGTGCGCTTGCTGGTGCTGCTGGTGGTAGTGGTGTGGGTGCAAGTACGCGCTGTCGACGCTACTGCCGTAGCGCGCGGCGTCGGCCGACGGGTCAATGAGGACGTCGAGGAAGCTGTCGAACTCGGTCTCGCGGTGGATCTCGAGCGGCTGCAAGAGCGTGCTCGACGACCCGCCGTCGTACACGGGGCCGTAGCCGTGGCTCAAGTGCGACGGCACTACGTGGTGGTGCTGGTGCTGCTGCGCCTGCGCATTGTGCAGCGCGACGGTCACGCAGTGGACAAACAAGCGGCGGTGGCCGATGCGGAAGTCCGCGAGCGCGCGCTCGTCGTGTGTCCTGTAGAACGCATGCAACGTTCGACCATGGGCTCTACCGTGTGAGCATGGCTCACTATAGTAGTGCGTTAGCAGCATCTGTGGCTTCGCTATCACGCGTGGCAGTTGGCTTGTCGCGCGAGCGTTTGCTGCTGAAATGGGCGAGGGTGGAAGAACGACGCGATTCTGCTGGTTCGATACAATGAGAGAGAGTCGCAGCGGAAAGTGCGCGTGCTTGGCGATTGCGACCTTTCAGAGCACGCGCCACACAACACGCAGGCGCGATCTGAAGCTCGTGGGGAGCGCAAGCGGCTCGTGTGCATCTCGACACACGCGCAGCTCACGTACGCACACACGTGAGTGCGCAGGTAGCAACGTGCTTGACAACGTATGCGTAGGCAAAGCAAGCAACTCACGCACGCACGTTGTGGTTGTTGTGTGCTGTTGCTACTCTTGCGAGTCGCGAGCTATTCCTGGCGCGCATAACGACCCGCCTTGTCATTCGCACCAACAACAGCAGCGAGTCTCCGCTTCTGTTGCACGTCGACGTCGCGCGCTCGAGAGCCCCGCGAGTGCGCACACAGTGCGGACGCCGACAACGACAGAGAGCGCGCGTGACACCTCGCCTCGTTGAATCGCGTGAGCGTGTGCTTGTGTACAGCAGCACTACAACAATCACAACATCATGGCGGACGATGCAGCACCACCTGCGCAAGAGCCAAGCGTGCTCGAGTCGATCAAGCTCCCACGCGGCGGCGTCGTGGCGTCGACGTCAATCGGCCCAGTGCAGCTCGGGATGCCGCCTGAGACGATCAAAGACTCGATGAAGCTCGGACTGCCCGTGCCGCGGCACTACATCGTGCCGTCCGAGCCGTTCACAAAGACACTCGGGGCAAACATGGGCGTGAACGTCGCTGAGTTCGAGTTCCCAGCGTACTGCAATTTCTTCTTCAAGCGCCAATGCGTCAACTTGATCGTGACGTCGATCGACGTCGAGCTGCGCATTCGCCAGGTGTTCCAGGAGACGCTCTTTGGGCCCGCGACGCTCGACCTCAAGCACGACTTCCCGCACGCGACGCCGCCGGAGCAGTACCCGGACTTGCAGAAAGAGCTCGAGTACTTCCGCAAGTTTGGCGACACACTCATTACGCTCGACATGCTCCTCAAGTTCACACACTTTGACGAGAGCGGCGAGGCGTGGATCGTCCAGAACGACCAAAAGATCCTCGTGAAGAAGGGCGACGGGTCGTTCACGATCGTCGACGGCGCCAAGAGCGTCACGCTCGCAGACGCCGTTGACTTGCCGCCGCCACCGGTGATCGAGCACATCAACGACTCGTTCTACCCGCCGGCGTTTGGCGTCACAGTCCTTGGAAACTCCCATGGCTTTGATCCGCACGGCAAGACGTCGGGCTACGTGCTCTGGATCAACCACCGCGGCATCATGATCGACCCGCCGCCGTTCTCGTCGTCGATCCTCATGGCGAACAACATCCCGGCGCTCATGATCGACGGCGTCATCCTCACGCACTGCCACGCCGACCACGACGCCGGGACGTTCCAGAAGATCCTCCAAGAAGGCCGCGTCGCGCTCATTACGACCAACACGATCTACCGGTCGTTCCTGCGCAAGTACTCGGCGCTCTCGGGCTTTGACGAAGACTTTCTCAAGCGCGTGCTCGACCACCGACTCGTGCGCATCAACGACCCGCACACGATCCGCGGCGCCGAGTTCCGCTTCTTCTACTCGCTCCACTCGATCCCGTGCGTCGGCTTTGAAGTCACGTACGGCGACAAGAAGATCGTGTTCTCGGGCGACCACTTGAACGACGTCGACAAGATCCAGCAGCTCCACCAGGACGGCGTGCTCTCGAAGGCGCGATGCGACGAGCTCATCAACTTTCCGTGGCACTGCGACACGATCTTGCACGAAGCCGGCGTGCCGCCGATCCACACGCCGCTCAAGACGCTCATGGGCCTCGACGAGTCGATCCGGAAGAAGATATACGTCGTGCACACTGCAGCGAAGGACTTGCCAGCTGACAGCGGCTTGCGCGGCGCGCCCGAGGGTGTGCACAACACGATCACACTCGAGCCAAAGCTCCCGGAGAACGCCGGCGCGCTCGAGATCCTCGACCTCGTGCGCAAGATCGAGCTCTTTGCGGAGCTCACGCTCAACAACGCGTACGAGATCCTCCAGATGGCGCGCAAGGTCAACTACCCGAAAGGCGGCGTCGTGAAGAAGAGCGGCGAGCTCGGCGACACGTTCTACATCATCATCGTCGGTGAGGCGCAGGCGCTGTATCGACAAGAGGACAGCAACGGCACGCATCACCACCAAGCACCAGCGCCGTCCGAGAAGAGCAGTTCGTCGCCGCGCGCACATGCGAACCGGAAGCGCGTGTCAATGCTGTCGCTCGCGAAGAAGTACATCCCCGGCGACTACTTTGACCTCCAGAGCCTCCTCACGCCGAACTGGACGCTGCCGTACCAGATGATGGCGGTCACGAAGCTCTCGCTCCTCGAGTTCAACGCGATGGACTTCAACTGGTTCCTCCGGCGCACCGCGGCGTTCGCGCGGCTCCAGAAGCTCGCAGAGAGCCGCCTCAACTTCTCGTACGACATCATCGAGGCGAACCAAGTGTTCCGGAAGCTCACGAACTCGCAGCGGACGATGCTCGAGATCATCTTGAGCCAGCGTGACGTGAGCGCAGGTCAAGTGCTGTGGGAGGTCGGCGACAAGTGCAGCGCCGCAGTGATCATCGACAAAGGGCAGTTCCAGCTGAAAGACCCGAAAGGCGCGACGAGCTCCACTGGCGCAGCAGCAGCAGCAGCAGCAGCGACAGCGCCGCCGCAGGCAGTCACGAGGAAGCACCGACCGTCCTACAACGTACGTAGCTATGCGATAAGCTTGCGTTGCAATGCGTCGCTGCGGTAGTGACTGGAGCTGCGCCATCTCACACGAACGACTGATCGCTCTGTGTTGACAGCGTATCATTCCGCTGGACATGAGCATCCTGACAAAGTCGCCAGACGACAACCAGGGCACGCTGCTGACGCAAGGGAGCTTCATTGGCGACGTCGACAAGCTCATCTCGGCCGAAGACTCGACACACGCGACGTCGCTCGTGTGTCTCCAAGCTGGCTCGGTGTTCTACATCCTCAAGCACGACCTCCAGGGCTTCCTCATGGAGAATCCCGGTATCCTCATGAGTCTCAGCGGCAAGATGTATGTCCGATAGAGGCAGCGACAGCGACCAGCAGCACCAGAACGCCCAAAGACACCAATGCGATCGGAGTCTCTGGTGCACGACGTTGGACGTAGGTGGAGACAGCGAGAGATGTACAAACAGCATCGAGCCATTTTTCAGCTATCGCGCCATGGGACTTGCTTGCGCACCAGCAGCTTGTTGTTTGCTTGTTCGCAACTCGTTGCCTCTCCACTTGCTTGCTCTGGCAAGACGCAAGCAAGCCAGCAATACCACACAAGCATGACGTATGCAGCGACGCAACGAGCGTCTAAACTGCGCATGCGCAGCTTCATAGTACGTTTGACGTGACTGGCGAGAGGCAGGACTGGCACCTCCTCAGGGTCTACGCACGCCGTGTATTTGCCGAGAGTTTTTGCATCAACTTGCTCGTTACAGAGCTCCTCGAAGCTCTGTTGTTGTTTGTCTCGACGAGGAGGACACGTGGTGTTTGAGCCAGTCATTCACATGGAGCATGATCGTCGATGTCGCGCGCTCGTTGCTTGTGCTACGCGGCATTGATCGATCGCGTTCTTTGCGCGCGTCGGACGTAGTGCTGTCCCTTTTTGCAGCCATGTCGTCGCATACATTCTTCAAGTCATGTCGTTCGTTGCCATTCTTCGGCATTTTTTCCTATCTCATGTGGCCTACATTGACATCTTACAGTAGAGGTCGTTTTGAAGGCACTCTACTGTCACACTTGGTTTTTGTAGGCGGGTTTTACAAACCTCACAAAGCTCACAAAGCTCGCTCGATCGCCGCGACCGTCCATTCTCGATTCGTCGCGCCGTCGCTCAAGCAGCTCCATCTCGTCCGCAGATCGCAATAGCTACGATGGTGGTCGGCGTCGTCGCAGCCGCGCTCACGGTCGCGCGCACGCTCCTGAGCTTCTACGGCTCGCTCTGGTACTACTGGGTGCGCAAGGGCAGCTACGCCGCGTGCCCGTTCTTCAGCGACGACTTGCACGCCAAGACGTACATGTACTCGATCGCGCTGCTCAATCCGCTCTGGAGCGAGCCGCACTACCGCCACCCGAGCTTCTACGTCGACTTGGTGAAGAACCTGCGCAACGTCGCGATCCCGGGCACGGGCATCCCGCTCTCGATCATCTCGTACTCGCGCTTGATCCTCTTCCCGTTCCTCGTGTTCGTGTACCCGGTGATGTGCTTCATCGGCGCGGTCCTCGAGCGCAACGCCGTGTACTCGAGCAAGCAGGGCGGCGCGATCGAGCGCATCCTGCGCACGTTCAACCAGATCCTCGTGAACCCGCAGAACTGGTTCGCGTTCTGGCGCGTGAACTGCCACATCGTGAGTCTCCACAGCCTCAAGACGAACTCGCCGGGGTACCTCATGGAGAACAAATGGGACTTCCTCATCGAAGCTGAGAAGGAGGACATCGCTGTGACTCCGTACCTCAAGGCGCCGGCGTCGCTCGTGATCAAGGACCGCAACGAAGAGGGTGGCATGGGCATCTTCATGTTCAAGAACGCAGTCGCAGGCGGCGACTGGATCATTCAGGAGAAGCTTGACAACTCGCCGTTCATCAACACGCTGCTGCCGTCTGTCTCGCCGCTCTCGACGTTCCGCATCATCACGGCGTCGCGCCACGGCCTCGGCGGCGACATCAAGGGTGAAGACGGCGTCAAGTCGCTCAGCTGCGTCTTCCGCGCGGGTCTCGAAGGCGCGTCGACGGACCACAAGTCGATCATGTTTGACGTCGACATGGAGACTGGTAAGATCCTCAAGGGCTCGACCACGACGCACTGGTACCGCGTCGGACTGCACCACGCGTTCCGCGGCACGATGAGCGTCGGCCACGACATCACGAACCACCCGGACACGGGCGTCCCAATCACGGGCAACGTGATCAAGGAGATCAAGGAGATGAAGAAGCTCTGCGAAGACGCGCACTTCAAGCTCATGAAGGACGTGCCGATCTGCGGCTGGGACGTCGCGATCACGAACAAGGGCGTCCTGCTGCTCGAAGTGAACATCTCGTGCAACTTTTTCCGCGGCACGTTCGACCAGCCGTGGTACTTCCAGTTCCTCGACGACTACTTCACGCACCTGGAGAAGCTCCCGACGCCAGAGAAGAAGAAGACGAACTAGCGCAGTGGCTGGGACTGCGAGTGCGAACGCGCCTTGGCCATGCTTGCGTCATTTGGACTGCGTGTTCGTAGCTCTGCAGTGTGCATCGTCACCCATTCACGGCACCAGCAAGCAGCCTAATCGCAGTGTACATCGTGACATGCTTGTGAATGTGTACAAGAGCTTCAAACAGCAGGAGCAGCTCCATGAGCTTGATGCGGTGAGCTGATTCATGGGCAGAGAGTCTGCGGACGATGCCGACTTTCAAGACCGCGAGCCTCGTTGCAGTTCTCAGTGGTCTCCACGTCTTCCACGCGCGCGTGTGTATTGCGCTTGCGTCCGGCAGATCGCACGCCTTCAGACAGTGGCGGTTCAAGCGCCATTGCTTTGGACAGAAGGCGAGTGCCAATCTCGCGCGCCGCATTGCACCAGAGCCAGGCATGACGATCGCGCTCGGCGATTGGAGCCGACAAGACGTCGTCCGCGGTTACCCGCGCGCACCACTCAAGCGCTTTGAAGAAGCTCTGGCTGCGCGTGCAACTGTCGTCAAGGTCGACGAGTACCGGACGAACGCGACGTGCTCATCGTGCTTTGCGATGCTCGCTGCCGAGTCGTACAAGGTGCTCTTGCCGTGTGTTCTGGGGCAGAGACACGAACGGCGCACGCAACATTCACACTGTCGCGACGCTGAAGATGCATGGCTCTCGGTGCGCCAACCTGTCGAGCACACGCCGCAGACAGCAACCTCGCGACCAGCAGGGGGCTCACGCGGGCGTCCGTGCGCTTTGACGCTGGAGGCGTGACACATGGTGCGCGCATGGGTTGACGCCAACCGCGGCGGTGCAGACGCCGAACCAGTCGCGAGGATCGTGACTCGCATAAGGAGCAAGTTCAGTGTGAGCGAGTCGGCAATCCGCGCCACAGTGGCTGCACGATGGACCTCAACGCGACCCAAGTTCCGAGACGTCATCACGTTCCGTGACAAAGGCAAGAGCATGAAGAGAGTGCTCGAGTTCATCGCGCCCGCGCAGTTCTCACTCTTCGTGTGCATGTACGCGTTTCGACATGACGAGTTCATCGAGGCTTTGATCGCGGCCAAGAAGCGTCGCGTTCGAGTGCTGGTCATCGTCGATGGCCATGTGACGCCAAGCAAGACGATCGACACGCTACGCAAGAGGTGGAAGTGATGGACGACAATGAGTTCATGCACTCGAAACTCGTGATCGTCGACAAGCTCGAGTCTCTTGTTGGTTCAGCCAACTGGACCAAGCAAAGAACAACGAGGTGTGCGCGTTCGTGGGAGCGAAGAAGACGAAGAAGCTCGTGACGCACTTCAACGAGGTGTGGCAGTAAGCGCAAGCGCGATGGAGCAGCGAAGCAGTAGTGTGCCAGTGTCAGTGTAGTACATTCATCAGTTGTGCAAGTGAATGAAGTCGATTGACTGCCATGATCTGTTTTGCTCTCATCGTCTTGTGCCTCGAACTGCGCGGTGGCGACGACGAGCTGTCGAGCTGCGCGTCTTGCAAGAGCGATCTCAATCCATACTGAAGTCGTGTTGCTGTTGATCTAAAGCAAGTGCTAATGAATTCCAACTCTAGATCTAAACCGTTCAGTTTCAAATCTAGAACTGTCCAAATGTAGCGAGCCAAAGGTCCAACAATGCAACTTTTTAAACTTTGTCATTGTAAACAAATGCGATCCGAATTGTTGGAGAATTCTTACAATCCCGTTTTCTTCAGCAAATCGAGTTCCGTCCATACTCAACTCGAGTGACGTGGCCGACCTTGTTGGGCAACATTGCCACTTTTGGCTCGGATTTTGCCAATTGTTTTGCACCTAGCCAATCACAGCAGTTTCCCTACCCATTACCTACCCCTTTAGCCAATCAAAAACATCTTCGCTCTGATTGGAGAATTCAAATTCCAATTCCAATTCAGCTTTAGAACGACGTGGCCAAGTGTGTTTCGGGGCAGCTCGATGGCGGCAACGAAGTAGAAGAAGAACGGTGAAGACGCTGCTCGTGCTGCTGCTGCTGATGGCGCAAGCTCACTCTGCATCAGGTGCGCCTCGCCTCGCGTGCAGCACTCGCATCTTTAAACGCCACCACCACAACAATGGCGATCGCGATCCCAGCAGCATCGGCGTCAGCGTGCAAGACACCGCGACCGCGCGCGTCGATTACAAACCACTCGATGACGACGACGCGACCAACTGACGAGCTGTTCCTGCCAGCCTCGATCCGGCGCGAGATGGTCGCGCTCTTTTCGGTGGACGAGCTGCTCACGCTTGAGCAAGTCGACTCGCTCTGGCGCCACACATTGCGCGACATTGGCTACTGGAAGCGCTTCTCGCTGCGCCACGACAACGACAGCAGCAAGAACGACGCGCTGCTGCGACGCTTCGCAATGACTCATGGACGCGACGTTGAGCGCCTCGAGCTCATCAACTGCACATTCTCGGACTCACTCTTGCTCGACATTGGCGCACGCTTTACGCAACTGCAAGTGCTCGTGGTCTCGGGCTGCAAGTCGCTCACAGACGACGCGTTCGCTGCGCTCGTGCGCGCATCTGAGCAGTCGCTCGTCGAGATCCGCGCAGTCAAGTGTCCGCTGCTGACTGACAGCGCGCTCGAGTGTGTGAGCACGCACCAGTCGCAGTCGATCGCGCGCATCGACTTTAGCCACTGCCGCTTGCTCACAAGCTTTGGCATGGAAGCGCTCGCGCAGCGCTGCACTAAACTGCGCTCGATCGGCCTGAAGGGCTGTCCAAAGGCGAACGACGCCGCCGTCGTCGCACTCGCAACTCACTGCGGCGCCAACTTGCACGAGCTGTTTGTCGGTGGCGGCGGGAACGTCGGCGACAGCGGCTTGCAGGCGCTCGCGAGCCACTGCGCGAACCTCGAAGCGCTCGACATTGCGCGGAGCAATCCGTTCGGGAACAGCCGCGGCGGCGTGTCGGACCACGCGCTGCTGCAGTTTGTGACCAAGTGCGGACAGCTCCAGCGCCTCGTGCTGCGCGGCCAGGGCCAGCTCTCTCTCGCAGTGCTTGGAAGCATCTCGGCGCACTGCCCCAAGCTCCAGAGCCTCGACATTGGCGGCTGCCGCCAGATCATTCAAGACCCCGTCGCGCTGTGCGCCGAGCTCAAGCGCATGTCGCTGCTTGAGCAGCTCAGCGTGTCGTTCGCGCGCGGTCTGAGCGACTCGCACATCAGCTCGATCGCGACGCAGTGTCCGCAGCTCAAGAGCTTCGAGGTCGACGGCGCGCAAGTCGCAGTCTCGTGCCCGTAGACGACGCTGTAGTGTTTCATATATTTATTGTGATCGTCACTCTTTGCGTTGAAGTGTTGAAGTGTTGCAGTCCGCACTCAGTCCGCAATGGCAACGACGACGACAGCGCGCAAGCTCGAGCGCTGCAAGAGTGCACAGCGGCAGGTCGCGCTCTTCAACCCGCAGGCGGTGCCGGCGCAAGGCACGAGCTGCTGCTGTCCAATCCTTGCTCTCTCCTTGCTGCTGCTGCTGCTGCTGCGTGACCTGACAACCGCATGTTGCAGTCGCAGAAGAGCTCGACGGGATCTACGGCTTTCTACCAAAACGTACTGCTGCTGCTGCTGTTGCTCGAGTCAATCGCAGTGCGTGCGAGTGCTGGCGCCTGACGATAGCTCGCGTGCGTCGTGTGTGTGCAGCCGCAGTAGGGTGTCTCGCAGGTCTGGAGTGCTCAGCGTTGACTCGTGTCGACACAATAGCAATGAACTCATGCAGTGCGTCTTCGAACACCACACCGATGCTCGACAGACGTGATGATCTCGCAGCGCAAAGGCGCGTTTCCGCCCGTTGCGTTCGTGGTTCGCACTTGCTCGCTCTCGTCTGCTTCTGTTTGTGTGTGCGTTGCGTGTGTGCATGGCACTCACTGATGCGCTGCTGTTGCTGCGTGTGTTGCGCTGCTGTGGCAGCTCCTGACGCGCACCACGAGAGCGCTCTCGACCGAGCAGATCATCGAAAAGTACGCCGTGCAGGCGCAGTAGTGAACGCCATGCGCACGTCTGCGACGTACTCACACTTGTGAACTTGTCTGTCAGACTCGCGCGCGCCGAGAAGTCGTTCACGCACATCTTTGCGATCGCTGTGGCTCCGTTCCCGGCCTTCATGGAGCTCCAGCACGCACACATTCAGACTGGTCTGCGCGTCAAGCTGCTCACGGGTGCGCTCTGCATCTCATTGCATCTTGACGCGACAAGAGGAGAGCAGGCATTGACAGTCGAGGCTGCGCATGTCCATCTCTCTCTCTCTCTCGCACTCTTGGTCAGCGACGAGCGTGTCGTCAGCAGTGCGGCTCATGGTGCGTGTTGAAGCCCAAGCCACCTCGTGGTGCCAAGCCGACAGTATCTAATCACACGGAGCATGCAGGTCACGCTCCATGAGAAGCTCGCGCTCGAGATCTCGCAACGCGCCGAACAGCTGAACACCCAGGTGCTGCGTGAATGGTCATCACACGACAGAACGCGCTCGCACACACCACCTCACGTCCACGCTGCCACTGGATCTCGTAGCTGGACGCACAGCTGCTCGCGCGAGAGCACGCGATGGCAGTGCTGCGCACCAACTTTCCGTTCCTGAGCGTCGACGAGTGCGATATGCTCCTCGACCTGTTCGGTGCGCTGCTTGCAAGTTGTATCGAGTCAAGATCACGCAGTGCACATACTCACACCGCCTTCACCTCTTGCTCTGTGCACGTACGTGTCGTTGACACCACAGGCAGCATCGCCAAGCTGTCGCGTGCGAGCGCTGATGACATCCTCGACACGACAGTGCTCAGCGCGGCATCTGCGCACGCGATCACCGAGTTCTTTAGCTCCGAGTACGTCGTCGAGTAGACGCACACTGGTAGATGACCAGTTCATACGTGCACCCTCGAGCACCGAGCGCTGCGTCGTCTTCATACACGTACAAGTGCGCTCCATCATCATGTTGTCTCGCTTTTGCAAGTCAAGCGCTTAGTCTTGAAATTTGTATGGTCACCATCGACTGACGCACCAATCACCAACACTTGAGGAGCTCTTCGCCTGTGTGCTCGCTGCTTGTGCCTCGGACACGATGAGCTTCTGGACGCGGCTCGCCAAGCCGATCTACTGCGTCGCGCCCATGGCGAACGTCACGGACGTCGCGTTCCGGCGCATCATCACCGACCTCGCCAAGCCAACGGTGCGCAAAGCGTGTTTTGCTTGCTTGGAATGCGGCAGCGCGCGCATTCTTGCACTGACGATTGGTTGTCTGTGCGCATGCGCAGGTGATGTGGACCGAGTTCGTGAGCTGCGAGGCGCTGACACACGACGCAGCGTCGCGGAAGCGCATGATGACGACACTCATGTACGCCGAGCAGGAGCGACCAGTGGTTGCGCAGCTCTTCGGTTCGAAGCCCGAGCAGTTCTACGAGGTACGACAACACTCGCTCGCTCGCTGCTTGCCAATGACTCGAGTGCTGCGACACAGTGAGAGCTGAACGGTTGCGTGTGCACAGTCTGCGATGATCGTGCGCGACCTCGGCTTTGACGGCATTGACATCAACATGGGCTGCCCTGAGAACAACGTGAACAACCAGGGCAGTGGCGCGGCGCTCATCTTGGACCCGCCGCTGGCAGAGGTACTGCTGTGCGTTATTCTGTACTACGCTCTTGTCGCACATACTGACGCGTTCACGTACGCATGCGTAGCGCATCGTTCGCGAGTGCAAGCGCGGCGCTGGGGACCTCCCTGTGACTGTCAAGACACGCATTGGGTTCGACAAGATCGAGTACCGAGATTGGGTCCTGCGGCTGCTTGCGAACGAGCCAGAGGTGCTCACGATCCACGGCCGCACGCGCGCCGAGATGTCGAAAGTGCCTGCGCACTGGGACGTGATCGGCGACATCGTGTCGCTCGCCAAGTCCGCGGGCTCGAGCGCGCTCATTCTCGGGAACGGCGACGTGAAGAACTTGGTCGAAGCACGCGAGAAGGTCGAGACGTACGGCGTCGACGGCGTCATGCTCGGCCGCGCGCTCTTTGGGAACCCGTGGCTGTTCCAGGGCCACGTCGACACGTCGCACGTGCCAGTGCGCGAGAAGCTCGCAGTGATCCGACAGCACACGCAGTACTTCCAGGAGCTGCTCGCTGAGCCCAAGCTCGTGGGCTTCCCGCGCATGAAGAAGTTCTACGGCGCGTACTTCAAAGGCATCCCGAACGCGCGCCACGTGCGCGACCGCATCACGCACGTGCGCACGACCGAGGAGTTCTACAGCGTTCTGGACGACTGCGTTGCGTACTTGGACGCGCAGGACGAGCAGCTCGCACACCAGGAGCACGCGCAGGCAGCAGGAACTGCGGCGCCGTCGTCATGACAGACGCTCTTTGTGCGATGCACACACAATAGACGCGCACAGGACGCACGTGCGCCTGTGTTGCATGTACGCAAGTGTGCAGGTGTTGTCTCTATGATAGTGCAAGCAGATCTACATGGGCGACTTAGTGCGCGAGCTCGTCGCTCACGCGCGCGTCGAGCACTTCGTCCGGCACGACTTTGATCGCACGCTCGATGATCTCGCGCAGCGGCGGCACGGGTCCTTTCGTGGCCCAGTGCGCAGTGATCTCGCGCTTGTACGCCTTGCTCCCAAACTCGCCGCTGCACACACACGAGAGCACATCCGCCAGTCGTTAGCCAGTCGTCTCCTTCTATCATCATGCGCCACTGCAGTAATTCGACACAAGACGCACTTGAAGAGCGCCAAGAGCGGTTTGATGAGCGTCGACGTGCGCATCGTGTACTTGAGCGGTCCGAGCGGCTCCGTGTCGCCCCACTTGGCCTGCAAGTCCTCTGCGTACGCGAGGTACTGCGCGATGATCTCGCGCCGCGACAGGTTCGGGTTCTCCGCAGCGCCAAAGATCAAGCGGTCGGCGTCGCGCAAGTTCCACGGCGTGTTGTACGCCGCGCGGCCGATCATGACGCCGTCCACGCGCGCGTCGTCGAGTAGCTCCTTTGCTTGCTGGATGCTCGCGACGCCGCCGTTGAGCGTGAAGCGCAGGTCGGGAAAATCCGTCTTGAGGCGGTACACGACGTCATACCGGAGCGGCGGCACAGTGCGGTTCTCGTGCGGACTCAGGCCCTTGAGCAAGCACTTGCGCGCGTGGACGATGAAGTGCCGCACGCCGCAGCTCGCGACAGTTGTGATGAAGTGGTGGAGCTCTTCGTAGCTGTCGTGGTCGTCGACGCCGATGCGGCACTTGACTGTGACCTCGGGCGCGTTGGCACCTGGTGCGACCGCGCGCTGCATGCTCGCGCAGATGTCGCGCACGCGCTCGGGCTCGAGCATCAGACGCGCGCCAAAGCAGCGGCTCGACACGAGCGAGCTCGGGCAGCCAGTGTTCAAGTTGATCTCGCAGAAGCCACCGTACTCGCTCGAGAGCTTGGCCGCCGCTGCGTCGTCAGGCAAAGACAGAGAGCGAGTGTGTGTGAGTGTTGCTGACAGTCGACTCGACAAGGAGCAAGACGTGAGCGATGGACGCACCGCCGAGGTCTTCGACATTGTTGCCGCCGAGCTGCAGAGCGAGCGGCACTTCGACTGGGTCGTGCCCGAGGAAGAAGTCGAGGTTCTTTTGCTGGTGCAGGAGCTGGGCACAGGCGAGCGAGCGATAGTGTCAATCAAGCCGTCATTGAGCTCCTGAGTGTGTCTGATGCGAGCGACTGCGCACCGTTTGGTCCACGAGCATCTCTGTGAACAGCAGCGTGCGCTTTGTGATGAGACGCATCATGAAGCGGTAGTGCCGGTCGGTCCAGTCCATCTGCAGATACAAGCGTGTAAGAGTGCGCGAGTTGATCATGTGTTCACTCCGCAGACAACCAGAGCTGTAGCGAGCGTGAGGTGCAACCAGAAGCACTGTCACGCTCTAGCACATAGCATATACAAAGACGTACCATTGGCGCAACGGACAACCGCGCAACCGACGGAGTACTCGCTGCTGCTGCTGCTGCTGTTGTCATCGTCGTCAGTGTCCTCTTCCACATGCGAGAGCTCGACGAGCAATGGATGAACAAACGAAGTTGCTGGTCAGCACTCGTTCACACGTCACAGAACGATGATAGTGCAAAAATCAAGGAAACGCAGCCCTCGTTTATTGCACTATCGCAGAATGAAAACAGAATATACATCAGAAATTTGTATTCATACTGGCGTAACTTTATATCAAAAATCAAGCAAGTTGTTCACACAGATTCGTCTTGATTAAAGTATTCAGTGCACGTGCCAAAAGGTTGTATCGCAATATACAACATTTGTGTGTATATGTATAGCCTCACATTAAAGCTATTTCATAAAAAATATAATGTACACTTACTTTTGTAAGTACGATATAGACAGATTGACCAACAATTACGTCGAACAAAATTGTTCTTGGACACAAAATTTGACCGTCCATGTGTACTTGATTCAAGTCAAAAGCGTGTCTTGATCAAGACATGAGGTACCTTTCACAAAACCATAAAGTCCTAAACACATACGTAATGAGATGTGGTTTAGAAAATGCACTTTTACGAATGTAGCCTCAATAAGACAATCCTAAACTTGTGTACCTGATGACTTGGTTTTTTAATATATTGTTTTGATAGTCGCATTTTGTTCTATTCTGTATTTCGTTGTAATGAGGCATTTGCTAAATGAAAAAATATTTAAAAGCTATTCGACCAAATAGCCTCAATATTAGAGTGATTTATTGCATCTGCATTATATAAATCTATTATTGTTTTATGGGTTGTTCTTGACATCACGAGGACGTTCCTACCTTTGCAATGTAATTAATTAAAGTCAATTTATAGATAACTATAGAAATGTTATATATGTGCTTCAATATAAGTAATTTTACAATACTCTCAATCAAAAAAACTACTAGTACTGTAGCATTTCGCGTATAATGTAAATCATTGAACATGAAGCTCTAAAAGATGCGGCAATGAGAACGAATCACGATTCATTTTTTACTTTGCTTTGCAAAAACACCAATGTGTGCAAGTGAATGACTGGGCCTAATGGTACAAGGACAATTAATGATATTGTTGATACATTCTTGAATAAGTAATTTTTAGCATATGATTGCAATAAAATGTTTCATTAAAGGTTGAATCATGAATGATTCAATTTAAAAAATTTCGAAAACTTGAGGACACCTTAATTCGACACTTGGCTCGCTTCTGGTGTTTCAATATCTAATTTTTCGTCCTAAACGTTCTGGGACGCCAGAAAATAGATTTTTTTGGTTTCGATACATAAATGATGAATATTGCAAACCAAATTACATTTTGTTTGTACGATACATCCTAACATAGTATGATGCATCCTTCTCCCTTCAGAGAACGGCAGGAATGTGTACCTGTACGATGCATGATGGCTTCGTCGCGACACCACTCGTGCCGTTCTACATCGAGCAAAAGAGTTGCGCTATCAATGTCAAGGACACGGCATCGCACAACCCTAAGCTGCGCTCACGTGTGTGCGTACGTGAGCTGCGCGTGTGTCGAGATGCACACGAGCCGCTTGCGCTCCCCACGAGCTTCAGATCGCGCCTGCGTGTTGTGTGGCGCGTGCTCTGAAAGGTCGCAATCGCCAAGCACGCGCACTTTCCGCTGCGACTCTCTCTCATTGTATCGAACCAGCAGAATCGCGTCGTTCTTCCACCCTCGCCCATTTCAGCAGCAAACGCTCGCGCGACAAGCCAACTGCCACGCGTGATAGCGAAGCCACAGATGCTGCTAACGCACGCACTACTACAGTGTACCGACGCGAGGCTGAAGTCGTAGCAATGCGTGAGCTCGGGGGGCCTCTCGGGGCCTACGCACCTGCTCACACGGTAGAGCCCGTAGCCGAACGTTCTACAGGACACACGACGTGTGTAACAAGTAAGCAAGACTCACGATCCTTGCAAAGGAGCGCCAGCAGCACTTCCCAAAGGAGCTCTACCCCGTCACGATGTACGCGCTCGCGAAGATCAGCAGCTCTTTGCGCACTGTACCTCACGACCAACCAACCGATCGGTCCATCCACCACTTGAACGAACCGCTGGTCGCGAGACCTCTGTGCGAGAGCTAGTCCTTCTTCTCTCTTTCGCCGAGTCGCTCCGTCAGTCTGTTGGTCGAGAGTGAGAGCTACGGACTCGCGCCAGTGTGCTTTGATCGACAGCGACGAGCGCAGCAGCACAAGCAGCAGCGACATAACACAAACTGAGCGACTCGACGCACTCTCGCACACTCACTCACTTACTACGAAGCATCACATGCAACGATGGCGACCAAGACTCTGTGGTTTGTCCTCGAGGTCAACGAGGTCGCAGCACGAGCTCGCACTCTGGACGTGCCGATCGACGCCACGATTGCGGACGTGAAAGCGAGCATCAAGTACAAGTGTGCGGACGAACTGCCGTCTCACGATGTCATGCGCGTGTACGCAAGCAGTGCCGCGCGACTGACGGGTCCCGATCTGACCGACGATACCACCGTCGGCGAGCACGGTGCAACAGACGCTGAGCCGCTCGTCGTGGTTGCATCGCCGACGCGAGAGTCGCGCATCAAGCGAGTACGGATACATGGTCCACCAGCGCGACGCTCCGTTTGGTTTGTGATCAAGGACAGCGCGCATCGCGTGCACGTTCCAGGCCATGACTTTGTCGAGTTACCAGAGGACGAGAGCGACCGAGACGCCGTGCTCAGTAGCGCGGTAGACTGCGTCTCGCTCCTCCCCAGTGCCATCATCGCCGAGTTCCAGACGCGCGTCAAGAACATGAACAGAGTGCTCGCGAGCGTGAACGCGAGTGACTTGCGAGTGCACGCGCACACTGGCACGCTCGACGAGCCCATGCTCCTGTCTGCCAGCGACGGCATTGGCACGCATGGCGCGACATACGCAGATCCGCTGATCGTGCTCGCACCGGCGACGCAGCGCACACACAAGGTCTTCTTCGTGCTCCTCGACGACTCGACTGGCCGCACGCTCGCGTTCATGCACGCGACGCAGGACACCAACGACAGCAACACGCACGCGGACTTTGTCGAGCTGGCGGCGAGCGATGTGACCGTCAGCGCTGTCAAGAGTCTCATCATCACCAAGTACTCTCGCAATCTGCTTCCGAGCGCCGAGCCGAGCGACTTGACTGTGAGCAAGAGTCCGAGTGATCGAGCTCGCGGAGCCGCCTTGGGCGATCACGGTCTGATTGAAGGCTGTGGATCGAGCGCGGCGAGAGCACTCGTCGTGCGCGTGCGGACATCGGTGCTGCCGCACCAACTGCAAAAGCTTCTCGTCGGCAAGGCGCTGAACAAGGTCTACTACTCGCTCCTCGACGACTCGACTAGCCGCGCACTCTCGCTGA
Source organism: Pythium guiyangense (assembly GCA_003730235.1). Taxonomy (NCBI): domain Eukaryota; phylum Oomycota; class Peronosporomycetes; order Pythiales; family Pythiaceae; genus Pythium; species Pythium guiyangense. The sequence continues at coordinate 238,857 of QXDM01000046.1, read as the reverse complement.
CGCGTACCGGTGGTAGTCGCGACTGGATTTGCAGCCACGACAGCGACGGCACCACCGCAGCGAACGTGGACTTTGTCGAGCTGGCGGCGGAGGACACCACGGTCGCCAACCTCCAGCGTCTCATCTTTGCGGAAGTCGCACGCGAGCTCGTTGAGGGAGCAGAACCGAGCGACTTGACTGTGAGCAAGAGTCCGAGTGATCGAGCTCGCGGAGCCGCCTTGGACGATCACGGTCTGATTGAAGGCTGTGGATCGAGCGCGGCGAGAGCACTCATCGTGCGCGTGCGCACATCGGTGCTGCCACTCAAGGAGCAAGAACTCCTCGTCGGCATCGGCAACGCCGCCGATAAAGTCTTCTTCGTGCTCATCGACGAGACAACTGGCCGCGAGCTCTCGTTCACACACGCGCCACGTGAGACCAGTGACAGCAGCGACACAGACGACAGCAGCGACACAAGTGACACGAGCGAGATCACTGACAACAGCGATGGTGACACGCATGCGGACTTTGTCGAGCTGCCGGCGGACGATGCGACCGTCAGCGACATCCAGCAGCTCGTCTTCGCAAAGTGCTCGGACAAGCTGCTGCCTGGCGCCAAGCCGAGCGACTTGAAGGTGTGGCCGAGTTTGCTTGAGCGTGGTGTGCACTGCGGCGTGGACGACAAGACCTTGGCTGACCGCTATGGCCGGTCGAGAGATGTGGCGCTCGTCGTGAGTGTGCCGACGTCGCTGCTACCTCAAGACGAACGAGATCGCGTGGGAGCAGACGCGTCGCCGTCCAAGGTGTACTACACGCTCGTGGACGGCTACACCGGTCTTGCGCTCGCGCCGCCACCGGAGTCAATGGATCATTGTGGAAGCGATGGCACGCTGTCGCCGTCAGACAACGACGACGACGATCTGATGGACCCGAGCAGTGGTACGCGCAACGCCAGCACCTCCTCCGAAGAAGTCTGTAGAGACGCTAGTGACAGCGCAGTGTTGCCAACGACCGAGTTCGTCGAGGTGCCGACCAGCGCAGTCATCGCCGTGTTCCAGACGCTGGTCGTCGCAAAGCACGCGCGCGAGCTCGCACCGACTGTGACTCCAAGCAAGACCCGAGTGTACGCGACGCGAGCCGCGTTTGAGAGCAAGCGCTCTGGACGACCGCTCCTGCCACCGACGCCGATCGGACAGCTCGGAAAAGACGCGACATGTGCACTGACCGTGGCAGTGTACGCGCCACGCATCGAGCGCACAGTGCGTTGCGAGCCGCCGAGCGCGTCGTCGTCGTTGGACATTGCGAACGCAGACCTGAGCCCGAGCCGTCGAAACAAGAACGTCGTCGTTGGCACTCCGGCGCTAGACGAGAGGCTGCTGCTCACGGAGTTTGCCAGTCGCGCCAGCATCGCAAGCAACGAACCGCAGCGTGCGTGACGTGTGCGGCACTTCGCTCCGCAGCCTCAGCGTCGCAACTTCACCACGCGTGCGATTGCCTGACACCAGAGACCGAGTCGCGATCGAGTGTCCGTAAGAGGCAGAGAGCAGAGAGCAGTCAACCGTTCTAACGAATGCAGTAGGTCGTGGACAGGTAGCGTGTCTGAAGGATTCGTTAGCTTTGGTATCGACTCGTGTCACTCCCAGCGTCTTTGTGCTATCGCCATTGGAACCTCACTCGCTACTTGCTGCTCTTGGTCTTGCTCTTGCTCACGCGAGTCCAGCATTCTCGAGCGCAATGTGCGGCACGTCGAGGCGACGCAAGCGCGCAAAGAGGCTCTGGTCCAAGTGCGCGTACGTCTTGAGCGCTCGTACCTTGACCACTGGCGCCGCTTGGCCCTCGGCGTCGCCCAGCAGCACCACACGCTCGAGCCGCGCCTCCTCTGGCTGCGTCGACGACAGCGACGTCAACGGTGTCGCCACAGGCGACGCCAGCACAAGCGCCAGGAGCGCGTCCACTTCGCTCACGAGCGCCGCGTCTTCGACAATGAGACTGCCGAACGTCAATCCCAGCGCGCGGAGCTTGTGCTGGTTCAGCGCGGCGTGCGTGCACGTCATCGCCACGACGCGCGCGTGTTGCATCATGTACAGATCGCCGCGCTGTCGCAGCAGTGGGAGCAGCTCGAACGGCTGGAGGCGCTGGAGCTCGCTAAAGTACGCGTCGACCGTGTCAATGAGCGCTGCGAGCTGCTCGCGCGACGCTGGCGCAGCATCACTGCGCGCCGCAAAGTACGCACTCAGCGCGATCGCATCGACTGCCTTTGCATCTGACGTCGCGTCGCGGCGCGCAGCCGCCAGGAGCGCCTGGGCGTGGCGCTTGTAGAAGGAGAGCGCGTTCTCGCACGAGTACGCGGTCGAGGCGCTCAGGCCCGCGCGCTGCGCCGCGTCGGTTTGCTCGAGCCACTTGGTGAGGAACTCGACCTCTTGGAGCAAGTCGAGGTGGCGCTAGAGCACAAAGTTCACGTAGCCGCGGCGACCTTAGTCCCACCAGTGGCCGCTGAACTGTTCGATGCTGGCGTCGATCCGTTCTTTGAGTCAGACGCCTCGATGTGGTGGTGCAAGCAGCTGGACAACGCCGGTGACTGCATGCAGCACATGCGCTTGATCAGGGTCTTCGCGCGCGTGCCGGCGGCGTGCGTTACAAGTGAGTGAGTACGAGCGGCACGGCGCCTGTCAGACGACGGTGCCGTGATCACAGCCTGTTGTTCGCCCATGCCTGTGCACACTGCGGCGAGCTGAGTCTTCGTGTAATGCGGCGCACTGGACGGAGCAGCGACCTCAGTGTCAAAACAGTGATGCGCGTCGAGCACAGCACCATCATACTGGTTCGGCTCGAGCAACTCCTCAACGGTGTCGTCCATGCTTCATGTTGTCGTGGCTCACGCCGAAGGGCTCATCTTTGTCGTGACGTTTACGGACTTCAAATGAATGGGAAACAAGACGCACGACCTGTCCAACGACGGCAAGGCCGTGCTGTTCTCGTTCGATGTGGCGATCAGCGTCCGCGAGGACGACCTTGTAAATGTCATGGACGGCGTCGGTTCGCCCGCGGTCGTCGCAGAGCTCGAGATGTAGCTCGCGAAAGAGCGCAAGACTGTCACGCAACTCATTGGGCATCTGTACGGGATGTACGGTCGCGTTGTGAAGTAGAACCACAACGTCGAATGCTACGACTCGGCCACGACGGACGCGTCCGCTTGCGGATGCATAGAGAGAGACATTGAGATCGCATGTGATGAACACGCAGGACGAGAGAGCGAGTGAGTGAGACGTATCGATTGCAATTGCGTGGCTCATCGAGCATCTGTAGCCTGCGCCACTGCGAGCTCGCGCTGCTTGCGCTCTTCTTCCTTCTTGCGCTGCTGCCGCTGCTTCGCCTTTTGGTTTTTGGCTTTCGCGCGCGCAGCGTCCTGTCGGAGCTTCTCGAGCAGCTCGTCCTGCGCATTGAGCTTGCGCTTCTTCGGATTCCTCTCATCATTTGCTGCTGCTGGGACTGGCGCATGTGATGAACTCGCAGCCGACGCTTTGTCACTCGAGTTGCTGACGAGGCCGCGCGCGTTGCGAGCTGCGATCAGCGCCTGCTCTTCGCGGTCGAGCTCTTCGTCCTGCGCGACCTTGAGCGCGCTCTCGGCTTCGGTCTCGAGCGCCGCCTTGTACGAGCCCGACTTGCGCAGGAGCTTCTTGCGCATCTCCTTCTCCTCATCCGTGAGCACTTTCGTGTCTCCAGCGGCCGTGGTGCGGCCTGTGAGACTCGGCTTGACCGATGCAGTCGGTCGGTACAACGTCACAGGCGCTCGAGTGCGATTGCTGCTTTCATTGTTGTCATTGCCGTCGTCGTTGTTGTCTTCGTCTGCTGCGAGTGCTGCAGCGCTGCGACCGCCGAGGAGCCACGAGCTCACGACGTCGAACGCACTGCTCTCGAACGCGACGCTCTCGTCGTCGTCCGTGCGTCTCGCCATCGTAGCTCTTGGAGCTCTTGCGCGTCAATCAGTCTGTCGGTTCGTGGTTGATTGATTTGTCGTACTTTATTGGAGCACTACAGTGCTGAGCTATTTAGCTCCTCAAACCGATGACCGGATAACATCAAGAATACATTCCAGCCATTCAAATCGACACGACCAACCGCGACGACAGCAAGAAACAAGAAGCGCCGACAGCGCTTGCATCGCGCCATTGATCGTTTCCAGCAGTTCGAGAAGCACACGTCAAGTCAGTAACCATGGGTCGCATGCACAGTGGAGGCAAGGGCATGAGCAAGTCGGCTCGCCCGTACAAGCGCACGCCGCCGTCGTGGCTCAAGGTCTCGGCCGAGGACGTCGAGGACCACATCTGCAAGTTCGCCAAGAAGGGCCTCACGCCGTCGCAGATCGGTGTCATCCTTCGTGACTCGCACGGCATTGCCCAGGTCAAGTCGGTCACGGGCTCGAAGGTGCTTCGTCTCCTTAAGAAGAACGGTGCGTCTCTCTCCACATTTCTGTCCTACAGACCCGCTGGGTCGCGCTTGTGCGCTGTTGTATCTGTAGCTCGCGTGCTGACGTGCTCGTGTGCTTTTGATGCTCGGTGTATCTGCTGCTGCTGTTCATCGTACTGGCTCCGGACTACGATGCCGCGTGTTCTGCCAACGACATGCGCGTGTGCCTCTCCTCGGCGACTCGCTGCTCGGCTCGGTATTACCTGACGTGCGGATCGACGACGCACTGCGTCCTCTCCGTCTGACGTGGGAATACGCGGGTGTTTGGTCGATCGATCCATCGTTTGACCCATCGATCATGACGTGATCATGGCGCTCTTTCGACGCGTCCAGGTCTCGCGCCGGAGCTCCCGGAGGACCTGTACATGCTCATCAAGAAGGCCGTGGCCGTGCGCAAGCACCTTGAGCGCAACCGTCAGGACAAGGACTCCAAGTTCCGCCTGATTCTCATCGAGTCGCGCATCCACCGCCTCGCGCGCTACTACCGCATGAACCGCAAGCTCTCGCCGAACTGGAAGTACGAGTCGGCCACGGCTTCGACGCTTGTGGCGTAAGCGTAGCGTAACCACTCGGTTACTACACGCGCTCCTCTCGTAACGAGATAAATGACATTTGCTGGGTTCTGACAACCAACACACTGTGCTTTGTATCCTTTCGTAACCCTTTGATGGTCGTCGTCGTCCTTGTCAAGTGCGCTCTGTGCGGGACGCTGGTCGACTGCTGTTGCTAGTGTCCACCACGTGTGGACTTGTAGGCGTCACTACACGAGGCAGTGTCCCCTTGTCACTGCCCACGCTCTTCTCCTTCTGCTGTTGCTTGTCCTGCTGCCGCTTGCGCGCGTTCGCGACCAAGCAACGCTCGCGCGAGAGCTCAGGACTCGCACAGTCGTGCGCCAAGTGCACAGCGAGCGTCTTCGCGACGATCGTCTCTTCGCAGTCGTGCCGCGGACACGTGACGAGCCGATGTGGACACTCGCGGAAGTAGTGCTGCTCGCGCCGGCGCATGGGGAACACGGCGCCACAGCGCAGCTCGCACGTCTCGGGCGCCTCTTTCGCGTCGAACGCCTGCGCGAGCGCGTCCCTGTACACGCGCGGCTTACAGCGCACGCGCCGGTGCATCGCCTCGTTGTCCAAGCGGTAGACTTGTTCGCACGCGACTTCGCGGCACACGACCATGCGCAGCGGACACGCGAGGCGCATGTGCGCGTCGAGGTCCCGGAGCGCAACTTGCTCACCGCAGTGTTGTCTGCAGCTCACGACGTCGTATGCGCGGTCGCGTGCACGCTGCGCGAGTGCTTTGAGCTGCTGGTTCACGATGCAGCACGTCTTGTCGCGCAGCGACGGCGTCGGCGGCAAGCCAAAGCGCTTGCGCACGGCTGGCGAGTCGTAGAGCACCCACTTGGTGCGGAAGCACGGCGCGCGCGGCAGTGCGAGCGCCATGTCGTCTACAAGCGCACCCATGCCTTCTTCAAACGTCCAGTAGCCCAGGAGGTGCTCGCACTTGGCCACTGGTACGATCGACTGCGCGTACTTGGCGAGCTGTGGGGCGGTGCGGCACGCGCGCCAGTACCGGACTTCCTGGACAAAGCCCTGGAAGCTGCTGCCGTCGGTCGCAGACGTCCCGATCGCGCTCAGCGGCAGGTCGAACACGCCGCGCTTGATGCTCTGGAGTGCGCCGTTGACAATCAGACTCAGCTCGCGCTTGCTCGCACTCAAGGCGACGTGGTGCCACCGATTGCGCTCCAGTGCGCAGTCGAACGCCACTTCGCGCGCCGCTTTGCTGCTGCTCGGGAGTCCCGAGCGGTAAAACGTCACGCAGCCGCTGGTGCCGACGAGCGCGATCGCGTTCTTGCTCGACGACGCGATCACGTGACGACCGCGGCGCTCGAGCAGCTCGAGGGGCGTGTTCTCGGACACGACTGCGAGCTTCGCGTCGACCTTTGCGAGTTCGCGCTCGTAGCGCCGACGGATACGCTCTGTCTCGGCTGTCGACTCTGGAGTGTCGGCGTCGCTGGTCGTGCCCGGAGCAGGGAGTGCAGCGAGCAGGTCCTGCCACTCGGTGCGCTTCTTGAGGAGCTTGGCTTGCTCCGCGAGCGCTTGCTGCCGCTCTGGGCTGTTGGTCTTTGCACTTGGAGCCGCACTAGCAGCCCAGCGCTCAAGATCGCCGAGCATACTGCGGTCTTGCTCTGGCACGAGCTCTTGGAGCGCGGGCGTCGCTTGGACCACTTCGGTCGTCTGAGCTGCGACAGCGGCTGTGAACTCACGCATGGCAAACTCATCGAGCTCCTTCGCCTGTTTGATCGAGCAATAGAGGCGCAGCGCTTCTGCTAAGAGCACTTGGATCCAGCCCTTGGCGAGCGTCACAGCGCGCTGCGTAGCCAGCATCCCAGTCTCTGCGGCATTGAACGTGTCTGCGAGGTCCTTTGCAGCAGCAGAGACCTCGGCGCTCGAGAGCTTGAGCTGGTTCGACGACGCGCCGCTGCCGCCTTTGCGCTGCTGCTTGAGCGCCTTGAGCTTGCGCTTGCAGGTGTCTGCCTGTTTGCGCCAGCGCTCGTGCTCGCGCGCATTCTCGAGCTGGCGCGCGAGGTGCTCGAGACAGTTTTTCATCAAGTCCAAGACCTCTTCGCGCGCATCGATGAGCCAGACGTAGTACTCGGCAGTCCACGGCGGCGCGAGGTCGCTCGTGCTACTGCCGATGCTGTCGCGGACACTCGGGAGCGCAATGTACGCGCGACCGCCAGTCGTGAACTGGAGCATGCTCCGATCCCGCGAGAGCGTAGCAAAGTCCTCGTGGACGTGGCGATCGCGCCAGCGCAAGCGCGCTTTGCAGCCGTGCGCTGCGTTCTTGCAGCTCACGATGCGACTCACGCACTCATCGCGCCAGTGGCGGTCCAAGTGCCGGCGCTGGAGCACGGCGCCGCACTCGGCGCACGGCACGAGCGTGTTCTTCTCGCGCGCGCGAGCAGCGAGCGCATTGCGCTCGAGCGTCACGACGCAAGTCGTGCGGATGTGGCGGTCGAACTCGCCGACTGGGACCCACTCGGGACATCCGTTGCCGGCGTTTGGACACGGTCGCTCGCGCGCGAGGCACTCGTCCTCTTGGTGGTCGAGCAGCTGCCGCTTCTTCACGCGGCACTGGCACCAGTCGCACGTGATCTCTTCGTTCACGAGCAGCGCGTCGGCTGCGATCTGCGCGCGGCGCTTAGCGACGACGCAGTCGTGCGCTTCGTGCTGTGCTTGCTCGTCGCTCTGGAAGCGATCAGCGCAGCCCCACTCGGCGAAGCGGCACACCACCATGCGCTTTGCGCACTGAACGAGCTGATGGCGCGCGAGGTCGCGCTTGCGGATCGGGAACCGCTGGTCGTGGCACAGCTCGCACTCGACGAGCGCGTTGCCGTCGGCTTTTGCCAGCAGGAGTTGCTGAGTGTGGCGCGCTGCAGCGCACTCGTGCTGCTCGTGCGACATTTGATCTTTGGCTTGGAAGCGCATGCTGCAGCCAGGACGTAGACACTGAACTTGACGCAATGGGCATGTCGCCTCGAGGTGGCGCTTCCAGTCGCTCGGGTGGAGCTCGTCGCCGCATTCACAGAGCAGCAGGTCCTGGAGGAACCGTGTGTCCCCATGCTGCTGGCGAGTTGCTGAGCGCTCCGCAACGGCTGCAGTAGTGTGCTTGGGACTGCGAGGCGAGTGTGATGGGCTTGAAAGCGATGCAAGGGGCTGGCTCTTGCTCCGATGAAGGATCTGCTGACGCTGCTGCTCCACTTGCTCGAGTGCTTTGGCGATCGACAGACTGTACAAACATGTACGAGCGAGTGCATGAAAACGAACTAGAGACACACGTGCGCGTTGGATGCTTCCGCTATCTACCTCGTACAAATGGACGTACAGCTCGGCAGCGAGTCCAGGCTTTGCGTCTCGCAACTGCGGTGAGACCGAGGCAGCAGCAGCAGCTCCAGAGGGCGATCCAAGCGTGACTGCTGCTACTTGTTGACTCGCAAGCGCAGGGATCCGCGACGCTGCCCACTCCATCTCGCTGTCGCTGTTGCAGACGTCGTCTCACCAGTGCAGCTCTAGCGACTTTGCGCCTTGGAGCTTCGTCATGATCGATCCTGATCTTGAAAAGCCGCATTACCTCATTTACATCACTACCACCATTTCAAACTCAAAGAGACACAAGCACTTGAGCACCAGCATCCATCGTCTCGCCATCAAGAACTCGGTCTCCAGAACGTCTCCTGCCATCGACACTGCAGCACGAGACGCAAGTCGCAAGACCCAAAGATGCAAACGAAAGTACTCACATCCACACACACACGTGAATGGCAGCGCACAGTTGCTCCTTCGCGCTCGTCTCTCCTTCACTCACTCCACGTCGTCCAGCTTGCTCTCGTCAAACACCTCGAGCGCATGCGTGTAGCTCTTGGCGTTCGCGCGAGCCCAGCGCGCGAGCGAGTTCGCCTCGCACTCGGTCACTTCCTCAAAGCTCATGGGCATCTCGACTGGCGCAGTCTGCGCCGAGAGCGTGACCGAGCACTCGAGCAACTCTTTCGTGAGCGACGCCGTCCAGTACGCGACTTTCCAGAACTCCCGCCCAGGCTCTTCGTGCAGCGCCATCACTTGCGCAAAGTCGATCGCGCGTCCCTTGTACGCGTGCTCCTGCAGCGTTGCTTCGATCTCCTGCATCGTCAAGCACTCCGTGTACAGCGTGCGCGTGTGGCCGCGGTGGAGCGGAAACGTGAACGCGATCGCCGCGAGCGCTTTCGCTGCGTCCGCCATCGCGATCAAGTACATGCGCGACGACGCGAGCGAGCGGTCCGAGAGGTTCCACTGCGCCGGCGTGCGTCCTGGCAAGCGCTCTTGCGTCGCTGTGTTGTGAGCTGTTGGCGGTGGCCGCGGCTTCTCTTCTGTCTCTTCGCCTTGGCGCTCGCCTGCTGCAGGTGCGACTGGCGCTGACGCCGATGTCACCACTCGACAAGTGTTCATCGCTGAGCGCTCCGACTCGGCGTGCTCGAGCGCGTGGTCTGTGCTCGAGAGCGCGAGGAAGTACTCCATGAAGAGCGGCAGGCGCACAATCACGTACGGCACGCCCGAGCGCTCGACGTAGCGCTCCATCTCGCCCAAGTGGTTCAGGCCAGCGCTCGCGCCGAGTCCCGTGAAGATCGAGCTCACGACGACGATGCCCCAGACGCGCGCTTTCGCAGCGGCGTCGACGACGACCTTTGTCACTTCCGCGCGCTCAGCGGCGTCCAAGTGCAGCGGCGGGATGTACACCATCACGTCGAACTCGCTGAGCTGCTTCAGTAGTTGGTTCAGCGGCGACAGGACACCGCCTGGGAGCTGGTAGAAGTGGCCTTCGCTCGCGTTACGGCGCAGCGATCGCGGCTGAGACTGCGGCTGCGATCCATGACTCGCTTGGTTCGACGACGCCACAGCGGGCGTCGGGATCGACTTGATCGCGCAGAACGTCACTTTTCCTTGCAACGCGCCGCCTGCCGTCGTCGGGATCGCTGCTTCGCCGACTTCGCGCGCTGGCACCGCAGTCGCAGACGTCATTTGCACCGCGACGAAGCGCTCGAACTCGGCAAAGAAGCCTTCGGCCGCGCCGACGACAAAGAGCTGCATCTGGTGCTGTGGTGTCTGGACAAAGTGCTTTGCGTTGCGCTCGAGCCACGCGGTCGGCGTCGTGAGCTTGCGTCCCACGAGCTGCTCAAAGTCGTCTGTGAAGCCGAGACGCGCGAGCTGGCGCCGCCGCGCAGCTGATGCGTCTTGTCCAGGCGTCGGCGACGTGCTCGGTGCTGGCACCTTGCTTTCATTCTCGTGCTTGGCAGTAGCAGCAGCAGTAGTAGCTGTTGGGCTATCATCGTCGCTGCTGTTGTCAGCAGGTCGTGGTGGCTCCAAGTAGTGCTTCAAACGCACCAGGCTCTGCGCAACGTACAGCGTCGCGCCGCTCTCGCGCAGCAGCGTCACGAGCTGCTCGTCAGACACTCGTCGGTACTTGACGTGCTTGCCCAGTGCGCGCGAGAAGCGCTGCTCCATCTCGTGTGGTGAGACCACGACGTCGGCGTGTGCGAGGCAGTACGCCGCGTTGAACTTGCGTGTTGGCTGCGCGAGGACGTGTCCCGCCGCTGCGGCGACGTCCGTCACTGCGATGCACGGCACGAGCGTGTCGGGACGGAAGCAGCCGACAAAGTGACTCGCAAACATGATCTCCTCGCGGCAGTACAGCACGGTCTCCATGAGCAGCGGAATGCGCAGCGAGACGCAGTTCGTCAGGACCGACCGCGCATGCGCTTCGATCGCCTCGTAGCCGAGGTCTGCGTTTGTGCCCGCGCTTCGAGGGGCAGTCTGACCCGCGTGGCTGTGCGTCGGTACGTCGCGTGGCCAAAAGTCGTGCGTCGCGAGGACGCTGCTGATGATCACGAGACGCGCGACGTCCTCGGCTTGCACAGCGTCAATCACGCGCTTCGAGAACTGCGTGCCGCTGACCGAGAGCGCCGGCACGAGCAGCACCGAGTCGGCGTTGCGCACGACGCGCTGGATCGACGCCATGTCGCCAAACTTGCACTTGGCCAAGTAGCAGTTCGTCGCGCGCTTGAGACGCCGTGCGCGCAGGTCTTTCACGTCTTCGACCGCGGCAACGACTGCGAGCGACGCGCTCTGCTGTCGGAGCGTGAGCTCTTCAAACGATTCGCAAAGAGAAAATGCCGGAGCTCAGTGACCGTGGCACCGCCCACCGCGAGCATGACAACGTAGATGTGCTCGGCGATACTGCTATCGCTGTTGTTTTGCCCGAGCCACTTGGCGAGGAACTCGACCTCTTGGAGCAAGTCGAGGTGGCGCTAGAGCACAAAGTTCACGTAGCCGCGGCGACCTTAGTCCCACCAGTGGCCGCTGAACTGTTCGATGCTGGCGTCGATCCGTTCTTTGAGTCAGACGCCTCGATGTGGTGGTGCAAGCAGCTGGACAACGCCGGTGACTGCATGCAGCACATGCGCTTGATCAGGGTCTTCGCGCGCGTGCCGGCGGCGTGCGTTACAAGTGAGTGAGTACGAGCGGCACGGCGCCTGTCAGACGACGGTGCCGTGATCACAGCCTGTTGTTCGCCCATGCCTGTGCACACTGCGGCGATCTGAGCCTTCGTGTAATGCGGCGCACTGGACGGAGCAGCGACCTCAGTGTCAAAACAGTGATGCGTGTCGAGCACAGCACCATCATACTGGTTCGGCTCGAGCAACTTGGCAAGCGTGAACGGTCCAGTGGCGTTCTTCACATCAAGTGGCGTCTTGCCGTCTGCCGCGTCGACGAGCTGCGACGCGCTGCTGTAGTCGCCCACACACGTCTCGACAGCGTGTGCTGCGTCTGCGACAGGGTCGAGCAGTGGCAGACGCACGTCGCGCTGCTTGCGCTGCTTGAGGATCGCCGTAGCCGAGGAACAGGTCGTGGAGCCACGCTGGGAGGAGCGCGTCTGCGCTCGCACTTGCCGCCACAAGTGCGTCGAGCACGGCTTTGAACGTGTTCTCGCGCGCAGGGCGGCGCACGAGTACGTTCGCGAGCGTGTACGCGTCCGTGCGACCAGCGTCAACGTCGCGCTGGTACTGCTCGCCATCGAGAGCGAGCGTGAGCGTCCGCTTGCGACCTTTGCCGATCGGGTTGTCGTCTGTGAGCGCAGATCCGTGGGCATCCGTGACGCTGACGACCTCTGCGCCGCGCACAAAGAGCACGCCGAACTGCTCTGGGAACGACTGGCTCGAGCTGTCGCCGGCGCTGTCTGCAAAGCCCATGGCCTCTGCCGCTTCGTCCGCTGTCGCTCGCACCGCAATGAGGAACACGACTTCGTTTGGCTGGAACACCGCGTCGAACGCGCGCAAGTCGTGCCGCGCGTCCAGTTCGAGCTCAAGCTGCGCAGTCACAGACGCCGGCGCGCGCTTGCCGAGCAATGGCTTGGCAACATCTAAGATCTTCACGCGTAGGTGACGCGAACGAACGCACCCTTTCGCAGGTCATGGACCATCACTCTGCTAGCCAGCACTTGTTGCAAACAAGAGCACAGAGCGCAAAAGCTCGAGTGCGCAGCAACACACAACAGGACGAGCAAAAGCACGTCGAGCAGCATGGAGACAGTGGCGACTGCGACGACAGCGACGGCGATCAGCATGGAGACAGTGGCGACTGCGACGGCAGCGACGGCGACACGCACTGTGTGGTTCTCCGTGGAGATCGATACTCCTGAGGACATGCACGTGGTCGCAGGGCGGCTCCTTGATCTCCCGATCAACACGTCGATCCGGAACTTTGTGGACCGCGTCAAGAGCGAGTGCACCGACGCGGTACTCAAGCGCGTGAGTGCGAGCGCCTTCCGCGTCTATGCAGACTCCGGCGCGCAATTCTCCCATGATTCACTGCCTGACAGCGCCAGCATCGGCGAGCACGGCGCAACGCAGTCTGATCCGCTGATCGTCGCTTCTTCAGAGACGCCGCAGCCACTTGCAAAGCGCATGTGCCCTGACAACGCGCCAGGGATGCGCCGCGTGTGGTTCCTCCCAGTCGACATCACCGGCAACTACATCCTCTCGCTCGTGGACGGCTCAAAGATTGTGCGCGCTAGCGGCTCGGATGGTGCAATCGTGGACGACGAGTGGGCGTCCATGTCAGAATACGTGACGCTCTCGACCACCGCCACGGTCGCCGACTTCTTGTGGGACATCACAAAAACGTACGGGCTGCTCGCATTTGCGAGTGTGACCAATCTCGCTGTCGCATTGCGTTATGAAAACGATGTCGCGCGCACTCTGTTGTCGGCGAGCGATGCGATCGGCGCTCACGGCGCGACGAAGGAGTCGCCGCTTCTCCTCGTGGTGTCGGCGCGTGCGTTGCACCGCATGGTCTACTACACGCTGGTGGGCGCAGCGACTTGCTGTATGACCACGCGTGCGCAACTGGCGACCAAGTGCTGCAGCAGTGACAGCACGGCCTCGACCTCGGACGAAGAGGACGTTGCGATTCAAGTGAGCGATGACTGCGACATCACCGCGACTGCAAGCGACGGCTACGAGCGCACTCGTGCAAGCAGCGGAGGCAGCAGCAACGACCGCGGTGGCGACAGTGACCGCGACAGCGACAGTGACAGCTCCGTCGCGGTCGATCCAGAAGTCTTGATGATCCACGTCAGCGCGCGTGTCGGCGACTTCCGGAAGCTGGTCGCAGCCAAGCACCCGACAGCGCTCAGGCCAGATGCGACTCCAGACGACATCGTCGTGCTCTCGTCGCAAACAGCGCTCGGCATCTCGCAGCCTGGACAGCCGCTTGGCGCGTCCGAATCTATGCGGCAATGTGGAGAGTACAAAAGCGACCCGCTCGTCGTCGTCGTGCCAGTTTGCGCTCCAGTGCCGCCGCACAGGCGCCAGCGCGAGCTGCCGCAGTAGTGAAGACACACCGACCTTCGTCGACCAGTCCGCCAGACAGCTCCTCGCTCTCAGCAGCACTCGCGACGCGCGCGCATTGGGAGCTAGGCGCTCGAGACGACACCAGTAGCAGTGAGAATGTATGTGTTTGTGCGTGAGCGATGGCTCTAGCGTCGTGCGCTGATCGCTTCGTGGCGCACATCGCCGTCGAGTGGTGGCAACACGATCGCGCTTTTCGGCGACTGTTGCGACTGTCGAGACGAGCTCTCGCTCCTCTCGGGAGTGCGGCAACAGTCAAGGGTGCTCCAAGTTAGCTGCACTCGCATCGCGTGGCACTCGCTCTTGCGCACTCGCACATATAGCAGACGCGAGAAGCGCCGTCGTGGCGTCCTCCTCGTGCGGAGCGACCATGGCGTTTAGATTCGCCACTCTCCTTGCTCTGCTACGACAGCCTCCTGCACAGCCGGACGAGCTCAAAGACCGATCCGACCTTCCATCTCAGCGCCCCCTGTATTGACCCATCGACGTCGCTTTGAACGACTCGGAGACGACACTTGCTCAAGAAGAGACCCACGACTCCACTTCGAGTGCGTTTTCACGCCAAAGTTGATCGACTTCCGGGTTGATCATGTCCAAGATGAGCGATGCCGCGGCCGCCGCGCCGAGCAGCCCGCCTGTCACCGGGTCTCCGCCGTCGTACACTGCGCGCACCATCTTTTTGAGCGGACAGAAGACGCCTTTGGACTCGTTGTTGAGCATCGTCGCTGTGAGCATCGCCGCGACGACGCGGCTGCGGTCGCTCGGGTGCCTCGTAAGGATGCGCTGAAAGTCCTTGCGGCTGAGCACGCATATCTCGACGTGCGTGACGGCGCGCACGTCTGCCGTGCGCTGGTAGTTCATGCGCAGCGCCATTTCGTCTACCGCCTGGCCACCGACAGGATCGTGCGAGAGCTACTGACGCTGGTGGCGCCGCACGCTTTGCTGTTGTCACCACCACCATGTCGCTCGTGCGTGTCCTCGACAGCGTGCACGCGAAGTGGCGATGCTGGTGCCAGTCGACGGCCGCGGTGGTGCTGGTGCTGGTGGCTCGCAGGCGGCAGCTCAAACACCGAGCCTCAGTGCGTGAACGACCGATGCGAAAGCAGCGCCATGTCGCTCGCATCCAGAGACGGACTGCGCGTGGCGCTGGTCACGGACGGATCGCTCCCGACCGGCCGCTTGAAGCCATCGCGATCGATCGAAAGCTCGACGCTGCCGCGGCTTATCATGTAGAACTCGTCGTCGACTTCGCCGCGGCGGATGACAACATCGTCCGACAAGTACACGCGCACGCGCAGGTTGAGCCTGAGCTGCCTCTGAAAGTCCGGCGAGCAGTCGGCCCAGAACGGCACGCCCACGACGAGCTCCATGCGCTTGCACAGCACGACCTCGCGCTCAAGCGTGTGCGAGAGGCGCTTGGAGAACCGCTCGATCTCGCCACCGAGCGACTCGTACGCGCGCCAGAGGTGGTCGTAGCACTCGTGGGTGCGCTCGCGCAGCTGCTCGGACAGTTGCATCTTGGACGTGATCGCGAAGACCGCCTCTGTCTTGCGCTCGTCGCTCGTCGCTCGTCGCTCGTCGCTCGTCGCTCGTCGCTCGTCGCTGGTTGCGCTCACGCTGAAGCTGGACACGAGCACGACGACGTGGCCAAACACGATTGCGAGCACGAGTGTTGCGAGGTCGGCCTCTCGGCCGGCTCGCCTATGAAGAAAAGCCAGGCGGAGCAGGCAACCGTCTCACGAACTTGCCGGCGCAGCTGCTCAGACAGCGCATCGGCTCACACTCGGTGCAGCGACTGCCAGTTGTTGCTGCTGCTACTGCTGCTGCACTTGACGCAAGCTGAGAGATCGCCGCGCGCACCACCGCGATCTCCTCGCGCTTCTCCGCACTCTGGTCTGTCGTGCTCGCAGCTCCTCAGCACGCTCCTACCTTCCTGCGCCCTGCAGCTCGAGTGCCAGTCGCTCGAGCTTCGATAGCTGGACAACTGCTCGACCGGTCGGACATTCCAACTTAGCGCGGAGAATCTGCTGCTGGACGGCGACAGACGCGCGCCTCGCGCCACAGACGCGTGTGTTAGCGCGCTCTGGTCTGTCGAGTGCCTGTGTCTCCGCGAGCGCTTGCTCTTGCACTTCGAGGCCTATCGCAGCCGCGCGTGTGACCCGCTCGTCAATGAGCGGATTCTCGACGTACACGTGGTGCAGCGGCAGATCCTCAACGCCGTACTGCGGCACGCCGAGGCGCACGCCTGGCGTCGGCGGATCCGGTGAGGCCATCGCTCGGCTGCCTTGACGATCGCACGCGTCGGACCGGCGTCCTCACGACGCGTTGGCCCGCCGCGGCACACTCGCGCTCGGCTTGCGATGAACTGGAGTGGTGCAAAGTGGATCCAGCCGGCAAACGGCGCGCGTGGCCACCGCACAACAGTGCTGTTCAATGCACTCGTGGCATCCGCGGCACGTCTCGCAGAGCGCACTGCCGCTTCGTGCGCTTGAGCGTCGCCTCGCGCGCTCTGGTTCCGCGCTCAACGAGCGCTGCGCCGTCGTGCTTACTAGTAAGCAATTCGTTTCACTAGGTCACAACACCTGGATTAGAGTGTCTCGTCAACGCTAACGAACATCAAGCGTGCCATTTTGCTTGAGATTACAGTACTGGAGGTGGTATCGATGTACACTCAAGCTTGACATGAGACGAACGCGTACAACAGTCAAGCAACACAGTCTTCGTGAGAAAGGATGCACCACTCTGCTAGCCAGCACTTGTTGCAAACAAGAGCACAGAGCGCAAAAGCTCGAGTGCGCAGCAACACACAACAGGACGAGCAAAAGCACGTCGAGCAGCATGGAGACAGTGGCGACTGCGACGACAGCGACGGCGATCAGCATGGAGACAGTGGCGACTGCGACGGCAGCGACGGCGACACGCACTGTGTGGTTCTCCGTGGAGATCGATACTCCTGAGGACATGCACGTGGTCGCAGGGCGGCTCCTTGATCTCCCGATCAACACGTCGATCCGGAACTTTGTGGACCGCGTCAAGAGCGAGTGCACCGACGCGGTACTCAAGCGCGTGAGTGCGAGCGCCTTCCGCGTCTATGCAGACTCCGGCGCGCAATTCTCCCATGATTCACTGCCTGACAGCGCCAGCATCGGCGAGCACGGCGCAACGCAGTCTGATCCGCTGATCGTCGCTTCTTCAGAGACGCCGCAGCCACTTGCAAAGCGCATGTGCCCTGACAACGCGCCAGGGATGCGCCGCGTGTGGTTCCTCCCAGTCGACATCACCGGCAACTACATCCTCTCGCTCGTGGACGGCTCAAAGATTGTGCGCGCTAGCGGCTCGGATGGTGCAATCGTGGACGACGAGTGGGCGTCCATGTCAGAATACGTGACGCTCTCGACCACCGCCACGGTCGCCGACTTCTTGTGGGACATCACAAAAACGTACGGGCTGCTCGCATTTGCGAGTGTGACCAATCTCGCTGTCGCATTGCGTTATGAAAACGATGTCGCGCGCACTCTGTTGTCGGCGAGCGATGCGATCGGCGCTCACGGCGCGACGAAGGAGTCGCCGCTTCATCTGTCTGTGGCGTGGCGCGCGTTTCAACGCAAGGTCTACTACGCGTTCGCCGGCGCCGCTGCAAAACCAAGATCTCACGAACATGCAGGACCGGCTCGAAGCTGGGTTACGATGCCAAGGGAATGTTTGACCGTCCGGAACGTAGTCCAGCGTCTAAGCAGCGGGCCATGGATATCGGTCCCCGGGGTGTGTCCCTGCACTCTTACCGTTCAAGCGCGTGCCGAAGACCCGCCTTTGGCTTCGGACCTCGCGCTACAGCCTGGTGACGGGAGCGTAGATCGACCTCTTCTCGTCACAGTCGCTCCGAACGAGCCGTGTTGGTGCACAGCGCACAAGATATCCAGCATCACCGTGGCACACTTTCAAGGTCTGCTGCACAAGATCAGTGCGTGCTTGGACGACGCCGTTGAGATCGCCGCAGACCCGAGCTGCTCTGTTACTGGCTACGACTGGACGCAGGCCAGCGAGAGCAACAACACTCAGAGGACAGCGTACAAGAAGTTTCTCAAGAGGCTGATTGAGGAACAGATGACGGACGTCAAGCGCGATGATCAAGCAACCGTGGTTTGGAGAGATCTCGCTACCGAGTCGAACTTCCTCGACTGCGACGACCCGGTCATGCTCACCGGAACCGCCGACGTACTGCTCGAGTATGGCAAAGTGGCGATCATCATCGAGCTGAAGAAGCACGTGACGACAACGAACTACCGTCAGGCGGTGGCTCAGCTCGTGTGCGCTCGGCCCAAGTTCCCGACAGCGCATGTGCTCCTCACAGATCTGAACCGGACGTGGCGTTTCTTTCGCTTCACAGACCAAGCAAGGATCGAGCACACACACATCCAAGACATCAGCACAGCCATCAAGCATATAGTCGAACTAATCAAGGCGTGATTCATTACCAATCCTGTCTCGGTTATCTTCATTAGGGGTTGCACTCATGCTCCTAGCTCCAACAACCGCAGTCCACTTGCTGTACTCGTTCTACCAGTAATGGCCTGGACGTCACGCTCGTCACTCGCTTGTCGTTCGTCGCTCCGTCCGCTGTCTCTCCTCAGTCCGAGTGCGTCGGGGCTGGTCCGACAGCACTCTGCTCGACTCAGTCGACCCCTGTAGCACCCGACTGGCACGATACGGCGCGAGACTGCTCTCGAGCGACCGCGAGACCTGGCGAAGAGGACCGAACGTGCACGTGAGCTCTGTAGTGCAAATCTTCTTGTGTGAATATACAAAGCGGCCGACTGCGAGCGCTGTGCAGCGCACAGAGCTTGCTCAACTGCAACTATCGAAAGCGCACGCACTAGCAACAGTGGGTGGTGGTGTGGATGCGAAACGTGCGAGCTCGCACAAGGTTTCCGGCCCATTCCTCGCCAATCGAGCTGGAATGTCCGACCGGTCGAGCAGTTGTCCAGCTATCGAAGCTCGAGCGACTGGCACTCGAGCTGCAGGGCGCAGGAAGGTAGGAGCGTGCTGAGGAGCTGCGAGCACGACAGACCAGAGTGCGGAGAAGCGCGAGGAGATCGCGGTGGTGCGCGCGGCGATCTCTCAGCTTGCGTCAAGTGCAGCAGCAGTAGCAGCAGCAACAACTGGCAGTCGCTGCACCGAGTGTGAGCCGATGCGCTGTCTGAGCAGCTGCGCCGGCAAGTTCGTGAGACGGTTGCCTGCTCCGCCTGGCTTTTCTTCATAGGCGAGCCGGCCGAGAGGCCGACCTCGCAACACTCGTGCTCGCAATCGTGTTTGGCCACGTCGTCGTGCTCGTGTCCAGCTTCAGCGTGAGCGCAACCAGCGACGAGCGACGAGCGACGAGCGACGAGCGACGAGCGACGAGCGACGAGCGCAAGACAGAGGCGGTCTTCGCGATCACGTCCAAGATGCAACTGTCCGAGCAGCTGCGCGAGCGCACCCACGAGTGCTACGACCACCTCTGGCGCGCGTACGAGTCGCTCGGTGGCGAGATCGAGCGGTTCTCCAAGCGCCTCTCGCACACGCTTGAGCGCGAGGTCGTGCTGTGCAAGCGCATGGAGCTCGTCGTGGGCGTGCCGTTCTGGGCCGACTGCTCGCCGGACTTTCAGAGGCAGCTCAGGCTCAACCTGCGCGTGCGCGTGTACTTGTCGGACGATGTTGTCATCCGCCGCGGCGAAGTCGACGACGAGTTCTACATGATAAGCCGCGGCAGCGTCGAGCTTTCGATCGATCGCGATGGCTTCAAGCGGCCGGTCGGGAGCGATCCGTCCGTGACCAGCGCCACGCGCAGTCCGTCTCTGGATGCGAGCGACATGGCGCTGCTTTCGCATCGGTCGTTCACGCACTGAGGCTCGGTGTTTGAGCTGCCGCCTGCGAGCCACCAGCACCAGCACCACCGCGGCCGTCGACTGGCACCAGCATCGCCACTTCGCGTGCACGCTGTCGAGGACACGCACGAGCGACATGGTGGTGGTGACAACAGCAAAGCGTGCGGCGCCACCAGCGTCAGTAGCTCTCGCACGATCCTGTCGGTGGCCAGGCGGTAGACGAAATGGCGCTGCGCATGAACTACCAGCGCACGGCAGACGTGCGCGCCGTCACGCACGTCGAGATATGCGTGCTCAGCCGCAAGGACTTTCAGCGCATCCTTACGAGGCACCCGAGCGACCGCAGCCGCGTCGTCGCGGCGATGCTCACAGCGACGATGCTCAACAACGAGTCCAAAGGCGTCTTCTGTCCGCTCAAAAAGATGGTGCGCGCAGTGTACGACGGCGGAGACCCGGTGACAGGCGGGCTGCTCGGCGCGGCGGCCGCGGCATCGCTCATCTTGGACATGATCAACCCGGAAGTCGATCAACTTTGGCGTGAAAACGCACTCGAAGCAGCAGCTGAGCGCAAAGCGACATGCCTGTGCCGGTGTCAACACCAATACCAATCCCAGTGCTAGTGCCAGTGTGCGGACGTACAGTCGACCGGCGAGCTTACGGTCGATCCTGGGAGGAGCGCGTCTGCGCTCGCACTCGCCGCCACAAGTGCGTCGAGCACGGCTTTGAACGTGTTCTCGCGCGCAGGGCGGCGCACGAGTACGTTCGCGAGCGTGTACGCGTCCGTGCGACCAGCGTCAACGTCGCGCTGGTACTGCTCGCCATCGAGAGCGAGCGTGAGCGTCCGCTTGCGACCTTTGCCGATCGGGTTGTCGTCTGTGAGCGCAGATCCGTGGGCATCCGTGACGCTGACGACCTCTGCGCCGCGCACAAAGAGCACGCCGAACTGCTCTGGGAACGACTGGCTCGAGCTGTCGCCGGCGCTGTCTGCAAAGCCCATGGCCTCTGCCGCTTCGTCCGCTGTCGCTCGCACCGCAATGAGGAACACGACTTCGTTTGGCTGGAACACCGCGTCGAACGCGCGCAAGTCGTGCCGCGCGTCCAGTTCGAGCTCAAGCTGCGCAGTCACAGACGCCGGCGCGCGCTTGCCGAGCAATGGCTTGGCAACATCTAAGATCTTGACGCGCGTGCGCAGCGGCGTCGCCATGCGTGAGAAGCCGCGGAAGATCGTCTCGCCGGTCGGCGACGCGAGCGAGCGCGCAGCGTTGAGCTCTCGGATCGGCGCTTCGAGACTCGCGCGGATCGCCGCAGCGGCTTCGAGCCGCACGAGCGCGTGCATGCGCTCGAGAACGTCGGTGACGTTGAGGAACTGGAGACCGAGCTTGCGGATCGGCAGCACTGGCAGGAGCTGCGCTTCGTCAGCGCCGTACACGCCGCGCGCGTTGCTCTCGAGGACGTCGCTCCAGATCTCGAGCTCGGTCGGACACGCCGGCGTCTCGGTCCACTTGCGAGGCGCCTTGGGACGCGCAAAGTCATCGACAAAGTGCGCGACGAGCGCGTCTGGCGCCAGCGTCGACGCGACGTCGCGGCTCGGAACGACGCCGAGCGTGACTGCGAGCGCCTCGACGTCCGAGCGCTGCGCGGCCACGAGCGGCGTCAAGAGGTTCCCAAAGCTCGCGGCGTCGGCGATCGCCGACACTGGGACGACTGCGAGCGCTTCGAGTGGCGAGTGGCGAAAGTCCGTGAACGCGACGTGCTGCAGCGTCTGGATGTGCTTGGACGCGCGCTCGTGCTGCTCACGCGCGCTGAGCGACTCGCCCGAGTGCGCGTCGATCGCAAACGCCATCGCGGCGTCTAGGAGCGCAAGCTGCGCCTCGAGCGCAGCGATCTCGCGCGGTGCGCGCCACTCGAGGCAGTGCGCGACGAACGGCGACGTGCGCACGGCCATGACAAAGTGCGTGCGGCGGAGCACGGCGTGGAGGAACCGGCGCGTCGGGAGCTGGCTGAGCAGGTCGGTCACGAGTGCTAAGGCCAGCGCAGTGTACCGGAGCGTGTCGTCGACGTCCGGCCCATTATGCTTGGCTATCAGCGGTGACAAGAGATGAAGCAGTTAGAGCGCTCGGAACACTCAGAGTTTCCGTAGCGATCGGTTTAGACGGGGCAGCAGCGGCAACGAGTTGAGGCGCTCATTCCCAAATTGCACGATCCACCGCACACCCGGCATCAGGCGAGCCACCGTTGCCCCATCGAAAACGTTTGCACCTGTCCATACCGGTGCATAGTGGACGATGGGGGCGAGCGATGGATCGCCGAACAAGAAGATGTCGGGTGAGCGGCAGCAGACGCTAATGGAGCGGCTTCGCGCCAAGACGGCACCGGTCAGAACTACGCCGCCTGGAGCGCATGTGCGAGCGGCTTCGGCGCGCACATCAGACAAGCCGACTCGCGATGCCTCGGTCAAGCGCGCGGTTCTGCCAGCTCACGCTTCCTCGTCCGACGGCACAGCGAAGCGCACGCGTGATGCCTTGACCGACGGCGCAGCGAAGCGCCATCGTTCTAACCCGACCAACGGCACAGCGAAGCCCACGCGTGCTCGTGCTGGTTCACCAGACGGCGCGGCGCCACCAGCTCAAGTTGCCTCAGGGGATGGCGAAGCGCGAGCACAAGCCGCCTCAACCGACGACGCCGCGACGCCAGCTCAACCCAACTCATGCGACAGCGCCGCAACGCCAGCGCAAGCCGACTCGGGCGGCGCCTCGACCGACAGCGTCGCAAGGTCAGCTCAAGTTGCCTCTGTCGTTGGCACAGCGCTGCGTGCCTCGACTGATGGCTCAGCGTCTCATTCCTCGGCTTCCTCCGCGTCGAGTGGCGGCGTTCATTCGCCAAGTTCCGAAGACGATGCCGCACGCGTGAGTTGGCGCGGTAGCTCAAAGCGTCTGACGCCCAAGCAGATCCAGCAAGGCAACTACAGCAAGAAGACGCTCGTAGTTTTACCACCTCCTCCCGACCGCCATCCGCTCACAAACTGGAAGAACCACGCCGACCCCAGCAAGCCCGTGGACCCAGAGAAGCGGTGGGACGTCGCTCGGGTCCTGGATCGTCGAGGGAAGCCTCCCATGCTGGCTTACCTCATCGAGTGGAAGTGCGTCCCACACGAGTTTACGTGGGTATGGGAGAGCGACATTGGCGAGGAGTGCTACAGCATGCTCGACTTCGTGGACGAGTGGAAGAAGAACGCGCGACGCACAAGCCAGAAGGATTGGCTCGGCAAGCGCAGAGGCGGAGCCACAGCGTCGAAGACCGGTCTTTGCTTCTTGGAAGCAGTGCAGTCGGCAACGCGCCTTGCGCAGTGCGACGGCAAGGTGACTGAGGCGATGTGGAGCGACTTTGTGCGGACGTCGCAGAAGGACTTCTCACAGGGCATCTCGAAGACCGACCAGGTCGACTTTCTCCGGTTTGCGTGCTGCCACGGCGCCAAGTTTGACTTCGTCGCCTCGACCAAGAACATGCTGTCGAGGAGCATCACGTCCGTCGCAAGCCTCAAGGACTTCGTGACGAACGATCTCGGGCCGGGGGTCTACATCGTTCACGCCGGTCAAGGTGGCGTCGAGCACTGCTTCGCTCTCGCTACCGACGAGAGGCTCGCGCCTCTCATCGCAGACTGATTTGACGAGACCAAGACACCGTCGTTCGTACTGGAGCCGCTCGAAACACTCGCTTGGATCGAGCGAGTCCTCACCATCCGTCGCATTACGCCAACGTCGGTCGCCATGAAGAGGCGGAGAGTCAAACGCCGGAGGTTGCTGTAGAACGCACGATCACTTCGCGTTTCCAGCCGTTCGAGCTTCTCATTTTGTGCGGCAGTGCGGCGATCTGTATAGTATACAGCACGCGCACTTCGTAGCTTCGTCGAGTAGCAAGAACGCGAAAGTGACCAAGAAGCCTTGCTCAATAGCGAGTCAATGGATCATTGTGGAAGCGATGGCACGCTGTCGCCGTCAGACAACGACGACGACGATCTGATGGACCCGAGCAGTGGTACGCGCAACGCCAGCACCTCCTCCGAAGAAGTCTGTAGAGACGCTAGTGACAGCGCAGTGTTGCCAACGACCGAGTTCGTCGAGGTGCCGACCAGCGCAGTCATCGCCGTGTTCCAGACGCTGGTCGTCGCAAAGCACGCGCGCGAGCTCGCACCGACTGTGACTCCAAGCAAGACCCGAGTGTACGCGACGCGAGCCGCGTTTGAGAGCAAGCGCTCTGGACGACCGCTCCTGCCACCGACGCCGATCGGACAGCTCGGAAAAGACGCGACATGTGCACTGACCGTGGCAGTGTACGCGCCACGCATCGAGCGCACAGTGCGTTGCGAGCCGCCGAGCGCGTCGTCGTCGTTGGACATTGCGAACGCAGACCTGAGCCCGAGCCGTCGAAACAAGAACGTCGTCGTTGGCACTCCGGCGCTAGACGAGAGGCTGCTGCTCACGGAGTTTGCCAGTCGCGCCAGCATCGCAAGCAACGAACCGCAGCGTGCGTGACGTGTGCGGCACTTCGCTCCGCAGCCTCAGCGTCGCAACTTCACCACGCGTGCGATTGCCTGACACCAGAGACCGAGTCGCGATCGAGTGTCCGTAAGAGGCAGAGAGCAGAGAGCAGTCAACCGTTCTAACGAATGCAGTAGGTCGTGGACAGGTAGCGTGTCTGAAGGATTCGTTAGCTTTGGTATCGACTCGTGTCACTCCCAGCGTCTTTGTGCTATCGCCATTGGAACCTCACTCGCTACTTGCTGCTCTTGGTCTTGCTCTTGCTCACGCGAGTCCAGCATTCTCGAGCGCAATGTGCGGCACGTCGAGGCGACGCAAGCGCGCAAAGAGGCTCTGGTCCAAGTGCGCGTACGTCTTGAGCGCTCGTACCTTGACCACTGGCGCCGCTTGGCCCTCGGCGTCGCCCAGCAGCACCACACGCTCGAGCCGCGCCTCCTCTGGCTGCTTCGACGACAGTGACGACAGTTGTATCTGTAGCTCGCGTGCTGACGTGCTCGTGTGCTTTTGATGCTCGGTGTATCTGCTGCTGCTGTTCATCGTACTGGCTTCGGACTACGATGCCGCGTGTTCTGCCAACGACATGCGCGTGTGCCTCTCCTCGGCGACTCGCTGCTCGGCTCGGTATTACCTGACGTGCGGATCGACGACGCACTGCGTCCTCTCCGTCTGACGTGGGAATACGCGGGTGTTTGGTCGATCGATCCATCGTTTGACCCATCGATCATGACGTGATCATGGCGCTCTTTCGACGCGTCCAGGTCTCGCGCCGGAGCTCCCGGAGGACCTGTACATGCTCACAGACGACCACATGCCTTGCTACGACAGCGCACATACAGACGCTTCAGGCGATCCCGCCCGTCAGCCCGTCGAGCCACACGATCACGTGAGCGTTCGCGATCGGCTGCGTCGTGACAACGTAAGAGCGACACGGAACGGAGGTCAATCAAGTACGACATTGAGATCGCGGACAAGTTCGGTCATGTGACCAGGCTGGTGGAGCTGTACTAACCTCGATCACCCACACTCAATGAAAGCTATTGCATGCGATGAACCATCTGATAGAGTGAGAGTTGTTGTTATTCATTGCATGAAGGATTTGATGTACGAGAACGCGTCTGCAGCGTTAGTCAGTGACACGAGGTGGATCGTGTAGCTTGATCCATCGTGTGAGACTCGCGAGAAGTTCCACGTGTTGTTCAAGTCTGTCAAGAGACTGACGGTCTTCTTTGCTGGCTGGAAATGCGCGCTCAGAAGCTGAGCGAGAGCTTGCGAGGCGTGCGAGCCTTGGACACGCTTCTTCAATTCAACGACGACTTGTGTTTGCTCGCTGGGATGGCTGGGACCCTCGATCAGGAAGTCGGCCGTTCCTGTCAGGCGAAGAGGAAGTCGTTCGTCGCTGCTCGAGAGCAGGTCTCGCTTACCCGTGATGTCGGTGACAGTGACAGTAGCGACGTCGAGATGTTTCTGCAAGAACGACTTGCACAAGTTGCGCTGCTCGTCTGCATCCTCGTTCGCTCGTCGCCACATGTAGCCGCGCACAACCTTAGTAGAGGCTTCAAGCACGACTTCCTCTCGGACGACTTTCGCGTCAAGCTCGAAGATCATGCGCTCTCGGTCACTGGTCGTGAGGGTTGAAATGGCGACTGGTTTGCACCAGCACTGACATTTCGATAGGGCCTTCGACTTGGCGATCATGAGCAGTCGATGCGGTTGGTCACCGAACTCCATCAAGTCGTAGCACCAGCGTAGCCGCGCGCCCATGCGTCGGTCTTCGTCACTCAAGTAGACGGCGAACGCGCACGGACAAAAAAGTGGCCTGAGCTGCATCCGATGCCGAACTTGCTCGTACACGAGGTTGCACAGCTCGAGGACCGATGTCTTGTGCGCGTTCAGCACGACAAATTCGAAGCTGGTCCCGTCGTTGCGTTCAAAGCCTTCAGTGCGGTTGATGCTTTCAGCATCGCACGCCACGTCCGCCACCGACAGACGTTCGCCAGATTCTTCGTCGACAAACGAGTAGTACACTTTCGCCGTCACCATCTCTGCTCGAGCGCAGAGTTGATCCGAGTGCTGCAGCACCGATGTCCGCACGCGCACGACGAGTGCTCTCGCCGCGCTCGATCCACAGCCTTCAATCAGACCGTGATCGCCCAAGGCGGCTCCGCGAGCTCGATCACTCGGACTCTTGCTCACAGTCAAGTCGCTCGGCTCGGCGCTCGGAAGCAGATTGCGAGAGTACTTGGTGATGATGAGACTCTTGACAGCGCTGACGGTCACATCGCTCGCCGCCAGCTCGACAAAGTCCGCGTGCGTGTTGCTGTCGTTGGTGTCCTGCGTCGCGTGCATGAACGAGAGCGTGCGGCCAGTCGAGTCGTCGAGGAGCACGAAGAAGACCTTGTGTGTGCGCTGCGTCGCCGGCGCGAGCACGATCAGCGGATCTGCGTATGTCGCGCCATGCGTGCCAATGCCGTCGCTGGCAGACAGGAGCACCAGTTCGTCGAGCGTGCCAGTGGGTGCGTACACACACAAGTCGCTCGCGTTCGCATCCGCAAGCACTCTGTTCATGCTCTTGACGCACGTCTGGAACTCGGCGATGATGGCACTGGGGAGGAGCGCCACAAACTTCGCCGCGCTGCTGAGCACGGCGTCTCGGTCGCTCTCGTCCTCTGGTAACTCGACAAAGTCATGGTCTGGAACGTGCACGCGATGCGCGCTGTCCTTGATCACAAACCAAACGGCGCGCAGCGCTGGCGGACCATGTATCCGTACTCGCTTGGTGCGCGACTCTCGCGTCAGCGATGCAACCACGACGAGCGGCTCAGCGTCTGTTGCACCGTGCTCGCCGACGCTGGCGTCGTCGGTCAGATCGGGACCCGTCAGTCGCGCGGCACTGCTTGCGTACACGCGCATGACATCGTGAGACGGCAGTTCGTCCGCACACTTGTACTTGATGCTCGCTCTCACGTCCGCAATCGTGGCGTCGATCGGCACGTCCAGAGTGCGAGCTCGTGCTGCGGCGTCGTCGACCTCGAGGACAAACCGCACGGTCTTGGTCGCCATCGTTGCATGTGACGCTCGTCGACGACTCGCGTGCTTGCTGTGTGTTGCTGCGCCAGTGCAACCTCAAATGCGGAATCATCACGATGTTGAAGGAATGTGCGGGCTGAACCATTGAAACGAGAAAGGCGGTGTTGGCACTCCGACGCTAGACGAGAGGCTGCTGCTCACGGAGTTTGCCAGTCGCGCCAGCATCGCAAGCAACGAACCGCAGCGTGCGTGACGTGTGCGGCACTTCGCTCCGCAGCCTCAGCGTCGCAACTTCACCACGCGTGCGATTGCCTGACACCAGAGACCGAGTCGCGATCGAGTGTCCGTAAGAGGCAGAGAGCAGAGAGCAGTCAACCGTTCTAACGAATGCAGTAGGTCGTGGACAGGTAGCGTGTCTGAAGGATTCGTTAGCTTTGGTATCGACTCGTGTCACTCCCAGCGTCTTTGTGCTATCGCCATTGGAACCTCACTCGCTACTTGCTGCTCTTGGTCTTGCTCTTGCTCACGCGAGTCCAGCATTCTCGAGCGCAATGTGCGGCACGTCGAGGCGACGCAAGCGCGCAAAGAGGCTCTGGTCCAAGTGCGCGTACGTCTTGAGCGCTCGTACCTTGACCACTGGCGCCGCTTGGCCCTCGGCGTCGCCCAGCAGCACCACACGCTCGAGCCGCGCCTCCTCTGGCTGCGTCGACGACAGCGACGTCAACGGTGTCGCCACAGGCGACGCCAGCACAAGCGCCAGGAGCGCGTCCACTTCGCTCACGAGCGCCGCGTCTTCGACAATGAGACTGCCGAACGTCAATCCCAGCGCGCGGAGCTTGTGCTGGTTCAGCGCGGCGTGCGTGCACGTCATCGCCACGACGCGCGCGTGTTGCATCATGTACAGATCGCCGCGCTGTCGCAGCAGTGGGAGCAGCTCGAACGGCTGGAGGCGCTGGAGCTCGCTAAAGTACGCGTCGACCGTGTCAATGAGCGCTGCGAGCTGCTCGCGCGACGCTGGCGCAGCATCACTGCGCGCCGCAAAGTACGCACTCAGCGCGATCGCATCGACTGCCTTTGCATCTGACGTCGCGTCGCGGCGCGCAGCCGCCAGGAGCGCCTGGGCGTGGCGCTTGTAGAAGGAGAGCGCGCTCTCGTACGAGTACGCGGTCGAGGCGCTCAGCCCCGCGCGCTGCGCCGCGTCGGTTTGCTCGAGCCACTTGGCGAGGAACTCGACCTCTTGGAGCAAGTCGAGGTGGTGATGCAAGCAGCTGATCGACGCCGGCGAACTAAACTGCATACAGCAGCACGCTTGTTAGATATGCTCGTGTCACACACTGTCGTTCCAGACGCGGCGTGTACCACACCAATTGGTGTCCAATCTTTCAAGTCTTTGTGCCGTGCGTTTGTCGGCGCACCCTTTCGCATTCCGCATTTGAGGTTGCACTGGCGCAGCAACACACAGCAAGCACGCGAGTCGTCGACGAGCGTCACATGCAACGATGGCGACCAAGACCGTGCGGTTTGTCCTCGAGGTCGACGACGCCGCAGCACGAGCTCGCACTCTGGACGTGCCGATCGACGCCACGATTGCGGACGTGAGAGCGAGCATCAAGTACAAGTGTGCGGACGAACTGCCGTCTCACGATGTCATGCGCGTGTACGCAAGCAGTGCCGCGCGACTGACGGGTCCCGATCTGACCGACGACGCCAGCGTCGGCGAGCACGGTGCAACAGACGCTGAGCCGCTCGTCGTGGTTGCATCGCTGACGCGAGAGTCGCGCACCAAGCGAGTACGGATACATGGTCCGCCAGCGCTGCGCGCCGTTTGGTTTGTGATCAAGGACAGCGCGCATCGCGTGCACGTTCCAGACCATGACTTTGTCGAGTTACCAGAGGACGAGAGCGACCGAGACGCCGTGCTCAGCAGCGCGGCGAAGTTTGTGGCGCTCCTCCCCAGTGCCATCATCGCCGAGTTCCAGACGTGCGTCAAGAGCATGAACAGAGTGCTTGCGGATGCGAACGCGAGCGACTTGTGTGTGTACGCACCCACTGGCACGCTCGACGAACTGGTGCTCCTGTCTGCCAGCGACGGCATTGGCACGCATGGCGCGACATACGCAGATCCGCTGATCGTGCTCGCGCCGGCGACGCAGCGCACACACAAGGTCTTCTTCGTGCTCCTCGACGACTCGACTGGCCGCACGCTCTCGTTCATGCACGCGACGCAGGACACCAACGACAGCAACACGCACGCGGACTTTGTCGAGCTGGCGGCGAGCGATGTGACCGTCAGCGCTGTCAAGAGTCTCATCATCACCAAGTACTCTCGCAATCTGCTTCCGAGCGCCGAGCCGAGCGACTTGACTGTGAGCAAGAGTCCGAGTGATCGAGCTCGCGGAGCCGCCTTGGGCGATCACGGTCTGATTGAAGGCTGTGGATCGAGCGCGGCGAGAGCACTCGTCGTGCGCGTGCGGACATCGGTGCTGCCGCACCAACTGCAAAAGCTTCTCGTCGGCAAGGCGCTGAACAAGGTCTACTACTCGCTCCTCGACGACTCGACTAGCCGCGCACTCTCGCTGACGCGTACCGGTGGAAGTCGCGACTGGATTTGCAGCCACGACAGCGACGGCACCACCGCAGCGAACGTGTACTTTGTCGAGCTGGCGGCGGAGGACACCACGGTCGCCAAACTCCAGCGTCTCATCTTTGCGGAAGTCGCACGCGAGCTCGTTCAGGGAGCAGAACCGAGCGACTTGACTGTGTGCAAGAGTCCGAGTGATCGAGCTCGCGGAGCCGCCTTGGACGATCACAATCTGATTGAAGGCTGTGGATCGAGCGCGGCGAGAGCACTCGTCGTGCGCGTGCGGACATCGGTACTGTCGTACGACGAACAAGAGCTCCTCGTCGGCATCGGCAACGCCGCCAAGAAAGTCTTCTTCGTGCTCATCGACGAGACAACTGGCCGCGAGCTCTCGTTCACACACGCGCCACGTGAGACCAGTGACAGCAGCGACACAGACGACAGCAGCGACACAAGTGACACGAGCGAGATCACTGACAACAGCGATGGTGACACGCATGCGGACTTTGTCGAGCTGCCAGCGGACGATGCGACCGTCAGCGACATCCAGCAGTTCGTCTTTGCAAAGTGCTCGGACAAGCTGCTGCCTGGCGCCAAGCCGAGCGACTTGAAGGTGTGGCCGAGTTTGCTCGAGCGTGGTGTGCACTGCGGCATGGACGGCGAGACCATGGTTGACTGCTATGGCCGGTCGAGAGATGTGGCGCTCGTCGTGAGTGTCCCGACGTCGCTGCTACCTCAAGACGAACGAGATCGCGTGGGAGCAGACGCGTCGCCGTCCAAGGTGTACTACACGCTCGTGGACGGCTACACCGGTCTTGCGCTCGCGCCGCCACCGGAGTCAATGGATCATTGTGGAAGCGATGGCACGCTGTCGCCGTCAGACAACGACGACGACGATCTGATGGACCCGAGCAGTGGTACGCGCAACGCCAGCACCTCCTCCGAAGAAGTCTGTAGAGACGCTAGTGACAGCGCAGTGTTGCCAACGACCGAGTTCGTCGAGGTGCCGACCAGCGCAGTCATCGCCGTGTTCCAGACGCTGGTCGTCGCAAAGCACGCGCGCGAGCTCGCACCGACTGTGACTCCAAGCAAGACCCGAGTGTACGCGACGCGAGCCGCGTTTGAGAGCAAGCGCTCTGGACGACCGCTCCTGCCACCGACGCCGATCGGACAGCTCGGAAAAGACGCGACATGTGCACTGACCGTGGCAGTGTACGCGCCACGCATCGAGCGCACAGTGCGTTGCGAGCCGCCGAGCGCGTCGTCGTCGTTGGACATTGCGAACGCAGACCTGAGCCCGAGCCGTCGAAACAAGAACGTCGTCGTTGGCACTCCGGCGCTAGACGAGAGGCTGCTGCTCACGGAGTTTGCCAGTCGCGCCAGCATCGCAAGCAACGAACCGCAGCGTGCGTGACGTGTGCGGCACTTCGCTCCGCAGCCTCAGCGTCGCAACTTCACCACGCGTGCGATTGCCTGACACCAGAGACCGAGTCGCGATCGAGTGTCCGTAAGAGGCAGAGAGCAGAGAGCAGTCAACCGTTCTAACGAATGCAGTAGGTCGTGGACAGGTAGCGTGTCTGAAGGATTCGTTAGCTTTGGTATCGACTCGTGTCACTCCCAGCGTCTTTGTGCTATCGCCATTGGAACCTCACTCGCTACTTGCTGCTCTTGGTCTTGCTCTTGCTCACGCGAGTCCAGCATTCTCGAGCGCAATGTGCGGCACGTCGAGGCGACGCAAGCGCGCAAAGAGGCTCTGGTCCAAGTGCGCGTACGTCTTGAGCGCTCGTACCTTGACCACTGGCGCCGCTTGGCCCTCGGCGTCGCCCAGCAGCACCACACGCTCGAGCCGCGCCTCCTCTGGCTGCGTCGACGACAGCGACGTCAACGGTGTCGCCACAGGCGACGCCAGCACAAGCGCCAGGAGCGCGTCCACTTCGCTCACGAGCGCCGCGTCTTCGACAATGAGACTGCCGAACGTCAATCCCAGCGCGCGGAGCTTGTGCTGGTTCAGCGCGGCGTGCGTGCACGTCATCGCCACGACGCGCGCGTGTTGCATCATGTACAGATCGCCGCGCTGTCGCAGCAGTGGGAGCAGCTCGAACGGCTGGAGGCGCTGGAGCTCGCTAA
Organism: Pythium guiyangense; assembly: GCA_003730235.1. Taxonomy (NCBI): domain Eukaryota; phylum Oomycota; class Peronosporomycetes; order Pythiales; family Pythiaceae; genus Pythium; species Pythium guiyangense. The sequence continues at coordinate 206,835 of QXDM01000046.1, read as the reverse complement.
AGTACGCGTCGACCGTGTCAATGAGCGCTGCGAGCTGCTCGCGCGACGCTGGCGCAGCATCACTGCGCGCCGCAAAGTACGCACTCAGCGCGATCGCATCGACTGCCTTTGCATCTGACGTCGCGTCGCGGCGCGCAGCCGCCAGGAGCGCCTGGGCGTGGCGCTTGTAGAAGGAGAGCGCGCTCTCGTACGAGTACTCTATTGTATATCTCATTGGCGGCGGTCACATTACACAACAGTGCTTCAAATAAAGGAGCGTCGCCTTTGAGATGTTCTCGCATTATGCGATCATAATAGAGCGCGGCAAGAAATTTGTGATGATTTCCGATAGTGCCGATAATTTGTTTATGAGGTGACGTGGATATGATACAATTCGATATGCACACGTCATGTCTACGTCAGAGCCTACGAGTAGTCTGCATGATCGACGACATTTAAAAGGGTGGCATCATGTGTGAGTTAAACATATGAATGGACAAGCAAGTGACGACACAATCAGAGATGAATGACGGCGATGTATGGCCGCCATCACTTGTATCAATTCAGTCGTTTCTCGTCATAGCCATTTGTGTGCTGATGTAAAACTTGCATATTCTCTGTTCTGTGTCATGTCAGTAATGTAGGATGTGTATATTTGTAAAATCGAGAAAGTGGCACATGCTCTAAAATCACTCCGAATAAAGGAGCGCCGCCTATGAGATGGCGACGCCTATGAGAAATACAATAGAGTAGTCAAAAATCGAAAGAATTGTGATATGATTGGGCATACATTTAAATTTTAACCAATTTCACATTTTTTCTGATTTGACCATCGACATGCCTGAATGTGATTTCTTCTATGGTTGGTTGGCAAGATATGGATATTCTATCCGGCTATTATCGAAATCTGTGAAGAACTGAACTTGCTGAAGTCGCTTTAAAATTCATTCACCCGAGGTGTGGAATATATAGTCAATCATTGCATTAGAATTTGCTGAATTAATGTTGCAGCAGTTTATGGCAGTGATAGAAATTGAAAATCATCTTACTTTTACTATAGGCTTGAGTATAGACCAGCGATAAACAGCTGTAATATGAGACAGTACAAAAATCTTATAATTAGCCAATCAAATCGTGATAAACAATCGAAAACGCTCTTCAAGCTTATAAAACGGAAGTACATAAGAGATCGGCATGGATTGGTCAGTTGTCTAGCACACTAATCGATAGATCTGATCTAATGCTTTCATTTTTGGCCAGATTTGGTCAAATCGGTTCAGAATTGACCAAATACCAGTGTAAAAACCTGAATTCTTCATTTGTTTTGAAACGGATTGGTATTTGCTGTTTAGACGATATATATTTTATTTGTAATAAGTAAGTTTTGTGATGTAAAAACAATTTTTGTTGTGTTCTTACATAATATATACTTTTACCCACCATCTACAACATTGGAAAACTTTGAAAGGTTACAATTATTTGCAGTCCATTAATCTTTACATTTGCTTTCAATAACGTCGGATTAAGTGATTAATATTCATTGGTTGTGTCGTTTCATCATTCTATTCACTAACATCGAAACTCGATTGACAAGTTTATTTTACAAATATTATTAGTATTTGCTTGTACTGTTAGTGTTAAATCCTTCTCTGTTTGTACAATGAATAAATGAATATGTCTGATAGATAGGTAACTAATGAGGTGAGCAAAGGAACACGTAGACGTAATACCTGATTGACGGTGAGGTTAAATCGGTGGGTTGGTGGCTTAGGATCAATCCAAACGACCGATTGATGACATCCCGCACCAGCGCGACGCATACATGAAGTGCTTACGCGAGCCCCTTGACGTCAAACCTGTCGATATCTCAAGCGATCTATGTTGCGATGCAAGGCCCGGGATCGCGACGCGGCAGCAACGTCCGCAGCTCGCATGAGCACTGCAGACCAAGACACACTGTGACCCGCTCGTCTCGCGCACTCGTCCCGCACGAACTCGTTGCACTGAAGGGTCCGAGTGTTCAAGACTCTCTGCGCGGTTGCGAGATCAGGGGCGAGCAACTGCCAGAAACACTCAGCGTGCGACACCCGAGTGCGCCAGAGACGTGACTGGATTCACGGCCTCTCGACATGCGAGAGACCCTGGAGGCACGAGCCGCAGCAGCGATCACGACCACGCAAGAGGGCGAAGCAAGAGACCGCCTGGCGTCACACAAGCGTCTGCAAGAGTCAACCAGCACGACGAGCGTCACAGGACCGCGCGCGCGTCACGCAATCCAGCGCGAAGTTCTCTCAAGAGTCGACTTGGACGATCGCACCCCCAGGGAACAGCCCCCAGGGAACAGCCCTCGGAGGCACACCCCCAGAGGATCACTTAAGATAGTGGTACGGTGTATCCACGCGAACCCAGCGCGCGCGCAGACACGCAAGCTCTCGTGCATGTTTAGAGCTCTGCAACCAGCACAAGTATCGACACCCGAGCAGCTCCAGGACACAAGGACGCTCAAGGCAGCCTAGTGAGCAGCCAAGTGAACCTCTCTAGTCTATGCATAACTTTATCAATACAACTCGCCAATTTGCCAGCTACTGCTCAAGTCTCCTCAACTCAGCTGTCCAGCGGATACCTTCGGCCTCGACACCTGCACTCGGCACAACGACTGCAGCACACGCGTGGTTCTGCGAAGGGTTACCTGCAGAAGGGTAAGTGGAGGGCCGTGTGCCTGCATCTTGAGAGTTCAAGCCCGTTGTATCTACACATACATCTTGACACTGCGCTCGAGGCGAGACCAATAGTGGAGTGTATTCCATATTGTATTGTGTGCCCCTGAGGATCGGACGGAGCTCGGTTAGCCACCACACGCCGAAGCTCCAGATCATCAGGACTGCCACCAAAAAGACACAAAAAGAGACCAAAGTCCCGCCTAGCTCGAGGTGAGAGAGAACCCTCGAGACTCTGGCCCAAGAAGATGTGCCCCCCAGGTCGCGGCGATTGAGAACATCTCGCTCGACCGACCGTCCAGAGAGTGCCCGTGTCCGAGGACTCCTGTTGACACCCCGGTCCCGTCGCGCAAGCGCGGTTGATCACCCAGGTCCAGTCGCACAAGCGCTGTTGACCACCGTCGTCGCCAAAGGCCGCAGTCCCATAGGACCTACGCCCGAGGCTTGACGTGAAGCCCAGGTGTGCCCGGCGACGCACTTGGAGACGAACAGCTATCGCCCGTTCGGTCTCGATCAGACCTTACCAAAAACAGATCACCCCCAAGGCAAAGAGGACGAAGAAGTATGCACGATCCTCATCCCAGTCTTGCGTTCCTCGTCGCCCGAAGCACCAAGGCCGCCGAAGGTCCCCCAGGCGTACACTCAGGCTTGAAGACGGTCTTCCCCACTGTATTGCCACGATCCAAAGAACGTTCAAGGGTACACAGTGTGAGGTCTGACCAACCGAGTCTCGACAGAGTCCTACCCCTTGGCTCGCACTCGAAGACTCCTCTACTACGGGCAGAGTCGACCAAGCCTCCCAGGGCTGAAGCGCTCCCAGGTCCAAGGTCCCCGAAGGTCCAAGGTCCCGGAAGCACCAAGGTCCCGGAAGGCTCTCGTCAACTCTGCGCACCACCGCGCCGTCCTAGTCCTCGCGGATTTTGGACGGCACATCGTCACACAGACGCTGATCTACGAATGCACGCCGTCCCGGGAGTTCCGGCGACGACAAGCGTACCATGACTTGCTGTATGAACGAGCTCTGCCACCAGCGGTCGAGCGACCTGTGTACGCTTCCCCGAGAGCGATCCTGAAGCGCCCTCCCGGTTTCTTCGACAAGGTTCGGCGACAGGGCATGCAGCGAGAGGACGAGGCCAACGCCACCCCGGCACGAGCAAGCACCGAGAGCACGACGCAGAAGGCCGAAGAAGCAAGTCTGGAGGCCGAAGCTGACAGCACCCGAGGTTCGACGATGTCGTCGGAGTCCGGTTCAGGTGATGAGACTCTGTCCAAGAGGAGCATCCGCAAGAGCCGGCGCAAGGCGATGCGCATGACCAAGAAGTTGCGCTTCAAAGAGCTCAGAGCCCTGGAGGCTGCAGTGCGCTGGCGGAACGTGGCGACGCTGCCGCCGAAGGTCAGGAGAACTGAGGTCGCAGGGGAGACGCGCGGAGACGCGCCAGCGAGCGGTCTGCCGCAACTAGCTCCTCCAGATGACGAGAGTCGCAGCCGAGCGCGAGACGCTGGCGGCAGTACCCGCGCGCCCAAGGATCCGATCAGGAATCGCACGCCCCCAGAACTGTCACCCGCAGTCCGCGAGGGAGACGTCAGTCCGGCCCGCTGGAGCTCTTGCAGCCGCAGTGTGTCCAACTGGACCTCCCGAGATGCGTTCGAGCTCGATCCGAGCAACGACGTCCCTGAAGTCCCTCAGTGGGAGGCCCCCAGAGGGCCGAAGGCCCGAGAACCTGGAGAACAGCTCGCGTTCGTGTACCACGCCGTCTCGACCCTGGGTCAAGATGACTCACAGGAAGCGACGGCGTTCTACCATGAAGGCAGCGACCACGTCTCGCTCGACAGACTGAGGGACCAGCTAGCAGTTCTCCCAGAGCTCAGAGACCTCGACCTGAAAGTCGACCTCGATGAAGCTGTGATCGGCGAACCCGAAGATCCGACCCTCGAGGAGAAGCAACAACTGCGCGCGATCCTGGACCGCCATCAGTCGATCTTCCTGGGACACGGGAACGCGATGCCGCCTCCCGCGAGAGACGTAGTGTGTGACCTCGATGTCAAGGGCGCGAAGCCGATCGCCCAGCGGTCCCGGAGAGTCCCTGGACATCTGTTGCCCCAGGTGTACGAGTTGCTGAAGCGCCTCCTGGAAGTCCGGATCATCGAGTTCTCGAACTCAGACTGGGCTTCGCCGATCGTGATCGTCATGAAGAAAGACGGCAAGACCATCCGGCTCTGCATCGACTACCGCAGGGTCAACGAGCTCCTCGACCTCATGAACTACCCGCTGCCGCTGATTGACGAGCTCCTCGACAATTTCAGCGCGGTGATGTGGTTCCTGAGTCTCGACATGGCGAGCGGCTTCTGGGCGATCCCGATGACGCAGCGCGCGAAGGAGATCTCAGCGTTCATCTGCCCCCTAGGTCACTTCCAGTGGGTTCGGATGCCTTTTGGACTCAAGAACGCACCGCTCATCTACCAGAGAGTCGTGGACAACTGCCTCTGGGGTTTCAAGCGTCTCCCAGCCGATCAAGAGGCCGAAGTCGAGCCAGACGTCCTCCGAGCCCTGGGTCTGGAAGTCCCCTTGGAAGCCGAACACTCCCGAAGCGTCAAAAGCGCCGAATGCCCTCCGGAAGCCGACCGGACGGTGTTTGAGATCGGACGTCCAGCGACTCCGAGCATGGACCCAGTGCTGAAGCGCAGCTCGTACATCGACGACATCGCCTACGGCGCCGCGAGCTGGACTGAGCTTTGCGCGACCCTGGATGCCCTCCTGTGCCGCCTCCGGTACTGGCGCTTCTCCGTGAGCCTGCCGAAGAGCGTTTTCGGCACCAAGTCGATCGACTACCTGTCGCACCGAGTCACCCGAGAAGGCATCGTCACGAAGCCAAAGCTCCTGAAGGGCCTCAAGGAACTCCAGTTCCCGAAGACTCTGAAGGGCGTCCAATCGTTCCTGGGTAGCCTCAACTACTATCACAAGTTCGTTGAGCACTACTCAGTGATCGCTTCGGTTCTGTACGAGCTCTCGGACGACCAAGTGCGCAGGGGCGTGGATCTGGAGCGAGCCAAGCAAGCGTTTGAGACCCTCAAGGAGAAGATCACCCGAGCTCCATTGCTGAAGCATCCAGACCGTTCGAGACCCTTCGTTGTGATCCTGTACGCGAACCCCTGGACTGTCAGCGCGGTCCTCGGGCAAGAGCACGACGGCGTCATCCACCCCGTGAGGTTCACAGGCCGGGTCTTGCACGAAGGCGAACTTCGGTACCACGCGTCCGAGAAGGAAGTCCTAGCACTCCTCCGCGTGCTACACTCGTTCTACACGATGGTCGTCGGTCAGCGTATCAAGGTCTACACGAGGTACTCGACGTTAAAGTGGCTGCTAAAGTCTCGCACCCTCCAGGGTCGCACCATTCAATGGGCGACGATGCTGTCTCCCTGGGACCTCGAAGTGGTCCAGGTCGAGCATGACGAAGATGGTCTGGCTGCGATCCTCGCCGCGGGAATCACGCCACGCGAGAAGGTCGACGAGGTCGTCGCAGATCTGATCCCGAGGAAGGGCTCCAAGGTCAAGGCCCCGCCGATCAGCCTCGAGATGCTCGCTGAAGACTACGCTGGGTACCTGCTCAGTTTTGACGGCGCCGCGAAGCTCAAGACACGCGAGGGCAGCGCCGGGTACATCCTGTGGAAGCTCCCAGAGTGGAAGATCGTGGCAGCGCAAGGAGCGCACCTTCAAGACGTGACCGTGAACGAAGCTGAGTACCAGGGACTCCTCCGAGGGCTGGATCTGGCGATCGCCTCCAAGGTCGACGAGCTGGTCGTGGTTGGTGATTCCAGGATCGTCATTCAACAAGCCCAAGGGCTCATCGGCTGCAACCAACCGCACTTGCAGTTGCTCCTCCGAGAAGTCGAAGGAAAAGTCAAGCTGATCCCGGAGGTGCAACTCGTTCATGTCAAGCGCGAGTTCAACGCTGCCGCAGACTACTTGACCGGCAAAGTCCTGAGGTCTGGGGCGTCGCTCGAGATCAAGAGCCCCGAAGAACTTCGCCAAGTCGAAAGTTTGAACCGGATCATGGAACAGATCGCGCCAGCCCCTGGAGTCCCAGCGGGCGTACAAAGTTCGCAGGCCGAAGTGGTAGCGATGACTGCCATCACACGATCCCAAGCGCGCGGAGCACGCCAAGACCCTGCTACAGGTCCCACGAGCGCCAACGACGTGGAAAGCCGGGCCCTAGAGCCGGCAGGCCCTACGGCCCCCAACGACCGCACTGCGACCCCGGAGAGTACAGTCGACGAGCGATGGAGACGGATCCGAAGTCATCAAGACATGGACCCAGAGCTGCGGCGCATCAAGGCGTTCCTCCGCAACGACCTCGACGAGATGGATCAACGTGAAGCCTGGAACGTAGCAAAGATTGCGGACCAGTACGTACTCGACGACTCCGGCGCTCTGCTGTACGTGCCCCCGGCGACCCGAGGCCGACCCCGCCCTCGGATCGACGAAGCAGTGTTGGTGGTTCCTCAGGCGTTGCGCGCCGAAGTGCTGCACCACTGCCACGATGACGCGCAGGCTGGACACCAAGGTGTCACCCGAACGTACGAACGCGTTCGCAGGAGCTTTCACTGGATCGGCGTCTACGCGGATGTCGAGCGACATGTGCGCGAGTGCGTTGACTGCGTGACGAGCCGAGGCGAACCTCGGAACCACGGGCCGTCTCCAGGGAACATCCTGCCGGCGTACCCGTTCCACGTGCTCTCGATGGACTTTGTGACCCCGCTTCCCCAGACCAGCCAGGGCAACACGGCTCTACTGCTGTTCCAGGACGCGTTCTCAGGGTTCTGCATGTGCAAGCCGATGGCGTCCACTACGGCTCAAGACGTGGCTGAGGCGTACGAAGAAGTCGTCTTCCGGAGGTTTGGTGCCAGCACGCTGATCCGTCACGACCGCGATCCCAGGTTCATGAGCGAAGTCTTCTCCGCGTTCCGAGACATGGTCGGCAGCCGTCAACGAGCGACCTTGGCGTATCGCCCACAGGCGAATGGTCAGCAAGAGCGCTCGGTACAGACCGTGATCAAGACCGTCCGTGCGTACACCGAGGATCCCGCACAAGGTGATTGGGACGTGCTCGCAGAGCGGCTGATGTTTGCGATCAACACTTCGTACGACACAACACGCAGGGATACGCCTTTCTTCCTCGTTCACGGGTGGGACCCCAGGACCACGGTCAACGCGATGCTCAGTCGAACCCCGGGGTCGGCCGACCTCCGTGCGGCATACAAGTGGAGGCTGCAGATCCAGAGGCAGTACGAGTACGCCAAGGCGTGGGCCGTGAAGCTCCAGAAGGATGCCAAAGCAGGACGCGCCCGAGCCCAGACCGAACGATGGAAAGAGCTGCCAGGTCGACTCACCTCCGGGTTCGAGGTCGGCGACGCCGTCTGGCTCTACCTCGCGCGAGTCCAGCCAGGCCTGACGCGCAAGCTCGCTCACCTGTGGCACGGCCCCTTCCGCATTGTCGAGAAGAATGATGACTTCCGCGTACGACTACATGTCGAAGGCACGGGCTATCGCGTACATCCCTGGGTCCACGTGAGCCGCCTCAAGCCTCGAGTCCAGACCCCCAGCCGACCGACCGAGCCCCCGGAGTCAGTCAATGAGGACGACGACTTTGACGCAGCGTTGCTGCCTGAAGACAGTTGGGAAGCCGACGAGAGCACCGACACGTACGAGGTTGACAAGGTCCTGGATGTCCGATGGACCAAGGCCACGCGCACCAGCGGCAGAACGAAGCAGTACCTCTTGCTCTGGAAAGGGCATGAGGAGCCGACGTGGGAGCGCGTCGACCGGATGAAGTGCGGCCGGCTGATCTTCGAGTTCGACCAGAGTGCCAGGGCGAAGGCTCGGTTCCGTGCCATGCAGTCTGAAGGTGCCGACCAACCTGGAGAGCAACTCTAGAGCTGGGTCAGCAACTCAAGCAAGACCACGGGCGAAGAGCGCAAGTTCTTCAAGGCGAAGATGCATACATTCATGATCCAAGACTACCAAGAGAAGAAAGCGAAGCTACGCTATACATGCACTGCTACGAGACGACTGAGCGCGAGGGACCGACACGCGCGACGAAGGCGAGCCGAGCTGCGCCGACGGACGACACTCAACCCCCAGGGTCAGGGAGCACGGGAAGTCGGCGGGCCAAAGTTCGAGACCCGGTTCTCCTTAGGCTCAGCTTGCATCTCAGTCTCGGTGAGCAGTCGGTGCCCATAGGGCGCCACGAGCCGTTCCAGGGGCGACAGGTCGGAACCAACCCATCCGACGCGCTCCGATTCAGCGCGGTCCAGAGCCTCCAGCTGAGCGTCGAGAGGGCCGGCGCCAGGGATCCAGACGACGTTCTTGTCCGCACGAACCCAGAGCCCCGGCTCGAACCAGAGGTCCGGGTCGAAGCCACGCACCGTAGCCGACTGGACAGTGAGCCTCGTCGATGCCTCCCGGAACGCCTTAGCGCGGCTGTGTCGCGCCGAGCTCCCGTGGTACTTGTACACCCCCGGGCGCACTTTGTAGTCGCGGGATGGCGCTACGTCCCCGGCTGCGTCCAAGTAGCCCGGCAGTGGAAACCAGTGGTTGTGCTCCCAAGCGGCGCGGCGATGGTGCTCCATGTGCTGCACGATGGTCGACACGAACTGCAACACCTCCGAGGTAAGCTCGCTGCGACGGAAGATCCGGAACCGACGCTCGCGCTGACGCCACATCACGTCCCACGGCGCAGTTCGCTCGAGCGCTTCGTACTCCGCTACGTCCACCAGCCGCATCGCGGCCAGGGAAGACCGCTTCGCGATGCCCAGAGCCGAGAACCCAGGAGTCTGACCCGACAAAGTCACGAGGTGCAGACCTCCAGGGGTGACGATGCCTCGAGGACGTGCAGTCCGACGCGCTGGAGCCTTGCGAGTTGCCTTCCCGTCGTCGTCAGTCTCGTCATCGTCGTCGTCGTCACCGGGGCGGTACTCGTCGAGCTCATCTGCGTCGACCACGACGGGCTCACTCGCAGTCCCTGGAGCATGCGACCCAGAAGCTGGAAGCCCAGACGCTGGAGCGTGTGTGCCGTCGCCGCCGTCGTCCTCCTCTTCCTCCTCCTCCTCCTCTTCCACGTACTCGTACTCGTCCTCGTCGTCGACGTCGTTGTCGCCGCCCGAGTCGTGCCCCCCAGCGCTGTCAGCAGCTGCAAGCTCATCGTCGACCCGCCCTTGCGCCTCGTCTATGATGAACTCTGGGATGTAGCGCATCCAGGAGCCGCGAAGCTTGGCTGGGTCCGACCGAAGGTAGTACGTCGCCAGCGCCTCCAGCTGCGTGAGCGTGTACAGTTTGCACAGGTCCCAGTCCTGGCCAGCGAGGTCCAACGCTGTCTGGAACGGCACGCCTCGGCACATGAGGAACAGCACGTCCATCGGCAAGGCGCGCGGGTCGCTGACTCCCGGAGGCAAAGTCACTTTCTCCGGATCCAGCGGCACTGCGAAGAGTTGAAGCCCCAGCGACGCTCCAGTTGCCACCTTCGGAGCACCCGTGGCTCGCGCAGACGCCTTTGCCTTGCCTTTGCTCGTCGGCATGGGAGGCGCAGCCGCAGGCGAGGTCTTAGAAGAACGCGAAGCAGGAGCTGGAGCAAGTGGCGTGACGCTGGGAGCGGGTGACGCAACGTCGGGAGCGGATGCAGCAGTCGGCGTCGGCGCCGGCGTGGGCGGACCACTCGAGGACGAACGATGACGTTTGGGCGACGAGCCGGTCCCCGAAGGCGCACCGCGCTTCGACTTCGAGCCTGGCTTCGAAGGAGACGGCGGACGCACAGGTGGTGCAGAGCTCGTGGCAGGAGTGCTTGGAGCTCCGCCGCCACCCCCCGAAGATACAGCCCCAGCGCCCTCAGGCGTCAGCATGGACTGCAGGACCCCTGAGATCGCGATGATCGGACTGCCAACGACCGGAAGAGGCGTGCCGGAAGCGAAGCTCTCCACGAAGACTGGCAGCAAGTCCGCGGCGTCATGCACTACGCACCAACGACGGAGCTGAGCCACGAAGTCGCTGGAGACAACCCTCGGGCCATCGTCCACGGTCGCAGTGAGCGAAGCCACCTTCGCCTCCAGCGAGCCAGTAGACGCACGCAGGTTCGCGTTCTCCTCCTCGAGCTCGCGCACACGCTCCTGAAGCTTCGGGTCTGGGGCGGCGGACGCAGCAAGCTCAACGGCGCGCGTCTCCACCGTGGCCGCGAGGTTCGGGAGCTCTTCCAGGAGCCGCTTGAGGACGTCGATGGAGTACTCGATCTTGAGCATCAGGTCGAACGGACCGTAGCGGTTCACGAGCTCCACGCCCGTGTTGAACGCGACCGCCGCATGCCCCAAGGTGTACTGCGGATCTTCGTCGTCCGTGAGCTCTTCGACGAACTTCCTCTGGGAGTCGAAGACGTCGGGAACCAGCAGGCGCAGCGCTCTGTCCAAAGACATTGGATGCAGCGCAGCGCCAGGCCCCCCGGGCGGAAGAAGCTGTTGCGCAGTAGACCCTGGAACCGCCGGCGCCGCTGGAGGCGCAGGAGGAGGCACAGCGGGCGCTGAAGTCGCAGCAGGCGTTGGAGATGGAGGTGCGGTCGCAGCAGACGCTGACGACGCGGGCGTGAACACAGCTGGCGCAGCCGCAGCAGGAACCGCGGTAGGCACAGACACGCCTGGAGGCGCAGCGGGAGCAGTCGCATGAGCAGGGACCGGAGCGAGCGGCGGAGCGGTAGACGATGACGCAGGCGCAGGAAGTGCCGTAGCCGGCGTCGTCGCAGCTGGAGCAGGCACCGAGGGCGTGGCCGTCGAAGGCGTGACGGTAGTCGCAGACGGCGCCGCAGCGGAAGCAGGAGCGGAGGCGTTCGGAGGAGCAGTCGACATTGCGAAGCGGTGCGGATTGAGAAGTGCGGTCAGCGGGACGACGAACGATCCGGCACGAAATGCGAGCGACGACAATCCCGGGAGCGGCGGTTGGTGACTACAGTCGACGTGCCTATGAGAGTGGGCTCCACGCCAACGGCAGTTCCCCAAGGGGCGGTTGTGGCGATGCAAGGCCCGGGATCGCGACGCGGCAGCAACGTCCGCAGCTCGCATGAGCACTGCAGACCAAGACACACTGTGACCCGCTCGTCTCGCGCACTCGTCCCGCACGAACTCGTTGCACTGAAGGGTCCGAGTGTTCAAGACTCTCTGCGCGGTTGCGAGATCAGGGGCGAGCAACTGCCAGAAACACTCAGCGTGCGACACCCGAGTGCGCCAGAGACGTGACTGGATTCACGGCCTCTCGACATGCGAGAGACCCTGGAGGCGCGAGCCGCAGCAGCGATCACGACCACGCAAGAGGGCGAAGCAAGAGACCGCCTGGCGTCACACAAGCGTCTGCAAGAGTCAACCAGCACGACGAGCGTCACAGGACCGCGCGCGCGTCACGCAATCCAGCGCGAAGTTCTCTCAAGAGTCGACTTGGACGATCGCACCCCCAGGGAACAGCCCCCAGGGAACAGCCCTCGGAGGCACACCCCCAGAGGATCACTTAAGATAGTGGTACGGTGTATCCACGCGAACCCAGCGCGCGCGCAGACACGCAAGCTCTCGTGCATGTTTAGAGCTCTGCAACCAGCACAAGTATCGACACCCGAGCAGCTCCAGGACACAAGGACGCTCAAGGCAGCCTAGTGAGCAGCCAAGTGAACCTCTCTAGTCTATGCATAACTTTATCAATACAACTCGCCAATTTGCCAGCTACTGCTCAAGTCTCCTCAACTCAGCTGTCCAGCGGATACCTTCGGCCTCGACACCTGCACTCGGCACAACGACTGCAGCACACGCGTGGTTCTGCGAAGGGTTACCTGCAGAAGGGTAAGTGGAGGGCCGTGTGCCTGCATCTTGAGAGTTCAAGCCCGTTGTATCTACACATACATCTTGACACTGCGCTCGAGGCGAGACCAATAGTGGAGTGTATTCCATATTGTATTGTGTGCCCCTGAGGATCGGACGGAGCTCGGTTAGCCACCACACGCCGAAGCTCCAGATCATCAGGACTGCCACCAAAAAGACACAAAAAGAGACCAAAGTCCCGCCTAGCTCGAGGTGAGAGAGAACCCTCGAGACTCTGGCCCAAGAAGATGTGCCCCCCAGGTCGCGGCGATTGAGAACATCTCGCTCGACCGACCGTCCAGAGAGTGCCCGTGTCCGAGGACTCCTGTTGACACCCCGGTCCCGTCGCGCAAGCGCGGTTGATCACCCAGGTCCAGTCGCACAAGCGCTGTTGACCACCGTCGTCGCCAAAGGCCGCAGTCCCATAGGACCTACGCCCGAGGCTTGACGTGAAGCCCAGGTGTGCCCGGCGACGCACTTGGAGACGAACAGCTATCGCCCGTTCGGTCTCGATCAGACCTTACCAAAAACAGATCACCCCCAAGGCAAAGAGGACGAAGAAGTATGCACGATCCTCATCCCAGTCTTGCGTTCCTCGTCGCCCGAAGCACCAAGGCCGCCGAAGGTCCCCCAGGCGTACACTCAGGCTTGAAGACGGTCTTCCCCACTGTATTGCCACGATCCAAAGAACGTTCAAGGGTACACAGTGTGAGGTCTGACCAACCGAGTCTCGACAGAGTCCTACCCCTTGGCTCGCACTCGAAGACTCCTCTACTACGGGCAGAGTCGACCAAGCCTCCCAGGGCTGAAGCGCTCCCAGGTCCAAGGTCCCCGAAGGTCCAAGGTCCCGGAAGGCTCTCGTCAACTCTGCGCACCACCGCGCCGTCCTAGTCCTCGCGGATTTTGGACGACACATCGTCACACCTACCTCAAGCAACAACTAATGTCTGCCGCTCCAAATGACCGGCACTGCAAACGTTCTCCTGCAGATCCCATGAAAGGTTACGAGAATGTATTTTGAGTCAAGACCGTCACAAACCAGCGTTGACTAAACGACTGTGAGCGGCGTTGAAAGCTAACCGCTGTGAGACCGCAATGTAGCTCTTGACAGGCCTGAGCGCGGTCTTGCCATTCTGATGGTTCGATACATCCTACACAGTCTGTTACATATTATTTTCAAGCCCTATATCGGCGTTTAGTTTAGCTCTGCAGATCTCACTCCAAAACACAAGACAAGTTGTGCAAATGTACGTTGAGCTCAACAATTACGAGCCAGCAGCACTCTTAATTTGGCGCAGGCTGCTAAGTTCTCTTTTATAGAAAACCGATATCATTTCCACTTCACGATCAAGATCTTCTTTACTGAACACTTCGCCAGCCTATGACTACAAATACATACAGATATCGATTGGTACACACTAAGCATCAATTTCGAGGACAATCGACATAGAATTCGGTTTTCAGGCTTGCATTTGCTAAAAGCATCCACACCTTTGATATTTAACAAGACTGCTTGTGATCGACGATCTTTGCATTTCGTAATTGACGTTATATTTTCTTCGAGTACTTAGTGCACAAATATACATCGCTACATTGATCATCGCTGATGTCTTCTTGTTCAGAGAAAACCAAATATGTTTAAGTACTGTCTATTGTGTCTGTGGAGCAGCTGCTAAGTCGAAACTTAAACATGACGTTTCCTCATGCATCCAAATTAGTGTGTTGCCATTGATTGTATTCGACTGACGTCGAGGTAATGTGCTAGATAAATTGTTTGTTGATAATTTATATATGATGAGTCGAGGCAGCTTGAGTCGGCGGTGCTGTGGCATTGTCCAGGCGTCGCGAGTGCGCTTTCCGGAATAAGCGGCGGAGGCAAAACGGCTCAGCTTGTCTGCGCGTTTGATCGAGGCGACGCGGGCGTGCTTTGCTGTATCAGCGGCCGAGCTAGTGTGGGAGGAAGAGCGAAATGCATCGCTGTGGGCGATCGAGCCAAAGTGCGTTCGGGTGTGCGTGGGGTCTGGATGTGCGTGCCGAAGCCGCTCGTTCTTGTGTTCCAGGCGGCGTAGTCCTGACCGGCGCCGTCTTGGTGTGAAGCCGCTTCATCAGCGTCTGCTGCCGCTCACCCGGCATCTTCTTGTTCGGCAGTCCATCACTCGCCCCATCGTCCACTTGGCTCTGGTATGAACAGGTGCAAACGTTTTCGATAGGGACTAACCGTGGCTTGCCTGATGCTGGGTGCACGGTGTATCGTGCGAATTGGGAATGAGCGCCTCGGCTTGATGTCGCTGTGCTCCCTCTAAATACATCGTTACTGAAGTCCTGAGTGTTCCAACTGAATGGAAATTACGTCCAGAGACGCAAGATCTGCATGTAACAGCATGTATGCACTCGCGTTGTCACTTGTTACTTGGCCAACGGTGATTCATACGGACGCGGCGCTGTTACCGCATAGGTAGGTGAGGGCGCCGATGCTCGCTACGATACTGTCGCTGCACTCCGTCAATTGCTAAAGGCGAACCTAGGTCATAGTAGGCTAGTGAGGACTCACCGTAAGTTCTTGTATACTTGTGGTGAGTCCTCAGTAGCCTTTATTGTATGCGAGTTTCTTGGATTAGAAAGTTTGAATAAGGCCGACTGCATGTCTGAATAGCCAATATCATCCAACTTTCCAAAGATTTTGGCATTTCAAAGTTTGGAAAACTTCAGCAGACGTCTAATATGGTCGCTGCGCTAGCTACCAACACATGAAGATAACTACGGATGCACCTTGACATCGCTTGCGAGGATTATCAATTCGGTAACACGTCAAACATTTGTGACCGTTCACGTTGTTATTGTAAATATGTCTTTTGAGTGTACATGTCGTCTGATCGTTTATGACTGTTTTCCGTTGGAGACAAAATATTTTTAAGTAATGTCTATTGTATCTGTTGACGAGCTGCAAAGCTCGTTACTTCAGCAGGACGTTTTCCTCATGCACCATCAACTACAGCACACTGCTGTCTTTGCTGGTTTTCGGCTCGTTGACTTGATTTCTGCATGGCGAACTTATATAGAGCTTTGACGTAGTGAAGTAATAAAGGGAGCCATACTCATGCAGAGTGTATATCGTCAAATCATAAATATTAAAAATATTTCGTAGTACTGTAGACACTCTCTAATGTGATGGCCCACATTTGGCCCCACTTGTTTTTCACTACCATTATTTGCTGTATAAAGTTCGCTATACAGAGATCAAGTCAAACACTGGCACGGATTACGTATCCAACCAGAGATTTTGTAGAGATTTTGTGTGCGCCACACCACCATTGGACAATTTGCGATACATTCCTTTTGCTCCCACTTCTCGTTTGAACGAGCTACACGACGACAACAACGACCTAGCACCTGCCTTGCGTGCACACGATGGAGCGCGCGAATCGCCGCAGTGGGGCGCAGAGCCACCACCACGACGCCAGTGCGGCGAGTAACAACAACAGCAGCAGCAGTAGTCTGCGCCGTCGCCGTCGCGACACGAGTGCACCGGCTGCAAAGCCAACGAACACGAGTGCGTCGCAGTCGGACGAAGGCGCCGAGACCGATGCGAGCTCGGTCGCGACTGCGCCAGAAACTGGGAGCACGACGCGCAGTGGCGCGAAGAAGCTGCTGCCACCGCGCGACGCAAAGAAGCGGAGCAGCGCACAGCGTAGCGAGAACGCTGTGACGAGCGACCGCAGCAGTCGCCACGAGAACGACGACGAAGTGGACGGCGACGACGAGCACGACGCTGACGACGAGCACGGCGGCGTGTCGAGCAGCGAGAGCCACGGCGCAGTCGACAGCAACGGCGACGCTGGAAACAAGCGCGAGCGGTCGCTCTCGAACGTCTCGACGACGTCGTCGAGCGCGTCGGAGCACGACGAAGCGGACGAGCACGCGCTGCAGCAGGAGAAGCTCCTGGAGCTCGAGAAGAAGAAGAAGATGGTCGAAGACGGCACGCTCGCCGAGTTCTGTCGCCGCGTGAGCGAGTTCAAAGAGGAGCGCAACCGGCTGCTCGAGACCGCCGAGTGGCACAAGAGCCTCCAGCTCAAGAACAGCCAGGACCTGTACGACTTTGAGGTCCAGCGCGCGCATAACCTCTGGCAGGTACGACCATCACTCAGTGTCTTGATAGAATTGTAGGATCCTCACTCGTGTCGCTTTGCAGCAAGCAAAGGACGCAGTCAAGAGCGAGATGCTCGCGCGCGTCGACGCGCTCAAGCTCAAGCTCCAGCGCGAGCTCCAGGACGTTGCGGCCGCTCAAGCGCGTGAAGAAGTCGCTGCTGCCAATGCGCTATCGTCATCGTCGTCGTCGGACGCGACAGAGCCAGAAGACGCTGGCGCTGTGTCCGAGCCAGAGGAGCACACCAAGTTGAAAGGTGCGTCCTCTTGCGTCTCTCGTATGCTAAAGCACTCGCTCACACACGTCTCTTGTTGTTCAGCGCCGAGTGCGAGCAAGCGGCGGAAGATCGGGCCGCAGCAGCTGCTGCCAGAGCCAGCAGTGCGCCTCCCGCTCGACGACATCAGCGCCGACCTCGCGAGCATCCTCGGCGAGCGCTCGCAGCGCGCAGAGGTCTCGACTGCGCGCATCGAAGCGAGCGCAGCAGGTTTGTACCAATCGCTCTCTTGTTCTCTCACGCTCTCTCGATGGACACACGTAGACTCACGCTCTCTCGCTCTCTCGTGACGCAGCGCCCGTCAAGACGGAGCGAAGGCGCTTGGTCTGCGGCAAGTACACGCTCGAGGATGGCGACGAGGTCGTCGTGACGTCGCCAGTGATCAAAACGAACTGCGTCGGCACGATCTCGTCGGTCACAGACGACGCGGTACGTCCTGTCGTCCTGCTTTCTGCTGCTCAATGGCACCAGCGCCTCACGGTCTCCTTCGCTCTTTCGCAGGTCTTCATCAAGCTCGCGTCCGGACAGAAAGTGCGCGTGCACTTGGACTTGCTCGTGCACCGGCGCTGCGAGCTCAAGCCGCTCCTGCGCACGCCCGTGAGCGGCTGGACCGACGTCGAGCTCATCTAGTGCGGCGCTTTACGTCCTGTCGGTAGCGACTGAGAGCTACGAACGACTGCATCCTTTGCCTCTTTGAGCCTTTGTGACCGTTCACTCAGTGCCGATCCCTCACAGCGCACGTGTGGACGAACGAACGACAGTGTTAGATACGATAGTCGCAGACGCGTGGCTCTATGCGTCTGCTCCTCACACACTCACGAGCGCTACTGCGACGGACTCGGCTCGAGCGACAGCAGCTTCATGAGCCGCGTCGGCGCTGTTGGAGGCACCTCTTCCAACGGAACACAGTCGCTTGGGTCGCTTGGCGACGCAGTGGCTGTCGCGACAGGTTCAGTCGCGCCGTCTTCGCTGTCGTCGTCCTCCTCCTCTTCTGTGAGCGACACGCGCTTGGTCGTCGTGGTCGCGCTCGTCGTCGCGTTGACTGGCGCTGCGAGAATCGGCGCCTCGACGTCGCTCGTGCGGCCGCTCCAGAGCCCGAACGGCACGCGTCGGCGCTTGCGGTCGCCGCGACCGTCGCTCGCGTGCTTCCCAAAGCGGATTTCGGGCGACTTGATGAGCGAGAGCGAGACGTACCCGCTCGACGACGTCGGCGGCTGTGCGTTGTTGCTGTAGAACACACCGTCGCGGTTCGCAGCTGCTGCATCGTCTGCGTGCGTCTGGAACATGCCGCCGATTGTCGTGAGCTCAAGCAGGTCCGGGCGGAGAAAGTGCGTCAAGCCGCTGCACCAGTGGAGCTGCGGGTGGGCGTCGAGCGCGCGCAAGAAGCGCTCGAGCTGCTCTTTGCGGAACTGGAGCAACCGCGAGTCGTCGCCGCGGAGGTACGAGAGCAAGCCGCCGTCTGGGAACTTGGGCAGCGCGTCGAGCACGTCCGGGCCGTACGTGTCGGCCAAGTACAGATAGAGCTGCCGAAAGTCGTTGTACCGCCGCATGACCGAGTACCGCACGATCGGCGGCAGCGCTGCGTACGTGGCGTCGTCACTGCCGGCGTTGTTCGCTGGCCCAGCAACCGGAAGCTGCGGCGACGCAGCAGCAGGCGCGGTCTTTGGCGAGAGCGATAGACTCCCAGGGTCCGTGAAGCTCGGGAGCCGCACGCGTGTGTCGAGCACGTTGATGTGGTACTGCCAGCTCGAGCCTCTCTTCGTCACGCCTGTGATGCGCAAGTCCCGATCCACGTCTTCGCGCATGTTCTCGCACGAAAACATGCGCTCCGTGCGCTTGCGCTGGTACTCGCTCGCAGCTTCGTCCGGTGCGCCGCACGTGCTGTCAGTGCGCGCAGATCGCGACGCTGTGAGCGGCGAGAGCGGCACTGTGAATGGCAGCGAGAGCGGCGGTGGTGGTGGCAGTGGCGACAACTCGGCTGTCGTGACGATCGGTGATACCGCGAATGCTGGTTGCGTCGTCTGTGGTGCTGCGGACGTGCGTGGCGATCGGTCGCAGTGCGTACTGCTCGAGGCGTCCAGTGTATCGATGCGCATGGTGACGGCGACTCGGTGCTGCTGCTGTGGCTGTTGTGGTCTTGTAGTGACGCGTCACTCGGTTGCGACGGCGACTGTCTCGTTGCGAGCGTGAGCGCGTACGCACGTGTGATGAGAGAGCGAGTGAAGCCGCAGCAGGAAGAGACGCTGGTTGTCTGACTGTCTGTCTCTCGTGACTACTGCAGGCGTCACTCGATCGGATCGAGCGATTGGTAATGACCACGTGGACGTGGACGTGCACTCGAGCGCTCGACAGGCACAGCTGCAGGTGCAATGCGCGCGCCGCTACTGTCGTGGACTGAGTCGCCGCAGCATGAGCACGAGCATGCACTGCGCAAGGACGATGGTGCTGACTAGCATCAAGCATGCTGGGCGGAACACCAGCTGGCGGATAGTGACAAAAACAGATGGACTAGTGAAACAAGCACACTATTATTTATTCTATTGTAGCTGTGTTAAAAAATACATTACTGGAATGTGTTGTTGGTGATATGGAATCGAACAAAACATACAAAATCATTGATTAGTGTGGGTTTCCTTTGGTCAAAAGATAATAGTAGTGGCATAAATAAGGGAGTCAACTCGAAACGATCTCACTCGATTACATCACTACTACGAAGTGCAAAGCGCCACCAAGCGCAGATCGAGCACCACCAAGCATGGGCAAGCGAACGACGAGCGCTGCTGGCGCGACGAGCGGCACTGCGAGTTCGCTCACTGCGCTTGTGCAGACACTGCGTAGCGCACGTGCCAAGGATCAGGTACGTCTATCTACTGCAGCCAACTGCATTGCCTCTCCCTTGCGTTTCAACTCCCGACAGACCCTCCTCACACGCGACGCCTTCGCTATCTACGTGTCACTCATGATCTATGCACTACACAGGTGCTCAAAGGCGCGCAGGACGTCTACACGCAGTACCTAGCGGTCGCCGACCTCTCGCAAGTGCGCGCGCACCTCCGCGAGCTCCACGCAGCACAGTACTTGGACGCCGTGCTCTGGCCGCACGCCGCAGCGGCACTCGCGCCGACAACCGACGCTCCCGATGCAGTTCGTGAGCAGCAAAAGGCGCTCGTGCTCTCGATCGTGATGCTCGTGAACACCAAGTTCCGCGAGTCGCGCGGCAGCGAGTGGGCTTTCGTCGGCGACGCGTCAGAGTCGTGGGACACGTTCGTCGCTGCGCTCCTCGCTCTTCAGCACGGCGCACGCGCGCTCGAGTGGAGCGTGCTGGAGCGGAGCCACCTCGTGCAGTTCCTCATCCACTGCTACCAGAGCCTAGACGTCCCTGCGGTCGCCAAGGTGGGTCCATAAGAGCCCATTGGATCTCCAGTAGCTCGACGGACTGACTGACGGAGTCCCTCCTCTTGCTCCTTCTGCTCCTCTCCAGTCGTTCCTCAAGCTCGCGTCGCTCCCGATGTGGAGCGCGCTCTCGCCCTCGCAGCGCGCGCTCGAGTTCCAGTCGCACCCAAAGCTCGCGCGCCACTGGCAGAGCCTCCGTGCGTCCAACGACGACGACGCGAGCGCTGCGGACGCGCCGCAGCCAGCAAAGCGCCGCAAGACGTCGGCCACGCCGCAGGCGCCAGCGAAGACGCACGCAGGCCACGCTCAGGACTTTCTCCCGAGCCTCTTGCGCGACCTCGTTGCGCGTCTGAACGTCCTCATTGCGGCCAAGCATAATGGGCCGGACGTCGACGACACGCTCCGGTACACTGCGCTGGCCTTAGCACTCGTGACCGACCTGCTCAGCCAGCTCCCGACGCGCCGGTTCCTCCACGCCGTGCTCCGCCGCACGCACTTTGTCATGGCCGTGCGCACGTCGCCGTTCGTCGCGCACTGCCTCGAGTGGCGCGCACCGCGCGAGATCGCTGCGCTCGAGGCGCAGCTTGCGTTCCTCGACGCCGCGATGGCGTTTGCGATCGACGCGCACTCGGGCGAGTCGCTCAGCGCGCGTGAGCAGCACGAGCGCGCGTCCAAGCACATTCAGACGCTGCAGCACGTCGCGTTCACGGACTTTCGCCACTCGCCACTCGAAGCGCTCGCAGTCGTCCCAGTGTCGGCGATCGCCGACGCCACGAGCTTTGCGAACCTCTTGACGCCGCTCGCGGCCGCGCAGCGCTCGGACGTCGAGGCGCTCGCTGTCGCGCTCGGCGTCGTTCCGAGCCGCGACGTCGCGTCGACGCTGGCGCCAGACGCGCTCGTCGCGCACTTTGTCGATGACTTTGCGCGTCCCAAGGCGCCTCGCAAGTGGACCGAGACGCCGGCGTGTCCGACCGAGCTCGAGATCTGGAGCGACGTCCTCGAGAGCAACGCGCGCGGCGTGTACGGCGCTGACGAAGCGCAGCTCCTGCCAGTGCTGCCGATCCGCAAGCTCGGTCTCCAGTTCCTCAACGTCGCCGACGTTCTCGAGCGCATGCACGCGCTCGTGCGGCTCGAAGCCGCTGCGGCGATCCGCGCGAGTCTCGAGGCGCCGATCCGAGAGCTCAACGCTGCGCGCTCGCTCGCGTCGCCGACCGGCGAGACGATCTTCCGCGGCTTCTCGCGCATGGCGACGCCGCTGCGCACGCGCGTGAAGATCTTAGATGTTGCCAAGCCATTGCTCGGCAAGCGCGCGCCGGCGTCTGTGACTGCGCAGCTTGAGCTCGAACTGGACGCGCGGCACGACTTGCGCGCGTTCGACGCGGCGTTCCAGCCAAACGAAGTCGTGTTCCTCGTCGCAGTGCGAGCGACAGCGGACGAAGCGGCAGAGGCCATGGGCTTTGCAGACAGCGCCGGCGACAGCTCGAGCCAGTCGTTCCCAGAGCAGTACGGCGTGCTCTTTGTGCGCGGCGCAGAGGTCGTCAGCGTCACGGACGCCCACGGATCTGTGCTCACAGACGACAACCCGATAGGCAAAGGTCGCAAGCGGACGCTCACGCTCGCTCTCGATGGCGAGCAGTACCAGCGCGACGTCGACGCTGGTCGCACGGACGCGTACACGCTCGCGAACGTACTTGTGCGCCGCCCTGCGCGCGAGAACACGTTCAAGGCCGTGCTCGACGCGCTCGTGGCGGCAAGTGCGAGCGCAGACGCGCTCCTCCCAGCGTGGCTCCACGACCTGTTCCTCGGCTACGGCGACCCTGCAGCTGCGACTGCAGCGGCGATCCTCAAGCAGCGCAAGCAGCGCGACGTGCGTCTGCCGCTACTCGACCTCGTCGCAGACGCAGCGCACGCTGTCGAGACGTGTGTGGGCGACGACGGCAGCGCGCCGCAGCTCGTCGACGCGGCAGACGGCAAGACGCCACTTGATGTGAAGAACGCCACTGGACCGTTCACGCTCGTCAAGTCGCTCGAGCGTGGCGGTGTTGTGGTTGAAGCGCATCGCCGCTCTGACACTGAGGCAGCTGCTGCTCCGTCCAGTGTGCCGCGCTTTGCCAAGTCGCAGGTCGCCGCAGTGTGCGCTGGAATGGGCGAGGGTCTGACTGTGATCACGGCGCCGTCGCCTGCTAGCAGCGATCGCACAGCAGTCGCCGTGCAGCTCGTGCTCAACTTGTACCGCACGACGCCGGCACGCGAGAAGATTCTGATCGTCGCGCCTTCGAACCAGGCGCTCGATGTGCTCGTGCGTGCGCTCTTGGCGCGCAAGCAGCTCAACGAAGCCGAGCTCGTGCGTCTCGGCTCGCACAGCCACATCGAGGCCTCAAAGGGCGGATCAACGGCCGCGGATGACGCGTCAGCGGCCACTGGTGGGGACTTTAGCCGCCGCGGCCGCGTGAACTTTGTGCTCCAGCGCCGCCTCGACTTGCTCCAAGAAGTGGAGTTCCTCGCCAAGTGGCTCGAGCAAACCGACGCGGCGCAGTACGCGGGCCTGAGCGCCTCGGCCGCGTACTCGTGCGAGAACGCGCTCTTCTTCTACCAGCGCCACGCCCAAGCACTCCTGGCGGCTGCGCGCCGCGACGCGACGTCAGATGCAAAGGCAGTCGATGCGATCGCGCTGAGTGCGTACTTTGCGGCGCGCAGTGATGCTGCGCCAGCGTCGCGCGAGCAGCTCGCAGCGCTCATTGACACGGTCGACGCGTACTTTAGCGAGCTCCAGCGCCTCCAGCCGTTCGAGCTGCTCCCATTGCCGCGACAGCGCGGCGATCTGTACATGATGCAACACGCGCGCGTCGTGGCGATGACGTGCACGCACGCCGCGCTGAACCAGCACAAGCTCCGCGCGCTGGGATTGACGTTCGGCAGTCTCATTGTCGAAGACGCGGCGCTCGTGAGCGAAGTGGACGCGCTCCTGGCGCTTGTGCTGGCGTCGCCTGTGGCGACACCGTTGACGTCGCTGTCGTCGACGCAGCCAGAGGAGGCGCGGCTCGAGCGTGTGGTGCTGCTGGGCGACGCCGAGGGCCAAGCGGCGCCAGTGGTCAAGGTACGAGCGCTCAAGACGTACGCGCACTTGGACCAGAGCCTCTTTGCGCGCTTGCGTCGCCTCGACGTGCCGCACATTGCGCTCGAGAATGCTGGACTCGCGTGAGCAAGAGCAAGACCAAGAGCAGCAAGTAGCGAGTGAGGTTCCAATGGCGATAGCACAAAGACGCTGGGAGTGACACGAGTCGATACCAAAGCTAACGAATCCTTCAGACACGCTACCTGTCCACGACCTACTGCATTCGTTAGAACGGTTGACTGCTCTCTGCTCTCTGCCTCTTACGGACACTCGATCGCGACTCGGTCTCTGGTGTCAGGCAATCGCACGCGTGGTGAAGTTGCGACGCTGAGGCTGCGGAGCGAAGTGCCGCACACGTCACGCACGCTGCGGTTCGTTGCTTGCGATGCTGGCGCGACTGGCAAACTCCGTGAGCAGCAGCCTCTCGTCTAGCGCCGGAGTGCCAACGACGACGTTCTTGTTTCGACGGCTCGGGCTCAGGTCTGCGTTCGCAATGTCCAACGACGACGACGCGCTCGGCGGCTCGCAACGCACTGTGCGCTCGATGCGTGGCGCGTACACTGCCACGGTCAGTGCACATGTCGCGTCTTTTCCGAGCTGTCCGATCGGCGTCGGTGGCAGGAGCGGTCGTCCAGAGCGCTTGCTCTCAAACGCGGCTCGCGTCGCGTACACTCGGGTCTTGCTTGGAGTCACAGTCGGTGCGAGCTCGCGCGCGTGCTTTGCGACGACCAGCGTCTGGAACACGGCGATGACTGCGCTGGTCGGCACCTCGACGAACTCGGTCGTTGGCAACACTGCGCTGTCACTAGCGTCTCTACAGACTTCTTCGGAGGAGGTGCTGGCGTTGCGCGTACCACTGCTCGGGTCCATCAGATCGTCGTCGTCGTTGTCTGACGGCGACAGCGTGCCATCGCTTCCACAATGATCCATTGACTCCGGTGACGGCGCGAGCTCGAGACCGGTGTAGCCGTCCACGAGCGTGTAGTACACCTTGGACGGCGACGCGTCTGCTCCCACGCGATCTCGTTCGTCTTGAGGTAGCAGCGACGTCGGCACACTCACGACGAGCGCCACATCTCTCGACCGGCCATAGCGGTCAGCCAAGGTCTTGTCGTCCACGCCGCAGTGCACACCACGCTCAAGCAAACTCGGCCACACCTTCAAGCCGCTCGGCTTGGCGCCAGGCAGCAGCTTGTCCGAGCACTTTGCAAAGACGAACTGCTGGATGTCGCTGACGGTCGCATCGTCCGCCGGCAGCTCAACAAAGTCCGCATGCGTGTCACCATCGCTGTTGTCAGTGATCTCGCTCGTGTCACTTGTGTCGCTGCTGTCGTCTGTGTCGCTGCTGTCACTGGTCTCACGTGGCGCGTGTGTGAACGAGAGCTCGCGGCCAGTTGTCTCGTCGATGAGCACGAAGAAGACTTTATCGGCGGCGTTGCCGATGCCGACGAGGAGCTCTTGCTCCTTGAGTGGCAGCACCGATGTCCGCACGCGCACGACGAGTGCTCTCGCCGCGCTCGATCCACAGCCTTCAATCAGACCGTGATCGTCCAAGGCGGCTCCGCGAGCTCGATCACTCGGGCTCTTGCTCACAGTCAAGTCGCTCGGTTCTGCTCCTTCAACGAGCTCGCGTGTGACTTCCGCAAAGATGAGACGCTGGAGCTCGGCGACCGTGGTGTCCTCCGCCGCCAGCTCGACAAAGTCCACATTCGCTGCGGTGGTGCCGTCGCTGTCGTGGCTGCAAATCCAGTCGCGACTTCCATCGGTACGCGTGAGCGAGAGTGCGCGGCCAGTCGAGTCGTCGAGGAGCACGAAGAAGACCTTGTGTGTGCGCTGCGTCGCCGGCGCGAGCACGATCAGCGGATCTGCGTATGTCGCGCCATGCGTGCCAATGCCGTCGCTGGCAGACAGGAGCATGGGCTCGTCGAGCGTGCCAGTGTGCGCGTGCACTCGCAAGTCACTCGCGTTCACGCTCGCGAGCACTCTGTTCATGCTCTTGACGCACGTCTGGAACTCGGTGATGATGGCACTGGGGAGGAGCGAGACGCAGTCTACCGCGCTACTGAGCACGGCGTCTCGGTCGCTCTCGTCCTCTGGCAACTCGACAAAGCCGCGCTCTGGAACGTGCACGCGATGCGCGCTGTCCTTGATCACAAACCAAACGGCGCGCAGCGCTGGTGGACCATGTATCCGTACTCGCTTGGTGCGCGACTCTCGCGTCGGCGATGCAACCACGACGAGCGGCTCAGCGTCTGTTGCACCGTGCTCGCCGACGGTAGTATCGTCGGTCAGATCGGGACCCGTCAGTCGCGCGGCTCTGCTCGCGTACACGCGCATGACATCGTGAGACGGCAGTTCGTCCGCACACTTGTACTTGATGCTCACTTTCACGTCCGCAACCGTGGCGTCGATCGGCACGTCCAGAGTGCGAGCTCGTGCTGCGACCTCGTTGACCTCGAGGACAAACCACAGAGTCTTGGTCGCCATCGTTGCATGTGATGCTTCGTAGTAAGTGAGTGAGTGTGCGAGAGTGCGTCGAGTCGCTCAGTTTGTGTTATGTCGCTGCTGCTTGTGCTGCTGCGCTCGTCGCTGTCGATCAAAGCACACTGGCGCGAGTCCGTAGCTCTCACTCTCGACCAACAGACTGACGGAGCGACTCGGCGAAAGAGAGAGAAGAAGGACTAGCTCTCGCACAGAGGTCTCGCGACCAGCGGTTCGTTCAAGTGGTGGATCGATCGATCGGTCGTTATGAACAGTGCGCAAAGAGCTGCTGATCTACGCGAGCGCGTACATCGTGACGGGGTAGAGCTCCTTTGGGAAGTGCTGCTGGCGCTCCTTTGCGAGGATCGTGAGCCCCGCTTGCTTGAACAGACTCACGTAGTACACTGCCGACCTGTGAGCGCCCATCGTCAGTGCCACGAGTACACAAGAGAGCGTGAGCGACTGCGATCAAAGGCGTCAGCACCAAGACATCCATCGAAAGCAGAGCACGCACCGTGTGATGCTGCTGTCGTCGCGGTCGAGCTCGTACGGCGCGCCATTGAGCAGCGTGTTCTCCTTCACGCCGATCCAGCCGTGCGGACGCAGCGCTTGCTTGCAGCGCTGGAGGAAGCGCACGTAGTCGGCGTCTGTGAGGTGGGACGAGACCCACTGGACCCAGATGAGGTCGTACGACGCCGGCTCGGGCGCAAACTCTTGCAAGCCCATGCAGTAGAGACTCCGGATGCGCGCGACGTCCGAGTTGTACCGCCCGACGTACTGCGGCACGCTCTGGAGCAGCCGCGGGCTCTGCTCCACAAGGTCCACGCGCTCAAAGTGCGGCAGCAAGAGGAACTTGGACACGCGGCCAATGCCGGCGCCGCAGTCGACCGCGACTTCGCGCTGCCAGCCGGGACGGAGCTTGCTCATGCGCGCGAAGAACGTCTCGGAGCCCTTGATGTCCGCTGGCGAGACGTGCGCGTAGCCGCCCAGCACGCCATTGTCGCTCAGCGGGCAGTTCGACTCGTTCTCCCAGAACTCGTGCGCACTTGCGTACCAGCCTGGCGCGCGCTCGTCACTGTCTGTGGCAGCAGCGCTCTGCGCTTTCGCGTCTCTGAGCAAATCGAGCCACATCTCCCAGACCGACCTGCAGCAGCAGCACACACACCGAGACAGCGCGTGAGCGAGCATGTGGCAGCGGCTATTGCGCGACTGTCGTGACAAACGTACGTGTATTCGTCGTGCAAGTCGGCGCCATGTGCGTCGAGCGCCTCTTGCACTTGAGTCGCGACAGCGTGGAGCTCGTCCCAGTCCACGCGCGTGTGACGGTGCGTCGCTGGGATCAGCGCAGCCACTGGCGCTGGTGCTGCTGATGAAGCCATGAGCGATCGAGTGCGTTTGTTGCTTGTGCTTGACCAGTCGATACAAACACATAGTCAAGCCAAGTCTTTTGTTTCATAGGGCAATACTATGTGCATAGTGAATAGAAGACAATACTTGTTCCTACTGAATCCAAGTCATGGAGAGCACGAAGCGACACGAGAGCACATCTCAATGTCATACCTGTTCGCATTCGTCGTGAGCACTAGCACCAGCACTGATCGACCGACGCTCTAACCACAAGAGCCTGCATACAGACGCTGTTACTCAAGACACGCGGGAAAACTGTGAGGTTGTTGTGACCTTGGTGCTCCTTTCGTTTTGATCCAAGGAAGTAGGGCGATGAAGAGACGTAGCTCGCTTGAGAGCTCAATCTGTCAAGCACTCGGCACTATCGGCACGCCACCAATTCTTGCTGCGACTGCTATCCTCGTGAGCACGGGCGATGCTATGTCAGCGCTGTCGTCAATGCGTGTGTCGTCGTCCGGAGTGCGCCGAGATGTACTCGCTCGCTTGAGCACCTCATTAGATCAATGTTGAACTGTAAGTCAATTCTCGACTTTGTGAGTCAAGTTGAAGGGGCGTTGCCTACCCCACATCAAGACTATTGTACCACACCTGAGGACTTCAGAGGGATGGCGCGAACGGACGAGCGACATCGAGCTGCAACGCGGCTCAACCAGCAGTGGAGGTCCTCCACTGGAGGTTGCATGTAGCAACAAGAGAGCACTACGTATCGTCGGAAAGCGTCTGTGCGGCTTTGTCAAAGTGCGCTCATACCGACCCAAGCGCCACTGGAGCACCGAAGCGGCGCGAGCAAAATGGTGCACATGCTAAACAACATCTACAACGATGTGCTTCATTTGTTTCGAGCATCCGTGAGTGGCGGCAAGGAAGCATATAGACAGTGTGTATGCACGCACAAACCGGTGCGGGAGGAGTCGGTCGTTTTGGCGCCAAGCGGCGGCGCGACTGCTTGCGCGTTCTTGTGTGTGTGATGCGTCGGCGCCAGAGCACCATCGGTATCATCTCCACGTCGGCACTCTGCTTTTTCTTCACGCGCGCGCACGACCGCAAACTTGCGAAAGAGATTGAGAGAGCTCCATTGAACAGCAGCAGAGCAGAAGCCATCGGCATGGGGAGGCACCGAGTCACACCCAGCACTCGGCGCTGGCTCGCATGGGTCGCACTCGTCGCGTCAAACGCACTGCTCTTGAGCCACACTGTTGACTCAGCCGCATCAGTCGGTGCAGCGGGTGTGTGCACCTCACCGGCATCTCCAGGCGATGCTAGCGTCGGCATTGCAGTTGTGACCGATCCTACGTGCAAGAACGGCGGACTCGGCTGCTTTGAAAGCGTTTGCCGCTTCTGCAAGACGCGCACCACGGAGCAGTCCAAGCACTTCATGAGCTGCGCGCAGTTCTTGAACTTTGTGACGCCGGCGCCAGTTGTGACCACGCCGCCAGCGCCTACAACGCCACCGCCTCCAAGTGGACAAAAGTGCACAGTGACTGTGTCCCCTGGTGACGCTCAATTCGGTGTCAACATCGTGACGGACGAAGGATGTCGCGGAGGCGGTCTTGGGTGCTTCCAGGACCTCTGCCGCTTCTGCAAGGTTCGAGACACGATCCAGTCCAAGCACTTCATGCGCTGCGACGAGATTGCGCCACCTGCGACATCACGACCAACGGCGACTCCAGCTCCAGTCCCTACATCCCCAGCACCAGTTCCAGCAAGTCAGGCACCGGTTCCAACCACTCCGGCTCGAGCGACTCCAGCTCCAGTCCCGGCGACTTCAGCACCGGTTCCAACCACTCCAGCTCGAACGACTCCAGCTCCAGCTCCAGCTCCAGCGATTGCGATCCCTGTCCAAAGGACTCCTGCTCCAGTCCCAACGACTTTGGCTCCAGTCCCTGTCCAGACGACTTCTACTCCTGTTCCAACAACCGTGGCACTGGTTCCAACGACACCAGCTGTAGCTCCGACACCGCTACCTGGACGCTGCTCGTCCGTTTTCTCAGCTGAGGCAGCAGCGCTTGGTGCCACGGCGTTTCTAGACCCGACATGCCGAGGCTCGATCGCGCCAGACTGCACCAACATTGTGTGCCGGATGTGTAAAGCTGTGGACGTCCCGCAGC
This sequence comes from Pythium guiyangense, assembly GCA_003730235.1. Classification (NCBI taxonomy): domain Eukaryota; phylum Oomycota; class Peronosporomycetes; order Pythiales; family Pythiaceae; genus Pythium; species Pythium guiyangense. Next base: position 177,338 of record QXDM01000046.1, on the reverse strand, counting down.
TGAGCTACCTCAAACTATGCAGCACATTTGCAAACGCGCCGCGACCGTCTCCAGTTTCGGCCGCACCAACGCCAGCTCCCGTATCCGAGACTCCAGTGACTCCTTCGCAAACGACTCTCGCACCGACAGTCTTGCAGACACCTGCGCCATCGACAGAGTCACCGAGTCCACTGACCACTGCACCGCCAACACCAGTGCCAGTTATCATTGAGCCGGAAGTCATTCCGACCCTGGCGCCAACTCCTGCGCCAACGCCGTTCGTCGATCCGTGCAAAGCAAAGATTCCACGATCAGCGGCGAGTGTCGGTCTCTTTGCGTTCACGGACTCAACGTGCGAGAGCTCGCCCGATTTTGACTGCGTCTACTCAGTGTGTCGCACGTGCAAGATCACAAACCACCAAGCGCTGGCAACACTGCGCTACTGCACGAGCTTTCCGAATGCACCCGCGCCGTTTGGCTCTGGTGCAACAGTTGCGCCACCGCCTACTCCAACTCCGAGCCCGCCAATCAACTGCGCGTCGATCATCCCAGAAGGTGGTGCTGCGTTCGGGATTCAGGCGTTTGCCGACCCGATGTGCAAGGGCGTGGCATCGCCTGATTGCTCTGGCGGTGTTTGCCGCCTTTGCAAGACCGTCGAGCGTGAAGAGCTGAGCTTGCTGAGCTTCTGCAGCGTGTTCCAAAACGCGCCAAGCTTTGCTCCAGTTGCGTCGCCAAGTGCAACACCGTCACTAGTTGCACCAAACACACCGGCGCCGACATCGGTGGCTGTCGATCCGGAGACGCCGGCACCTTCAGATTCACAGTCAACGATCCTTCCAACGATCACGGAGCGATGCATTGCAGCGATTCCGTCCGAGGCCGCAGCTTTTGGTCTCAGCGCCTTTGCTGACGAGTCGTGCCAGAACGCGCAAGACTTTGACTGTGTGTTTGGAGTGTGCCGCTTGTGCAAGACGAGTGGCCACCCTCAGTTGGCAGCGTACCGAGCATGTAGTGGCGTGAGCGGCGCTTCGACATCGGCACCGGCGCCAACATCGACTGACGCATCGATACCTGCGCCAACATCACCTGATGCGTCAACACCAGTGCCAGCATCGACTGATGCGTCGACACCTGCGCCAATATCCACCGACGCGTCGACGCCAGCTCCAGTGTCCACAATCTCTGCAACGCCAGCACCGACGCCAGCGCCTCCTAAGTGCGACGACTCTCGCCTTGCCATCGTCGCGTCGCTCGCTGGACTGAAGATCTTTTCAGACCCGACGTGCGACATCACGTCACCGGATTGCGTCCTCGGCGCGTGCCGTTTGTGCAAGGTTGAAGACCGCCCCGACCTCGCAGAGTTCAGCTTCTGCGCCGCTGCTTCGATCGCGCCGCCGACGGTGCACCCAGAACCGGAGACGTGCCCTTCGATCTTGCCCCGCGAAGTGACAGAGCTGGTCGGTGTATTTGTGTTCACGGACGTCTCGTGTAAGTCGTCCTCCAGCTTTGACTGCGTGAACAAGCTCTGCCGAGTGTGCAAAGTCAAGGACGTGGCGCAGTTGCAGAGCTTAGCCTGGTGCAACACATTCCCGAACCTACCGGCGCTCGACTTTGCCGGAACGCCAGCTCCAGCGGGCGAGCCTGTTGGCGCCGAACCTCCAGTCGCGACACAGCCACCACTCACGACCAAGCAGCCAGCCATAACGGAGCAACCACTCACGCCTCAGCCACCAGTGGAGGAGCCACTCATGACGGAGCAGCCAGTGGAGGAGCCAGCCACGACGCAGCCACCTGTCATTACCGTCGATGGCACTGTGGTGACGGGTCCGTTCTTCATTCTTGACGGCGTACTCATGCTCGACACACCAGTCGGACCGATCGCGATCACCGAGACGTCGATTTCGACAGCTGAGGCGCCTGTGACGATGCCAGTGCTCGTGGATACCCCCACCGGATCCAAGAGCGTCTACTTTCCTGTGCCAGCAGACAAGATCGCACTCTTGCCGCCGCAATGGCAGCCGCCGACAGCGGAGCCAGCTGATAGCACCACGCCACCAGACACTTCGGCACCACCACCAGCGGACAGTGACGGAGCAGGATCAGATGGGTCATCGACGACCGTGGTCGTTATCAACACTCCCACTGGACCGGTTACAGTTGAGATTCCAGTAGCGCTTGAACCAGTGACCGGAGCACCATCAACAACCGCTCCAGAGCCTGAACAACCAGCAACAGATCCTCCTGTGACCACGTCGCCAACAAAGACCGACAACGAACAAAACTCCCAAAGTCCCAGCAACGCATCTTCCGCACCTTCCACAACAAAAGACAACACCCCATTAGACGAAGGGAACAAAACACCGGTCGATGTGACGCCAACGGATGACGAGACGACACTACTGGCACCGGCGGCGGCGACGAAACACCGGTCGATGTGACGCCAACGGATGACGACACTACTGGCACCGGCGGCGGCGACGAAACACCGGTCGATGTGACGCCAACGGATGACGACACTACTGGCACCGGCGGCGGCGACGAAACACCGGTCGATGTGACGCCAACGGATGACGACACTACTGGCACCGGCGGCGGCGACGAAACACCGGTCGATGTGACGCCAACGGATGACGACACTACTGGCACCGGCGGCGGCGACGAAACACCGGTCGATGTGACGCCAACGGATGACGACACTACTGGCACCGGCGGCGGCGACGAAACACCGGTCGATGTGACGCCAACGGATGACGACACTACTGGCACCGGCGGCGGCGACGAAACACCGGTCGATGTGACGCCAACGGATGACGACACTACTGGCACCGGCGGCGGCGACGAAACACCGGTCGATGTGACGCCAACGGATGACGACACTACTGGCACCGGCGGCGGCGACGAAACACCGGTCGATGTGACGCCAACGGATGACGACACTACTGGCACCGGCGGCGGCGACGAAACACCGGTCGATGTGACGCCAACGGATGACGACACTACTGGCACCGGCGGCGGCGACGAAACACCGGTCGATGTGACGCCAACGGATGACGACACTACTGGCACCGGCGGCGGCGACGAAACACCGGTCGATGTGACGCCAACGGATGACGACACTACTGGCACCGGCGGCGGCGACGAAACACCGGTCGATGTGACGCCAACGGATGACGACACTACTGGCACCGGCGGCGGCGACGAAACACCGGTCGATGTGACGCCAACGGATGACGACACTACTGGCACCGGCGGCGGCGACGAAACACCGGTCGATGTGACGCCAACGGATGACGACACTACTGGCACCGGCGGCGGCGACGAAACACCGGTCGATGTGACGCCAACGGATGACGACACTACTGGCACCGGCGGCGGCGACGAAACACCGGTCGATGTGACGCCAACGGATGACGACACTACTGGCACCGGCGGCGGCGACGAAACACCGGTCGATGTGACGCCAACGGATGACGACACTACTGGCACCGGCGCGGCGACGAAACACCGGTCGATGTGACGCCAACGGATGACGACACTACTGGCACCGGCGGCGGCGACGAAACACCGGTCGATGTGACGCCAACGGATGACGACACTACTGGCACCGGCGGCGGCGACGAAACACCGGTCGATGTGACGGCCAACGGATGACGACACTACTGGCACCGGCGGCGGCGACGAAACACCGGTCGATGTGACGCCAACGGATGACGACACTACTGGCACCGGCGGCGGCGACGAAACACCGGTCGATGTGACGCCACGGATGACGACACTACTGGCACCGGCCGGCGGCGCGACGAAACACCGGTCGATGTGACGCCAACGGATGACGACACTACTGGCACCGGCGGCGGCGACGAAACACCGTCGATGTGACGCCAACGGATGACGACACTACTGGCACCGGCGGCGGCGACGAAACACCGGTCGATGTGACGCCAACGGATGACGACACTACTGGCACCGGCGGCGGCGACGAAACACCGGTCGATGTGACGCCAACGGATGACGACACTACTGGCACCGGCGGCGACACTACCAACGTTCTATAGTGTTGAGTATGCACAGTTGTGTAAGGATCGTCCCTCTGTAGTTCGTCTATTGAATGCCTGCATGTTCCTGTCTATCTCTTTGTAATACTACACTTGCTTTGTATAGCCATTTGATTGACGTAGTAGACGTTGTGGCTGGCTCTGTGGTTGTTTGACTCGCCTACTTTAGGGGTTATCAATGTGTAATATACAGATCTTTGTGTGCGCCATGCTCATCTGTGGACAGTGCCAGCGCTTCAGAACGTCAGCAACGTGGTCTCGAGGAACTCGTAGAACGCGCTACTGGGGTTCTCCACGAGCTCTTGTGCACTCCCGACCTCGACCACTTCGCCATCGTCCATCACAACGATCTGGTCAAAGCCCAAGACTTGGTCGAGCCGATGGGTGATGAGGAACACTGTCGAGAGCGCAAACTCGCGCTCAACGACCTCGAGCAGACGCTTGTCCGAGTCTTGGTCCACAGACGAGAACGGTTCGTCCAAGATCAAGATCCGCGATGGTTTGAGCAACGCGCGCGCCAGCACGAGCATCTGCCGCTCGCCAAGACTCCAGTTCTCGCCATTTTCGTGTAGCTGCTTCTCGAGGCACTTTGCAAAAAGCGGCTGCTGTTCGTGGTCGCCGCTCTTGCCAACTGCGAGTCCCGTCGCCTTGAGCGCTCGCCAGAGCGCAGCGTCGTCAAACTCGTCAAACGGGTCGAGGTACCGACGCACGGAGCAGCGGTAGAACAGCGGCGTCTGCGGGATGATGCACAATCGACTGCGCAAGTCGCCCAGTCGCAGCCTGCTGATGTCCATTCCGTCGACGAGAATCCGTCCACGTGCAGTCTCGTGGACACGGAAGAGCGCCATTGCGAGCGTGCTCTTGCCAGATCCTGTGCGTCCAACCACGCCGACTTTCTCGCCTCCTCGGATGGAGAACGACACGTCGCGCAATGCAAACCGTGGAGGAGAAACTGGAGCTCCTGCCGCTGTTGTCGAGTCTGTAGCTTCGTATGTGAACCACACTCGCTCAAAGACAATGTCGCCTTTCGGTGGCCACGCCACGGACGCAAGGATCGCTTCGCTCGGCTCCTGCTCTTCTGGCTCGATGCACTGGAAGTCGAGAATGTTCTTGATGCTCGTGAGGTGCACGGTCGCATTGAGCAGTCCAGTCGAGAACGCGATGAGGTCGCTCTGGATACTGAAGATGCAGTGGAGCACGAGACCGAGTGCACTCGGCGAGAGCGAGCCGAATGCGAGGATCACGGCGACGAGAGCGAGGAAGACGCCAACGATGAGACTGTACCGGATGAGCACCCAGTCGTTGAACGCTTCGACGGCGTACGCGATGCGCGACCGATTGTCGAGCATCTCGCCGTGCTGCAAGCGGAACCGCTGCACTTGCGCCGCACCGAACGCGCGGATCACCGCACTGCCGTCTAGAGCCTCAGAGACATAGTTCAGATTCGTCGCATCGAGCTTGTCGCGGACAGTGAAGATCTGCGCGATCACGCGGTCGGCGACGATCTCGCGGCAGATGTACAGCGTCGCGACTGCAATAAGTGCCCCGATGCCGCCGAGGAGGTAGCACACCGTTCCGACTGCGGTGACAACAGAGAGTAGGCTGCGGAGCAAGTACGCAATGTGGTACGAGATGAACAGGTCGCTCGACTGCATGTCGCTCGAGTACCGGAGCAAGATCGCGCCGATTGGCGTGCGGTAGAAGAAGCCCATGGGCGCGCGCAGGAGTGAGTCGGTCATTGCCCGAAAGAGTGTCTGCGAACGCAAGAAGATCGCGTAGCAGAGCACGAGTGTCGCGCTCAGGACGACTGCGAATGCGGAGCAGATGAGCACGCCGTATACTGCCGCAGCGTCGCGCATAGTGGCGAGACGGAACGGAGCAACGCCGAGTGTGCTCCAGTGCACGAGCCAAAAGTTCTTGGCCACACCCAGCGCGCCGTAGACAACAAAGAGAGTCGCCCAGAGCAGCACGACCGCTTGCCAGCCTGCACTTTTCCTCGGCCAGAGCAGATCTTTCGCGACCTGCGACGAGATCGACGAGTCGGTCCATGCGTGTCGCTCGCGCTGGGATGATCCATGGCGCTGGGACTGCCGGAGCGTGCGTCGAGACACTCGACTCGACGACGACGGCGAGTTGAACGAGTAGTCTGCCCACGCAAGACTCGTTGCACTCGCGGCATCGGGTGCTGGTGCGTCTGTTGGTGGACTCGCACTCGCATCTGCAGCGGATCGCCATGGCGGACTGTCTGCAAGACGGCGAACACGACGGCTCGAGCGGCTGGAGGTCGCTGCGTCGCCATTGCGATCGACTTCCGTCACGGACTGCGCGTCGACGTGCCAGACGCGGTCGACAAAGTCGGACGAGATGATCTCCGGGTTGTGCGTCGCGAGCACGACCGTTTTGTGGCGCAGGAGCTCGAGGAAGCACTTGCGAAAGACGTCGCTCTGGACAATGGCGTCTGCGCTTGCGAGCGGACAGTCGAGGATGAAGAGGTCGGCGTCCGAGTACAGCGCCCGAGCGAGCGCGACGCGCGCTTTCTGGCCGCCCGAGAGGTTGATGCCTTTCGGACCGACCATCGTGCTGTCGCCGTCTGGCAGCGCGTTGAGGTCGTCCACGAGGCAGCACGCGTCGAGCACGCAGTGGTACTTGCGGTCGTTGAACGCCTCGCCAAAGAGGATGTTGTCGCGCACGCTCAGCGTCTGGAGCCACGGCTCCTCGGAGCAGTACGCGACTCTGCACTGCCCTGCGACGTACACGCGGCCGCGCACGCGCACGACTTCGCCGAGAAGCGACGCCAAGAGCGTCGACTTGCCTGCGCCGGCTTTGCCGCACACGACCACGAGCTCGCCGGCTTTTGCGCGCACACTGACGTTCGCCAGGACGTAGTCGGTCGACGACGCCGTCGCGTCTGTGAAGAACGCGTGCTCGAGCGCAATCACGACGTTCGGCGCGTACTCGTGCGCCGTGTCGGCGTGCTGGACGTCCGACTTGGCGAACGCGTCGCAGTGCCAGAGGTACTTTTGGATGCGCCGGAGCGCCACGGCGCCGTCGACGCAGATGCGCACAGCGTAGATGAGCGCGTAGATCTCGGTCTGGATGCGGTCAAAGAGCACGAGCGCCGTGAAGACCGTCGCTGGCGAGAAGCGCGCGTTGTGCGTCGCGAGCGCGTAGAAGATCGCGACCGATGCGAGCGCTGGGGACTCCCAGATGCAGCAGAACCGGAGCGTTCGGAGCAGCACGGCGCGGCGGTGCTTCGCCTCTTCTTTCGTGCGCGCGCGGAGGATCTTGTGCTGCATCTTGCGCTCCCACGCGTGGAGCTTGATCGCTTGGACGCCGTGGAAGCACTCGAAGACGGCGTTGAGCGTCTTTGCGCGCTTCTTCGTCGACTTCTGACTCGCCTTGGCGACCACGAGCGTCAGGAGCAGCATGACCGCGCCGATTGCACTCAGCGACGTCGCGATCACGCGCACTGGGACGTCGAGCGTCTCGTGGAGCATGAGCAGCAGCACTGCGAGCTTCGCGACGGCGATCCACGAGTTGTGCAGGCGCGTGATCATCCAGCTCACGTAGATGAGGTTCGTCGAGTAGATCGTCGCGATCGCCGCGATGCTCCGGCCTTTGCGCCGCCGCTGGTTCACGTGCGCCTTATCGATCGACTTCTCAAACACGAGCGACCGAATGGACGTGACAGCGCGCACCTGCGCGCAGAACATGCGGAAGTGGTAGTGCCGCGCGCTGATCTCGCCAAACACGACGCCGCAGTGGATGCCGCCGAGCAGCAGCAGCACTTCTGCCATTGCGTCGCGCGCGTCACGCGCCATGACGAGCCGAAGCAGGCGGAAGAGCAGCAGCGGTACAGATGACACGCACGCGACCGAGAGCAGTGCAAACACAGCGCTCACGCAGATCGCGCGGCGCTCCGTGCGCACGATCGTGAGCCAGAGCGCGTTCGAGCGCGCGTACTCGGTGCGGAACCTGCTCGACGCGCGCGCATTCGAGTTCTCGCTCGCAAGTGGCCAGACGTCGTCGAGCTGGAGCTTGCGCCTACGACTGCGCCGTGCTAGTGGCTCGACAAAGCGGAAGAGCACGCGCGTGACGAACGACGTCGACGGGTCCCTATCGGGCGCAGTCTGTCGATCGTCGTCATCACTCGGTGCATGCGCACTGCTCGTGTCACGATCACGGATGCTGTCGTTGTCATCGTCACGGCGGAACGTGCCATACGACGACGAGCGGTTCATCGTGCGAGCATTTGCCTCAGACGTGCTGTGGCGACTGATTACTGTCAGTTTTGTACTTGAGTTTAGTATGAACACCAGCAAATACTTTGCGCAAGTCTGCGGATGACGCCGAGCGCGCTGTATTCGGGCCGTTCGTTGGACTCCCTAACGCTGAGTGACTTGACCTGACCGACCGAGTGGCCAATATCCGTCGTCGTCAGTGTCCACGTCGAACCGATGAAGCTCTTCGTCGCGCGCACTGCGCGTGCTGCTGCTGCTGTCACTGCGACGCCGCAGCACACGCGCGCGCTCAGCAGCTTCCGCGAGCAGGCCGTGCGCGCTGTCGCGAGCAAGCTGCGCTCGGACCTCGAGTCGAACCCGAACCTCTGGCTCAGCGCCAGCGCCGTGGTGCGTGCACTCCCGGAATTCTGAAGTGACTCGACCACCAAGAACATCGATGTGTGTGTCGTTGCCGCATCCTGTGGACTCACACAGTGCTACATGTGTGCGTGCATGATACAGGACGAGCCGACCGTGTCGATTCTCGACCCAGGGCTCGGCTACGCGATCGCGAACGGCACGCACGCAAACGGCAATGCGGACTTTGAACGGTGCGTCTGGCAGTGCGTGCTCGTTGGGCGTCACGCTCGCTGTCGTATTGACGCACGCGCGGCGTCTCGTGCGCTTGACTTGCAGGCTGGCAGCGAGCGACGTCGCGATCAAGTACCTGAAGACCGACAAGGAGCTGCTCACGGACCCGTTTGCGCTCGTGCGCGATGAGATGGCCGACATCAACGGCAGCATCAAGAAGATCCTCGGGACCGACCACCCAGTGCTCTCAGCAGTCGCCAAGTACTTCTTTGAGCACGACGGCGGCAAGAAGGTGCGTCCGACGATGGTGCTGCTCATTGCGCACGCCGCAGAGGCACATCGCGCAGCGGTGGGCAGCCCACTGCCGACGCACCAGTCGCCCGAGTTCACGCTCGCGGCGCAGCGCCGCATCGCAGAGATCACGTACGTACACTGGCTGCTCGTGCTCGGTCCAAGGCGCCTCGTAGTTCAAAGCTGACGACCTTTGTCTGTGCGTCGGTGCCGCTCGACAGCGAGATGATCCACACCGCGAGTCTGCTCCACGACGACGTGATCGACGAATCGGACACGCGCCGCGGCGTGCCGTCCGTGAACAAGGTCTTTGGCGCAAAGCTCGCGATCCTCGCCGGCGACTTCATGCTCGCGCGGTCGTCCGTGTGCCTCGCGCGCCTGCGGAGTCTCGAAGCCGTGGAGCTCATTTCGACTGCGATCGAGCACCTCGTGAAGGGCGAAGTGATGCAGATGAAGCACGCCGATGGCCACGCCATCACGCCGTTCGAGTACTACTTGCGCAAGAACTACTACAAGACCGGCTCGCTCATGTCGAATAGCTGCAAGGTGCACCACCTTCTGATAGACGGCGGTCTGCTCTGAACGCTCGTCGGTTCTCACTCGACACTCGCTGTGCTACGCTGTTGTATCTGTCTACAGGCTGCGCTTGAGCTCGGCAAGCACGAGGCTCGCGTCTCAGACCTTGGCTTTGCGTACGGTCGCCACATTGGCCTGGCGTTCCAGGTGCGTCTCGATCGCTCCTGCCTTTGTGTCGTGATGCGCACTGCGTCGCAAGCGATCGTACTGAGGCCGGCTCGCGTGCTCCTTCGCCCGTATTGACTCGTGTGCTTGTGCATCTGTCCGCTGTCGTGCCGCTGCAGCTCATTGACGACGTGCTGGACTACCAGGGACTCGAGAGCGGCAAGCCGCTGCTCGCAGACCTGAAGTCTGGACTCGCGACGGCGCCGCTGCTGCTGGCGCAAGAGGAGTTCCCAGTGCTGCGAGAGCTCGCGGCGCGCAAGTTTGTCAAGGACGGTGACATTGAACTGGTGCGTGCTTGTGCGAGTGGTGTAGTGGTGTTGTACAGCAGCCGCACTGACGCTCTGTTCCGGATCGGCACACTGGTGTGGGTGCTGGTGCTTGTGCGATTCCTCAGGCGTCGGAGCTCGTGGAGAAGAGCACGGGCATTGAGAAGTCGCTCGAGCTCGCGATCGGCCAGGCAGAGCTCGCGTGCCAAGCCGCGATGCAGTTCGCGCCGTCGCCAGCTCGCGATGCGCTCGTGCGTCTCGCGCAGATGGTGGTCTACCGATCAAAATAGAGGCTCTTGGCGTGTAGGAGCAAGAGCGCACGTGGTGGCAGCGACTGCAGTGCGAGAGCACACGCGGATCACCACCACCACCACGTGTTGGCAGCGACATCACGAATCGTGTCGTCAAGCACACGACATAGCGGACAGCGCTGCCACAACTGCTCCACACCCATTCTGTACAAACTCACGCAAACACGCTTGACTGGCGTTCATCCAGTGTCCGTACGATCGTGGAGTTGCGTTCGAAGCTGCATATGCGCTCGCTCAGCACGCATGGATGATGGGCGGTTCAGACATCGCCGAGCCGCGGCTGACCTTCCGCACCTCGTGGGGCAAACGGAGCGCCGGAGAGCATCGTCCTGGAGTGGTATCGACGCCGAGCGCTCGCTCGCACACTCGATAGCTGTCAGTAAGTCTGGATGTCTGTGTGCATCCAAGCGAGTGACGTCTGCGAGTCGGCTTGTCGAGATGGACGAGATGGACGAGCGCAGTGCGCTTCAAACGCGGTCGCACCACAGGCAAGACTACAGGGTATCGAGCGCTGTGGGCTCGAACGAGTCTGGTGCGCCGGAACGCTGTGCTCACCACACAGACAGGTGTACCACAGCACACTCTTAATACTGTCGAATGTACATGTATCGGAATCGACTGTCAGCAGCGATCCAAAGATCGACTTGACTGATCGCACTGCGCGTCGTCCAGAACGCTCAACCTACTCGCAATGCAGTCTCTGTAGTCACGGGTGTGGAGATGGTAGCGTGTCACGCGTGCGAACTCCACTTGCACGAGCCATCCAATCGAATCGAGTCCAATGACAACTCTCTAGCACAGGCGCAATCTAACTCGTCGCTCGTTGGTTTTGCATCAACTGGTTGCCAGACGCCGTGTCGTCGAGAAGCGTGCTCCAACCAATACACTTCAGTCACACTCCTGTCATGCTCTAGTAGATGAAGCACCAGCGTGTAAGCGTGACGCTACAATAGTCCACGCGACTGATGACACTCCGGCCAAAGCAGTCTGTTGGATCGAGAGATCAGGATCAAGATCAAGTCTCGCACACACGGAGCAGATCGGTCGGTGCTAGCTGGTCGTGATCGGGACCACATGCTGCCAAGAGAGACGACCTCGAACATGTTCTTGCGTTGTTGAGACAGCAACAAGCGCTACACGACTACAACAGATCTTTGTCACGTCTGAGCTCGGGACTCGTGGTGCAGCAGTAGTAAGCAGCTCGTGTGACGCGATTCATGTGATCTGGTATGTGCTGTGTGTTATTCGTGAGAGCTCTCAGCTCTCCGTGCATGCACTCGAAGCTGGCCACGTGCTGCTGCATTTGCTTTGGAGCACTTCAGTGGAGACTAAGCGCGCCACACCAGTGCCACATCACTCACATGCTGAACTGGGAACGGTTGCAGCTGTGCAACGGACGCCTCCCTTACTTAGCTAGACTGTGCGCAGCGTGGTCTTCCGCACTTTGGCATACGAGTCTCGAGTCTCGCGAGCTCCTCAAGTCCAGCGGACTCGAGTGCCGGACCGAGACAGCTTTCGTATGTAGTTGCGCCAGCGCGGCCGAGATCGACTATTACATACTCAAACCAAGTTCTTCGACCAACAGCACGGCCGAAACGGATCCGCGCGCGAGAGGTCGCGACCGGTGGCCGCGACGCCTCATACGCTCGTGCTGCCTGCCTGCGCCTGCGCTCCAACCCAGCTCATTCCCGCATTTACCTGCGCCGCCGCAAGCTCAAAGCCTCTTCAGCCCAACAGCAGCCAGCCGCAGCAGTCTTGCAACTTCAACCTCCCGTCGTCTTCCTCTCGCACACGCCTCCTGAGCGCTGCGATCGGCAGACATGGTCCGCCTCGCTTTCGTAGCGGCGCTGGCGTCGCTACTGGTCTCTCCCGTGCATGCGGTGACGTGTCCAACCCTGGCAAGTAATCCGACTGCAGTGTCTGTCACTACCAGCGCTCTGGAGCTTGACTCGACTAAGTTCCTGAACGAAGATGGCACAGCTGCGTTCACATCATGCAATGTCGGCCTCGAGCGCATCGACATCGTCGCGATCAAGCTTCTCGAGACGTCTTCTGCAGCTCAACCGATCAGCGCGACAGTAGTGTACCGGACCGGCGCGACCGATTCGAACCCGATCACTGCGAAGACCTACACCGGCGCGACTTGTTTCGACGACACAGCGACTGCAACGCCGGCGCTCAGCTTCGCATCGAAAGCCGACGGGAATTCGGACAAGATCGACGCACTCGTGTCCGTCACGTGCGACAACGGTGCGAGTACACCATGCTCCGTGGAGTACGAAGTGTGGGCAAAGTGCGTAGCAATCAGCAGCTGCCCAGCGTTGTCGTCCAGCCCAGTAAGCGTGGCTGACGCCGACGCGTTGACGGTTGGCGCCGACAAGTTCCTCGACGACTCGAACGGCAACGCGTTGACGGCATGCGGAGACGGCTTGCGTGCGGATATCAAGTCCGTTGAAGTGGTCGACACAAGCGGTGGCAAGATCACTGCTGATGTGCGCTACCAGAACACTGCAACCGACTTTCTCTCCGTCGCGAAGACCACTCTCGGCACCGGCTGCGCAACTTGGACGACCTCGACAGATGTCTCTCTTTCAACAGCAAACGCAAACGGAAACCCCGACAAATTCACCCCGGTTGTCAGGATCTCATGCGCAGGTGCAAGTGGTGCAGCGTGCTCAGTGAAGTACGCGATCACGGCGTCGTGTGTGGCGAAGAGCACGTGCCCGATTCTGTCGTCGGCCGCCGAGACGTTCACGAAGGGCGCAGCGGCAACGACGATCCCAGTGACCAAGTTCGTGGACGCGGCCGGCACTGCGTTCACTGCGACGACATGCCCGGTTGGCAAGCGCGTGGAGATCGTCTCGGCTCAGTTCACCGAGACAAACGGCAACAACATCAACGCGAACATCAAGTACCAGAAGGACGCAACGAACCCGTTGCTGGTCAAGGCATTCACGGCTGCGTCGTGCTACAGCGGCGCGGAGGCGGACGTGAGTCTCGGTGCCAAGGCAGACACGAACCCGGACAAGACGAACCCAGTGGTGACGATCGAGTGTCCGTCGACCGCGGGTGGCAACTGCGCGGTCAAGTACAAGATCGTGGCCAAGTGTGTGGACGTGAGCCCGATGTGCGCGTCGCTGTCGAGCGCCACGGCCGAGACGATCACGAAGGCGACCAACCTCGACGTCGCGCTGAGCAAGATCACGGACGCGAACAAGGCGGCGCTGACGTGCACGGCGACGCAGCGCATCGACCTCGTGTCCGTCAAGGTGTCGGAGGTGAACTCGGCGAACGTGAACGTGAATGTGAAGTACCAGCAGAGCTCGGGATCGACGCCGGCGTCGCTCACGGCCAAGTCCGTGTCTGGCGTCTCGTGCTACCAGTCGGCTGCGGCGACGGACGTGGGCTTTGCGAAGGCGGACTGGAACCCGGACAAGACCTCGCCAGTGGTCTCGATCGAGTGCGTGTCGTCGACCACCGACTGCTCGGTCAAGTACGAGGTCATCGGCAAGTGCGTGGAGAAGAGCGCGGCGTGCCCGGCGCTGACTAGCGCTGCCGAGCCGATCACGAAGAGCACGACGCTGACAATCGCGTCGGCCAAGTTCGTGGACTCGTCCAAGACACTGCTGGCTGCCTGCACCACAGGCAAGCGCATTGACATCACGTCGGTGAAGGTGACGGAGCAGAACGGCGCGCCGGTCACAGTGAAGGTCAAGTACCAGAAGGACACCACGAACCCGTACACGCTGAAGACGTACTCCGAGGGATACTGCTACTCGGGCAGCGACCTCAGCTTCGCCTCGCTCGCGGACGCCAACCCAGACAAGCTCGACGCTGTCGTGACGGTCGACTGTCCGTCGGCGACTGCGGACTGCTCGGTCAAGTACGAGATCGTGGCGCAGTGCGTCGCTGTGAGCACGGCATGCAGCACGTTCTCAAGCGCTACGTTTACTTCGACAGTCACGAAAAACACGAAGCTCGAGATCGACTCAACGAAGCTCCTTAAGGCCGACCTCAGCGGTGTGCTGGGCGCTTGCCCGTCTGAACACCGCGCGAACATCATGTCTGCCAAGATCGTCGAGACAAGCGGAGCCAACATCAACGTAAACGTCGGCTACCAGAAAGACGGCGCAGCGAACCGTCTGGTCGTCAAGAACGTCGCCGGCGTCACCTGCTACCAGTCGACTGCGGCCACTGAGCTGTCGTTTGCGTCGCTCGCAGCGACGAACCCGGACAAGACTGTTCCGATCATCACGGTCGAATGTCCGTCTACGGCAACGGACTGCGTGATCAAGTACGACATCGTCGGCGAATGTGTGCCGACGAGCACGGCGTGTCCGTCGGTGTCGACCGCCGCCGTGCCAGTCACGAAGGGCACAAAGCTGAGTCTCGACGCGACCAAGTTCCTCTTGGGCTCGTCGGCGCCTGTGTGCACAGGCACGGACCGCGTCAACATCGTGTCGGCGGCGATCGTCGAAGCAAACTCGGCCACAGTCAACATCGACCTCGGCTATCAGAAGGCGGACGGTACGAGTCCAGTTTCGCTCAAGACTCTCACAAACGCCGGCTGCTACGGATCGATTCCAGCCGACGTCGACTACACCATCAAGGCGAACGGAAACCCAGACGTCTTCAGTCCGTATGTCAGCATTGAGTGCCCGTCGACGAGCACTGCTGACTGCTCAGTGAAGTACGCGATCACGGCGTCGTGTGTGGCGAAGAGCACGTGCCCGATTCTGTCGTCGGCCGCCGAGACGTTCACGAAGGGCGCAGCGGCAACGACGATCCCAGTGACCAAGTTCGTGGACGCGGCCGGCACTGCGTTCACTGCGACGACATGCCCGGTTGGCAAGCGCGTGGAGATCGTCTCGGCTCAGTTCACCGAGACAAACGGCAACAACATCAACGCGAACATCAAGTACCAGAAGGACGCAACGAACCCGTTGCTGGTCAAGGCATTCACGGCTGCGTCGTGCTACAGCGGCGCGGAGGCGGACGTGAGTCTCGGTGCCAAGGCAGACACGAACCCGGACAAGACGAACCCAGTGGTGACGATCGAGTGTCCGTCGACCGCGGGTGGCAACTGCGCGGTCAAGTACAAGATCGTGGCCAAGTGTGTGGACGTGAGCCCGATGTGCGCGTCGCTGTCGAGCGCCACGGCCGAGACGATCACGAAGGCGACCAACCTCGACGTCGCGCTGAGCAAGATCACGGACGCGAACAAGGCGGCGCTGACGTGCACGGCGACGCAGCGCATCGACCTCGTGTCCGTCAAGGTGTCGGAGGTGAACTCGGCGAACGTGAACGTGAATGTGAAGTACCAGCAGAGCTCGGGATCGACGCCGGCGTCGCTCACGGCCAAGTCCGTGTCTGGCGTCTCGTGCTACCAGTCGGCTGCGGCGACGGACGTGGGCTTTGCGAAGGCGGACTGGAACCCGGACAAGACCTCGCCAGTGGTCTCGATCGAGTGCGTGTCGTCGACCACCGACTGCTCGGTCAAGTACGAGGTCATCGGCAAGTGCGTGGAGAAGAGCGCGGCGTGCCCGGCGCTGACTAGCGCTGCCGAGCCGATCACGAAGAGCACGACGCTGACAATCGCGTCGGCCAAGTTCGTGGACTCGTCCAAGACACTGCTGGCTGCCTGCACCACAGGCAAGCGCATTGACATCACGTCGGTGAAGGTGACGGAGCAGAACGGCGCGCCGGTCACAGTGAAGGTCAAGTACCAGAAGGACACCACGAACCCGTACACGCTGAAGACGTACTCCGAGGGATACTGCTACTCGGGCAGCGACCTCAGCTTCGCCTCGCTCGCGGACGCCAACCCAGACAAGCTCGACGCTGTCGTGACGGTCGACTGTCCGTCGGCGACTGCGGACTGCTCGGTCAAGTACGAGATCGTGGCGCAGTGCGTCGCTGTGAGCACGGCATGCAGCACGTTCTCAAGCGCTACGTTTACTTCGACAGTCACGAAAAACACGAAGCTCGAGATCGACTCAACGAAGCTCCTTAAGGCCGACCTCAGCGGTGTGCTGGGCGCTTGCCCGTCTGAACACCGCGCGAACATCATGTCTGCCAAGATCGTCGAGACAAGCGGAGCCAACATCAACGTAAACGTCGGCTACCAGAAAGACGGCGCAGCGAACCGTCTGGTCGTCAAGAACGTCGCCGGCGTCACCTGCTACCAGTCGACTGCGGCCACTGAGCTGTCGTTTGCGTCGCTCGCAGCGACGAACCCGGACAAGACTGTTCCGATCATCACGGTCGAATGTCCGTCTACGGCAACGGACTGCGTGATCAAGTACGACATCGTCGGCGAATGTGTGCCGACGAGCACGGCGTGTCCGTCGGTGTCGACCGCCGCCGTGCCAGTCACGAAGGGCACAAAGCTGAGTCTCGACGCGACCAAGTTCCTCTTGGGCTCGTCGGCGCCTGTGTGCACAGGCACGGACCGCGTCAACATCGTGTCGGCGGCGATCGTCGAAGCAAACTCGGCCACAGTCAACATCGACCTCGGCTATCAGAAGGCGGACGGTACGAGTCCAGTTTCGCTCAAGACTCTCACAAACGCCGGCTGCTACGGATCGATTCCAGCCGACGTCGACTACACCATCAAGGCGAACGGAAACCCAGACGTCTTCAGTCCGTATGTCAGCATTGAGTGCCCGTCGACGAGCACTGCTGACTGCTCAGTGAAGTACGCGATCACGGCGTCGTGTGTGGCGAAGAGCACGTGCCCGATTCTGTCGTCGGCCGCCGAGACGTTCACGAAGGGCGCAGCGGCAACGACGATCCCAGTGACCAAGTTCGTGGACGCGGCCGGCACTGCGTTCACTGCGACGACATGCCCGGTTGGCAAGCGCGTGGAGATCGTCTCGGCTCAGTTCACCGAGACAAACGGCAACAACATCAACGCGAACATCAAGTACCAGAAGGACGCAACGAACCCGTTGCTGGTCAAGGCATTCACGGCTGCGTCGTGCTACAGCGGCGCGGAGGCGGACGTGAGTCTCGGTGCCAAGGCAGACACGAACCCGGACAAGACGAACCCAGTGGTGACGATCGAGTGTCCGTCGACCGCGGGTGGCAACTGCGCGGTCAAGTACAAGATCGTGGCCAAGTGTGTGGACGTGAGCCCGATGTGCGCGTCGCTGTCGAGCGCCACGGCCGAGACGATCACGAAGGCGACCAACCTCGACGTCGCGCTGAGCAAGATCACGGACGCGAACAAGGCGGCGCTGACGTGCACGGCGACGCAGCGCATCGACCTCGTGTCCGTCAAGGTGTCGGAGGTGAACTCGGCGAACGTGAACGTGAATGTGAAGTACCAGCAGAGCTCGGGATCGACGCCGGCGTCGCTCACGGCCAAGTCCGTGTCTGGCGTCTCGTGCTACCAGTCGGCTGCGGCGACGGACGTGGGCTTTGCGAAGGCGGACTGGAACCCGGACAAGACCTCGCCAGTGGTCTCGATCGAGTGCGTGTCGTCGACCACCGACTGCTCGGTCAAGTACGAGGTCATCGGCAAGTGCGTGGAGAAGAGCGCGGCGTGCCCGGCGCTGACTAGCGCTGCCGAGCCGATCACGAAGAGCACGACGCTGACAATCGCGTCGGCCAAGTTCGTGGACTCGTCCAAGACACTGCTGGCTGCCTGCACCACAGGCAAGCGCATTGACATCACGTCGGTGAAGGTGACGGAGCAGAACGGCGCGCCGGTCACAGTGAAGGTCAAGTACCAGAAGGACACCACGAACCCGTACACGCTGAAGACGTACTCCGAGGGATACTGCTACTCGGGCAGCGACCTCAGCTTCGCCTCGCTCGCGGACGCCAACCCAGACAAGCTCGACGCTGTCGTGACGGTCGACTGTCCGTCGGCGACTGCGGACTGCTCGGTCAAGTACGAGATCGTGGCGCAGTGCGTCGCTGTGAGCACGGCATGCAGCACGTTCTCAAGCGCTACGTTTACTTCGACAGTCACGAAAAACACGAAGCTCGAGATCGACTCAACGAAGCTCCTTAAGGCCGACCTCAGCGGTGTGCTGGGCGCTTGCCCGTCTGAACACCGCGCGAACATCATGTCTGCCAAGATCGTCGAGACAAGCGGAGCCAACATCAACGTAAACGTCGGCTACCAGAAAGACGGCGCAGCGAACCGTCTGGTCGTCAAGAACGTCGCCGGCGTCACCTGCTACCAGTCGACTGCGGCCACTGAGCTGTCGTTTGCGTCGCTCGCAGCGACGAACCCGGACAAGACTGTTCCGATCATCACGGTCGAATGTCCGTCTACGGCAACGGACTGCGTGATCAAGTACGACATCGTCGGCGAATGTGTGCCGACGAGCACGGCGTGTCCGTCGGTGTCGACCGCCGCCGTGCCAGTCACGAAGGGCACAAAGCTGAGTCTCGACGCGACCAAGTTCCTCTTGGGCTCGTCGGCGCCTGTGTGCACAGGCACGGACCGCGTCAACATCGTGTCGGCGGCGATCGTCGAAGCAAACTCGGCCACAGTCAACATCGACCTCGGCTATCAGAAGGCGGACGGTACGAGTCCAGTTTCGCTCAAGACTCTCACAAACGCCGGCTGCTACGGATCGATTCCAGCCGACGTCGACTACACCATCAAGGCGAACGGAAACCCAGACGTCTTCAGTCCGTATGTCAGCATTGAGTGCCCGTCGACGAGCACTGCTGACTGCTCAGTGAAGTACGCGATCACGGCGTCGTGTGTGGCGAAGAGCACGTGCCCGATTCTGTCGTCGGCCGCCGAGACGTTCACGAAGGGCGCAGCGGCAACGACGATCCCAGTGACCAAGTTCGTGGACGCGGCCGGCACTGCGTTCACTGCGACGACATGCCCGGTTGGCAAGCGCGTGGAGATCGTCTCGGCTCAGTTCACCGAGACAAACGGCAACAACATCAACGCGAACATCAAGTACCAGAAGGACGCAACGAACCCGTTGCTGGTCAAGGCATTCACGGCTGCGTCGTGCTACAGCGGCGCGGAGGCGGACGTGAGTCTCGGTGCCAAGGCAGACACGAACCCGGACAAGACGAACCCAGTGGTGACGATCGAGTGTCCGTCGACCGCGGGTGGCAACTGCGCGGTCAAGTACAAGATCGTGGCCAAGTGTGTGGACGTGAGCCCGATGTGCGCGTCGCTGTCGAGCGCCACGGCCGAGACGATCACGAAGGCGACCAACCTCGACGTCGCGCTGAGCAAGATCACGGACGCGAACAAGGCGGCGCTGACGTGCACGGCGACGCAGCGCATCGACCTCGTGTCCGTCAAGGTGTCGGAGGTGAACTCGGCGAACGTGAACGTGAATGTGAAGTACCAGCAGAGCTCGGGATCGACGCCGGCGTCGCTCACGGCCAAGTCCGTGTCTGGCGTCTCGTGCTACCAGTCGGCTGCGGCGACGGACGTGGGCTTTGCGAAGGCGGACTGGAACCCGGACAAGACCTCGCCAGTGGTCTCGATCGAGTGCGTGTCGTCGACCACCGACTGCTCGGTCAAGTACGAGGTCATCGGCAAGTGCGTGGAGAAGAGCGCGGCGTGCCCGGCGCTGACTAGCGCTGCCGAGCCGATCACGAAGAGCACGACGCTGACAATCGCGTCGGCCAAGTTCGTGGACTCGTCCAAGACACTGCTGGCTGCCTGCACCACAGGCAAGCGCATTGACATCACGTCGGTGAAGGTGACGGAGCAGAACGGCGCGCCGGTCACAGTGAAGGTCAAGTACCAGAAGGACACCACGAACCCGTACACGCTGAAGACGTACTCCGAGGGATACTGCTACTCGGGCAGCGACCTCAGCTTCGCCTCGCTCGCGGACGCCAACCCAGACAAGCTCGACGCTGTCGTGACGGTCGACTGTCCGTCGGCGACTGCGGACTGCTCGGTCAAGTACGAGATCGTGGCGCAGTGCGTCGCTGTGAGCACGGCATGCAGCACGTTCTCAAGCGCTACGTTTACTTCGACAGTCACGAAAAACACGAAGCTCGAGATCGACTCAACGAAGCTCCTTAAGGCCGACCTCAGCGGTGTGCTGGGCGCTTGCCCGTCTGAACACCGCGCGAACATCATGTCTGCCAAGATCGTCGAGACAAGCGGAGCCAACATCAACGTAAACGTCGGCTACCAGAAAGACGGCGCAGCGAACCGTCTGGTCGTCAAGAACGTCGCCGGCGTCACCTGCTACCAGTCGACTGCGGCCACTGAGCTGTCGTTTGCGTCGCTCGCAGCGACGAACCCGGACAAGACTGTTCCGATCATCACGGTCGAATGTCCGTCTACGGCAACGGACTGCGTGATCAAGTACGACATCGTCGGCGAATGTGTGCCGACGAGCACGGCGTGTCCGTCGGTGTCGACCGCCGCCGTGCCAGTCACGAAGGGCACAAAGCTGAGTCTCGACGCGACCAAGTTCCTCTTGGGCTCGTCGGCGCCTGTGTGCACAGGCACGGACCGCGTCAACATCGTGTCGGCGGCGATCGTCGAAGCAAACTCGGCCACAGTCAACATCGACCTCGGCTATCAGAAGGCGGACGGTACGAGTCCAGTTTCGCTCAAGACTCTCACAAACGCCGGCTGCTACGGATCGATTCCAGCCGACGTCGACTACACCATCAAGGCGAACGGAAACCCAGACGTCTTCAGTCCGTATGTCAGCATTGAGTGCCCGTCGACGAGCACTGCTGACTGCTCAGTGAAGTACGCGATCACGGCGTCGTGTGTGGCGAAGAGCACGTGCCCGATTCTGTCGTCGGCCGCCGAGACGTTCACGAAGGGCGCAGCGGCAACGACGATCCCAGTGACCAAGTTCGTGGACGCGGCCGGCACTGCGTTCACTGCGACGACATGCCCGGTTGGCAAGCGCGTGGAGATCGTCTCGGCTCAGTTCACCGAGACAAACGGCAACAACATCAACGCGAACATCAAGTACCAGAAGGACGCAACGAACCCGTTGCTGGTCAAGGCATTCACGGCTGCGTCGTGCTACAGCGGCGCGGAGGCGGACGTGAGTCTCGGTGCCAAGGCAGACACGAACCCGGACAAGACGAACCCAGTGGTGACGATCGAGTGTCCGTCGACCGCGGGTGGCAACTGCGCGGTCAAGTACAAGATCGTGGCCAAGTGTGTGGACGTGAGCCCGATGTGCGCGTCGCTGTCGAGCGCCACGGCCGAGACGATCACGAAGGCGACCAACCTCGACGTCGCGCTGAGCAAGATCACGGACGCGAACAAGGCGGCGCTGACGTGCACGGCGACGCAGCGCATCGACCTCGTGTCCGTCAAGGTGTCGGAGGTGAACTCGGCGAACGTGAACGTGAATGTGAAGTACCAGCAGAGCTCGGGATCGACGCCGGCGTCGCTCACGGCCAAGTCCGTGTCTGGCGTCTCGTGCTACCAGTCGGCTGCGGCGACGGACGTGGGCTTTGCGAAGGCGGACTGGAACCCGGACAAGACCTCGCCAGTGGTCTCGATCGAGTGCGTGTCGTCGACCACCGACTGCTCGGTCAAGTACGAGGTCATCGGCAAGTGCGTGGAGAAGAGCGCGGCGTGCCCGGCGCTGACTAGCGCTGCCGAGCCGATCACGAAGAGCACGACGCTGACAATCGCGTCGGCCAAGTTCGTGGACTCGTCCAAGACACTGCTGGCTGCCTGCACCACAGGCAAGCGCATTGACATCACGTCGGTGAAGGTGACGGAGCAGAACGGCGCGCCGGTCACAGTGAAGGTCAAGTACCAGAAGGACACCACGAACCCGTACACGCTGAAGACGTACTCCGAGGGATACTGCTACTCGGGCAGCGACCTCAGCTTCGCCTCGCTCGCGGACGCCAACCCAGACAAGCTCGACGCTGTCGTGACGGTCGACTGTCCGTCGGCGACTGCGGACTGCTCGGTCAAGTACGAGATCGTGGCGCAGTGCGTCGCTGTGAGCACGGCATGCAGCACGTTCTCAAGCGCTACGTTTACTTCGACAGTCACGAAAAACACGAAGCTCGAGATCGACTCAACGAAGCTCCTTAAGGCCGACCTCAGCGGTGTGCTGGGCGCTTGCCCGTCTGAACACCGCGCGAACATCATGTCTGCCAAGATCGTCGAGACAAGCGGAGCCAACATCAACGTAAACGTCGGCTACCAGAAAGACGGCGCAGCGAACCGTCTGGTCGTCAAGAACGTCGCCGGCGTCACCTGCTACCAGTCGACTGCGGCCACTGAGCTGTCGTTTGCGTCGCTCGCAGCGACGAACCCGGACAAGACTGTTCCGATCATCACGGTCGAATGTCCGTCTACGGCAACGGACTGCGTGATCAAGTACGACATCGTCGGCGAATGTGTGCCGACGAGCACGGCGTGTCCGTCGGTGTCGACCGCCGCCGTGCCAGTCACGAAGGGCACAAAGCTGAGTCTCGACGCGTCCAAGGTGGTCGACGCGGCAAAGGCGGCGCTGGCGTGTAACGCGACGTCCCGTGTGGACATCGTGTCGGCGACAATCGTCGAAGCAAACTCGGCTGTCGTGAACGTCTATGCGGGCTACCAGAAAGACGATGCGACTCGGCTCAACGTCAAGGAGGTCAAGTCAGCAGGATGCTTCCAGGCGACGACGGATCTGACGTTTGTAGCCAAGGCAGCTGATAACCCGGACAAGACAAACCCTGTGGTGACGGTCGAGTGCCCGAGCACGTCGGTCAGTGACTGCTCCATCAAGTACGAGATCGTCGGCAAGTGCGTCTTGAAGAGCATCGTCGTGACGCCGGCGCCAGCAAACAAGACGCCAGCATCAACGACAAAGGCACCGACGCCAACGACTGCTGTGCCAACGCCGACCCCGACGACGACGACCAAGAACACCGAGCTCGCCAGCGGTGCCTCGACGACGATGGACTACTACACGCGCGCGATCGCAATGGTGGTGTCGATCGTCGCGGGCGCGGCGATGATGTACATGCGTCACTAAGCGCACTTTGTAAGTGTGTGTGATGCGCGAGCACCTGGCGTGCTTCGAACGCATTGCACCACCATCGCTGTATAGCCTGCATCTTCTCTCTTCTGCATACTACTTCGATTCAATACATGCTGCTCCCAGCCACACCTCGCGTGTGCGTCTGTCGTGAGCACGCTCTTTCATACCATCCGCCTCGGTCAATGTGCGCTTGCCGTCGCGTCTTGTGATCGCGATCAATCGCTCGTGATAGTGCGATCTCGTTCGCCACGTTGCAGTACTGCGTTGGACACCAAGGTCGTGCATGGGCGCCTCGATTGGTGGTCACTTCGCGCCGCACGCTCGCTGCATCGGCGACACGACCTGCGCAAGCGATGCGTCAATGAGCTACTCATACACACTCGGACAGCAGTGCGCACTCGAAGCAATGGCTCATAGCCTCGGCGACTGTATTCTGACCACACGCTTCATTACCGGAGCTGCTGTGCATGGCGCCACGAGTGTGTGGAAGTCGCCTAGGTCATTCGCGCCTTTGTTCGCGCACAAGCAGCGTCTTCGACGCGTCCCGCTCGTTCACTTCCCTCGCGCTGAACACGAAGACGTTGTCGCTATCGAGGACCGTTTCGATGCGGTGCGATGTCCTTGATAGTGGTGACCTTGTGCTCGGCAATGAGCGAACGTGTGAGGCAAAACAGCTTGTGCTGGCTGATCGAGAGGTTCTCGCTTCTCCGCGACGCCGAAGAGCACCCACCGGCTTGCGTACTTCGCGCGGAGCTGCTGCGCTGCTGTAGTCGGAATATCACCGCCGACAACCACGATGTAGCCGCTCGCACACCCGAAGACACAGATGAGTACGCTCATGAGATTGCACTTGGTCAGGTCGTGCGGCCGCACACACCGATCGCCTCACCACTTGCACTTTTGCGAAGCGGAACGACGAGCCGCAGAGCACGCGCTCAAGGTCGTCGCGGTATCAGATTGTTGCGTGCTCAAGCACAACGGCGTCGGAGCACCACCACTCGATCGCGCGTGTATTGACGTGTGTCAAGACATGGGCGTTGCTCTTGGCGTCGAGTGACTCGCAGTTTGCTCAAGTACGTCATGGCAGTCAGTATCGTGGTCTCAAGCGCCGGTGCGCGCTGGAAAGGCGACGTGAGCTGCGCCGAGACTTGCGCTTGTTGCGAGTGCGGGTGACACGACGATCGACGGTCTGAAGATGCACGACCCGAGTCAGTCCACGCACATGGAGAACGACGACACAGATGCTACGTCAAAGCGCGGCAGATGCGCATCTCGGCGCCGAGGAGGACGAAGTGCACGAGCACGAGCACGAGCACGAGCACGAGCACGAGCACGAGCACGAGCACGAGCACGAGCACGAGCACGAGCACGAGCACGAGCACGAGCACGAGCACGAGCACGAGCACGAGCACGAGCACGAGCACGAGCACGAGCACGAGCACGAGCACGAGCACGAGCACGAGCACGAGCACGAGCACGAGCACTGCGGCAGACGTCGCGAGACCGATGGACACGCTCAGCACACTCGCTTGGAGGTCTGCGAGCGCGCCGCTCGAACACCTGCTCGCGAGCGAGTCGCAGAAGGAGTCCGTAATGCTCGCCAGCGAGTCGCCGTAGTTATTCTAGCCACAGCGTCGAGGTACTCGAGTGCGTGCGCCACTTCCAACAGAACGACCTTGCTTCATGAGCCGCATCTTTTTGGTACTGCCGCTGTCGTCATCGCGGCCGTCGCAGCTCGGTCGCGCTACTTGAACTCGCGTTCGCGTGTGCCCTCGATGTACGAGACGCACAAGGGTATATGCCATCATCGTGCTCACGTAGAGTCGGCGCGTGCTGCACGCCGGCAGCGCTTGCATCGCTGTCGCTGTCGCTGTCGCTGTCGCTGTCGCTGTCGCTGTCGCTGTCGCTGTCGCTGTCGCTGTCGCTGTCGCTGTCGCTGTCGCTGTCGCTGTCGCTGTCGCTGTCGCTGTCGCTGTCGCTGTCGCTGTCGCTGTCGCTGTCGCTGTCGCTGTCGCTGTCGCTGTCGCTGTCGCTGTCGCTGTCGCTGTCGCTGTCGCTGTCGCTGTCGCTGTCGCTGTCGCTGTCGCTGTCGCTGTCGCTGTCGCTGTCGCTGTCGCTGTCGCTGTCGCTGTCGCTGTCGCTGTCGCTGTCGCTGTCGCTGTCGCTGTCGCTGTCGCTGTCGCTGTCGCTGTCGCTGTCGCTGTCGCTGTCGCTGTCGCTGTCGCTGTCGCTGTCGCTGTCGCTGTCGCTGTCGCTGTCGCTGTCGCTGTCGCTGTCGCTGTCGCTGTCGCTGTCGCTGTCGCTGTCGCTGTCGCTGTCGCTGTCGCTGTCGCTGTCGAGAGTGACCGAGGTGTTGCGAGACTGCGAGACTGTGAGACTGCGAGACTGTATCGCCGCCGCCGCAGAGCACCACGTTCGATAGTGAGTTGAAGTGTACTTCAACACATTTGCGTACACTATAGGGTACACAAGACAACCCAGTGTACGATACACTCTACATTGTGTACACTATCCATTGTACATTATGTAGAGACTTTGTTTTGCAGTTTCTATTGACTGAAATTTGATACGGTTTATGATAATATCAAAGTGACTCCATTATGGAGTTTGTATGTGTACGCAATTATCCAATGTGCAAAATATACAATCCAGTGTTGGTATACCAAATTGTATGCTGTACTGTTTGTATACATACCCGTACACATACAAACACCAAATAATACGGTATTGCTCCTGTACATGTTCGTAGGAAAAAATACTTTACATTCGCATACAATACGTGTTCCCATACACAATACACATACAAGACCTAAATATCAGAATTAGCCTGGCAAAACAACGGTACACTTCCTAGCGATAACGTGCGATCTTGTCGCGGCTGACGTATTATTGGTACTCGCACACATGCATTCACTGGATGAAACGGTCAAGAATTTATTTAACGATTCACCTTTCACAATACTTCATTCTGTTGTGAATCGGTCACCTCCAACGGGCCGACAGAAAGCATGCTACTAGCAAGACAGAGTTGAAACTTACCAGATCATTCTAGTCCGAAAGGGTAAGAGCGGAGAACAAATCGGCGGCGCGAATATACACGACACTTGAGATATCGGCAATGGCTGCAGTCGTAGACTTGACGTTGATTCAAGTGCGGTACGCGATGCTCGCGCACATGTTCACAGGCGTCGTAGACTTCTCGACAGCCTTGACACAAATCAGAAGATGCGACAGAAACATCGTACTGACGACATCCGGAGTTTGGTTCCATGTGAACCTCAGTTCGTTTTGAATATACGGTCATCACAAGAACTTGCTTCAATACAGCAGGTAGCTATACGAGAAGGTTGAATGGGCGCGGGGATGACGCAAGCAGAACACATCTAGTCGTGCGATGTCAATCGCCATTGCAGTGTCCCTAAACTCAAGTACCCGTCAATACATTTGTCACGGGAGTGTTCTCCGTGACGTAGCTCGCATGAGGTCTTACGAGGAAGCGATGGGTGAAGCGCAGGGGAACTGCGCTGAACTCGGTATTTTCAACTCTGAGGTTTTTGCATAAGGATCATGTATAGTGATGAAAGTGAGGGAGCTAACCTAAATAGTGAGCTGTCTGATGGGACGACCAGGGTCGTCCATAAATCAGGTTAGGCCACCAAATGGAAGTCTGCTGTGCTACTTCGTACTTAGCACAGCAACCCCGTTACACCATCCCCCACACAAGCTTGCAGACACGCAAGCAAAAGGAAGCAAAAGCACACAAGAAGAAGCAACACGACGCGCACACGTGGCGCGACGCAGCGAGCAACAGCAGCGACGACCCCGAAGACCATGCAGCACGGCAACGAGAGCCGAGCTATGTGCGACGCCTGCCGCCAGCCTCTGCCGAGCTCGAGCGTGATCGCCGCGACGGCGACGTACGCCGACGCGCTTCGCCGACTGTCGCTGTACGACTGCAGCACCGTGCGCGACTCCCCTGGCGACGAGGAGCTCGCCGACATGTGGCGCCGATGGCGCCAGTCGCGCGGCAAGACCATCACGACGACCGGTCAAGTGACGAAGGAGGCGCTCGACGAGTCGTGGACGCGCTTTGTCACGCGTTGGAACCTGGAGCCAGGCATGGCGCTCGCCCTCGAGCGCCGCGAGTCCCAGCACGGACGATACCATCTCGGCGAGCTCGCCGAGCGTGTGTGCTCTGCGTCGTGGGGCGCAGACCGGCCGTGCTGCTTCGTGCACGTCGTCGCGTACTGTCGCATCTGCGCGAACCGCGAGAAGCCGACGCTCGAGCAGTGGGAGGCGATGCTCGCGGAGTATCCGCTCGACGAAGACGAGAAGGCTCTCCTCGCCCAGTATCGACGCGCGCTTGCGGCGAACCGCGCTGCGCGCGGTGACCGCCGCAGCGTCTCGCCACCACGTCGCTCGCACGCGCGCGCTCTCGCTCACCGTCTCCGTCTCGTCGCGCGGCAAGCGCGCGTGGGAAGGCGACGCGCGCTTTGCGCGCTCGCAGGAGAGGCATGTGGCGTGGGAAGAGCCGAGACGATCGCGTTCACGCTCTCGGTCGCGTGGTCGCGCGCGCGCGCCGTCGCCTTGGCGCGAGCAGCAGCAGCAGCAGCAATGGCGGCCTCGTACGCCATCACCAAGTTGGGAACGTCTTCGAGGAGAGTGGCGCGAGGCTCCCACGAGTCGCTGGCCGAGTCAAAGCCAAGCCAGCGGACACGATACTCGCTGCGACTGGCACCGCGACCACGGTCGCGGTGTTCAAGCAGACGATCGACGATCCAGCGCGGGTGACCCGCGCTGTCAACAAGCGGCGGCGGACCATCGCGGCGGAACGTGGCGCGACGAGACGACAGTCGCGCCTGTGCCTGATCGGCTGGAGATGGTGTCGCGCGACGCCGACGTTGCTCTGAGCCGCGCCGATGACGCGATTGCGGAGGCGGATCGACTCGACCAAGAGGTTGCTGCGCTTCGAGCGCAGCTGGCGAAGGTGGTCCAGGCAAACGAGGCTCTTCGCGCGGACAATCGGGCGTTCCGCGCGGGTCAGACGCCGCCAAGCGCTTTGACGAAGCCGCGTCCTCGTCACGTCGGGTCGCGCTTCGAGCCTGGCGAGGCAGCTCGTCCGTCGGAACCGTAGCAGCAACATAGCGCTTTAAGCGCCCGACACAAAAAGTCGGGTGCACTTTCAATGCACTTGGCATGTCGAGAGTGTACGCCTCGCCTTTGCGTCATGTGATCGTGAACGGGCCGATGAAGCGCGGTGCGAGCTTGGTCGCACCAAGGTTCGTGACAGAACCAGGTGCAATGCCGGACGCCGATAACAAAACACGGTCACCGACAGCGAATTCCTCGGAATTCTTGCGCCCGCGCTGATCGGCTGCTGTTTTCTGCCGATCGACTGCTGCAGCGATTGCATCGCGCACAAAGCGCGCGATTGACTCGCGCTTTTGGACGAACTCGAGCACACGATCGTCGCCGATTGAAGACACAGGCGCGGATGGCTTGCCCGCGCCGGCGCGAGTGGTGATGGCGATCGCGCGTCGCGACGGCGCGATGAGAGCCGCGTTGGCCCAACTTGTTGCCCTTGTTGGAGTCATTACGACTGCGCAGTGCGACGACCTGTTGGAGCGCGAGCTCGCCTCCGAAGATGCTGGAAGAGCGACGCATGACATCGACGCGCTCGGTGTCCCTCCCCCTCAAGAAAGCCGTCGTCGTCAAAGCCAAGAACCGCGGGAACGCGCGGGTGACGCGCGTTGTTGATGAAGAACGGCGTGTGACCGGTCGACTCGTGCACTGCGTTGTTGATCGCGAACTCGACCATCGGCAACAGCGCGCTCCACGACGTGTACGATGACGCGTAACTGCGTAGCACATCTTCGACGACTCGGTTGACGCGCTCAGTCTGCCCGTCGGTCTCCGGGTGCGACGCGGTCGACATGAGCAACCGCGTCCCGAGCAGCTGGAAGAGGCGGTCCCAGAACGCTGCCGTGAAGCGCGGGTCGCGGTCAGAGACGATCGACGTTGGCATGCCATGGTGCCGATACACCATGGAGAGGACGAGCTCAGCTGTCTCCTGCGCGGTGATGCCGACCGCGACTGGCGCAAGGTGTGTCATCTTGCTGAAGCGATCGACAACCACGAAAATGCCAGTGCGACCAGCGTGATCCCGAGGAAGTCCGAAGATGAAGTCCATGCTCACGGATCGCCAGGCATCCGCGGCGATTGGGAGAGGCTGCAACGGGGCTTGCGACGACTGCGAGGGCTTGACCCTTTGGCATGTCTCGCATGAACGGACCCACTTGCGCACCCACTTGTACATGTGGGGCCAGTAGAAGTCGCGCGCAAGAGCGAGATACGTCTTCTCGCGGCCAAGATGGCCGCCTGACGCAGCGTCGTGGTACTCGTGCAAGATGCGAGCGCGCAGGTCGTCGTCGAGCGGCACGACGACGCGAGGGCTGTCGAAGCGATCGATCTGGTACTTGAGCAAGTCGCCGGATACCGAGTAGCGCGGTGCTTGACTCCGCGCTGAAGGCGTCAGCTGCAGCAGCGCCGACGGAGACGGGTCTCGACAGTACTTGAGCATTGTGGCGCACCACGGGTCGCGGGAGTACGCCGCGGCGATCTCATCTCGAAGCGGGCTCACAGCGGTCGACGTTGTCGCGCTTATACCAAGCGCGACACACGCGCTGCATTCTTCGTCGTCATCGTCGACAGCGTGTTGCGGCGAGTCGGTCGCGGGTCGTAATCAGGACGCCGCGACAGTGCGTCAGCGATGATGTTCGTCGCACCCGGCTTGTAGAAGACGACGAAGTTGTACTCGGCGAAGAACGACAGCCAGCGCGCCATGCGCTGGCTCAAGTGCGGCGACTTCGTCGCGGTACGGAGTGACGCGTGGTCGGTGTAGATCGCGAACGTCTGCTCGCCCAGCAGATGCACGCGGAACTTTACCAACGCGTAGCGCATCGCGAGCAGCTCTTTGTTGTGCACGGGGTAGTTGCGTTCCGCGGACTTCAACTGTCTCGACTGGAAACTGATGACGAGCTCCCATCCCTCGTCGTCGTGTTGCATGAGCGCGCAGCCGATCGCGAAGTCGCTCGCGTCGCACACGACGTGGAACGCTTTGGTGTGATCCGCCAAAGCGAGGACCGGCGCGGTGGAGAGCCGCGTCTTGACGTCATCGAACGCTGTCTGATGCTCGCGACGCCACTCCCACGTGGCGTCTTTCTTCAGCAACTGCGAGAGCGGGAAGATGACGGACGCGAAGTCTTTCGCGTAGTGGTGAAGGTAGTTCGCGAGCCCGAGCCACTGCCGAAGCTCCTTTTGATCGCGAGGTACCGGCCACGCGACGATCGACGCAACTTTCTCAGGATCAGCGCGGACCCCGTCCGCGCTCACGTAGCTGCCGAGCACCGGGATCTCGGGAGCGCAGAAGATGCACTTCTTCAAGTTCGCGTACAGCTTGTTCTCGCGCATGGCTTCGAAGACCTTCCGCAAGTGCCCGAGGTGGACGTCCAGATCTGTCGCGCCCTCGGTGGCGCGACTGTGCACGAAAATGTCGTCAAAGTAGCTTGGGGCAAAGTCGCGCAGCGGGCGAAGCACGTGCGACACCATGCAGTTGAACGTGGCAGGGGCGTTCTTCAGCCCCTGCGGCATCGCCAGCCACTCCCAGAGCATGCCGCTGGGAGTACTGACCGCCGTCAGCGGAACGTCCGACTCGCGCATGAGGATCTGGTAGAAGCCATCCGTGAGGTCTATCCCGCTGAAGATCGTGCTGCCAGACATGGTGTCTAGAACCATGTCTTTGCGTGGGATCGGTGTTAGCGTGGGAATCGTTGTGTCGCTGAGCTTGTTGAACGCGTGCACAATGCGCCATCCTCCAGTCGCCTTTTTAACGCAGAACGTTAGACTCGAATGCGGCGATGTCGACTCGCGCACGTGGCCGGCGGCTCGCCGGCCCTCGAAGAACGCGTCGATCGCGTCGACCTGATCACGCGGCAGTGGCCACTGCCGCGTTACGCAGTACTTCGTCCCAGGCACGAGGTCGATCTCATGCCGCACGCCTCTGTCAGCTGGAAGCACCGGCGGGATCTTGTCGGGGAAGATGTCGGAGAACTCGCGGGCGAGATCCAAGACGGGATTCCCAGATGCTTCGAGCTCGCTCCATGACTGCGCAGCGTAGCGTTCTTCGCGAGCAGACTTCGGCTCCGCGCCAATCGGGCGCTCGCTGACAACGAGCGCCGAATCCGCAGGGTCGATCACGATGGCGCATAGTTGCTCGACGAGACCAAGTTTGATCTCGCTGAGCATGTTCTTCCAAGACATCACAGGCAGCCGAGTGAGTTCGGCTGCTGCGCGTGGTGGAGATGCGATTTTCATGTCGTGGCGCGGCGGGCCGTGACCAGTCATGTTGATGACGTGGATCGTGTCGTACGTCGGCGCCGGCGCAGAGGGCCAAGCCGGTGCGCGTGGGTGACTCTCTTGGAGCTGGGGAACTGGAGCGCGAGCCACTGCTCGCGCTTTTCCGACTTCTGCACGATTGGGCACCGTCCTGCTTCTCGCCGCAGATGCCGCTGCTTTCCTGCGGCTCACAGTGACCCACTCGCCATCGGCGTTCGCTTGTCGCGTCGGCGTGGCGCACGGTGCTTTGCAACAAACCGAGCATGAAGGGCCATCGCTCTCTTCATGCGGGTTGAGCGTCATGGAGTCGGGGTCCACGACTGTGACGTGCGGCCAGGCACTTGCGCTGTCGCTCAAGTGGGCGAGAACACCGCCGATGTCGATGTCGCGCGGCTTCACTGTGCGACTCAGCCAGTCAATGTCAGGCCTGTGGCGCGCAAGCCACGGCATTCCAAAGATGCAGTCGAACGAGCCGCCAAGATCGACAACGAGGAATGAGTCGCTACTCTTGAACCCGTCGAACTCGTACTCGAACTCGACCGATCGCCGCGGTAGTGACCGCGGTTCACCGTCTGCGAACTTGACGATCATTGCGCCTGGTTGCTCGCGGGCGCGCACCCGCGAGCGCAGGAGTTGCAGCGCCTCGGCTCGTACAAAGTTGTTTGTCGCGCCTGAGTCGACAAGGGCGCGAAGGGATCGCTTCGCGCCGGCGACGTGCAAACTGAGTACGATCAGCCGCTTGTCGCTGCTCGAGGTGGTGGCAAAGAGCTGCGCATGAAGCGTAGCAGTGGTGGGGCTAGCAGAAGATGACGCCACCGGAGGCACGTTCCGCTGGATGAGCCCAGTAGGTCGCCCTGCACCTACTGGGAGCCCGCGTTTTTTTGCATGCGCGGGCTGCTCGGTCTCGTCTTCAACCTCAACAGTAGCAAGTACCAGAGCTGGCTCGCGGCATACTGCCGCGCGATGACCGACCTTGCGGCAGCGGAAGCAGATGAGCTGCTTGTTGCTTGGTCCGTTGCGACGACTGCCGTTGCTGCTGCCGTTGCCACTGCTTGCGCGCTGCGAGTTCGCGTCGTGCTCAATCACGTCAATCTCCATCGGCTCGGCGCCGTTGTCAACTCGCGGGACGACCGCGTGGTGGCCCCGCGAGGCGGACACGCTGAAGTCTTCGCGAATCGCGATCGCAAAAGCCTCTTCGAGCGACGCCGGAGGCTTCCGGGTCAAATACAGGCGCTGGTGGCCGGCGTTCAAACCGGAGATGAAGACATGGACTTGCGTCGCCATATCGATTGGGGCCGATGTCACACATGACACGAGGTGGCGAGCGCGTTGTACGTAGTCGCGCATGGACGCGCGACCTTGCTTGAGTGCGAGGAACGCAGCGCGATGATGCATCTCGTCTTGAGGCGGCTCGAACGCGAGTCGCAGATCGCTTCTCAGCGCGTCGAGCGTCGGGAAGCAGTTCGGGTCAGCGACAAGCCGGCCCAAAGCCCACTCCTTCGCGCGGCCACCGAGCTTGGACAGGAGGAAGTGGGTGCGTGACAGCTCGGAGGTGAGCTGTCGCGCGTGGATGGCGATATCGATCTCACAAAGCCAGCGGTTCAAAGCGAGCCGGTTTGGGCCTTCGCCGTTGTAGCTTGTGACGTCGAGCTTGACGACGTCGCCCCTTGTTGATGCCGCGGGAGTTGAGCCTCGCCGACGCGCGTCGGCGAGTTCGCGGACCATGAACTCTTGTGCAGTGGCACGTTGGTGCTCCTGCGATATCGCGGACAGCATCGCTGCGACGGCCGTCAGGCCGGACACGTCAGCGAGGCGGCGTAGCGCGTCCCACTCGTACGGAGTCAGGTGCGCGAAGTCGCTGTAGTTGAGCGACGTTCCGTTGTCGCCTTCGATCGGGAGCGTGCTCATCTTGGTCGATAGACGGACTACGAAGTGCTACCAGGTGTCACGGGAGTGTTCTCCGTGACGTAGCTCGCATGAGGTCTTACGAGGAAGCGATGGGTGAAGCGCAGGGGAACTGCGCTGAACTCGGTATTTTCAACTCTGAGGTTTTTGTATAAGGATCATGTATAGTGATGAAAGTGAGGGAGCTAACCTAAATAGTGAGCTGTCTGATGGGACGACCAGGGTCGTCCATAAATCAGGTTAGGCCACCAAATGGAAGTCTGCTGTGCTACTTCGTACTTAGCACAGCAACCCCGTTACAACATTAGTTAGCAAACATACTTGAAAGCGGATACATACTAAACAACTCAGTGATGTCTACGATTGTAACCTGCTCTTCTTAGACTGGAATGCTGAAGGACGGTATAAGCATATATAGATCTTCTGGTATCTAAATATTTACCCTTTTGATGACACTGATCTTCTTCTTAGTTGATGTCATACGTTCCTTCAAGCATTGGATGTGTTGGAGCCTTAAATACGCGATTTGATCCACTAATTTAAAACTCTCAAAACATTGACGAATACTAGGTTTCTAGGCATTCGAAGGCTACCACAGCCGTCGTAACATACAAACAAGTATGCGGCAGGCCACAGAATATACAAACAAATTCGGTGAGTCTGTACCAATCTGTTAGTTTTGGTTTGAGCTGTTCTTCAAACTTAAATAATGCGACTTAAACGCAAACTACTTTACTTGTTGAGCAAGATCTGTGTACCTGTAAACATACAACCAGAGCAAAACTAAGCGTAGCACTGTGTCTTTTCGCGTAGTTGTGGTATATTCCGTGTAGGTTATACGTCAGAGACACGATCCGGGACTTAAGCCTATAGAGCGCGGATGTTTTACAACATTAAATGCTCAGGAGGTAAGTAACGTCTGCTACTAACGCGTTACACCTTCACGCCTTGGAAACAATTTCCACCAATTTTGATTTACAGACCGGCGCATTCAATGGAGCCGTAATCTCATCGTTTAATGACATCCATACGTTCACGGCAAATATTGGTGTGTTGCGAAGTGAAAGGGAGAATGAAAGAGATGATCTGAAACGAAGACAGGCACCGGTATTAAAATTATGCATTGATATTGCCACATTTATGTAGTAAAGATGTCGACCGCGTGTCTGACTTGGTGAGCATGCCAAATTTGTCCCCCTGTGAGGTAATATTGAGAGGATTACCGACCATCATGACCACGCTGGACGTTGTGGTGTTTGATGCAGTAAAGCCACTGCAGGGGATTGAATGGACTGGTGAAGTGTGCGCCATTTGATTGCCTGCTGAAGATCCCGGAGCGCTTTTACAATCAGAAAGACAATGCGTCAACAAGCACTGTCAGACAACATAGAAGTTGTCACTGGTAATGTTGTGAAGGTTCGATTTACTCTTTCAAACAGCATAAAAACCAACATGGTCGTGTTGGCCTTGTACGTGTATAACGTGGTTAGGACAAGGAAACGGATAGTAGCGACTTGAAGAGATGGAGGATCGATCAAAACTATCGCGTGTGCTTCCTCGGATCTGCTTTGTTCTACACTCTACGCAGCGTCCAATGTCTTGCAAAGTGCAATGCATTACTGTGTAGACGCCTAACGTTTGATTGCTTGGATATCAACAGATTCTAATGGCATCTTTTATGGATCTGTTTGCATTATGTGATATTGGATATTCACTTCCATATTGTGTTAAGCGCTTGCTTTTGTTGTGTGCTGGAACGACCACAGCAAATTCTTGTCCTCAGTGTCAGACCCTTGCCGCTCCGTCGTATACCGGCGTGTAGTGTCGACCGTTGGTGGTGGGGAAGACGGTCCTCAGAGAGAGAGAGGGACTTGGGGTCGTGCGATTTTGCTGTTCCGGCGAGATGCACTGCGCGATCGTCGAGGGTCTTCGACGATCGCGGGTCGTGATCGTGGTTGTAAGGCACGATCACGGACGCACGGCGCGATCAAATGAGCCGTGCGGGCGCAGAGCTTCTGTAGCGGACGGGTTGTGAGGCCTCCTTGATGCTCTGCTGGGGGGATCGCCGGTGCGTGCGGATGATCGTCACACGAAGCCGGCGGTGTTTGAAGATCGCGGTCGCGATCCCGAACGGCGCACAAAGATCTGCGAGCGTAGACGCTGCAGACGGTAGCAGGGACGATCTGGCCAAAGCTTCCAGGCTCGTCGCGTGCTCTTAATCGTCGGTGATCGCTAAGATGGCCGGATGATCGCCAATGCCAATGCCGATCCGATGACCCCACGTCGGTCGATCGGAGCGGCTCTTCGGAGCTTTCAATTCCGGACCTGCGCGTCGCAGGTGCTGGGCGTGAGGGTTGAGTTCGGCCCCCGCGAGGCTGGTCACTCGCGATCCCCTATCAACTGGATCGGACGTGTGCTGGACAAGGAGAATTCCGGACTGAATTACTTTGCTTAACTATCTACTGCTTTGACTTGACCTCACTATGCTTGACTAGCTTGCACTATCGTGGACCTCTGCTCACCTTGCGCTTCACTGGATCGTCGGGAGATGGGTTGATCCCCTTTCGCTCAGTGATCTTCCAATCATGCTGATGGGACGAGCACACTCGCTGCGAGTCGATCGCTTGCCGAGCCACTCGACACAGTCGCCGACGACGGTGTCTGCATACACCTTCGTGTCCGCGGCCACGCTTGGCTCTGGATCGCACTGGATCGCCGATGCAGCCCCGCGGATCGCCGATGACAATCGTGCAGGATCGCCGATGTCAGTTGCACGCGATCGTCGACGGTGGTCGCGATTGCACGACGATCACAGAGCCCTCGTATCACTCGCACGACGACGTCAATGCTTCACAACTCGGGTTGCGTCACGCTGAGCCGTTGCGATCGCGGTTGTCACGCCCGATCGCCGAGCTGCTCCTGCACTTCCGCGATCCTTGTTGACTTGTACGATCACCGGCTGCTGCTGACCACGGATCACTACTGCCGCGTTCCCCGTTCAACTTGCGGCGTTCGCGTCGTCGTCACGCGCTAGTTCGTGCTGACAGGATCGCCGGTCGCCACACTCGATCGCCGATATGACGTCTCGCTTCGCGATCCGCGTTGACTCGGATGATTGCACGTTGTCCTAGACGATCGGCCATCTTCCTCTCGTAGCTTGTTGCTTGGGTGGAGCGCCTGACGCTGTCGCACGCTAGTACATGCCGATCGGATCGCTGATATGATCGCTGATCCTGCCCTGGATCGCTGATGCCGGTTCTCGATCGCCGCTGCACGATCGCGGATCGAGCCAGATTTTCTGACCCCGTTTCACCACAGTTGTGCTCCACGAATCATGATCTTTTTCACTCTGATTCAAGTCAATAGTGCTTGTAGGGGGATATACAACACTTTATACCTAGGTGCCTACGATCTCATCAAAATACAGTCGAGGGAGATTGTAGAACATCATCATAAGTAAGCAAGATTTCAAAATTTGTTGGAGAAGGGGTGCATATCACCACAGTAACTGTTAGATACAACAAATAGTAGAGTATGATATTTCCTAGGCTTACTGCTCTTCTCAACAGAAGCTCAGGTATGGATTACATGTCGGTTTAAAGGTGATTACAGGATGTGCTGGTTACGATCCGATAGACTACGACACAAATTATTTATAGTTACATGTTTAAGAATATTAGTATGTTCATGTCAATCGATATCGCACGACTAGATGTGTTCTGCTTGCGTCATCCCCGCGCCCATTCAACCTTCTCGTATAGCTACCTGCTGTATTGAAGCAAGTTCTTGTGATGACCGTATATTCAAAACGAACTGAGGTTCACATGGAACCAAACTCCGGATGTCGTCAGTACGATGTTTCTGTCGCATCTTCTGATTTGTGTCAAGGCTGTCGAGAAGTCTACGACGCCTGTGAACATGTGCGCGAGCATCGCGTACCGCACTTGAATCAACGTCAAGTCTACGACTGCAGCCATTGCCGATATCTCAAGTGTCGTGTATATTCGCGCCGCCGATTTGTTCTCCGCTCTTACCCTTTCGGACTAGAATGATCTGGTAAGTTTCAACTCTGTCTTGCTAGTAGCATGCTTTCTGTCGGCCCGTTGGAGGTGACCGATTCACA
This sequence comes from Pythium guiyangense, assembly GCA_003730235.1. Classification (NCBI taxonomy): domain Eukaryota; phylum Oomycota; class Peronosporomycetes; order Pythiales; family Pythiaceae; genus Pythium; species Pythium guiyangense. The sequence continues at coordinate 139,491 of QXDM01000046.1, read as the reverse complement.
ACAGAATGAAGTATTGTGAAAGGTGAATCGTTAAATAAATTCTTGACCGTTTCATCCAGTGAATGCATGTGTGCGAGTACCAATAATACGTCAGCCGCGACAAGATCGCACGTTATCGCTAGGAAGTGTACCGTTGTTTTGCCAGGCTAATTCTGATATTTAGGTCTTGTATGTGTATTGTGTATGGGAACACGTATTGTATGCGAATGTAAAGTATTTTTTCCTACGAACATGTACAGGAGCAATACCGTATTATTTGGTGTTTGTATGTGTACGGGTATGTATACAAACAGTACAGCATACAATTTGGTATACCAACACTGGATTGTATATTTTGCACATTGGATAATTGCGTACACATACAAACTCCATAATGGAGTCACTTTGATATTATCATAAACCGTATCAAATTTCAGTCAATAGAAACTGCAAAACAAATCTCTACATAATGTACAATGGATAGTTGTACACAATGTAGAGTGTATCGTACACTGGTTGTCTTGTGTACCCTATAGTGTACGCAAATGTGTTGAAGTACACTTCAACTCACTATCGAACGTGGTGCTCTGCGGCGGCGGCGATACAGTCTCGCAGGTCTCACAGTCCTCGCAGTCTCGCAACACCTCGGTCCACTCTCGACAGCGACAGCGACAGCGACAGCGACAGCGACAGAGACAGCGACACGACGCGACAGCGACAGCGACAGCGACACAGCGACAGCGACAGCGACAGCGACAGCGCAGCGACAGCGACAAGCGACAGCGACAGCGACAGCGACAGCACGACAGCGACAGCGACAGCGACAGCGACAGCGACAGCGACAGCGACAGCGACAGCGACAGCGACAGCGACAGCGACAGCGACAGCGACAGCGACAGCGACAGCGACAGCGACAGCGACAGCGACGACAGCGACAGCGACAGCGACAGCGACAGCGACAGCGACAGCGACAGCGACAGCGACAGCGACGACAGCGACAGCGACAGCGACAGCGACAGCGACAGCGACAGCGACAGCGACACAGCGACAGCGACAGCGACAGCGACAGCGACAGCGACAGCGACAGCGACAGCGACAGCGACAGCGACAGCGACAGCGACAGCGACAGCGACAGCGACAGCGACAGCGACAGCGACAGCGACAGCGACAGCGACAGCGACAGCGATGCAAGCGCTGCCGGCGTGCAGCACGCGCCGACTCTACGTGAGCACGATGATGGCATATACCCTTGTGCGTCTCGTACATCGAGGGCACACGCGAACGCGAGTTCAAGTAGCGCGACCGAGCTGCGACGGCCGCGATGACGACAGCGGCAGTACCAAAAAGATGCGGCTCATGAAGCAAGGTCGTTCTGTTGGAAGTGGCGCACGCACTCGAGTACCTCGACGCTGTGGCTAGAATAACTACGGCGACTCGCTGGCGAGCATTACGGACTCCTTCTGCGACTCGCTCGCGAGCAGGTGTTCGAGCGGCGCGCTCGCAGACCTCCAAGCGAGTGTGCTGAGCGTGTCCATCGGTCTCGCGACGTCTGCCGCAGTGCTCGTGCTCGTGCTCGTGCTCGTGCTCGTGCTCGTGCTCGTGCTCGTGCTCGTGCTCGTGCTCGTGCTCGTGCTCGTGCTCGTGCTCGTGCTCGTGCTCGTGCTCGTGCTCGTGCTCGTGCTCGTGCTCGTGCTCGTGCTCGTGCTCGTGCTCGTGCTCGTGCTCGTGCTCGTGCTCGTGCTCGTGCTCGTGCTCGTGCTCGTGCTCGTGCTCGTGCTCGTGCTCGTGCTCGTGCTCGTGCTCGTGCTCGTGCTCGTGCTCGTGCACTTCGTCCTCCTCGGCGCCGAGATGCGCATCTGCCGCGCTTTGACGTAGCATCTGTGTCGTCGTTCTCCATGTGCGTGGACTGACTCGGGTCGTGCATCTTCAGACCGTCGATCGTCGTGTCACCCGCACTCGCAACAAGCGCAAGTCTCGGCGCAGCTCACGTCGCCTTTCCAGCGCGCACCGGCGCTTGAGACCACGATACTGACTGCCATGACGTACTTGAGCAAACTGCGAGTCACTCGACGCCAAGAGCAACGCCCATGTCTTGACACACGTCAATACACGCGCGATCGAGTGGTGGTGCTCCGACGCCGTTGTGCTTGAGCACGCAACAATCTGATACCGCGACGACCTTGAGCGCGTGCTCTGCGGCTCGTCGTTCCGCTTCGCAAAAGTGCAAGTGGTGAGGCGATCGGTGTGTGCGGCCGCACGACCTGACCAAGTGCAATCTCATGAGCGTACTCATCTGTGTCTTCGGGTGTGCGAGCGGCTACATCGTGGTTGTCGGCGGTGATATTCCGACTACAGCAGCGCAGCAGCTCCGCGCGAAGTACGCAAGCCGGTGGGTGCTCTTCGGCGTCGCGGAGAAGCGAGAACCTCTCGATCAGCCAGCACAAGCTGTTTTGCCTCACACGTTCGCTCATTGCCGAGCACAAGGTCACCACTATCAAGGACATCGCACCGCATCGAAACGGTCCTCGATAGCGACAACGTCTTCGTGTTCAGCGCGAGGGAAGTGAACGAGCGGGACGCGTCGAAGACGCTGCTTGTGCGCGAACAAAGGCGCGAATGACCTAGGCGACTTCCACACACTCGTGGCGCCATGCACAGCAGCTCCGGTAATGAAGCGTGTGGTCAGAATACAGTCGCCGAGGCTATGAGCCATTGCTTCGAGTGCGCACTGCTGTCCGAGTGTGTATGAGTAGCTCATTGACGCATCGCTTGCGCAGGTCGTGTCGCCGATGCAGCGAGCGTGCGGCGCGAAGTGACCACCAATCGAGGCGCCCATGCACGACCTTGGTGTCCAACGCAGTACTGCAACGTGGCGAACGAGATCGCACTATCACGAGCGATTGATCGCGATCACAAGACGCGACGGCAAGCGCACATTGACCGAGGCGGATGGTATGAAAGAGCGTGCTCACGACAGACGCACACGCGAGGTGTGGCTGGGAGCAGCATGTATTGAATCGAAGTAGTATGCAGAAGAGAGAAGATGCAGGCTATACAGCGATGGTGGTGCAATGCGTTCGAAGCACGCCAGGTGCTCGCGCATCACACACACTTACAAAGTGCGCTTAGTGACGCATGTACATCATCGCCGCGCCCGCGACGATCGACACCACCATTGCGATCGCGCGCGTGTAGTAGTCCATCGTCGTCGAGGCACCGCTGGCGAGCTCGGTGTTCTTGGTCGTCGTCGTCGGGGTCGGCGTTGGCACAGCAGTCGTTGGCGTCGGTGCCTTTGTCGTTGGTGCTGGCGTCTTGTTTGCTGGCGCCGGCGTCACGACGATGCTCTTCAAGACGCACTTGCCGACGATCTCGTACTTGATGGAGCAGTCACTGACCGACGTGCTCGGGCACTCGACCGTCACCACAGGGTTTGTCTTGTCCGGGTTATCAGCTGCCTTGGCTACAAACGTCAGATCCGTCGTCGCCTGGAAGCATCCTGCTGACTTGACCTCCTTGACGTTGAGCCGAGTCGCATCGTCTTTCTGGTAGCCCGCATAGACGTTCACGACAGCCGAGTTTGCTTCGACGATTGTCGCCGACACGATGTCCACACGGGACGTCGCGTTACACGCCAGCGCCGCCTTTGCCGCGTCGACCACCTTGGACGCGTCGAGACTCAGCTTTGTGCCCTTCGTGACTGGCACGGCGGCGGTCGACACCGACGGACACGCCGTGCTCGTCGGCACACATTCGCCGACGATGTCGTACTTGATCACGCAGTCCGTTGCCGTAGACGGACATTCGACCGTGATGATCGGAACAGTCTTGTCCGGGTTCGTCGCTGCGAGCGACGCAAACGACAGCTCAGTGGCCGCAGTCGACTGGTAGCAGGTGACGCCGGCGACGTTCTTGACGACCAGACGGTTCGCTGCGCCGTCTTTCTGGTAGCCGACGTTTACGTTGATGTTGGCTCCGCTTGTCTCGACGATCTTGGCAGACATGATGTTCGCGCGGTGTTCAGACGGGCAAGCGCCCAGCACACCGCTGAGGTCGGCCTTAAGGAGCTTCGTTGAGTCGATCTCGAGCTTCGTGTTTTTCGTGACTGTCGAAGTAAACGTAGCGCTTGAGAACGTGCTGCATGCCGTGCTCACAGCGACGCACTGCGCCACGATCTCGTACTTGACCGAGCAGTCCGCAGTCGCCGACGGACAGTCGACCGTCACGACAGCGTCGAGCTTGTCTGGGTTGGCGTCCGCGAGCGAGGCGAAGCTGAGGTCGCTGCCCGAGTAGCAGTATCCCTCGGAGTACGTCTTCAGCGTGTACGGGTTCGTGGTGTCCTTCTGGTACTTGACCTTCACTGTGACCGGCGCGCCGTTCTGCTCCGTCACCTTCACCGACGTGATGTCAATGCGCTTGCCTGTGGTGCAGGCAGCCAGCAGTGTCTTGGACGAGTCCACGAACTTGGCCGACGCGATTGTCAGCGTCGTGCTCTTCGTGATCGGCTCGGCAGCGCTAGTCAGCGCCGGGCACGCCGCGCTCTTCTCCACGCACTTGCCGATGACCTCGTACTTGACCGAGCAGTCGGTGGTCGACGACACGCACTCGATCGAGACCACTGGCGAGGTCTTGTCCGGGTTCCAGTCCGCCTTCGCAAAGCCCACGTCCGTCGCCGCAGCCGACTGGTAGCACGAGACGCCAGACACGGACTTGGCCGTGAGCGACGCCGGCGTCGATCCCGAGCTCTGCTGGTACTTCACATTCACGTTCACGTTCGCCGAGTTCACCTCCGACACCTTGACGGACACGAGGTCGATGCGCTGCGTCGCCGTGCACGTCAGCGCCGCCTTGTTCGCGTCCGTGATCTTGCTCAGCGCGACGTCGAGGTTGGTCGCCTTCGTGATCGTCTCGGCCGTGGCGCTCGACAGCGACGCGCACATCGGGCTCACGTCCACACACTTGGCCACGATCTTGTACTTGACCGCGCAGTTGCCACCCGCGGTCGACGGACACTCGATCGTCACCACTGGGTTCGTCTTGTCCGGGTTCGTGTCTGCCTTGGCACCGAGACTCACGTCCGCCTCCGCGCCGCTGTAGCACGACGCAGCCGTGAATGCCTTGACCAGCAACGGGTTCGTTGCGTCCTTCTGGTACTTGATGTTCGCGTTGATGTTGTTGCCGTTTGTCTCGGTGAACTGAGCCGAGACGATCTCCACGCGCTTGCCAACCGGGCATGTCGTCGCAGTGAACGCAGTGCCGGCCGCGTCCACGAACTTGGTCACTGGGATCGTCGTTGCCGCTGCGCCCTTCGTGAACGTCTCGGCGGCCGACGACAGAATCGGGCACGTGCTCTTCGCCACACACGACGCCGTGATCGCGTACTTCACTGAGCAGTCAGCAGTGCTCGTCGACGGGCACTCAATGCTGACATACGGACTGAAGACGTCTGGGTTTCCGTTCGCCTTGATGGTGTAGTCGACGTCGGCTGGAATCGATCCGTAGCAGCCGGCGTTTGTGAGAGTCTTGAGCGAAACTGGACTCGTACCGTCCGCCTTCTGATAGCCGAGGTCGATGTTGACTGTGGCCGAGTTTGCTTCGACGATCGCCGCCGACACGATGTTGACGCGGTCCGTGCCTGTGCACACAGGCGCCGACGAGCCCAAGAGGAACTTGGTCGCGTCGAGACTCAGCTTTGTGCCCTTCGTGACTGGCACGGCGGCGGTCGACACCGACGGACACGCCGTGCTCGTCGGCACACATTCGCCGACGATGTCGTACTTGATCACGCAGTCCGTTGCCGTAGACGGACATTCGACCGTGATGATCGGAACAGTCTTGTCCGGGTTCGTCGCTGCGAGCGACGCAAACGACAGCTCAGTGGCCGCAGTCGACTGGTAGCAGGTGACGCCGGCGACGTTCTTGACGACCAGACGGTTCGCTGCGCCGTCTTTCTGGTAGCCGACGTTTACGTTGATGTTGGCTCCGCTTGTCTCGACGATCTTGGCAGACATGATGTTCGCGCGGTGTTCAGACGGGCAAGCGCCCAGCACACCGCTGAGGTCGGCCTTAAGGAGCTTCGTTGAGTCGATCTCGAGCTTCGTGTTTTTCGTGACTGTCGAAGTAAACGTAGCGCTTGAGAACGTGCTGCATGCCGTGCTCACAGCGACGCACTGCGCCACGATCTCGTACTTGACCGAGCAGTCCGCAGTCGCCGACGGACAGTCGACCGTCACGACAGCGTCGAGCTTGTCTGGGTTGGCGTCCGCGAGCGAGGCGAAGCTGAGGTCGCTGCCCGAGTAGCAGTATCCCTCGGAGTACGTCTTCAGCGTGTACGGGTTCGTGGTGTCCTTCTGGTACTTGACCTTCACTGTGACCGGCGCGCCGTTCTGCTCCGTCACCTTCACCGACGTGATGTCAATGCGCTTGCCTGTGGTGCAGGCAGCCAGCAGTGTCTTGGACGAGTCCACGAACTTGGCCGACGCGATTGTCAGCGTCGTGCTCTTCGTGATCGGCTCGGCAGCGCTAGTCAGCGCCGGGCACGCCGCGCTCTTCTCCACGCACTTGCCGATGACCTCGTACTTGACCGAGCAGTCGGTGGTCGACGACACGCACTCGATCGAGACCACTGGCGAGGTCTTGTCCGGGTTCCAGTCCGCCTTCGCAAAGCCCACGTCCGTCGCCGCAGCCGACTGGTAGCACGAGACGCCAGACACGGACTTGGCCGTGAGCGACGCCGGCGTCGATCCCGAGCTCTGCTGGTACTTCACATTCACGTTCACGTTCGCCGAGTTCACCTCCGACACCTTGACGGACACGAGGTCGATGCGCTGCGTCGCCGTGCACGTCAGCGCCGCCTTGTTCGCGTCCGTGATCTTGCTCAGCGCGACGTCGAGGTTGGTCGCCTTCGTGATCGTCTCGGCCGTGGCGCTCGACAGCGACGCGCACATCGGACTCACGTCCACACACTTGGCCACGATCTTGTACTTGACCGCGCAGTTGCCACCCGCGGTCGACGGACACTCGATCGTCACCACTGGGTTCGTCTTGTCCGGGTTCGTGTCTGCCTTGGCACCGAGACTCACGTCCGCCTCCGCGCCGCTGTAGCACGACGCAGCCGTGAATGCCTTGACCAGCAACGGGTTCGTTGCGTCCTTCTGGTACTTGATGTTCGCGTTGATGTTGTTGCCGTTTGTCTCGGTGAACTGAGCCGAGACGATCTCCACGCGCTTGCCAACCGGGCATGTCGTCGCAGTGAACGCAGTGCCGGCCGCGTCCACGAACTTGGTCACTGGGATCGTCGTTGCCGCTGCGCCCTTCGTGAACGTCTCGGCGGCCGACGACAGAATCGGGCACGTGCTCTTCGCCACACACGACGCCGTGATCGCGTACTTCACTGAGCAGTCAGCAGTGCTCGTCGACGGGCACTCAATGCTGACATACGGACTGAAGACGTCTGGGTTTCCGTTCGCCTTGATGGTGTAGTCGACGTCGGCTGGAATCGATCCGTAGCAGCCGGCGTTTGTGAGAGTCTTGAGCGAAACTGGACTCGTACCGTCCGCCTTCTGATAGCCGAGGTCGATGTTGACTGTGGCCGAGTTTGCTTCGACGATCGCCGCCGACACGATGTTGACGCGGTCCGTGCCTGTGCACACAGGCGCCGACGAGCCCAAGAGGAACTTGGTCGCGTCGAGACTCAGCTTTGTGCCCTTCGTGACTGGCACGGCGGCGGTCGACACCGACGGACACGCCGTGCTCGTCGGCACACATTCGCCGACGATGTCGTACTTGATCACGCAGTCCGTTGCCGTAGACGGACATTCGACCGTGATGATCGGAACAGTCTTGTCCGGGTTCGTCGCTGCGAGCGACGCAAACGACAGCTCAGTGGCCGCAGTCGACTGGTAGCAGGTGACGCCGGCGACGTTCTTGACGACCAGACGGTTCGCTGCGCCGTCTTTCTGGTAGCCGACGTTTACGTTGATGTTGGCTCCGCTTGTCTCGACGATCTTGGCAGACATGATGTTCGCGCGGTGTTCAGACGGGCAAGCGCCCAGCACACCGCTGAGGTCGGCCTTAAGGAGCTTCGTTGAGTCGATCTCGAGCTTCGTGTTTTTCGTGACTGTCGAAGTAAACGTAGCGCTTGAGAACGTGCTGCATGCCGTGCTCACAGCGACGCACTGCGCCACGATCTCGTACTTGACCGAGCAGTCCGCAGTCGCCGACGGACAGTCGACCGTCACGACAGCGTCGAGCTTGTCTGGGTTGGCGTCCGCGAGCGAGGCGAAGCTGAGGTCGCTGCCCGAGTAGCAGTATCCCTCGGAGTACGTCTTCAGCGTGTACGGGTTCGTGGTGTCCTTCTGGTACTTGACCTTCACTGTGACCGGCGCGCCGTTCTGCTCCGTCACCTTCACCGACGTGATGTCAATGCGCTTGCCTGTGGTGCAGGCAGCCAGCAGTGTCTTGGACGAGTCCACGAACTTGGCCGACGCGATTGTCAGCGTCGTGCTCTTCGTGATCGGCTCGGCAGCGCTAGTCAGCGCCGGGCACGCCGCGCTCTTCTCCACGCACTTGCCGATGACCTCGTACTTGACCGAGCAGTCGGTGGTCGACGACACGCACTCGATCGAGACCACTGGCGAGGTCTTGTCCGGGTTCCAGTCCGCCTTCGCAAAGCCCACGTCCGTCGCCGCAGCCGACTGGTAGCACGAGACGCCAGACACGGACTTGGCCGTGAGCGACGCCGGCGTCGATCCCGAGCTCTGCTGGTACTTCACATTCACGTTCACGTTCGCCGAGTTCACCTCCGACACCTTGACGGACACGAGGTCGATGCGCTGCGTCGCCGTGCACGTCAGCGCCGCCTTGTTCGCGTCCGTGATCTTGCTCAGCGCGACGTCGAGGTTGGTCGCCTTCGTGATCGTCTCGGCCGTGGCGCTCGACAGCGACGCGCACATCGGGCTCACGTCCACACACTTGGCCACGATCTTGTACTTGACCGCGCAGTTGCCACCCGCGGTCGACGGACACTCGATCGTCACCACTGGGTTCGTCTTGTCCGGGTTCGTGTCTGCCTTGGCACCGAGACTCACGTCCGCCTCCGCGCCGCTGTAGCACGACGCAGCCGTGAATGCCTTGACCAGCAACGGGTTCGTTGCGTCCTTCTGGTACTTGATGTTCGCGTTGATGTTGTTGCCGTTTGTCTCGGTGAACTGAGCCGAGACGATCTCCACGCGCTTGCCAACCGGGCATGTCGTCGCAGTGAACGCAGTGCCGGCCGCGTCCACGAACTTGGTCACTGGGATCGTCGTTGCCGCTGCGCCCTTCGTGAACGTCTCGGCGGCCGACGACAGAATCGGGCACGTGCTCTTCGCCACACACGACGCCGTGATCGCGTACTTCACTGAGCAGTCAGCAGTGCTCGTCGACGGGCACTCAATGCTGACATACGGACTGAAGACGTCTGGGTTTCCGTTCGCCTTGATGGTGTAGTCGACGTCGGCTGGAATCGATCCGTAGCAGCCGGCGTTTGTGAGAGTCTTGAGCGAAACTGGACTCGTACCGTCCGCCTTCTGATAGCCGAGGTCGATGTTGACTGTGGCCGAGTTTGCTTCGACGATCGCCGCCGACACGATGTTGACGCGGTCCGTGCCTGTGCACACAGGCGCCGACGAGCCCAAGAGGAACTTGGTCGCGTCGAGACTCAGCTTTGTGCCCTTCGTGACTGGCACGGCGGCGGTCGACACCGACGGACACGCCGTGCTCGTCGGCACACATTCGCCGACGATGTCGTACTTGATCACGCAGTCCGTTGCCGTAGACGGACATTCGACCGTGATGATCGGAACAGTCTTGTCCGGGTTCGTCGCTGCGAGCGACGCAAACGACAGCTCAGTGGCCGCAGTCGACTGGTAGCAGGTGACGCCGGCGACGTTCTTGACGACCAGACGGTTCGCTGCGCCGTCTTTCTGGTAGCCGACGTTTACGTTGATGTTGGCTCCGCTTGTCTCGACGATCTTGGCAGACATGATGTTCGCGCGGTGTTCAGACGGGCAAGCGCCCAGCACACCGCTGAGGTCGGCCTTAAGGAGCTTCGTTGAGTCGATCTCGAGCTTCGTGTTTTTCGTGACTGTCGAAGTAAACGTAGCGCTTGAGAACGTGCTGCATGCCGTGCTCACAGCGACGCACTGCGCCACGATCTCGTACTTGACCGAGCAGTCCGCAGTCGCCGACGGACAGTCGACCGTCACGACAGCGTCGAGCTTGTCTGGGTTGGCGTCCGCGAGCGAGGCGAAGCTGAGGTCGCTGCCCGAGTAGCAGTATCCCTCGGAGTACGTCTTCAGCGTGTACGGGTTCGTGGTGTCCTTCTGGTACTTGACCTTCACTGTGACCGGCGCGCCGTTCTGCTCCGTCACCTTCACCGACGTGATGTCAATGCGCTTGCCTGTGGTGCAGGCAGCCAGCAGTGTCTTGGACGAGTCCACGAACTTGGCCGACGCGATTGTCAGCGTCGTGCTCTTCGTGATCGGCTCGGCAGCGCTAGTCAGCGCCGGGCACGCCGCGCTCTTCTCCACGCACTTGCCGATGACCTCGTACTTGACCGAGCAGTCGGTGGTCGACGACACGCACTCGATCGAGACCACTGGCGAGGTCTTGTCCGGGTTCCAGTCCGCCTTCGCAAAGCCCACGTCCGTCGCCGCAGCCGACTGGTAGCACGAGACGCCAGACACGGACTTGGCCGTGAGCGACGCCGGCGTCGATCCCGAGCTCTGCTGGTACTTCACATTCACGTTCACGTTCGCCGAGTTCACCTCCGACACCTTGACGGACACGAGGTCGATGCGCTGCGTCGCCGTGCACGTCAGCGCCGCCTTGTTCGCGTCCGTGATCTTGCTCAGCGCGACGTCGAGGTTGGTCGCCTTCGTGATCGTCTCGGCCGTGGCGCTCGACAGCGACGCGCACATCGGACTCACGTCCACACACTTGGCCACGATCTTGTACTTGACCGCGCAGTTGCCACCCGCGGTCGACGGACACTCGATCGTCACCACTGGGTTCGTCTTGTCCGGGTTCGTGTCTGCCTTGGCACCGAGACTCACGTCCGCCTCCGCGCCGCTGTAGCACGACGCAGCCGTGAATGCCTTGACCAGCAACGGGTTCGTTGCGTCCTTCTGGTACTTGATGTTCGCGTTGATGTTGTTGCCGTTTGTCTCGGTGAACTGAGCCGAGACGATCTCCACGCGCTTGCCAACCGGGCATGTCGTCGCAGTGAACGCAGTGCCGGCCGCGTCCACGAACTTGGTCACTGGGATCGTCGTTGCCGCTGCGCCCTTCGTGAACGTCTCGGCGGCCGACGACAGAATCGGGCACGTGCTCTTCGCCACACACGACGCCGTGATCGCGTACTTCACTGAGCAGTCAGCAGTGCTCGTCGACGGGCACTCAATGCTGACATACGGACTGAAGACGTCTGGGTTTCCGTTCGCCTTGATGGTGTAGTCGACGTCGGCTGGAATCGATCCGTAGCAGCCGGCGTTTGTGAGAGTCTTGAGCGAAACTGGACTCGTACCGTCCGCCTTCTGATAGCCGAGGTCGATGTTGACTGTGGCCGAGTTTGCTTCGACGATCGCCGCCGACACGATGTTGACGCGGTCCGTGCCTGTGCACACAGGCGCCGACGAGCCCAAGAGGAACTTGGTCGCGTCGAGACTCAGCTTTGTGCCCTTCGTGACTGGCACGGCGGCGGTCGACACCGACGGACACGCCGTGCTCGTCGGCACACATTCGCCGACGATGTCGTACTTGATCACGCAGTCCGTTGCCGTAGACGGACATTCGACCGTGATGATCGGAACAGTCTTGTCCGGGTTCGTCGCTGCGAGCGACGCAAACGACAGCTCAGTGGCCGCAGTCGACTGGTAGCAGGTGACGCCGGCGACGTTCTTGACGACCAGACGGTTCGCTGCGCCGTCTTTCTGGTAGCCGACGTTTACGTTGATGTTGGCTCCGCTTGTCTCGACGATCTTGGCAGACATGATGTTCGCGCGGTGTTCAGACGGGCAAGCGCCCAGCACACCGCTGAGGTCGGCCTTAAGGAGCTTCGTTGAGTCGATCTCGAGCTTCGTGTTTTTCGTGACTGTCGAAGTAAACGTAGCGCTTGAGAACGTGCTGCATGCCGTGCTCACAGCGACGCACTGCGCCACGATCTCGTACTTGACCGAGCAGTCCGCAGTCGCCGACGGACAGTCGACCGTCACGACAGCGTCGAGCTTGTCTGGGTTGGCGTCCGCGAGCGAGGCGAAGCTGAGGTCGCTGCCCGAGTAGCAGTATCCCTCGGAGTACGTCTTCAGCGTGTACGGGTTCGTGGTGTCCTTCTGGTACTTGACCTTCACTGTGACCGGCGCGCCGTTCTGCTCCGTCACCTTCACCGACGTGATGTCAATGCGCTTGCCTGTGGTGCAGGCAGCCAGCAGTGTCTTGGACGAGTCCACGAACTTGGCCGACGCGATTGTCAGCGTCGTGCTCTTCGTGATCGGCTCGGCAGCGCTAGTCAGCGCCGGGCACGCCGCGCTCTTCTCCACGCACTTGCCGATGACCTCGTACTTGACCGAGCAGTCGGTGGTCGACGACACGCACTCGATCGAGACCACTGGCGAGGTCTTGTCCGGGTTCCAGTCCGCCTTCGCAAAGCCCACGTCCGTCGCCGCAGCCGACTGGTAGCACGAGACGCCAGACACGGACTTGGCCGTGAGCGACGCCGGCGTCGATCCCGAGCTCTGCTGGTACTTCACATTCACGTTCACGTTCGCCGAGTTCACCTCCGACACCTTGACGGACACGAGGTCGATGCGCTGCGTCGCCGTGCACGTCAGCGCCGCCTTGTTCGCGTCCGTGATCTTGCTCAGCGCGACGTCGAGGTTGGTCGCCTTCGTGATCGTCTCGGCCGTGGCGCTCGACAGCGACGCGCACATCGGGCTCACGTCCACACACTTGGCCACGATCTTGTACTTGACCGCGCAGTTGCCACCCGCGGTCGACGGACACTCGATCGTCACCACTGGGTTCGTCTTGTCCGGGTTCGTGTCTGCCTTGGCACCGAGACTCACGTCCGCCTCCGCGCCGCTGTAGCACGACGCAGCCGTGAATGCCTTGACCAGCAACGGGTTCGTTGCGTCCTTCTGGTACTTGATGTTCGCGTTGATGTTGTTGCCGTTTGTCTCGGTGAACTGAGCCGAGACGATCTCCACGCGCTTGCCAACCGGGCATGTCGTCGCAGTGAACGCAGTGCCGGCCGCGTCCACGAACTTGGTCACTGGGATCGTCGTTGCCGCTGCGCCCTTCGTGAACGTCTCGGCGGCCGACGACAGAATCGGGCACGTGCTCTTCGCCACACACGACGCCGTGATCGCGTACTTCACTGAGCACGCTGCACCACTTGCACCTGCGCATGAGATCCTGACAACCGGGGTGAATTTGTCGGGGTTTCCGTTTGCGTTTGCTGTTGAAAGAGAGACATCTGTCGAGGTCGTCCAAGTTGCGCAGCCGGTGCCGAGAGTGGTCTTCGCGACGGAGAGAAAGTCGGTTGCAGTGTTCTGGTAGCGCACATCAGCAGTGATCTTGCCACCGCTTGTGTCGACCACTTCAACGGACTTGATATCCGCACGCAAGCCGTCTCCGCATGCCGTCAACGCGTTGCCGTTCGAGTCGTCGAGGAACTTGTCGGCGCCAACCGTCAACGCGTCGGCGTCAGCCACGCTTACTGGGCTGGACGACAACGCTGGGCAGCTGCTGATTGCTACGCACTTTGCCCACACTTCGTACTCCACGGAGCATGGTGTACTCGCACCGTTGTCGCACGTGACGGACACGAGTGCGTCGATCTTGTCCGAATTCCCGTCGGCTTTCGATGCGAAGCTGAGCGCCGGCGTTGCAGTCGCTGTGTCGTCGAAACAAGTCGCGCCGGTGTAGGTCTTCGCAGTGATCGGGTTCGAATCGGTCGCGCCGGTCCGGTACACTACTGTCGCGCTGATCGGTTGAGCTGCAGAAGACGTCTCGAGAAGCTTGATCGCGACGATGTCGATGCGCTCGAGGCCGACATTGCATGATGTGAACGCAGCTGTGCCATCTTCGTTCAGGAACTTAGTCGAGTCAAGCTCCAGAGCGCTGGTAGTGACAGACACTGCAGTCGGATTACTTGCCAGGGTTGGACACGTCACCGCATGCACGGGAGAGACCAGTAGCGACGCCAGCGCCGCTACGAAAGCGAGGCGGACCATGTCTGCCGATCGCAGCGCTCAGGAGGCGTGTGCGAGAGGAAGACGACGGGAGGTTGAAGTTGCAAGACTGCTGCGGCTGGCTGCTGTTGGGCTGAAGAGGCTTTGAGCTTGCGGCGGCGCAGGTAAATGCGGGAATGAGCTGGGTTGGAGCGCAGGCGCAGGCAGGCAGCACGAGCGTATGAGGCGTCGCGGCCACCGGTCGCGACCTCTCGCGCGCGGATCCGTTTCGGCCGTGCTGTTGGTCGAAGAACTTGGTTTGAGTATGTAATAGTCGATCTCGGCCGCGCTGGCGCAACTACATACGAAAGCTGTCTCGGTCCGGCACTCGAGTCCGCTGGACTTGAGGAGCTCGCGAGACTCGAGACTCGTATGCCAAAGTGCGGAAGACCACGCTGCGCACAGTCTAGCTAAGTAAGGGAGGCGTCCGTTGCACAGCTGCAACCGTTCCCAGTTCAGCATGTGAGTGATGTGGCACTGGTGTGGCGCGCTTAGTCTCCACTGAAGTGCTCCAAAGCAAATGCAGCAGCACGTGGCCAGCTTCGAGTGCATGCACGGAGAGCTGAGAGCTCTCACGAATAACACACAGCACATACCAGATCACATGAATCGCGTCACACGAGCTGCTTACTACTGCTGCACCACGAGTCCCGAGCTCAGACGTGACAAAGATCTGTTGTAGTCGTGTAGCGCTTGTTGCTGTCTCAACAACGCAAGAACATGTTCGAGGTCGTCTCTCTTGGCAGCATGTGGTCCCGATCACGACCAGCTAGCACCGACCGATCTGCTCCGTGTGTGCGAGACTTGATCTTGATCCTGATCTCTCGATCCAACAGACTGCTTTGGCCGGAGTGTCATCAGTCGCGTGGACTATTGTAGCGTCACGCTTACACGCTGGTGCTTCATCTACTAGAGCATGACAGGAGTGTGACTGAAGTGTATTGGTTGGAGCACGCTTCTCGACGACACGGCGTCTGGCAACCAGTTGATGCAAAACCAACGAGCGACGAGTTAGATTGCGCCTGTGCTAGAGAGTTGTCATTGGACTCGATTCGATTGGATGGCTCGTGCAAGTGGAGTTCGCACGCGTGACACGCTACCATCTCCACACCCGTGACTACAGAGACTGCATTGCGAGTAGGTTGAGCGTTCTGGACGACGCGCAGTGCGATCAGTCAAGTCGATCTTTGGATCGCTGCTGACAGTCGATTCCGATACATGTACATTCGACAGTATTAAGAGTGTGCTGTGGTACACCTGTCTGTGTGGTGAGCACAGCGTTCCGGCGCACCAGACTCGTTCGAGCCCACAGCGCTCGATACCCTGTAGTCTTGCCTGTGGTGCGACCGCGTTTGAAGCGCACTGCGCTCGTCCATCTCGTCCATCTCGACAAGCCGACTCGCAGACGTCACTCGCTTGGATGCACACAGACATCCAGACTTACTGACAGCTATCGAGTGTGCGAGCGAGCGCTCGGCGTCGATACCACTCCAGGACGATGCTCTCCGGCGCTCCGTTTGCCCCACGAGGTGCGGAAGGTCAGCCGCGGCTCGGCGATGTCTGAACCGACCCCATCATCCATGCGTGCTGAGCGAGCGCATATGCAGCTTCGAACGCAACTCCACGATCGTACGGACACTGGATGAACGCCAGTCAAGCGTGTTTGCGTGAGTTTGTACAGAATGGGTGTGGAGCAGTTGTGGCAGCGCTGTCCGCTATGTCGTGTGCTTGACGACACGATTCGTGATGTCGCTGCCAACACGTGGTGGTGGTGGTGATCCGCGTGTGCTCTCGCACTGCAGTCGCTGCCACCACGTGCGCTCTTGCTCCTACACGCCAAGAGCCTCTATTTTGATCGGTAGACCACCATCTGCGCGAGACGCACGAGCGCATCGCGAGCTGGCGACGGCGCGAACTGCATCGCGGCTTGGCACGCGAGCTCTGCCTGGCCGATCGCGAGCTCGAGCGACTTCTCAATGCCCGTGCTCTTCTCCACGAGCTCCGACGCCTGAGGAATCGCACAAGCACCAGCACCCACACCAGTGTGCCGATCCGGAACAGAGCGTCAGTGCGGCTGCTGTACAACACCACTACACCACTCGCACAAGCACGCACCAGTTCAATGTCACCGTCCTTGACAAACTTGCGCGCCGCGAGCTCTCGCAGCACTGGGAACTCCTCTTGCGCCCGCACTGCGTCGCAAGCCAACCTGCTGAGGCTGGCTCGCGTGCTCCTTCGCCCGTATTGACTCGTGTGCTTGTGCATCTGTCCGCTGTCGTGCCGCTGCAGCTCATTGACGACGTGCTGGACTACCAGGGACTCGAGAGCGGCAAGCCGCTGCTCGCAGACCTGAAGTCTGGACTCGCGACGGCGCCACTACTACTTGTTTAGGCAAAATTGTTTCTGAAAGTGCTTCCGTGAAAACCGTTAAAACAGCTACAATTGACTTTCTTATTGCATTTTTACCCTGTTAACACGATAACGAAGTCTTCGAAGCTCTTTTTTACCTCACTTTCAATTCGCATTTTAATTTTTACCCCTGTCACTAAATAGATATGGTATTTTATAGAGCAGAACTAAATACAGTGCGCGTCAAAAAGATAGGGACAGGGTAAAAAAATCAGAAAACTATCGATTTTTTCTTCAATAATGCGTTTGCGAGCGTGATTTTTTGATAGATGATAGAGCGCGTTGCGCTCTCTTTGGAGATATAATTTGAGCTCGAAACAAGCAACGGGTCACTCAGGACGGTCATTTTAAGTGAGACCCATTTTTCTAGGACGCGACAAAATGATAGGGACACCTTGGATTGGCGCACTTTGGGGGGCATCTACTGTGATTTATCGCGTGCTTTCATGTCCAGTGGTTGTGCCTAGCTAGCAAAGCTTGTGCCATTGCTGTATTTGCAACGGGGGCACAACAGCGATGGGCAAAGCACCGGGTCTGACGAAGATCGAGCAGGGCAAGATCCTGGCCTATGTGACGATGAAGATGTCGGCGCGAGCGATCGCGAAGGCCATCAACAAGTCCGAGAACGTCGTCCTAGCGTTCCTGAAGGACCCAGATACGTACGGCACCAAAAAGAGCACCGGGCGACCGCGAACGTTGAGCACGCGTGAGTTGACGCGACTCAAGCGCTACGCGTCGACAAGCGACTACTCGGCTAGCGACCTCAAGAAGGAGCTCTCCATCGACGCAAGCGTTCGTACGGTGCAGCGCGAGCTTCAGCGATGCGACCACCTCGCTTACGTCAAGGCGAACAAGTCTCCACAGCTGCTGCAGCGTCACAAGGCGGCGCGGGTCGCATGGGTCGAGCGGCACCTGCGCAACCGAACGGACTGGTCGCGCGTGATCTTCTCGGATGAGAAGAAGTTCAATCTGGACGGACCCGACGGCTGCAAATACTACTGGCACGACTTGCGGAAGGAGAAGAAGGTCGTGTGGAGCCGCCACTCTGGTGGCGGCTCACTCATGGTGTGGGGAGCAATCTCCTCCCTGGGCAAGACTCAGCTCGTCATCCTCAGTGGCAACCAGGACGCAGCCGGGTACCAGGAGACTCTCGACACGCACCTGATGGAGCTCAGCGACAACGTGCACAAGGGGCGCTATATCTTCCAGCATGACAACGCCAGTATCCACAGAGCACGCTCGACGAGGGAGTTTCTGGCCGAGCTGGAGGTTCCAACCATGGACTGGCCAGCGCTCTCGCCGGACCTCAACCCTATCGAGAACGTCTGGGGAAGGATGGCTCGGCGCGTGTACAAGAGCGGTCGCCAGTACAACAACGTAGCTGACCTCACTGCAGCTGTGCGAGCTGCCTGGGACGATATCACCATCGAGGACCTCGACAATCTGACCAGCAGCATGACTGATCGCTGCATCGCAGTTGTGCGCACCAAGGGAGCTAAGATAGGCTACTAGCGCCTTTAACACTCTCCACTACGAATGACAAGCCATATTCACGTGCATATGCGCGCTGATTGCCCCCCAAAGTGCGCCAATCCAAGGTGTCCCTATCATTTTGTCGCGTCCTAGAAAAATGGGTCTCACTTAAAATGACCGTCCTGAGTGACCCGTTGCTTGTTTCGAGCTCAAATTATATCTCCAAAGAGAGCGCAACGCGCTCTATCATCTATCAAAAAATCACGCTCGCAAACGCATTATTGAAGAAAAAATCGATAGTTTTCTGATTTTTTTACCCTGTCCCTATCTTTTTGACGCGCACTGTATATTACTTCTTGAACATACGACAAATATGCTACTTTTACGTTATCATACAATCATGTTGTCCGACAAATATTGGCCATCACTCAAAAAATACTTCTCGTATTTCGACTTCACAAGATTACGCAACCACCTGATGGTGTTCGAATGGTTCTTCTGTATTAGTGTGTCGAATGTCTGAAAGTATACTGAAAAGGGTATGAACTCGGTTCGACACGGTGGCTCTAAAACTGGGAAACGTTTAAGAAACAACTTAATACGCTCTTTCACAGGTTGATTAGACTCTCTCCAGTTAGTGACACTCTGCAACGCACTACACGCTGTGCTGTCGTTGGCGCTTGTTGGACTTCTACCTGGCGCCTGCGCTTGCCGCGGCGCGCTCGTCGGCTGTGAGCAGAGCAGCGGCTTCTTCTCTTTGAACTTCTTGCACTGAAACGAGCTCGGGACCAGCGTCTCGTCCTCATCCCGATCGATTGCCTCGCGCTAGCGCTTCCCGAGGCGCATGAGCTCGACCTAAAAGTACATCGGCGTGTTCGGCGTGTTCTTGCTGCCGTTGTCACTCTCCAGTGTCGACTAAATCGTGAAAGACTAAACTATCAGTTTCGCCCAAGCTTGCCCTTGTACATAACTGTGCACGTTGTTGTAGGTTCCTAAGCACGAACACACGCGAGGGAAGGTGGCGTTTCAAGGGACCCTAGGTGTATTGCGCTCCCTGGATAGGATGTTTGGTTGTGAGCTCTGCGTGCGCTGTTGCTGCGGTCCAAGACCAGCAGCTGAACGATTGGCATGCATCTCCTGCCGCCTCCTGCTCTGTTTGGTTGCCTTACCACTCATAGCGCGTCGAGGTTCATACACATGTAGCGGTAGCGAAGATTCTTGATCCCATTCCCTGTTGCTGAATCCCAGTTCATGCCGAGAGCGTCCTATGTTCACATCTCAGCGAACGCAAGGACGTAGACGCCGCAGCTGGATGTGAGTAGTAATGTTGTGGCACACGTAATAGTTAATTTTTTCTCAGCCTATTTGCAACACCCCAGCATCCATATCAAGGCTCTGTGACAAATGAAGAGAATTTCCTCCATTTCCTATAACGCAGCCCTCTGGTGTAAAGAAAGTTATGTGCCACGTTGACGCTACTACAAAATGTATATTTCATAATGGCGGGGCGATGAACCCCCTAAATCGCCCAGGGGCTATGGAGTATCATTTGAAACGAAACGACCTGTCGAGACAACATCATGCAACGAATGGAAACGAATTAATTTAATATATTTGATAAAATTGGTATGGTGTAGTATATAGGTACCACCCAGCAATAAACAAAGATGATTATGTTAAAATTCGGAAAGTACAAAGGTAACAACCTTGAAGACGTCTTCATGAAGGACAAGTCGTACATTAAATGGCTCTCCCAAAACAAAATGCTACTCGATGCCAATCCAGAAATTAAGGACTTCATTGAGAAAATTAAACCTGAGGATTTAGCTTATCGAATGGGATGGGGTAAGTATAAAAATGCAACGATCAGTTGGATTTATGAAAACGATTCGCAATATTTCGACTGGCTAACGAAAAACGAATATGTAACTCAAAGCTGTCCTAAACTTCTAAGTGAAATTCAACGAGTTCAAGGTTAGAAAAAAATATATGATGTGATTTTTTTATCACTTAGGTGAAGGAGTATACCTCAGAGGTCAAACGGTCATATTCAAGCTCGCGTTCATAGATTACGAGAACAATCAAGTCAAGGCCTTGGGCCGACCCATTAATACCAGAAATGGTAATGGAAGCTGGAACATCTTTTTCGGAAATACGAGAAGTATCTGCTACCATGACGCGGTGCGCCATAGACCACGCATCACGACTAATAAGTCCGCTTGTAAATACACGAGAGATATCTCCATTTACTGCAGATAGCTTAGCAAATTCTTGAGCAAAACTTTCAAAGTCGTAATCTTGGGACGAAGCAAATACATTTTTATTACCGATTTGAACATTGAAGTTACGAACATACGCACCAGGGCAAACCGTCCATGGAGCACTGTCAAAAGGACTTTGCCATTGCGGAGTATTGTGTGCTGTTGCGAAATGGCCTACGCGCGTGTCAGCGTACGGTAACACCGCTACAGCCTTAACATTTCGGTGGTTTCCACTAATCTGTAAAGCAAATGAAGCATTCTGCTGGCCTGTAGGTTCAGCAAGCGATTCACCGGCCTTGCCACGGAAAATTTGACTGTAGCAATCGAGGTAGCTCACTTTCTTCGTCGGATTGTTGATAAGAGCAGTAGGGTTCTCTAATTCATAGAAAGGTACATATAGGCGGAGAGTATTAAATGGGAAGTACTGCTTCGACGTATTGATAGTTTGCAGCGCGTTTTGAACTGGACCGAAAGCAACTGTTAGTGTAGTACCATTAACAAGACGATTGTAATCACTGTCACCCGACCCAAGAGGGTTACCAGTACCCATAGGAGCAAGCATGATAGGATTGACTTCACCTGAAGTCATTGTTACCGAATCAAGCTTCATACTAGTTCCATTAGACGAAACAGTAAATTGACCGGCGTTCATACGGATACGAAGCTTTAGCTGAGGGCTACCAAGAAGGTTGAGCTCTTTAAAAATCGGGTGCAAGTCAGTCAATTTGACTCGGAGCATGTAGAACCATTCTCCACAGACACCACCAGCTGCTGGTACATCATATTCCTTGAAGCATGAACGACCACTTTGTTGAACAACGTTTAGTCCTGCAGTTGTTCCAAAAGAAGCCCAGCTGAAAGAACCCGTGGCATTTGCCTTATCAATAGGCATCGGTGCATTGAGAAGACGATCTGCTAAGCCGCTGTTGTAAGGGTTATTTTCACTGGACTGTGTTTCACTATTGTCCGGTTTGAAAGTAGTCTCTCCCGATAAATTCGAATTAGAGTAACCATCTCCAACCAGTGAAGAAATTTTGCTAAAATTAATATTTTGCCAATCGTCTGGGGCCAAGAAGAGCTCTGCACCATGTTTCTTGACATAGTCAGTCGTGCATTCATTTTGAGCACGTAAATTGTTCCAAAACGAGCGGTAGGTGTCCTCTGTAAGGATTTTCTTCCCATTCAGCTCAAGTTGGATACTCGAAATAAAATTCCAAATTCCACACTTAGGTGCTAAACTGAAACGTGTAAATGGCTTACGAATACCAACTGTCGGAGCCGGTGGGATAGTACCACCAATAGACATGGTTACAGGGTACGGGATCATCAGAAAGCCATCAGAAATAGCAGCAGCACCCGATGCACCTGTAAGAGCAGTCGTTGCGTCTATATCAATTAACCCGCTTTGGTACGAGCCTTGGTTACCATCTGGTACATATACGAGATGCTTGTTATTGCTGACACGAACACTCACATCGTTCTTCAGCTCTTGTTGGAGCAAATATTGATCACTGAATTGGGTGGTATCACTCATGGTTATATTATTGTTATATTATATTGCTACAATAGATATAGTAAATGAAAAATAAATAATGGACAATATCAAGGCAGTAACGTCTGACACTGAATTATTTGACCTTGCGAGACGGTTAAACGTAAAGCTTAATGGAATATTGGAGATTCAAGAGATCAAGAAACCCCTACCGAAAGGGTCGTACATCATTTTATTGCGAAGTGGTACTGGCATTGGCCATTGGGTTGCTGTGCATGATAACGAATATTTTGACAGCATGTCTGTAGGACCACCATCCGTTTTAGGTAATCTAAAGTACAATACAATACAATATCAAGGAACATACAGTGATTATTGCGGTGTATATGTATTGCTATGGCTCTACGCGAAACAGCACAATAAAATGTATTTGCTCAAAGGGTTTAACAATCTTGACATCAATGTTATTTAATTTATTTACATATTGTTATAACCTCATAATATAGATAGATATGACGTTTTACAAAGGTGTCAGTATTGATATTACTGAGCCGCAAATTCGCAAAGCGGTTCAAGGAAAGCAAATTACTCTAAGCAAACAACAGCTTCAGGGAAGTGGTTACAAACTCCATGTCCATCCAGAAGTAGCAGCTAAAATTGCTAAGGCGAAAAAGAAAGGGACTGGCACTCGTGTCCATCTTAGCCCGGAGGGCCTCCAAGTTACGAGTCAGCTTGAAGGCGGCGCTCTGGGTGATTGGTTGAAGAAAGCGTGGGGTACATTTAAGAAAGATATCTGGCCAGCTATCAAACCTGCAGTATCGTTGGGTTTGGACAGCGCTGTAGCTCCCTTAGCAACTGCTCTTGGTCCATATGGGGCTGTTGTAGCACCGGCTCGTCAAGCTGTGAAAAGTCTCACTGGAGTTGGTCTGCCGATGAAAAAAATGGCAAAGGTAGCGATGCAATGAAAGAAAAAATGGCAATGCTACGTGCTCGCCGAGGTGGAAGCTTTCGCTTATCCTAAGTAAATTACATTCACTCAGAATTTTTTTTGACTCTGAAAAGAATTTCAATTAGAATATTGGGGTCGTTAAATTTGATGAAACGACCGAGCTGATCAGTAATTGTCAATTTAATGGACGGACTATTGCCAGGAGCCACTGACAACCATGCGTATTCGTTTGGCTCGTATGAAATTAGCTGACCCGAAGTTGTCCCTTGTGTATCAAATGAGCAAAGCAAATCTGACGGAATATTGAAAAAGTTATCAACTAATGAGCATCTGAGCGCATATGAAGACACTGGAGAAATTTCTGGCGGAATGTTACTTAAAACACTATTGGCGACACTTGTCACCACAGGTGGGTACGTTCCAGTGCTAAATCCCACAATTAACCCAAATGAAGCGTTATTTATTACAATACGAGGCGTTCGACCAGTTGTTGGCAAACCACTGCCTGATGTACTATATAAACCTGTTGCTGGTTGAGTAAGAGTCCCTAACGAAGTTGGCAAAGGTGTTAAGTCAAATTGAGCACTGTAATATACACTATTTGAAGACAATGCGACGTAAAATACATTTTCTCCATTTGCGTCGATTAAATACGCTCCAGCTTGGATGCAAGCACGCTGAATCATCTTATTGATATCTTTACACTCGTAATATCCGTTTGGTAGAGTAATGGTCAAATTTGAAACCGTACTTGCCATAGGGAATTCAATCTGGAACTGATTATTGCTTGAGAAGCGTTCAGCATCAATGTTAAACACAGAATTATACATAGAAATTTTCTTGATGCACATTTCCATGTCCTTGAGATTTGCACTCGATGTTGGTAGCGCATATTCAAATTGGTTGTTGAGTCCATTGCTAACGATATGTGCTCTGTTGATGGAGACTAAGTAACTCATGATTATTTCGCTGGCTCGAAGTTATATTTATGGTATTACATTTTAATGACTGATTTATTAATGCGAGTGAGCTCCAGTGTTTTATTGTCAAATACCATATCGAAATTAGAGCGAATGTGCGAATTTACAGAATCGATGAAAAGCATCTGACCTTTTGAACTCGTAGCTTTCTTATACGCTCCATAGAAGCCATCTTCGCTGATATCGATATTGAAATCTTTCAACACCAGAGCTAAGTCTCGCCGACTATTGGCCTTTAAAATTGCACAGTACTCCGCATTGCTTCGAATAAGCTTATACGTTCCTTGAAAGTAAGATTGAGTTAAGAATATTGTAGAAAGCTTGAAATGACGCCCTCTTGTGAAATAATGGCTGAACACGTTCTTTTGTAGATTGATATCGTTAGAAAAGTCATCGATGATTACAAGCTCAATACCATCTATCGATTTTGATTTTCTGATACCATCGACCCTTGGGACTTCATCTTGGCCCCAAAAAGAGACAAAACCTTTCAGTTGGTCCTTAAGGTAATTGTACAACTCCTGATCAGGGTTACGAGCAATAATGTGCAAATGGCTGAAAACATTAGGGGAATGCTTGAGTATATGGAAAACAAGATTGTTCTTTCCTGAGAATGAGGGACCCACGAGAATCATTCGGAACAGCTTCTTAATTGCTAAATCTTTAATTTCACCAACACTATCTGAGCGATATTGCTTAGGCAGCGATCCTCCATAGTCTGGAATGAGCTTGTGCTCAGACTGCAAGGCTGAGTCGCATGCGACTCTACCTTTTGTAATGGTCATATTTTATTGTATTGGTTTTCTTATATTTGGCTCAATATAAATAATACAACACAATATTATGTCTTTCGTCTATAATCCCTCTGTGTATGCCGACGAAGAAGCATTGACTTTAGAGACTGCTCAGACATACTTTCTATCAAAGAATGACTATCGCCTTAGCTACTTATCCTCTATTTCAGTAGGGGTAGCTGCACCCAGCAGCTTGTTATGTTGTGATGCGAATAGATCAATAGCCAATATCAATAATATTGGTTGTACTACCATAAATAATGTAGCGACGTCGAGTTTAACTCTATTGAACGGTGTTACAGCAGGTATTGCTTCTGCGGGAAAAGCCCTCGTAGTCGATAGTAATCGTGACATAGCAACTCTTAAAACGATATCTACCAGTCATGTCTCCCCTTACACAAGTTTTGAATCGAATCAATTCAGTGCTCAAGTCGCGTTACAAATGAATTCACTTGGTACAAATTCGCTTGGTACAACATCAGCTCACCCTTTTGCTATCATGAGCGCAAATACCAACCGTATCTTAATCGATGAAACCGGAGTTGTAAATATTGTTGGGACCCTCCAATTAAATGGAGTCAATCTTACGCAATCCGACACAAGTCTCATAACAGGGATTACAGCCGGGACCGCAACTGCTAGCAAGGCTTTAATCGTAGATTCAGCTCGGTCTATTTCAAACATTAATTCGATTGGATGTACTGATATGGTGATTGGCGGTGTTGGCTTTAGCAATATCCATGTTAGCTATCTTACTGGTCTGACCGGAGGCACTGCGTCAGCTTCTAAAGCATTAGTTGTTGATTCATCTCGTAATATTGGAAATTTAAATTCAATAGCGGCATCTACATTGGTTTTGGGCGGAACTTCGCTAACATCAACTCAAGCAAATCTACTTAGTGGAATTACCAGCGGTTCGATATTAGCCAACAAAGTCGTCACTGTCGATAGCAACAATGATGTTACAGGCTTTCGCTCAATGTATTTTACAAACTCGACAGCATATACCCCAATCACGGCTACTCAAGGGTCGGGCGTGAGTGTTGCGCTTCAATTGAACAGCTCGGGGTATTCTTACTGGGGTCCAACGAGCGCCAACGGTTTCGCTTTACAAACATCTAACGCTGGAGCATTGTTCATTTCAAGCGCTGGTAATATCAGCATCGGCGGTACGAGCAACAGCACCTATAAATTGAATGTCCAAGGCAGTTTGAATTGCACTCAGCTGTACATAGGAGACACTTTGTTTAATCCATCTGCATCAACTTCTACCAGTGTATTAGCGGACAAATTTGCATTAAATCATAATACAGTTAGTACTACGAAATGGTATGCGTTTGATAATTCAACAACGCCTCAGACTCTTCTCCGATTTGATCACTCGGGCATTCCCGGCGATACAACAGCGCCCTCAATCGTCGTTGAGAGTCCTATAGGCGCTTTGTCTGTGCAGCAAAAATGGGACAGAAGCTTATCGGCAATCAACATGCTCCAACAATGTTGGCTATCTGATTTTAGATCCGGTGCCTATAGAAATCAATTGCAGCTACGTTCTTTCTCAGGGGTCAATAGTGTAGTCGATTGGCAATGGTTAGCCAACTCAACTAATCTTGACTTTATTACTTGGAGGCAGACGACAGCCAGTATGCCAGCTCTCTGGGTTCATCCGTCTTTTAAAATGGTGGCTGTGAATTCGACAGCGCCGGATGCTCTATCTAACTTTCATGTGAATGGTAGCATACGAGGAGAACAAGGAATTTGGCTTGGAGACACTGGAATGCAATCCACTTCGCTCACAGAACGGAAAATTGTTTCACTTCAATCCACTATGACAGCCGGAAACAAGGCATCGATGATTTTAGGTCGTAGTCTTGCAAATGTCGATTGTGGAATTATGAGTTATGTATGGGCGGGTACAAATAGCACCTCCAACCGCCTCTCGCTGGGTTTCTTTGGCGCTGATAATATTTTGTCAATCACATCTGGAAATAGAGTTGGCATTTACACAACTGCTCCACGATGCCCTCTTGATGTGAATCTGACTGACACAATTACTATTGGTATCGGAGGCACTAGTTACAGTTTGTATCGTCATGTTACAACCAATAATCCAATCAATTCAGACGCCGTCGGTGGGCTTGGTCCATACAACGTTGCTGGCATTAGCGCAATGTTTTCAGGAATAGTGTTTGCTCAAAATATATATTCTCTGTCCGATCGTCGCTTGAAGGAGAATATCAAGCCAATAAATATTGATATTGAGTGTTACAAGCAATTTAATCCAGTGTCGTACAATTATAAATCTGATGAGAATAAAAAACAAAAGATCGGATTAATCGCACAAGAGGCCGGCGAGATCGCCTTTGAAGTAGTTGAGCTCATTCCGAACGAAGATTTAGACGATGGGGTGCAAGTCAATGTTGATTATAGCCAAATTAGCGTCATCAATATGTGTGTAATCAAGCAATTAATCAAAAAAATTGAAGAGCTTCAAAACGAAGTACTAATTCTGAAAAATGTTATAGGCATCAGAGATGCCATGAACCCTATGGGTTCTATAG
Source organism: Pythium guiyangense (assembly GCA_003730235.1). NCBI lineage: Eukaryota > Oomycota > Peronosporomycetes > Pythiales > Pythiaceae > Pythium > Pythium guiyangense. Next base: position 112,326 of record QXDM01000046.1, on the reverse strand, counting down.
CTTAAACGTCTTAGATTTTTTTGACGCTTGCTTACGGAATTGCCCTCGCCATATCGTCCCACCTAAGGGTGCTCCATGAGTTTCAGTCATTTTATTGAGCTGGCGCTCAGACTTCAGGCCAGCGTCTGCGACACTACCCCTAGTATTATCCTCTTCTATTATGAGCTTCTTCATTAGCTCTTTTAGTTTCTTTTCATTCGTTTGGCTGTCTTTTTTATAGACTTTGCCATTGAACATCAAAGGGTTTGAAATAATCATTTTCAATACGTTCTCTAACAGCCTGCTCTATATTTATAGAGATGAAATTTCCTTGAATTGTATTTTATTTAACATTCCTTGTTCGAACATATCGACCGCAAGCGTTTTCAACTCTTTTACTGCGTGTTTATTATCATTACCGATCATGATCTGAGCTCGTAACTTATCGAATTCCGCTCGTAAATGCTCTCGAGGCTCTTTTAATGGTTGTTTGTTCTCGTAGTTAAGGTGACAAGGCTTTAGAATCTCCGAAACAAGCTGACGATCATCGAAGTCCAATTTTTCGTATTTCTCAGAATCAATATTATTGTCGTATACAATACCTTTCAATAGAGACAACACCTGCTCCTATAGGTCGTATTTTACCAACTGAGGTTCTGTTTGGATAAACAAGCTTCAACTTCCCTTGATCAAGATCGGCGACGCGGATAAATTTACTTCCAATTTGTTTATATTTCAAGTCACTCGCTGTCCCGCTGCCTTTGATATCATTCAAATTGAATGGTCTTCCAACCTTACGCTGCGGACGCATGTCAGCACCTTGTAACCGGTTAGTAAAATTACTGACATCAATATCATCAATATCTTCTACATTGCTACTCGTCATCGAACCAATTGCTGCAAGACTTTTATTAATATCAGTAAGATCGTCTTGATTGTCAAGATGGTGCAACGCTACATTTAAATAGTTGATGAGCCGTTCAAATGTTGCGGGCCATATAATTCGAGACAAAACATCAACCGCTTCATTGTGAGGTCGCATCCCCTTTTTATTGGCTACACTTAGTTTTCCTCGAATCACATCATCTGAGCTTACTTCTCCCCGTTCATAGAATAACCAATATGCTTGTGATACAACATTTTTAGAATTATTGTATGTATTGGGGTGGAATGCATATTGTGGGTCCGATAACCACGGATTCATGCTATATATTATTTCAACCATCTTACGAAACTCTTGCGGTGTCATGCTTTGTGTATGAATGCCACGAGGAGTGATAATTTTCTTCTTTTGCTTACCTGGACTATCGTTTAATCTCTTTGTGCCACTCTGATTCGCAAGGTCCATGTTTTCGTCTCTCTCACTTGACGAGGAGATCTCGGGGGCGCCAGCCCGTGAGGTCTCTGACCCCACGCGCCGGCTTGACCATGGCTTAGAACTGACGTTAATAATCTTTGCACGTTTCTCTTCTTCAATATTTACGCTAATCCCATTGTCATTCAATGTATTTAGTATACGATTCAATGTATTGCCCCAGCTAACTCGGGGTGATATTGTATTGTTCTCCCGATTTGTTGCTTTGTTTTTTATTACAATACCTCCGTCTTTGAAATCGAGATAGAAATTTTTCAGTACATTCTTTTCAAAACCGACCGGTTCGAGTACTTTTTTAACGTTTCTCACGGACGCATACTTTTGAAACAATTCACCAATGATACCCCACGCTCGATCCTCCATTTCAACGCTATCAATACCTTTCGAAGGGTTAGGGACGTCAAAGTCCTCTTTGGCCATACTATTTTGCTCTCTTGTCCTCTTATTTCTCACGAGCTCTTTTAGACGACTGAGAGCAAGCCCACGTTTGTTTAATTGCATGTTTAAAATACCAAATACCAAGTCGAATGTCTTTACCCAATCATATGAATCAATGTCCTTTTTACTTCTTGGCTGGCGCTTAGTATCTTTCAATACAGTTGCTAACTTCCCTAATATTTCATGCTGCGATATAATACCGTTGTCTTTATAAGGTGAAATTTTCATATCAACCAAAAACTCATATTCTTTATACAGCTCCTTTAAACGCTCATATGCGTCTCGCTGCTCTTGCTCGACGTATAAGACATCATCGATTTCTTCGTTTGTTCCAGCCATATCATCTGCGATGTCTGAAAGACTATCATCTACATTGCCAATATCATTTGCTGCATCCGCATCGCTCATCATTCCGTATATATCGCTTGCAGATAAGTTACTTTTAGATTGAGGCATAGGCTCATCTCTATCTTTATCATTACTTGCATTCCCCATGAGTGAAATCAATGATGCGTAGTTAGATTTACGCGATTTATCGGTTGTTCCTGAGAGAATTTTTTGTAGATCCAGTTTGTCTTCAGCATCATCTACCCAAATTGCATTTTTGTACGCTTCTCTTTGAGCTTGTTTATATTCTTGGTTACGTTGAGCTTTCTTAAGTAACTCCTTTTGTTTATGGCTGTATTCACCACGTTTATTGCCTCCGACGAACATTTTTACTATATTTCATGTGTTAAAAGTTGGTTAAAAAAATATTAAATCAAGTCTTAACTCGTTTTTTCTTGTTTGCTTCGTATCCTTGAGTGTATGCGATAAAGTCATTATAACTCGCTAAAAGCATTTTCGAAGGATGTACCTTCGTCGGACCTTTCCATGGAGCTGGTTGAATACATGTTTGTCGCTCAATTTCGTAAAACTTCCGAATCGGTGATGGGATAGGACTGATTATTGGGTCTTCTGTCGGTTTATTTTCCATCGTTTCTTCGATTATTGGTTCGCCTTTTTCATCAAGATATGTTACGTCCATCTTTACTCTATATTTAAACCGATAGATTTAAAATATGCTTTTTCTAATTTGCTTGCTTTCCCTTTTTCAATAAGTCTCAAATTGGTCTGATGCTCCCAAGTAGGATTGTCATAGCCAACCCATTTCACCAAGTATTTGTTCTTTCCATTCTTCAACGTTTCGTGCTCCAAAATTTTCTCAGCTTGCCAAATGGTATTGTTTTTATCTATTGGTGCGTCTGTGACATCCGCCTTTGTGAGCATGATATCATTTGGGGATTTGTATATTACTTGCTTGTTCTTTGACTCCAGTTCAATTTTGTAGCCGTCGAATCCAATAATTTTATACACTGTCTTGCTCCATAGCTGGTTTCCTTTTTGAAACGTCTTTTTAGGCACTTTGACAATAGCATGGTCGCCAATATTGAAATATGCTTCTACTTTGCCGCTAATATTTCTATTGTGATCTACCTCGTCCTCAATAACTTTATCTGTCATTTCGTTTGGAGTAGCTTTGATTCCAGTATGGTACGTCCCATTGTAGTTATCAATGGTATCAGATAGCATTTTCTGGGTAATCAAATTATCTTTCTTTTCATGAGTGAGACGGACAAGTCGCTCTTTTATGGTTCGATTGAAGCGTTCAATTTTACCGAGAGTATTGTGCTCACCAGCTTCATTTATTGTGTGACGTATCTTTTTGTCCTTGAAGAACTTCTGTACTTGATTGTTCAGAAACTCACTACCGTTATCAGTCGTAATATCTTTCAGTTTATGTATGGATGCAAATAATTTAAGCTCCTTAAGAACGGTTTCAGCTTTTTTATTCGGCAATATTCGTGCATAACCAATTCGACTATTGATGTTGATACCTGTTAGAATTGTGTGAGGGTGCCAGAATGCTAAATCCATTTGCCAACTGTTTGGATTTGACGAAGCGATTTTATATTGATTGAATTTGTTTTTCTGCTGGCCAAGACGCTGGAGTTGTACTTGTGAGTCATACCACTTTCTTACTTTGGCGAGAGTGATAGCTCCAGTCGTATCATATTTCTTTGCCCGGTCATATAAATTTACGGCTGAAGTGAAACCAATCTTTGGGTCGTTATAAATGCTTGAAAGTAATTTATCCATTGCTCTATATGTCACTAACCATAAAAGTCCCCTCTTTTACGATTAAATATCAAGCGGTACCGTTGTAATACCATCTTCGAGCACTTTACGCTTGTCGTAGTAATAGCTCAACCCCGTTTTCAGCTGTGTATATGTCACCATGCTTTTGAGCTCTTTGTTAATTCTAAAACCCTTGTTAGTTGCTTGAAGCGATACTTTCTTTTCAACGACATGCTTAAAACCTTCTGGATTCAAAACATTAGCGTTTCTCCCAATTTGCTCCCCTGTGACTTTATTAGCACATTGCTGAACGCCTTTTGCTGAAACTTTCGATTTGCAACCCGCATCTGGCTTGAAACAAATGTAATTTTTACTACTTAGAGACACAATTCCATCACCAGACCACTCCTCTTTGAAAAGCCCAGGTTTGCGACGGTCAAACGCTGCGTTAGCTGGGGTGTCATCACGTGGGAACCAATCATGCTTATGTTTCATAAAGTGCTCACGGAGCTCCGGTTTAATCAAATTTATAAACGGTTCTGGGTCTGAGAAAGCAATATATGCCGAATCAGTGTCCATTTCTTGATACTGAAAATGTTCTCGAGGAATGTAGAAGTCAATACAATCATAGTAGAACTGAAGCATACGCAACTTCGCTAATTGGTAGATAGCAATGCTGACGTGAATTGGGTTGCTAAGCATAATTCGACGTTTTCGTTTCGTAATTTCGTACATACCATCCCCAACTTCGTCTGATCCTTGAAAAGTATGGTGGGCAATGCGTTCAGAAATTTTTTCGTCTTCATTTTCATACACAACTTCTCGGTGCTTGCTTTTATCCATACCAGATCGACCAAAAGCGCTGTTCCCACATAGCTTCATCATCTCGGCAATCATTGCTGTTGATTTATCCGAATCGCCAGCTCGACGTGCATCCGACACAGACTCCATAAATTTCTTGAAAGGGTTACCAGAAGCAGCTTTAATAAATGAATGCATATTGATAACCACTAAGCCATGCGAAATATACCATCTAAGCAATGGAGTGTAAATTAAAATTTTCTTACCGAAGTAACTCCCAATCAACTTTTTGGACGCCTTTCCACACACGTGATCAGCTTTAACTTTGCGGCCAGATTTACAAATAGCACAGTTATTTTTCACTTGATCGTGCATGTGAGTGCCAATGATATCAGCAGTTGGTTGGATTTCAACGTTTTTAAAGATTGGCGTCATTTCGCTGAAATGTTCCTTTAGATGCTCAGGAGTCTCAATGTCACATTCCAAGAAACCAAATAGCTTATCATTCTCGATATCTTCTAAAATCCCGTCATAAGGCTCAATGTCGGTCAGGCGACCACAAGGCATGACATTACCGAGGCACCATAGATACAGTGCATTAGCATCGTATCCAATAATTTTAGCAACCTTGATACATGTATTTCTTATATAGGTTTGATCCTTCTCAGCATAGCGATTGAAAATGATGCTTGGACCACCGACGATATTGTCTTTCATTTTTTGGTAGATGTGTTTGTACTCTTCGTCAATAGACCAAATTAGTTTATCTCCGTTTAACTTTATGATCAGAAGTTCTTTAAATCGATCAAATGACATATCTTTACGAGCGACGTTGCATTTAAAACATGAAGCAACAATATTTCCATCAACGTGACCAATAGAGTTATCAATTCGGTCTGCAGAGACATTGACCAAGTTCAAATTGCAATTACAATGGAAGCAGATGTATTTCTGGGTGTTGAGAACCTCATTGAAATGTTTCTTCGTAAAATTGAATTCTCGCCCAGCTTCCTTGTCTTGAGATCGATAGCTTTCAACCTTTCGAGTGCTAACCTCAAATGGGGCACCTTCTTTTGGCTCTGGTAATTTTAGCTTGCTGTAACACGTTTGGTACATTACTTTTTCGGCAATTCCAGGCAAACTGATCCCATCAACAAATATGTCTAGTTCAAATTCTTTAAACAACTCTCTCTGGGCCATAATAGCCTTGACAAAGGGTTGAACATCCAAATTATTGTACCAAACTAATAGATCTTTGACAGTCTTCATATCGTAATGTTTCCATACAAATTGTAGGCGTTGGTATTCCTTTGTCGTACATGTCTCGTTTCTAAAAGTGAAGTCAAAGTCACTCTGGGAGGGAAGCTTCGTTTCATTTAATTTTTCAAAGCTATCTATGTATTCGTAACAAAATTTTCCCTTTGCTAACTCACATGTGCATTCGATTTTATTGTCACACTTGCATTCACCAAGGTACGTTTTCAAATAGTCACTGTAGCTTGTGCCCGCAGGCAAATAACTGGTGATATCCATTAGTTTAAGCTTGTCTGTTTTAATGCACATGTATTTTGGATTCTTGACAACGAAAACAATACTTTTCCCAATCAAGTTGAAAAGATATTGCTTCCCCATATTGATGTCGTACTTGCTACTATTGAAACCGATCACGGGTACTGTCTCAATAATGTCGACGAGCTTATTCATATCCTTCTGTGGTTGCGTCTCTTCTTCCGTTGCATTAGAAATAGCTAAACCGATCGCGTTGATCAGTTTTGCAAACTTTTGCGTATTGTTGCGAACAATAATTGTTCGTACGTCATAAATGTAATCAAACATATCGTTAAATAACTGCTGCGGGTCTTCATTGACAAAGCACTTGACTTTATTGGTTAGGTTATCGCCCACACTCACACTAACTGGAATGTGCTGGCTGCTGAAGAAAGTAGTTTCCCCAGACTTGACTTCGATTTTCTTCAGGATTGCTTCAAAGTCATACACAATAAAGTTATCAACGTAGTGATCACCTTCAATCTCGTACTTTTTCATGAGCCCCTGAATTGGATTTCCACATGGACGGTATTTTCTTGGGTATTGGGAAAACATTTCAATATTTTTGTTCTCACACTTGTTCTTGAAGTGGCCTCTTAGCTTGCTAGAAGTATTAAAAATCATACCACATTTACTGCAAGGGTGTTTGACAAGAAAGTTGTCGATCTTGGTAATATGCATCGCGTGACCTTTGTAACTGAGCATGTTCAATGTATTAGGATACTCAGTCTCACTGACTCGAATGACAGTGGGCTCATTTGTTTCGTCGCTATACATATACACGTTGATATTGATCTGAAAGATTTCTTCGAGCTCGTGGAATTGCATGATGTCGATTGGTTGAAAGTCCTTGTAAAATTTCACTGAGTAATTCAATCTCTTGTGGTCACAATATTTCTGGACTGCCGACTTGACGAGAGCCGACATGTTTCGATATTGCGGCTTCTTCTCAGCAAGAGCGTAAGCAATGCAAAAGAATACGCATTTATTCTCTGTCTTTGGAAAGTTGATAACGTGACGATTATCTTTGATGAAAGAAGGAATCTCAACATTGTCTCCAAGAGTGTGGTTCAAATAATGAATACACGTTCTAAATGAAACGATTGCTTTGAGTTTAAATCCACTTCTTGGATAAGGCAAACCATCAGCAAGATCCATTGTTTGAATAGGATTAATTACTTTCTCTTTGATATCTGACCGCCTCGCAACAACTACATAGTCATTAAATACAAGACTATTCATTCGCGGATCCCAATAAATTTCCTCTTTTGTTTCAAAATCTTTAAGAATGAACCCAATTTGAATATTTACTTTGAAAGCACGTGTTTGCTTGTTCAATGCTTTCTCAAGCTCTTGGTAAAATTGACTCTGATCGATATCCTCGTAAAGCTGATACTCGTCGTGCTTGTTCGATTTTTCTTTCGTAATTTTTGTTTCCTTCTTATAGTTCTTAGAGAGGTGCTTCTCAAGGTCCGACAGCTTCACGTTATATGTTTTTGCGATAAGCTTCATGTTCGATGGACGAGTGACATTGGAAATATATTTTCTACGAAACTTGTCATTCACTTGAAGGCGGTACTGTACACCACTTTTCAATTTCCATGGTGTAAGTTTAATGTTGAGTCGCTCGAAACCTTTGATCAAATACTTCTGCATGATTGTATAATATATATGATAAAAGATATATCAAGATCAAATCTTTTTAGCTATGACTATGAATCGGATGGTTCGGATGTTTGTATATTCCAACTTATGTTCTATATGTAAAGGTTGATAATTTTTCAAAAAAATATTAATTAATGTTTGGTAGTTCCACTCGACTATTTTCCTTCATTCGTCTCGCTCGCGCCTTCTCAATCTTCTCGTCCCGATGGAGAGTGTCATACTCACGTTGCTTCTCTAAGATACGCTCTCGATTCTTCTGGTAATACTTCTTCCGAGCTTCTGACGCCTGCTCTCGACGTAGCATGTATTTTTCACGATCATATACCATTTTCACTTGTGCTCGTATATTATTCAAAAAGATGTGTCAGGATCATATTGTTATTAATATGGATTGTTTTCATATTTTTCTCGACCTCTGAATTGGTGTAGTGGTCATGCCTGAAAGTTCCAATCGGTATGTTGTGGGTTCAAACCCCGCCGCGGACAACATTTCGAGCGGACCTCTCAATCATGAATATTGCATCTTCAGAGGTTATCGGTAGACGTACCGATTTAGTACCGGCGCCTGCGAAGGACGGTACCACCCAATACTGGTATCAAGTGGAAGTACTAGTAAAATACCGGTCTCTGCAAAGAACCGTATTTGACACCGTCGGAAGTGTTACAAACGAAAATTACCAAAATACTCTCCCCCTCTACTCCCATAAAAAAAAACAAAAAACAAAAAAACGAATAATTAGGAAAGGAGTATGGGGAGGGTTTTTATACTTAACACTTTTGAATAGTTATATGTTTCCATATGTATATACTACTTTAACCAATTTCAATGTTCTCAGATATATTGGAATTACTTCTGAAACCAATTTTCGGTCCCCACCATGAAATATTCTTAGGCATAGGCATCAAATCCATCCATGCAGTATGTTTAGGAAATTTGCAATGGTGAGCAAGATTCCATCGCTTGACAGTTGTATCACAAGGACATTCTACAACATCTGGTAGTGATGCTTGGTTTGCTTTCATCATCATCGGCTCTGAAACAGTCGGACAGATTACATGTGGCTTAAATTTACTTAAATCACTATGTCTCTCACATCTACCTTCCCCCAAATCTTTAGGACAGAAACGACCAGTGTTCATCAAGTAGTTACACATTTTAGTATTCATATACTTAGTGTTGAAGTATCAAAATCAAAAATCTTTAATTAATTCGTTTCCATTCGTTGCATGATGTTGTCTCGACAGGTCGTTTCGTTTCAAATGATACTCCATAGCCCCTGGGCGATTTAGGGGGTTCATCGCCCCGCCATTATGAAATATACATTTTGTAGTAGCGTCAACGTGGCACATAACTTTCTTTACACCAGAGGGCTGCGTTATAGGAAATGGAGGAAATTCTCTTCATTTGTCACAGAGCCTTGATATGGATGCTGGGGTGTTGCAAATAGGCTGAGAAAAAATTAACTATTACGTGTGCCACAACATTACTACTGATGTGTCTAGTTGCACTGGAAGCGTTTGGAGAGTCGTGACTGTGTATCGGCGCGGGCTGGACAACTGAGCAGTGACTGGGTCTCGGAGCGGCGAACAGACGAGCTCACCCTCGCAAACGTGTCACATGAGCCGAGCGGATCAGGGCCGTACACCATTTTGCAGTCATGTGTTTTATTCGTTCAATGAAATGCACACATGTGCTGCGAATTGCACCGGTTTTATGAAATCGTTCATTGCATAAAGTGATATGCTGTGTGGATATATCACATTTTGGCACATGTTTTGGTAAGGATTTTCTGATGTTGGTTGCTCGTTGTTGTCCTGAATCATTCTTGTTTCCTCGTATAACTGATCAAACGTAAAAATGATTTTGAAGGAATCAGGGAGCAATTCGCTGCAAATGAGTGCATTTCATTGCATGAACGTAACACTTCAATGCAAAATGATGTAGTTCGGGAGCTGCGTCGAGTGAACTGGAACCACGAACCAGGTGCTTGCTGGAACAGGATCTATAGAGTCTTGCTCATGCACATGTCGTTACGCATTTCGCATAGGCTGAACGCACTCAGCTCAGAGTGGTTGCTTCGCAACGACATGTGCATGAGCTGGTCGATTGGTCGATACACCGAACAGACTTCGTGCCTTCAAACAGCAGGGGCACGACGGGGTCGCCGAAGTTGCTGCAGGTCTCTAGCCGCTGTGCCGCCTTGGCGAGCGCGGTCTTGAGCATGTAATAGCGCTTGATTATCGTAAACACGCTGCTGTAGTACATCGACGTTAGTACTGTGATGCGCACGTAGCTGCGAGTAAAGTTGTCCGATGATCGATCGCGCTCAGCGTTCACAGAGTGCGTGACCAGCGCGTCGTAGCAATCAAGATTGCCTTCAAAGAGCACGAACGGGTGCGTTTCTGGGCAAGGTTCAGTTGATGTCGTGGCCTTGAACACGGCTGGCTGGGCGTTAGTCGACAGCGAGCTCTGGTAGGCGACGCCAGCCAAGAAGTCGTACATATTGGCGTACGAAGTCGACTCCGTGGCGAACCGATGATCCATCTCGGATATGCAGTACGTCGACGACATCGGAGAGGAACGTGGAGAGAAGATGTCGCTGGAAGAGTGGAGATCTGGAATAGAACCCTAGTTGGCTGAGCTGGTGCGCTTGTCTTCTTAATCGCCTTCTTTAACCACGACGCCTGCTTCTTGTTCGTTCGAGGTCGACCGGGCATAACAGCTCGCGTTCCGACATTCAGCCCAGCGAGTAGAGACTCGATCACTACCAAAGGCTCGGACGCTGGTTCTTGTTCTGCTGCAGACTCACTCCGAGCGCTTTCTAGTGCAGCAGGCGCCTCGTTGAACTGCTGCACGTCTGCTGGTGGTGCGTCGCACACGCCCGTCACTTGTGGCACCGAGGCGTTGCCGACAACATGCGGAACTCGACCGCCCGAGACGATGTCCGCAAACCTCGCAAGCATCGCGCGCACAGACTCGAAAGTGGACGGACTGAGCCGGCTTGCGTGATCAGCTGTCGACTTCGCTTCAGACAATACGGTGTTGTATCGGATGCATTAGGCGCCTGGTAGCTCGCGACGGCCGCGCTGGACGCGCGGCTCACTCTGCGGCGGTAGGCTTTGTTGCGCAAAGAGCTGCGGTGGGTCCGACGCGCAACTCGACACGTTGTACATCTTGAAGTTCTGGAGGAGCTATCGCTCATGAGTCTTCACAATCGGGATGATGTCGTCCAGAGGCGAGTGACGACAGATGTACGCGACAAAGCCGACGGTGTGCTTGAGCGGCGGCTCCGCAGGCAAGTCGTCGTTGTCGTTACGCAGTTTGTACGACACTACGCACAGACGACTCGACAGGTGATGCGTTGTGCACGTCGTTGAACCAGCGATTGTCCACTCATACAGGGGCCGCACGTCGACAGCGTACAGACGCGCTGAGCAAGCTTCATGAGCTCGGTATCAAGTATGATAAGGCGGATGTAGTTTCTGCACACAACAACCATAAATGCGAAGGGAGACGCCAGTCTGGGTCCAGCCAGTTTCAGACAGCACATTTATGCACCCAATCTGCACACAAATACACCGTCAAACACACTGACTCTCGTTCGGACAGTCCCTCACAGATGTGATCCCTTTGCTGAGTCTTTTAAGATTGGGTCAAGAGTTATAGTTGTACCGACAGTCAAATCGCCAAGATGTGAAGCTTAAAGGCATTGAATTCATTCTTAATGCTCTCTTTTCTGTCACTCCCACTTGTACACGCACACTCGTGCACTCAGTCACACAAGCACACTTGTGCAGACTCACTCGTTCGATTATGGAAGCTTGTGCGCACTTTCGCACAAGCAGGCATTCAATATGGAAGACCTTGCGGTCGGGATGACAGTCGTTTCACGCAGATCCGCTCACACAACACGCACGCACACACACACTCAGCATTGGCCACACTCGATTCACCATACCTCTGGCGACAGCTCCCTTCCTCCGTCTGGAAGGAGCTGGTGGCTTGCGTGGAAGGAGGGAAATTCGCTACTGATTGCTGGCACGTGCTGAGCACATGCCAGCTTATGCTGAAGCATACAAACTCCAAGTTAATACCCTGTAAAAACTACGAACCTACGACAGCTGACCACACATCTGGTCCGAACTGGCTCTAACTGGATACTAGCACCTAGCACTAGCTTGGACTCTATCTTGAAGATTCGATTAAGATCCGACCGAATCCGGACCTTGCGTGTCTTCATACTCACCACCATGTCCGACCGGAGCGATGTGCTTGATCGGCCTTGGTCGCTGGCGCTGGCTCGCTGCTGGGATTCCCAGACTGTCGTCTTGGCATCTCGTGGATGCGGCACCCTTGTAAGCTGCCGCCTTGACTACCAGGTAGTCGTAGTGTGTGCACATGGTCGCGTGTAACGGGGTACACAAGCTATGTTTATTATTGTAATAATCTAGCTTTGCGGAATTATCATTCACGCACTTCTTCACTTGGCGGTCTACCTTATTGGTTGTTTTTCACAATATTAGCCAATTAGTGAGCCTGGACTCTTAGAGCCAATCATAGTTTAGTTGACTTAGCTTTAGTACTGCATACTTAGACTTAGTGACTCGCATCAAAGGGTGGAGTCCGCACAACCAACCTAATTGAACACTTGCGATTTAGACCTGCTTAACTGCTGCGTATATTGTCTCCGTCTTTAAAACCTTGCTGAAGGTGTTCTTACACACTTCCTCGCAAATGTGCTGCATAACCCGGACACATACGGTTACAATGGGCATCGTGCACAGAAGACAATGCTTGTTCCTACTGAATCCGAGTCATAGAGAGCACGAAGCGACACGAGAGAACAGACTTGACCGTCTCAATGCGGGTCCTGTTCGCATTCGTCGTGAGCACCAGCACTAGCACTGATCGACAGACGCTTTAACTACAAGAGCTTGCACACTGAGGCTGTTGCTCGAGGCACACCAGCGAAACCCCGAGGTTGTTGCGACATTGGTGCCCTGTCGACAGTATCCAGGAACATATGGAGGAGGAAGAGGCGTAGCACGGCTAAGGCTCGATAGGTCACACGCTCTGCGCTATCACTACTAGTAAGGCATCATTTCCAAAAGCAAATGACCGTGATCGTTGATGTTGTACTAAACATAGTACGGTACGCAATGCTTGCGCCGATGTTCACAGGTGTTGTCGACTTCTTCACTGCTGTGACTGAAGGTATGTCGATGCGTTCGTTTGCGCCACAGACCACAAACGCAGTTGCACCTTCCGAGTTTTTGAAAGCGCTGTTCTCGATCTTGAACGGCGTATCGTTCACGACACGTACCGTTGCGAACGGCAGTGCGCCAGACTCTTTGCGACACAAGCTCTGTCACGTTTTCTCTGTACACTACCTCGCTATGTACGACAAGCGCGGACTCTCTGTAGTATTCTTGGCCTGTGTTCCGGATTCTTCGATCTTGATAACCGCAAAAGATAGTCAGCTTAGAGAGGGGTCTCTATATTTGGACATGCATTGTGCATATTCTTTTGAACTTGTAACGTATCGCTTTCGATAGTACAAAACCCCTGTTCAACAAAATCATCGTTCCGCGCACACCGCCTCTCAGTGCTATTATTCACTCTTCCGCGTAAGACCAACGTACAGGCAAGGCCACAGAACCACGCGCTGGTACACGTTCGTCATCAAGGGCGGGCGACTTTCACCGACTCGTAATGGTAAACACCACCTTCTTCGCGACACAAGTGCTGTACATAAGAGGTCTATGAAAGGAACCCTAAAGCCATGTACTATTATGTATTTAGGAATGTATATACATATATATCGCGACTCGAGTGCTTTGTAAAGGGTACTTTCACATGAAAGTCTGACTGGCCTTCATTCATATTTACAAAATCGTGAACGAACAGCAGTCGCCAATCTTGTTCAAGACACTGTCGGAACACCGGGCAATGGACCCACAAACACAGCCTACATGCACACGCGACATGACCATCAATATCATCACCAGGTAGTACGTCCTACGTTATACAGTGTATGTAATGGGATGGGACCGTGGGACGCGGCATCTCCAAAACGAAGAGAGAACCAGCGTGTAGAGGTTTTCGACACGAAAGTTGGCTCCCACACACATCGGAAATGACCGTGATCGTTGATGTTGTACTAAACATAGTACGGTACGCAATGCTTGCGCCGATGTTCACAGGTGTTGTCGACTTCTTCACTGCTGTGACTGAAGGTATGTCGATGCGTTCGTTTGCGCCACAGACCACAAACGCAGTTGCACCTTCCGAGTTTTTGAAAGCGCTGTTCTCGATCTTGAACGGCGTATCGTTCACGACACGTACCGTTGCGAACGGCAGTGCGCCAGACTCTTTGCGACACAAGCTCTGTCACGTTTTCTCTGTACACTACCTCGCTATGTACGACAAGCGCGGACTCTCTGTAGTATTCTTGGCCTGTGTTCCGGATTCTTCGATCTTGATAACCGCAAGAGATAGTCAGCTTAGAGAGGGGTCTCTATATTTGGACATGCATTGTGCATATTCTTTTGAACTTGTAACGTATCGCTTTCGATAGTACAAAACCCCTGTTCAACAAAATCATCGTTCCGCGCACACCGCCTCTCAGTGCTATTATTCACTCTTCCGCGTAAGACCAACGTACAGGCAAGGCCACAGAACCACGCGCTGGTACACGTTCGTCATCAAGGGCGGGCGACTTTCACCGACTCGTAATGGTAAACACCACCTTCTTCGCGACACAAGTGCTGTACATAAGAGGTCTATGAAAGGAACCCTAAAGCCATGTACTATTATGTATTTAGGAATGTATATACATATATATCGCGACTCGAGTGCTTTGTAAAGGGTACTTTCACATGAAAGTCTGACTGGCCTTCATTCATATTTACAAAATCGTGAACGAACAGCAGTCGCCAATCTTGTTCAAGACACTGTCGGAACACCGGGCAATGGACCCACAAACACAGCCTACATGCACACGCGACATGACCATCAATATCATCACCAGGTAGTACGTCCTACGTTATACAGTGTATGTAATGGGATGGGACCGTGGGACGCGGCATCTCCAAAACGAAGAGAGAACCAGCGTGTAGAGGTTTTCGACACGAAAGTTGGCTCCCACACACATCGGAAATGACCGTGATCGTTGATGTTGTACTAAACATAGTACGGTACGCAATGCTTGCGCCGATGTTCACAGGTGTTGTCGACTTCTTCACTGCTGTGACTGAAGGTATGTCGATGCGTTCGTTTGCGCCACAGACCACAAACGCAGTTGCACCTTCCGAGTTTTTGAAAGCGCTGTTCTCGATCTTGAACGGCGTATCGTTCACGACACGTACCGTTGCGAACGGCAGTGCGCCAGACTCTTTGCGACACAAGCTCTGTCACGTTTTCTCTGTACACTACCTCGCTATGTACGACAAGCGCGGACTCTCTGTAGTATTCTTGGCCTGTGTTCCGGATTCTTCGATCTTGATAACCGCAAGAGATAGTCAGCTTAGAGAGGGGTCTCTATATTTGGACATGCATTGTGCATATTCTTTTGAACTTGTAACGTATCGCTTTCGATAGTACAAAACCCCTGTTCAACAAAATCATCGTTCCGCGCACACCGCCTCTCAGTGCTATTATTCACTCTTCCGCGTAAGACCAACGTACAGGCAAGGCCACAGAACCACGCGCTGGTACACGTTCGTCATCAAGGGCGGGCGACTTTCACCGACTCGTAATGGTAAACACCACCTTCTTCGCGACACAAGTGCTGTACATAAGAGGTCTATGAAAGGAACCCTAAAGCCATGTACTATTATGTATTTAGGAATGTATATACATATATATCGCGACTCGAGTGCTTTGTAAAGGGTACTTTCACATGAAAGTCTGACTGGCCTTCATTCATATTTACAAAATCGTGAACGAACAGCAGTCGCCAATCTTGTTCAAGACACTGTCGGAACACCGGGCAATGGACCCACAAACACAGCCTACATGCACACGCGACATGACCATCAATATCATCACCAGGTAGTACGTCCTACGTTATACAGTGTATGTAATGGGATGGGACCGTGGGACGCGGCATCTCCAAAACGAAGAGAGAACCAGCGTGTAGAGGTTTTCGACACGAAAGTTGGCTCCCACACACATCGGAAATGACCGTGATCGTTGATGTTGTACTAAACATAGTACGGTACGCAATGCTTGCGCCGATGTTCACAGGTGTTGTCGACTTCTTCACTGCTGTGACTGAAGGTATGTCGATGCGTTCGTTTGCGCCACAGACCACAAACGCAGTTGCACCTTCCGAGTTTTTGAAAGCGCTGTTCTCGATCTTGAACGGCGTATCGTTCACGACACGTACCGTTGCGAACGGCAGTGCGCCAGACTCTTTGCGACACAAGCTCTGTCACGTTTTCTCTGTACACTACCTCGCTATGTACGACAAGCGCGGACTCTCTGTAGTATTCTTGGCCTGTGTTCCGGATTCTTCGATCTTGATAACCGCAAGAGATAGTCAGCTTAGAGAGGGGTCTCTATATTTGGACATGCATTGTGCATATTCTTTTGAACTTGTAACGTATCGCTTTCGATAGTACAAAACCCCTGTTCAACAAAATCATCGTTCCGCGCACACCGCCTCTCAGTGCTATTATTCACTCTTCCGCGTAAGACCAACGTACAGGCAAGGCCACAGAACCACGCGCTGGTACACGTTCGTCATCAAGGGCGGGCGACTTTCACCGACTCGTAATGGTAAACACCACCTTCTTCGCGACACAAGTGCTGTACATAAGAGGTCTATGAAAGGAACCCTAAAGCCATGTACTATTATGTATTTAGGAATGTATATACATATATATCGCGACTCGAGTGCTTTGTAAAGGGTACTTTCACATGAAAGTCTGACTGGCCTTCATTCATATTTACAAAATCGTGAACGAACAGCAGTCGCCAATCTTGTTCAAGACACTGTCGGAACACCGGGCAATGGACCCACAAACACAGCCTACATGCACACGCGACATGACCATCAATATCATCACCAGGTAGTACGTCCTACGTTATACAGTGTATGTAATGGGATGGGACCGTGGGACGCGGCATCTCCAAAACGAAGAGAGAACCAGCGTGTAGAGGTTTTCGACACGAAAGTTGGCTCCCACACACATCGGAAATGACCGTGATCGTTGATGTTGTACTAAACATAGTACGGTACGCAATGCTTGCGCCGATGTTCACAGGTGTTGTCGACTTCTTCACTGCTGTGACTGAAGGTATGTCGATGCGTTCGTTTGCGCCACAGACCACAAACGCAGTTGCACCTTCCGAGTTTTTGAAAGCGCTGTTCTCGATCTTGAACGGCGTATCGTTCACGACACGTACCGTTGCGAACGGCAGTGCGCCAGACTCTTTGCGACACAAGCTCTGTCACGTTTTCTCTGTACACTACCTCGCTATGTACGACAAGCGCGGACTCTCTGTAGTATTCTTGGCCTGTGTTCCGGATTCTTCGATCTTGATAACCGCAAAAGATAGTCAGCTTAGAGAGGGGTCTCTATATTTGGACATGCATTGTGCATATTCTTTTGAACTTGTAACGTATCGCTTTCGATAGTACAAAACCCCTGTTCAACAAAATCATCGTTCCGCGCACACCGCCTCTCAGTGCTATTATTCACTCTTCCGCGTAAGACCAACGTACAGGCAAGGCCACAGAACCACGCGCTGGTACACGTTCGTCATCAAGGGCGGGCGACTTTCACCGACTCGTAATGGTAAACACCACCTTCTTCGCGACACAAGTGCTGTACATAAGAGGTCTATGAAAGGAACCCTAAAGCCATGTACTATTATGTATTTAGGAATGTATATACATATATATCGCGACTCGAGTGCTTTGTAAAGGGTACTTTCACATGAAAGTCTGACTGGCCTTCATTCATATTTACAAAATCGTGAACGAACAGCAGTCGCCAATCTTGTTCAAGACACTGTCGGAACACCGGGCAATGGACCCACAAACACAGCCTACATGCACACGCGACATGACCATCAATATCATCACCAGGTAGTACGTCCTACGTTATACAGTGTATGTAATGGGATGGGACCGTGGGACGCGGCATCTCCAAAACGAAGAGAGAACCAGCGTGTAGAGGTTTTCGACACGAAAGTTGGCTCCCACACACATCGGAAATGACCGTGATCGTTGATGTTGTACTAAACATAGTACGGTACGCAATGCTTGCGCCGATGTTCACAGGTGTTGTCGACTTCTTCACTGCTGTGACTGAAGGTATGTCGATGCGTTCGTTTGCGCCACAGACCACAAACGCAGTTGCACCTTCCGAGTTTTTGAAAGCGCTGTTCTCGATCTTGAACGGCGTATCGTTCACGACACGTACCGTTGCGAACGGCAGTGCGCCAGACTCTTTGCGACACAAGCTCTGTCACGTTTTCTCTGTACACTACCTCGCTATGTACGACAAGCGCGGACTCTCTGTAGTATTCTTGGCCTGTGTTCCGGATTCTTCGATCTTGATAACCGCAAGAGATAGTCAGCTTAGAGAGGGGTCTCTATATTTGGACATGCATTGTGCATATTCTTTTGAACTTGTAACGTATCGCTTTCGATAGTACAAAACCCCTGTTCAACAAAATCATCGTTCCGCGCACACCGCCTCTCAGTGCTATTATTCACTCTTCCGCGTAAGACCAACGTACAGGCAAGGCCACAGAACCACGCGCTGGTACACGTTCGTCATCAAGGGCGGGCGACTTTCACCGACTCGTAATGGTAAACACCACCTTCTTCGCGACACAAGTGCTGTACATAAGAGGTCTATGAAAGGAACCCTAAAGCCATGTACTATTATGTATTTAGGAATGTATATACATATATATCGCGACTCGAGTGCTTTGTAAAGGGTACTTTCACATGAAAGTCTGACTGGCCTTCATTCATATTTACAAAATCGTGAACGAACAGCAGTCGCCAATCTTGTTCAAGACACTGTCGGAACACCGGGCAATGGACCCACAAACACAGCCTACATGCACACGCGACATGACCATCAATATCATCACCAGGTAGTACGTCCTACGTTATACAGTGTATGTAATGGGATGGGACCGTGGGACGCGGCATCTCCAAAACGAAGAGAGAACCAGCGTGTAGAGGTTTTCGACACGAAAGTTGGCTCCCACACACATCGGAAATGACCGTGATCGTTGATGTTGTACTAAACATAGTACGGTACGCAATGCTTGCGCCGATGTTCACAGGTGTTGTCGACTTCTTCACTGCTGTGACTGAAGGTATGTCGATGCGTTCGTTTGCGCCACAGACCACAAACGCAGTTGCACCTTCCGAGTTTTTGAAAGCGCTGTTCTCGATCTTGAACGGCGTATCGTTCACGACACGTACCGTTGCGAACGGCAGTGCGCCAGACTCTTTGCGACACAAGCTCTGTCACGTTTTCTCTGTACACTACCTCGCTATGTACGACAAGCGCGGACTCTCTGTAGTATTCTTGGCCTGTGTTCCGGATTCTTCGATCTTGATAACCGCAAAAGATAGTCAGCTTAGAGAGGGGTCTCTATATTTGGACATGCATTGTGCATATTCTTTTGAACTTGTAACGTATCGCTTTCGATAGTACAAAACCCCTGTTCAACAAAATCATCGTTCCGCGCACACCGCCTCTCAGTGCTATTATTCACTCTTCCGCGTAAGACCAACGTACAGGCAAGGCCACAGAACCACGCGCTGGTACACGTTCGTCATCAAGGGCGGGCGACTTTCACCGACTCGTAATGGTAAACACCACCTTCTTCGCGACACAAGTGCTGTACATAAGAGGTCTATGAAAGGAACCCTAAAGCCATGTACTATTATGTATTTAGGAATGTATATACATATATATCGCGACTCGAGTGCTTTGTAAAGGGTACTTTCACATGAAAGTCTGACTGGCCTTCATTCATATTTACAAAATCGTGAACGAACAGCAGTCGCCAATCTTGTTCAAGACACTGTCGGAACACCGGGCAATGGACCCACAAACACAGCCTACATGCACACGCGACATGACCATCAATATCATCACCAGGTAGTACGTCCTACGTTATACAGTGTATGTAATGGGATGGGACCGTGGGACGCGGCATCTCCAAAACGAAGAGAGAACCAGCGTGTAGAGGTTTTCGACACGAAAGTTGGCTCCCACACACATCGGAAATGACCGTGATCGTTGATGTTGTACTAAACATAGTACGGTACGCAATGCTTGCGCCGATGTTCACAGGTGTTGTCGACTTCTTCACTGCTGTGACTGAAGGTATGTCGATGCGTTCGTTTGCGCCACAGACCACAAACGCAGTTGCACCTTCCGAGTTTTTGAAAGCGCTGTTCTCGATCTTGAACGGCGTATCGTTCACGACACGTACCGTTGCGAACGGCAGTGCGCCAGACTCTTTGCGACACAAGCTCTGTCACGTTTTCTCTGTACACTACCTCGCTATGTACGACAAGCGCGGACTCTCTGTAGTATTCTTGGCCTGTGTTCCGGATTCTTCGATCTTGATAACCGCAAGAGATAGTCAGCTTAGAGAGGGGTCTCTATATTTGGACATGCATTGTGCATATTCTTTTGAACTTGTAACGTATCGCTTTCGATAGTACAAAACCCCTGTTCAACAAAATCATCGTTCCGCGCACACCGCCTCTCAGTGCTATTATTCACTCTTCCGCGTAAGACCAACGTACAGGCAAGGCCACAGAACCACGCGCTGGTACACGTTCGTCATCAAGGGCGGGCGACTTTCACCGACTCGTAATGGTAAACACCACCTTCTTCGCGACACAAGTGCTGTACATAAGAGGTCTATGAAAGGAACCCTAAAGCCATGTACTATTATGTATTTAGGAATGTATATACATATATATCGCGACTCGAGTGCTTTGTAAAGGGTACTTTCACATGAAAGTCTGACTGGCCTTCATTCATATTTACAAAATCGTGAACGAACAGCAGTCGCCAATCTTGTTCAAGACACTGTCGGAACACCGGGCAATGGACCCACAAACACAGCCTACATGCACACGCGACATGACCATCAATATCATCACCAGGTAGTACGTCCTACGTTATACAGTGTATGTAATGGGATGGGACCGTGGGACGCGGCATCTCCAAAACGAAGAGAGAACCAGCGTGTAGAGGTTTTCGACACGAAAGTTGGCTCCCACACACATCGGAAATGACCGTGATCGTTGATGTTGTACTAAACATAGTACGGTACGCAATGCTTGCGCCGATGTTCACAGGTGTTGTCGACTTCTTCACTGCTGTGACTGAAGGTATGTCGATGCGTTCGTTTGCGCCACAGACCACAAACGCAGTTGCACCTTCCGAGTTTTTGAAAGCGCTGTTCTCGATCTTGAACGGCGTATCGTTCACGACACGTACCGTTGCGAACGGCAGTGCGCCAGACTCTTTGCGACACAAGCTCTGTCACGTTTTCTCTGTACACTACCTCGCTATGTACGACAAGCGCGGACTCTCTGTAGTATTCTTGGCCTGTGTTCCGGATTCTTCGATCTTGATAACCGCAAAAGATAGTCAGCTTAGAGAGGGGTCTCTATATTTGGACATGCATTGTGCATATTCTTTTGAACTTGTAACGTATCGCTTTCGATAGTACAAAACCCCTGTTCAACAAAATCATCGTTCCGCGCACACCGCCTCTCAGTGCTATTATTCACTCTTCCGCGTAAGACCAACGTACAGGCAAGGCCACAGAACCACGCGCTGGTACACGTTCGTCATCAAGGGCGGGCGACTTTCACCGACTCGTAATGGTAAACACCACCTTCTTCGCGACACAAGTGCTGTACATAAGAGGTCTATGAAAGGAACCCTAAAGCCATGTACTATTATGTATTTAGGAATGTATATACATATATATCGCGACTCGAGTGCTTTGTAAAGGGTACTTTCACATGAAAGTCTGACTGGCCTTCATTCATATTTACAAAATCGTGAACGAACAGCAGTCGCCAATCTTGTTCAAGACACTGTCGGAACACCGGGCAATGGACCCACAAACACAGCCTACATGCACACGCGACATGACCATCAATATCATCACCAGGTAGTACGTCCTACGTTATACAGTGTATGTAATGGGATGGGACCGTGGGACGCGGCATCTCCAAAACGAAGAGAGAACCAGCGTGTAGAGGTTTTCGACACGAAAGTTGGCTCCCACACACATCGGAAATGACCGTGATCGTTGATGTTGTACTAAACATAGTACGGTACGCAATGCTTGCGCCGATGTTCACAGGTGTTGTCGACTTCTTCACTGCTGTGACTGAAGGTATGTCGATGCGTTCGTTTGCGCCACAGACCACAAACGCAGTTGCACCTTCCGAGTTTTTGAAAGCGCTGTTCTCGATCTTGAACGGCGTATCGTTCACGACACGTACCGTTGCGAACGGCAGTGCGCCAGACTCTTTGCGACACAAGCTCTGTCACGTTTTCTCTGTACACTACCTCGCTATGTACGACAAGCGCGGACTCTCTGTAGTATTCTTGGCCTGTGTTCCGGATTCTTCGATCTTGATAACCGCAAAAGATAGTCAGCTTAGAGAGGGGTCTCTATATTTGGACATGCATTGTGCATATTCTTTTGAACTTGTAACGTATCGCTTTCGATAGTACAAAACCCCTGTTCAACAAAATCATCGTTCCGCGCACACCGCCTCTCAGTGCTATTATTCACTCTTCCGCGTAAGACCAACGTACAGGCAAGGCCACAGAACCACGCGCTGGTACACGTTCGTCATCAAGGGCGGGCGACTTTCACCGACTCGTAATGGTAAACACCACCTTCTTCGCGACACAAGTGCTGTACATAAGAGGTCTATGAAAGGAACCCTAAAGCCATGTACTATTATGTATTTAGGAATGTATATACATATATATCGCGACTCGAGTGCTTTGTAAAGGGTACTTTCACATGAAAGTCTGACTGGCCTTCATTCATATTTACAAAATCGTGAACGAACAGCAGTCGCCAATCTTGTTCAAGACACTGTCGGAACACCGGGCAATGGACCCACAAACACAGCCTACATGCACACGCGACATGACCATCAATATCATCACCAGGTAGTACGTCCTACGTTATACAGTGTATGTAATGGGATGGGACCGTGGGACGCGGCATCTCCAAAACGAAGAGAGAACCAGCGTGTAGAGGTTTTCGACACGAAAGTTGGCTCCCACACACATCGGAAATGACCGTGATCGTTGATGTTGTACTAAACATAGTACGGTACGCAATGCTTGCGCCGATGTTCACAGGTGTTGTCGACTTCTTCACTGCTGTGACTGAAGGTATGTCGATGCGTTCGTTTGCGCCACAGACCACAAACGCAGTTGCACCTTCCGAGTTTTTGAAAGCGCTGTTCTCGATCTTGAACGGCGTATCGTTCACGACACGTACCGTTGCGAACGGCAGTGCGCCAGACTCTTTGCGACACAAGCTCTGTCACGTTTTCTCTGTACACTACCTCGCTATGTACGACAAGCGCGGACTCTCTGTAGTATTCTTGGCCTGTGTTCCGGATTCTTCGATCTTGATAACCGCAAAAGATAGTCAGCTTAGAGAGGGGTCTCTATATTTGGACATGCATTGTGCATATTCTTTTGAACTTGTAACGTATCGCTTTCGATAGTACAAAACCCCTGTTCAACAAAATCATCGTTCCGCGCACACCGCCTCTCAGTGCTATTATTCACTCTTCCGCGTAAGACCAACGTACAGGCAAGGCCACAGAACCACGCGCTGGTACACGTTCGTCATCAAGGGCGGGCGACTTTCACCGACTCGTAATGGTAAACACCACCTTCTTCGCGACACAAGTGCTGTACATAAGAGGTCTATGAAAGGAACCCTAAAGCCATGTACTATTATGTATTTAGGAATGTATATACATATATATCGCGACTCGAGTGCTTTGTAAAGGGTACTTTCACATGAAAGTCTGACTGGCCTTCATTCATATTTACAAAATCGTGAACGAACAGCAGTCGCCAATCTTGTTCAAGACACTGTCGGAACACCGGGCAATGGACCCACAAACACAGCCTACATGCACACGAAAACGAGAAAACGAGAGAGTGAAAGAGGTAGGCCCTCAACCTTGGCAGCCTTGACATCGAGTATGTTAAAGCTGCTGTGGTTGTACGAGTATGTATGGTCTCATTCATTTTTGCTCCAATCGCGATGGTGCGCGGAACTTGAGATGGTGTCTGGTGTCGAAGTGTACGCTTGCTTGAACTACTTGAGTATACTCTATTGTGTCTCCCATTGGAGATGGTCACATGACAACAAACTGCTCTCAAAATAGGCGCGTCTCCTATGAGACGATTTTGTGAGCAACAACGATCGGGTCTGGATTTTGGCTTGGTGGTTTGACTCTGACCCGGTCACTCCATTGCGCTGGGTTCAAAACCCCCTCGGGAAGGGGGAGTGATTTCGCAGCGCGCGAATTGATGGGTTGTTTATTCTGCTGCGATATGACGCGAGGTTATTACTTTTTATTGGCACGTCAATGTATTAACTCAGTACAAAAAACCAAAATGCATTCAGGCACTCTTGAAGTGTACTGATTTAAAGGTGAATTATCGAGTCGACAGCATCAGCAGCAATTGACACATCACCAACGCTCGAGTCAGTCAAGCCACACGCCTGCAGTTGCTTGACAAGATCCGTGATGTCGTCAAGGACTGACGAACCATCTATCGTGCATGCACGCTGCACAAAACCACACTTCGCAAACCCAGAGACGATCGTTGTCGGCGCCGTCGACAGCCAGCACTTCAAGGTCCATGAGGCGACGTCACTGCGGTCCGGCGGGACCATCACGAACGCTCCTGAATGGTGGTGAGAGAGCTGAGCGCGCAGGTGTTCGACCCACTTGGGCCGCAGCTGGTCCTTGAACGGCTTCATCGACGCGATGTTGGCTGGCTAGCACTTCCACGTGAGCTTGGGCGGGACGTACTTAAGCTGGACGTTGCAGAGCGTGGCGTACGCTTGGACTTCGCTCATCCAATGACCAGAGAATGAATCGAGAGGGAGAAGGATCGGCTCGCTCGTTGACGTACGGTCGCCGAAGATGTACCGCGTCCACTCGATCGTCATTGCGCTGTTCCACCAAGCTGTCGAGTTACCGTAGATCTGCACGTCGTTTGCGTCTTGCAGCTCCTTGACTTCCTTCCACAGCACTCGGCCAAATCCATGGCGATGTGCCACGTTGATCGCCTGGGTCTCTTCGCTTGATGATGCTTGGTCTTGAACACGATAAACGGCGGGAACTTGTTGCCATCCGAGTCAGCCAGCAGCATCGCGGTCGCTCTCTGCTTCTCGCGCTTGCCGCACTTGACCCAATCAGTTTGCTCTCCTCGTGCAGAGACCGTCTTCTTGGGGAGCATCTCGAAGAACACCGCCGTTTGATCGGCGTTGTAGACAGTGGAGACGCCATGTTGCTTTATCCAGTCGTGGGCTTCGGCAGCAAACGCGCGGCTTGTGTCGTCGTCTGCCCAGCGCAGTTCTTCGTTCGAAACGAAAGGCGATGGCGCCGCAGGAACGACGCCTTCCACGAGGTTGACGCGGCGAAGAGACCAGACGAGATGCCGGCTGTGGCGGCCACTTCAAGCGCCTTGAGCTGCAGCATCTTGGACGAGACCGGTACGCCGTCACGTCGCAGCTCGTTGATCCAGCCGACGATCTCCACCTCGGCAGCATGCGACAGGACCGTTGCTGTGCCGACTGGACGGCGGCGCTCGTGAGACGCAGTTTGAGCGCTGCTCGCGAGCGATGCGATCGCTATTGCGCTCTTGTTCCACTTGCTCACGTGCTTGCGCACAGCATCGCGAGGCTCAGTCGTAAGAATCAGGCGATCGTGTCATCAATTCCGAAGACTCGATAGTGCTCGACGACAGCATTCTTGAACTCGTACTTGAACTGCGTCCTTGAGTACTTCTTGCTGTGCGCATGCACGCCCTTGATGCTCATGCGCCCTTGGTGTCTTGCCATCGAGAAGTTATCTGCTTGTTTGGTTGTCGGTTGTCAGTGAGTGTATTTTGTGTGGTTCACATTTTATACATTTGTAATTCCGGCATAGTTGCAAATGCCACAAAAATGCTTCAAATAAAGGAGCGTCGCCAATGAGATGGCGCCGCCTATGAGAGATACAATAGAGTATTCACTAGCATATCAACAATCCATACAGAGTATGAGTTGATCGCACCATCATTATCAGTATTTAACAATCACTCTTGTAGCATAAGTTGCCGCACAATTCGTATATCTAAATGCGTCATGACGGCACCAAAACAATCGCAAATACCAAGCTGCCACTTGCGTTTGCACTTGCTGTGACCCGACAGCACAATCACCACAATCGCGCGTTGTGATTACCGAAAGTAGACTCAGAGGTCGACCGATAGGAAGTGCGAGGAATGACATTGTGTTATTCACGCGTTTGCACAGTCCGCTGCGCCGTCGACGCTGTCTACGATCTTTCGCTGCACAACGCACACTGGAACGGCGGCACGACCGTACTCACAACATTGGGTTACGATGCATAGTGACGATCGCCAACGTCGGCCGACGAAGATTCGTGAGCGAGCCAAGAATTGAGTGCTTCGAGCGTAACCCATTCGAAGTGTTGGTGTGGCGTTTCAGATTTTCGTTCTTTTCGCTTCGCTGCAATCGCTTGAAGTTGTCATGATTCGAGTTCGTTTGGGTTCGAAAGCGTTTAGAAAGGTTAGGGCTCGACACGTGGTGTCATTCTGACCAGCTATTGGCTCGCTGAAGAGACAATAATCGGGACCTAAAAGACGCAGATGAGCTAAACAGACCATATTTTGGGCAATTTGAGCAATTTTAAGGGATAGGTCTTACACGTCACACAGTATTGACGCACTCATTGGCTCGCTTGTTTTGGTATTTTCGGCGCTGAGGCGGCCAACAAGTTACGATATCCTCAACATCGTGGCGCTTGGTTACACAAGTCCGCCGTTGCAGTGCTCATTCAATGTGCACTCCGTCTACGGCAAGCCGGATGCGTCGGTGAAAGCGACCCAAGCACTCGGTCGAGCACGCTTCAGCCGTCTTCTCACGAAGCGGCAGGCAAGTCGATTGAAGCTCGCCATTCGCAAAAAGCTCTCGCTGCGCTCAAGCCGCTGCCACCGCCACAGCTGCAACAAGACTCACACTTCCACCGCCACTCATCTTCTCATCGACCACGCTGTCGACACAGCAACCACCAGCATGCTGTCGATCACGCAGTTCCCACGCCGCTTCCCAACTGCCAGTAAGCGCACGCTGCACGCCGCTGGTGCCGCGACTGCCGCAACTGCATCTGCTGCACCTACGCGCGCGATCCACGCCGACTACTCGACTGGTCCCAACAAGCATGCTGCAAGTGCTCTGGCCACCCTGAGTCCGCGTGCTGCTGGTCACACATCTTCTTCTTCTCTCTCTTTCCAGCGCATGATGCAGCGCGGTGTTCGCTTCGTGCAGACGACGTCGTCGACGGCCGCGCCGACCTCTGTGCCGCGCTCGCCCAAGGGCCAGCCTGGCGCGTCGCAGAGCTTCGCGACTGCTGCAACAGCGCTCGAGCAAGACGACGACGACAGCTACTTGTTCGGCGAGCGCAGCGACGACTGGTTCACGACGTCGCGCAACCCACGGTACGACCCGACGTTCCCAGGCATGTGCCCGAAGACGCACACGCTGTCGTCGATTGCGATGCCGAACCTCAAGACGTGCTCGCGCGCCGAGATGCTCGACTACCTCGACAACACATGGGCGCTCACGGACGCACTCTTCTCGACGCTCCAGGGCGAAGAGGCGTTCACGACGCCGCCGCCGCACCAGCTGCGCCACCCGCTAATCTTCTACTACGGCCACCCGACGGTGTTCTTTGTCAACAAGTTTGTTGTCTCGGGGCTCTTTGACGGACCCGTGAACCCGCACTTTGAGCACATCTTCGAGGTCGGCGTGGACGAGATGCGCTGGGACGACATGAGCAAGAACGAGATGGACTGGCCGAGCGTCGCCGAGGTGACCGAGTACCGCCGCGAGGTGTACAACCGCGTCCGCGCGCTCGTGAGCACGCACGAGGGCCTCGCGCCTGGCCACGCGCCGATTGACGAGTCGAGCCAGCTCTGGGCGCTGTGCATGGCGCTCGAGCACGAGCGCATCCACATCGAGACGTCGTCGATGCTCATGCTCGAGCACCCGGTGCATTTCTTCACCAAGTCGTCGCTCCTGCCGCCGTACCACGAGTCTGTCGCGCGCGCTGACCCGCCGAAGCGCCCTGTCGCTGGCGTTGACTACCCCGTGAACGAGATGCTCGACGTTCCTGGCGGTCGCGTGACAGTCGGCAAGCCGCGGGACTTTCCGACCTTTGGCTGGGACAACGAGTACGGCCAGCGCGAGTTGGACGTCCCAGCGTGCGCGGCGTCCAAGTTCCTCATCTCGAACGGCGAGTTCTACGAGTTTGTGAGCTCTGGCGGGTACCTCGAGCCGGCGCACTGGAGCGCCTTGGGCTGGGAGTGGCGCTGTTTCCGCAACACCAAGTGGCCGCAGTTCTGGGTCCCCGACGGTCCGTCTGGGAGCCACCAGTACAAGCTCCGCGCGATCTTTGACGTCGTGCCGATGCAGTGGGACTGGCCCGCGCAAGTGAACTTGCACGAGGCGCAGGCGTTCTGCAAGTGGAAGAACGCGCGCGACGGCAACGCCGATGCGGTCAAGTACCACCTCACGACCGAGCCGATCCACCAGCTCCTGCGCGACGCGAAGGACCGGTCGGCGGACACGGCGTCGGACGACATCCTCGCGCTCGCGCCTTCGCACCGCATGGCCGAAGCGAACGGCAAGAACCTGAACCTGTCGTACCTGTCGTTCTCGCCCGTGGACGCGATGGCGCCGACGGCGAGCGGCTTCCACGACGTGTTTGGGAATGCGTGGGAGTGGTGCGAAGACATGTTCTCGGCGCTCCCGGGCTTCCAGCTCCACGCGTACTACGACGACTTCAGCGCGCCGTGCTTTGACGCCGAGCACAACGTGATCATGGGTGGTTCGTTCATCAGCAGCGGCGACAACGGCGCGAGCAAGTTTGCGCGCTATCACTTCCGCCCGCACTTCTTCCAGCACGCGGGCTTCCGCGTCGTGGCACAGCCCGTGGACGCCGCGACGCAGTCGATCGCGCTCGTGACGACGGACGTCAACTCGCCCGGTCCGTTCGTGAACGCGAACCGCTTCCGCACGAGCGAGCGCGTCGCCGTCGGTCGCTCGAGCAGCTCCGCGGACGACGCGACGGCCGTCAACTACCAGCAGCTCTTTGACGACATCCACACCAAGACCGAGCGCGTGCTCGAGACGTTCATGCAGCGCGTCGGCAGCGCGAGCGCAAACACGCTCCTCGTGCGCAGCGGCGTCGACGGCGCGCTGCGCCTGAAAGAGCAGGTCAAGCCGGGCCACACGATGGTCGTGCTCTCGCGCGACGCGAGCGACGCAGCAGCTGTGAGCGACGCGCTCGCGGCCGACTTTGCACTCGTCGAGACGACGGCTGTGCCGGTGTTTGTCAAGGAGAGCGAGACCGAGTGCCGCATCGCAGTGCACACGGCGGCGGCGTGGACCAAGAAGTAGGAGCGTCTCTTGCACTGTATGAATATATCTCTCGCTCAGCTGCCCATGTTCACACAGGCCATGAGTCTTGTGCATGCGCATGCGCATCGTCAATGTGCTTGGAGCTTTGAGCTTGGACGCATGACGAAGATCTGCATGATGGGATGGTCATGATCTGCTGCTGTAGTCTCGTCGATCTCGTCGATCTCGTTGGTCTTGTCTTCTTGGCGTGATGATGAGTGTCGATAGTGAAGAAATCAAACAAGCCTCGCTGCAGTTGGTTTCAGTATACTTGCCAGCGTCTAACAAAATGTCAATAGTGATGGAATCGAGTAAGACACAGGTTGTACTTGGTTTCAGTATACTTTGTCCAAATGTTGGGCAGAGTGCCTCATTTCCTGTTTGAAAAACGCTCCACAACAACTTGCTGCGATGCCCAAGGGCCGAGTGCTGACGACCGCCGAGCGCGAGCAGATCACGCGGCTGCACGAAGGCGGCGCGAGCGCGCGCGAGATCGCGAAGAGGCTCGAGCGCAGCAAGACCGTCGTGCTCAACTTCCTCAAGAACCCGGCGCAGTACGCGCAGATCAAGCGCAGCGGCCGCAAGCGCGCGCTCAGTCGCGACGACGAGCGACGGCTCTACGCAGCGCTCTTTGGGACGACTGCACATGCGTCTAGTCAACCGCAGGCACCGAGCGTCGAGCTATCGCATGGTGCAGCAGACGTCGCTGCAGTTGCAGCAGCAGTCGCAGCGAGTGCGTCGGGAGTAGCCGCGCTGAGCCATGGCGACGAGCACCTGTGCATGCCTGCGCCAGTGCATCCGCCACAGGACGTCAAGATGAGCGCTGAGCAGATCAAGAAAGTGTTCAACGTGCCGCTGAGCACGCGGCGCATTCAGCAGCTGCTGTCCGAGTGGCGGCGCGAGGCGCGGCGCGAACAGGACCGGCAGCAGCTCGACGACGCGTCCGACGCACCTGCAGTGCCACTGATCGCGGAGTCACACGCCGCCGCTGCATCGGGTGGCAACGCGAGTCTCGAGTCGATTGCCGAGCTCCCGCCTCTCGTAGAGCATAGCGCTGCTGCTCCAGAAGCGGCAGTCAGTACCACGTCGACGCCAGAAGCAGCAGCTCCAGTGGCAAAGTCCGAGCCAATGGACTCGACATCCGAACCAGCCAGTCCCAGCATCGTGGGCAGTAGCAGCAGCAGTGCGCAAGCAGCCAGTGCCAGCTCGTCAGACGAGAAGTCTTCAAGTAGCGCAGTAGAAGTCGATGGCATCGAGCGCGCGCCAGTGTCCTCCGAGGACGTGGTCGCAGCTCAGGTCTGAGTGTCTCTCTCTGTTGTCTATCGCCACTCGCTTCTTCTTTGCTCCGCTGTCTCTCCTTCCTGCTCTTCCTGCTCACGCTCGCGCCGCGTCCGCACCGATGCGACACGCTGACGCCGCGTACGGACAGAACGCGCACTCCATGAAGCTCGGTCGCGGCGCAAAGTCTCCAACGCGAAGTCCTGTTGCAACGGTGTTGATCGCCTCGAGCGCCTCGGCCGTCGCGTCAGACGAGAACGCGACGAAGCCGTCGAGCTCGCTCGACGCATCGCCGCCGATCATCTCGAGCACGGCGCCGCGCGGCGCGGCCCCAAACACGCGCTCGAACGCGAACAAGTAGAGCTTGAGCTGGAGACTCGCGCTCGCGAGCTTCGCGACGGCGCGCGCGCTGCCGCTCATGTTCGACTTGAACTCGTAGATGAGCGGTCCGTGCGGCGTGCGGTCGACGCGGTCCCAGATGCCGCGCAGCGTCACGTCGCACTCGGGCACGGCGACGTCGAACG
This sequence comes from Pythium guiyangense, assembly GCA_003730235.1. NCBI lineage: Eukaryota > Oomycota > Peronosporomycetes > Pythiales > Pythiaceae > Pythium > Pythium guiyangense. Next base: position 80,837 of record QXDM01000046.1, on the reverse strand, counting down.
CGTGCTCGACGTGGAGCACGTCGCGGCGCGCGTGGGCGTCGCAGAACCGGTCGAGCTCGCGGTGTCCCTGCTCCTTGAGCGCGCGCGCTTGCTCGAGCGACACGAACGCGCTGTCGTCGCTCGCGCGCGCTTGCTCGAGCGACACGAACGCGCTGTCGTCGCTCGCCCACGCCGCCTCGAATGCCTCGTGCGCGTGCGCTCGCGCTGCATGGAGGCTCGTGTTCTGAGAGCTGTCGGCGGCTGGCGTCTTGCTGCTGTTGATCGCCTGTACGCTCGTGGCAAAGCGCGCGATCGCTTCGTGCAGCGCGCGGCCGTAGAGCATCGCAGTCGACGGCTCGGCCCCGAGCTTCATGACGCGCGCGAGGAAGTAGCGGTGCGGACACCGGAGGTACTCGGCGATCTGCGAGTACGACAAGTGCGCTGGCTCGTACGCCATCGGCGCGAGCACAGCGGTCGCAGTGACGTCGCCGCGACTGCTCGACACTGTCGGTGCTTCGGTAGCAGGAGCCACCGACGCAGAGGACGCGTCGTGCCACAGCGGCAAGAGCACGCGGCTCACAGTCTCCTGCTTGGCTCTCGAGGCGCCGCCGGGGCCGCTCGCGACAGTTGCAAACGACAGCACGACGGCGTCGGTCGCGCACGTGAGCGCTTCGAACGCGAGCTGCTCGCTCTGCGCGATGAACTCGCCGCGCGTCTGGACCGGGAACGGCGCGCTCAAGAGCTTGTGCGGCAGCGGCGTCGTCAGGCGCTTCATGCGGCCAGGGAACTTGCTGTCGCGCATCGACACGAGGAAGAGCGCCGACGCCTCGAGGCTCTGGACGCTGCGGCGCGTGAGCGGGAGCACCGCAACGCCGTCGCTTGGAGTAGCGCCACGCGCACTCGCGTGGAAGCTCGCAGTCACGTGCGACTCGCGCAGCTGCTGCAGATACGGCACGACGAACGGCACGTGCGGACTCTGCACGACGCTCTGCGCCGCCTCGAGCTCGCGGAGAAAGTCTGCGAGCGCAACGGCTTCGAGCTCGTCGGCCGGCGACGCCGGGTCCAGGAGACTCTCGAGGCGACCTAGTGGTGGCAGTACGACGCATCAAGGCGTCAGTGGCGCGTCTCAGTCACGAGGCGTTGGCGACGAACGCACCAGTCTCTTCGAGGAACGTCTGGACGATCGCTTGCGTCGACTTGTCGTGGCACTCGGACCGCAGACGCGCGATCAGGTCGACGAATTTGGCCGCGACTGCGAGCTCCGACGCGAGTGTGTGTGGTGCGTGCGGCCCGAGCGACGCGCCGCGCGTCGTGATGAACTCGCCGAGGACGCTCAAGAGGTCGACGTGGCTCTTGATCTCGCGCTCCATGAGCTGCGACAGGAGCTGCGGCGAGAGGTCGACGAAGCTCGAGCGCAGGACGTTGTAGAGATGGCGCGAGTCGCTCGGGAAGCAGAGCGCCACGAGGAGCGAGTACACGGCGTTTACGCCAGGCTACAACCGCAAAAGACATGCGCAGGTCGTCAGTCAGTAGCGCAGTACGAGGCAGGAAGCGTTCACTCATGAGAGACACACGCACGCACGCACTTCGTCAAAGAGATGGCTGCTCGCGCCACTTGCTACTGCGTCTGCGTAGCCGTGAACCGCGATGCCTTGGCGCTGGAACGCGCCAACGAAGCGCTGGACGTCTGCGTACGTCGGTGCGAGCACTGCGATGCGCTGCGTCGGGTGCTCGGCCAGTCGCGCTCTGATGCGCTCGCTGATCCCGAGCTCTTCCGCTGCCACAGTGTCGAACGTCAGGCACTCGATCATTGGCGACGTCTTCTCTTCTTCTGCCGTGCGCTTGTCTGGCGACGGGAGGAGACGCAGCGCACGCTCGCGAATCGCTCGACTCGAAGCGCCAGTCGCGTCAGTCTCGAGCGCAACCGTCGCCATCTCAGCGCCGTATGTCTCGCGCAAGACGCGCGCGAGGAGTGCGCCGCGCGGACACGCGTCGCCAGCCTGGAGCACGCGGCTGAAGCTCACGCTCGAGGCGATCGCCGCATGCGCGCAGACGCCACCGATGAGCTTCACCATCGCTGGCGTCATCGCCTGGAGGTCGTCGACGACGACGTCTGTGAAGCCACGCAGCAGCGTGTCGAGGAACGCGCTCGCGCCATGCGGACGCTCGGAATCGCTCGAGCGCTCGAGGACATCGAGGACAACGCCGTCCCACGACGTCACGCGGTGCTGCTCGAGCAGCTCGCGGTACCGCGCGTACGCGTGCGCGAGCTCGATTTGCAGTGGGTTCTCTGACGCACTGGCGTTCGCAATGTACGGCGCCGGCGAGATGCCTTCGGCCTCGAGCAGCTGGAAGTGCGCTAGCAGGTCGAGGACTGCGCGGCGCGCGCCAAGCGGAGACGTCATGCTGCGCTGGACGCGCTCGAGCGGCAGCTCGCTCACGTGGTGCAGCAGGAACGCAGCCAAGCGACTGCGCGGGAACACGCGCTTGTCGAGCCCAGTCTCCTCGAGGGCTTGGTGGCACCACTGCAGGACGCCGAACGCGCCGTGGCCGCGCCGCTCGAGCTCGTTGAACGCCATATGCGCGTCGACGTGGCGAAGGAGCCGCGAGTGCTCGCTCGCGTCCGCTGTGAGCACGAGGACGCGGCGCGCGTCCGCTTCGTTGCGCACGAGCCACTGTACGCGCTCAGCGGCGCAGCGCGACTTGCTCGCGGCATCGAGAGTGGTGGCGTGCCAGTGGCCATGGTGGTCACTGGTTTCAAGCGTCTGAGGACTCACGACTCGCGCGTTCGAGAAGCTTCGACGCTGCAGCAGCGGCGCATGGCGACGACGATGCTGGAGAGGAGGAGAACAGCGCGCGGTCGAGAGCTGCTGCTGCAGCGGCAGGCGTCGACGCCGAAGCAGCAGCGGCGCCATCATCTTGGTTCGCCGCGAAAGTGAGGATGCCGCTTCATCATCTTTGTGACTCACGCTCGGGTCTTTGTCGATGCATAACTGGCTGCCGTCAGTGCTGGGTTTTATGCATTTTGAGGGAGATCGGTCTCTTGAATTGCATGGATTCGCGCTGTTCTGCTTTTCTCTCGCTCGCTCGCGCTTCGAGGCAGTCAGTCGCTCGCTGTCACATCCCATTGAGCGGCACACCGAAGACAAGGAGCGCGCGAGTGAGTGCGAGAAGCGCTTGAGTTGCTCGTGCTGCTGCACGCCACCATCCAGCGAGTGCCCAAGCCGACACTCCGTACACACGCACTGACCAAGCAAGAGCGAGCATCCGTCAGCGCATGCGCACAGGCGCACTGCGCAGTCTATTACCAGTTTCGATCGACTGAAGAGCCACATCACCACCACGCATGTACCACGTCGCCGAGATCGTGCGCGATGCGAAGCGCGACATGCACGAGCGCTACGAAGGCTACTCGACATGGGCCGCGTACACGCCGTTCCCGTTCCTGTACGCGCTCGGCGGCCAGATCACCAAGACGATGCAGCGCAAAGCGCCGGACCTGGTCAAGCGCGCGGCCGTGCGCACGCGCGACCAGATCGCAGACGTGATCACGACGTCGCAGCGCAACGTCGTCGAGTTCCGCCTCACGACCACGCGCACGGGCCAGCGCGTGTTCTACCGCATCAAGAGCCAAGTCGAGACTGTGCCGCTGCCCGGTGCGATCGAGCCGATCCGGTTGCACGCGGCCGTGCCCGTGTTCAACGCCGTCGAGGGCTTTGCGCAGTTCGTGACGAGCGAGGAGCTCCCGGAGCTCTACTTTGTCGCGAAGACGTCCATGGGGAGCAACGTCTTTCTGCGGCACCTCGTGCTCCCGCCGCTCGGCGCTGCGGAGCGCGTGGTGCAGTACGTCGTGATCTTCCCGAGCCAGGTCGTGTTCCCGTCGCGCGAGGAGATCGAGACGCGCACGGACCTGTTCCTGGACGTCTCGACGTCGCGCGTGCAGTCGATCGTCGAGTACATCTACTCGGCCACGGAGGTGCTCGACCAGCACTGGAGCATGGTGCAGTGGAACATCCTCGGCCGCGGGCCGTACGAGTCGCTCGTGCCCGAGCGCCGCGCCGAGGTGATCAAGAGCATCTACCAGCGCATGCTCATCATCGAGTCGCACTACAAGATGTACGAGTTCATGTCGAGCATCAAGATGCAGAACGAGATGCTCTACGCCGACGTCCTGCGCGAGTACCCGCACTTTGGCGGCGTGCCGCTCACGGACGCCGAAGTCGCCGCGAACGACGCGCTCGTGCGCGAGCTCGCGCTCTACAACGAGAGCTCATACCCGTGCTGGTTCTACCGCAAGGTCGCGAGCGGCAGCGACACCAACGCAGCGGACGACGCGAGCGACGCCGCTGCAGCTGCGAGTGCGAGCAAGTGGATCGAGTTCCCAGCGCACGAGAACCGCCGCCTTGAGCGCCGGTACCGCTGGTACGAGCGCGAGCGAGCGCTCGGGCGAACGCCGTCGAGCATCGTCCTCGTCGACGAAGGGCGCCACGAAGTGAACATGGAGACGATGGAGATGACGCCGGTGTACTGGCCCGCGCTCGAGAAGCAGGTCGTGTGCCGCTCGCTCTGGCTCTACGCGCAGCGCAACTACGGCCTCGCGCCGTACAACCCGAGCGCCGCCGTTGTGCTCGAGCGCGCGTTCACGTACTACCTGTCGCACTATGAGGCCGAGAAGCAGCGGAACCAGGCGCTCGAGGAGCAGCACAAGTCGTTCTTCTACTCGCCGTCGCCGACCGCCGGCGCGCACAAGGCGACGCTGAGTGTCCCGTTGGAAGGCCACTTGGTCGAGTTCAAAGGCCCGCACGACATCATGCAGTACAAGCGCCTGCTCGCCGGCACGACGCCGTTCACGAGCAAGCGCCGCGTGTACCGCGGCGACCCGCGCATCAAGAGCGACGTCAAGCACCTCGAGCTCTGGAAGCGCGCGATGGCAAGCGACGATGTCGGGCGCCTCGTGCAGCCGGCCGATGGCGCGCGCCTGGACGACGACGACGACATTGAGAGCGACGTGGACCACTTGGTCCTGATCGTCCACGGCATTGGCGACGCGCTCAAGACGATCGACATCATCAACGTCGTGACGCTGCGGTCGATCATCGACTGCGCGACCAACTTGCGCGAGCTGCACCGCGAGGCGCTGCGGTCGTCGCACTTTGATCACTTGGCGCCGCACGAGAAGCCGCGCGTCGAGTTCCTCCCGATCGAGTGGCACTCGAAGCTCCACTTGGAGGGTCTCGACAGCATGATCCGCGACGTCACGCTCCCTGCGATCCCGAAGCTCCGCGAGTTTGCGAACGACACGATCCTCGACGTGCTCTTCTTCATGTCGCCGATGTTCCACCAAGTGATCCTGAGCGAAGTGTCGAAGGAGATGAACCGCGTCGTGGCGCTCTTCCAGGCGCGCAACCGCGGCTGGGGACCAACGGCAGCGCCACACCGGCGCAAGAAGGTCTCGATCGTCGCGCACTCGCTCGGCGCGATCATCTGCTTTGACGTCCTGAGCCACCAGAGCTTGTACACGCAGCCAACGAGTCGGCGCCGGAGCGCTGCGTCGACGGACCGCAGCGACAACGACAGTGACGATAGCGATAGCGACGACAGCAGTAGCGACAAGGACGACGCCCACGGCTTTGAAGCGATGCTCGTCGAGCGGATACGGCAGCGGTCGCGGTCCGAGTCGGAGTGCCGGAGCGCGACTGCGTGGCGCAAAGACCCGAGCGAGCGCCAGCGCAGTCGCCGGCGCGCGCACCGGACGAAAGCGCTCACGCCGCGCGCGGCCGTCGTGCCGAAGCTCGTGTTTGAGATCGAGGACCTCTTTTGCTTTGGGTCGCCGGTCGGTCTGTTCCTGAACGTGCGCGGCCAGCGCCTCGCGCGCGACTTTCGGCTCCCGACGTGCCGCCGGCTGTTCAACATCTACCACCCGTACGACCCCGTGGCGTACCGCATCGAGCCGATTGTGAACCCGCTGCGCGCGAACTCCAAGGCCGTGATCATCCGGACGTTCGAAGGCAAGCTCCGGTTCCAGTACCAGCTCAAGAACTCGTTCCGCGTCATGTGGCAGACGCTCCGGCGCTGGCGCCGCGACTTTGAGTACCAGGTCGAGCGCAGCGTGCGGCAGATTGGGCTCGTTGAGAACAGCGCTGCGAGCGGAGCGGCGCTCACGATCGACACGACGAGCAACGACGACTTTGACTTGCACGGCGCGTCGCGGCGCGCGAGTCCGCAGGCCGTGAAGGACGCGGACGGCTCGACAGTCGACACGGAGCTGTTTGGGAGTCTGTGCCAAGGCGCGCCGATCGACTACACGCTCCAGGAGAACGAGATCGAGATCGCGAACGAATACCTCTTTGCGCTCACGGCGCACGTGATCTACTGGTCGAACCGTGACGCGAGCCTCTTTGTCGCGCAGAAGATGATCCTCGAGCCATCGCACGACGTCGACTCGCTCGTGTCGCCACCGAGTACCAGTGATATCACTGCAGCGCTCGAAGGCGACGACCCGGAGACGCAGACCGCGTCGCTCTCGTCGTCGGCGTCGTCGTCGTGTCCGTCGCCTCTGTCCTCGCCGTCGCGGCGCTCGAGCGACCGAGCGACAGTTCGTCGGCGCCAGCGACGACGCGCAGCAGAGCCGTCAGCTGCGCTCGTCTCGACGATGTGACTTCGTTCGGATTCTATATGTTTTGAGTAGCAGCACATTTATAATGCACCACACATACAAATCGTCATATAAACGATATATGTGTTGTTGCTTGATACTTAATTCCACAACGCAGTGCATCATGTCATAGTGACGAAACAAAGTAAAAATCGTCAACAGCCACTGCATTCCACGCGCGCACACGAGCGCGAGTGGGACGTGGCGCACCCCGGCACTTGCGAGTCGTACCTGCGCGCTGCAAGGCGGATGCAATGACTGTGACTGTGTGTGGCGTGTGTGTATGTGTATTCGTGTGTGTGCTTGCACAGGCGCCTACCAATCTGCGGAACGCCGTTTCTACTGACGACCTAACGAAAAGCGATACGTCTTCGACTCTGGCGTTGGATCATTGATCAAACCGGATCGCACACGGCTGTCGTGTTGCGCGATCAGGCAGTCAAGCGCTCCGCTTCTGTGCAGTTGCTTGACGGCTATCACTGTGGTCCCGTATGCTTTACAGGTATGCCCATGGGAGCGGAGGAATTCGAGTGCGGACCTCTCAAGCTCTGAGCCTGAGTGCAGAACCGCCGTCTTGTCTACTCGATCACCTTCGACCAAGCTGAGCTGCGACGCGAAAAGCTTCAGGAAAGCGACGGTAAGCCGTGCTTCGTGAAGCCTCTGTCGGTTCTCTGTCTTGAGCAATGTCTTGTCGACATACCACGCACATCAGACTGAAACGAGGCTCGTACGTGCCTCCTTGCGTTTTCTCTTCCTTGTCGCCGCAGCAGCAGCCGTGGGTGTGTCGGTGCAGAGCGATGCTGGAGGCAACTCAGGCCGCGAAGATGGCCGGGTAAAAGGTGCGTTCTGCTGCCGAGCTGTTTGCAGCTTGCTCTCGATCGCAGACACTCGCTGTACCAATGCCGTTGCCTGCTCGACTAGCGCCGCGTTCTGCTTGACCAGTGCCTGAATGAGCTCCGACGTGCTGTCACTCGCGCTTGGAACTGCGCAAGCAGCACTTGTGGACATGCTTGGTGTCGCCATGGGTGCGCGAACTGAGCAGTGCATGGCCTCGCGCAAGACCAACGGCCATGCGTCGAGCTCGTGAGTGCTGACGGAGTGTTCGTTCGCAATGTCGTGTACACGTCGGATGTACAGCGAGGAGGGCTTGAGAGCGCGCATGCCTGGAAGGTGAAGGAGTGCAGTGGCCGAGAAGACTTCGAGAACGTCGTCGCGAAGACTAGTGCTGACGCTGTAGCCGTGCACCGAAGAGAAGACCGACCAGAACACGGTACGCACTCGCTCTCGGACGATGGCGTCGAACGGCGCGAGGGTTGGAAGTGCTGGGTCTCTCTCTTTCGCCCAGCCGCTGAGCGAACGAGCCACCTTCTGGTCTTCTTGTGTTGTGTTCACGATGTACGCAAAGCCCTTGCTCAGCGACGCGAGGCTCCACCTGCAACGGTCCAAGATCCACTGAGTCGACAGGTTGCTGCCGGCGTTGGCGCTCTGGGCCGCTCCTCGTCTGAACGAGTGCGAGGTGAGCCTGTGCGTGAGTGATGAGTTGTCTCGTGACATCTGCTGCGTGAGAGACACAAGCAAACGGTTCACGTAGGAGTGTATGCTGATTGCAGGACTCTGGGCTTTGGTGCGCCGCTGCAGCTCGGTCTCTTCGTCCCGCCTCGACGTCATGGCTTCAAGCATATCCTCGTCGTCGACAAGGTCTTTGCCGTTGCCTTCGCTGAGCTCGCCACCAGCGACCTCTCGCCACGGCGCATCGCCAAGCAGGCTTGCAGATGGTGCAGACTGCACAGCGAGGGCTACAGCAATTGAATGTATGGGGCACACTGCAAATCTTGACAAGTCCTTGTACAACGCAACGCCTTGCACGCTGCCTGTCTTCATTCGCTTCATTCAAAGGAAGAGAGCACCACCTATCACAGCATTTGCATATCAGTGTAGATACTGATGGATGATAGCACAAACAAATACTGACCTGGGTAAATCGAGACTTGTGATATCAAAAGATGCGCTGCGTCAGAGCTCCGGCCGAAGAGGAACCACAACACGTTAAGGAGTGCTGCGTCTTGATAGTCTCGCGGATACGTTGCGCACTGGTACAGCTCGGTCACGAGGGTGTTCAAGTCGGCCTTCGTGCACGGCGGGGTTTGCTTTACGAACGAGTCGTCTCGCTTGTTGCAATGCCGTTCGAGAGACTGCATGATCTTTTTGAGCTTGCGCTCTGTGCGCTCGTGCAGCTCTTCATGACGATCGAGGAGGTGGTTCTTCACTGGACCAAAATACGACAGCATCGTGTTCGTACGAAGCCGCTTCCCACCACGTCCATCATTGAGCACAAGATGCAAAGCAACCTTATCCAGTAGCATGACGAGCGCGTTGCCGGTGCTGTCCTGTGCGACGGCTCGCTCCACCTCCTCTCTACTCACGCGCCGCTGCTTGAGAAACGCGTCGAGCGCGCCAAGAGCATTCGAGCGCGTGAGTTGGGAGACTGTGGCGAGAAGGGTGGTGACCGACATGTGCGGTGGCGAAGCTGAGCGTGCTGGATGGGCCGTGTGTGCGCTGGAGCGCTTTGTGTTGTGTCTGTCGCTCAACCGCAACAAGGTATCGACGTCCGAATTGTCCGAATCGTAATGCAATCGTGACTTGAACTCAGTTCTCAAATATAAAAGGAAAAATATAGCCCTCGCTTTTTTCTCGCTCGAATGTGCGCAGAGGCGCGTAAAGGACCACCACAGCTCACAAGCTCACCAACAAAAATGCTCATGATGAGGCGACTGCGCCACTCGGTCGTGACTGGCGCGCGTCGGTCGTTCGCGACGCAGCACCGCAGTGTGCGTGTCGAGGTCGCAGACGGCGTGAAACTGCACGCGCTCGTGCCGGAAGCGAGCAACGCAGCACCAGTGCTCTGTCTCCCATCTGCATTCGGTACGCCGATGCGTGTATGTACGCATGTGTGTGTTGACGACGCACTGCAAAAGACCAACAGCTAATGGACCAACGCAATGAATGCGCTGTAGGATGCGTCACGACGAACTTCCGGCTGCAGTACGAGGCTCTGGGCGACAAGTACGCGTTCGTCGGCGTCGACCCGCGCGGCTACGGCCAGTCACGTCCACCTGCGCGCGACTTCCCAGACAACTACTTTGAGCGCGACGCGGACGACGTCCTCAATGTCATGGATTCGCTCGGGTATGATAAGGTGCGAGTGCGTCAGCTGACTCTCTCTCTCTCTTGCATTCATGTGGCTGACCCGCCCGCGGTCGTCGCTCACTTGCGATTGTCTGTGTGCAGTTCTCGATCTTGGGCTGGAGCGCTGGTGCGAACGTCGGTGCAGTCTTTGCGGCCAAGTACCCCGACCGCGTCGATCGCCTCGTGCTCGTGAACGGCAATGTACGAGCGTGTGTGTAGCTGTTCGCCCCTGTTTGCGTCTCGCTTTGACCAAGTGAGCGAGACTCATGCTCCATCTCTCGCTCTCTTGCCACGACGACGCGACGGCTGCAGGCGTTCGTGTCTGACGAAGACGTCGAGGCGTACGAGCAGTTCGGCGACGTGTCCAAGTCGCACCCGAGCGCTCGCGCAGAGGCCGAAGCGATCTACGGCGCCGAGGCGCTCCAGACTGGCTGGACAGGTACGACTCGCTACGAACCCATTCGATGCGCTTGCAACAGACCGGCAGACTGACGCATTGATCCACTTCCGCGGCGCTGCTCGTCCAGCGATGTTTGATAAACTCAAGCACATGTACGAGAGCGACAGCGGGGACCTCTACTGCGGCTCGCTCCCGCGCATCCGCTGCAAGACGCTCGTGGTCGCGGGTGGTGCCGACAAGCTCGTCGAGAGCTTCCACGGCGAGTACTTGAGCGAGCGCATCATGCACTCGCGCCTTCACTTGTTCCCACGCGGGCGCCACGACGTGCACATCCAAGACGCGCGCGCGTTCAACGAGCTCCTCGACACGTTCCTCCAAGAGCCAGACGACAAGCTCACGCAGAGCCGCGAGTTCGTCGCGCGGCCCGTGTCGTCGTGAGTGCGCGCGCATGCGCAGATCAGAGATGTGCAGCCGTGAGTCGCAGGTCCAGCAGCGCTTGTGTGCAAGGCCATTGTCCGTCATGTGAGCACAGCACCGGATTGGCATTAGTCATGGTAATCACGAATGAACGCTGTGGCGACAATCAATCACGGTGATTTTTCAATTCGAAACAGCACATCATGACACATAGCGCGAGACAAACAGGCTAGACGATGCTGCTGTGCTGCGGGTGCGCGAGGTGCGGCCGCGTGCCGTACGGCAGCTGCTGCATGTGCGGCGCGTAGTATGCGCCTGCAGCGGCAGTCGGAGGCGCAGCGCTGCGCGCGTGGCTGTCGGGGAAGAACTCAAAGTCGACATCGCCGAGTGGGGGCGGCGGCAGCGTCGATGGCGCTTGGGGGTACCGCTGCTGCTGCTGGAGCTGCTGGTCGTTCGGTGGGATAGATCCGGAGAGAAATGGAGTGTGGTAGCTGCTGCTACTACTGTAGTGCGCCGCAGGTCGCGCAGTCAGTGGCGCAGATGTGTAACGTGCGTTGTACTGCTGCTGTTGCTGCTGCAGGTAGCTCGGGTAGGTGCTGCTGCGCGGGTCGTCTTCGAGGAAGCCCTGCAGGAGCTCGCCAAAGCCTTCCTCGTCTGCAAACGGAGGCGGCACGAGGTGGTCGTAGGCTGCAGGACCGCCGCTGTAGTCACCGCCGAGCGGCGTGTACATCCCCGAGCTGTACGAGTGGTTGATCTTCTGGAGCAGCTCGGCCGTGAGCGAGCTCGTCGCGCTCGGGAGCGCCGACACTGGCTCCAAGCCAAAACCCGACGACCCAGCGGACGACGTCCGACGGAGCTGACTGCCGTACGCACGCGTCGCCGGCGACGGCAGCGGGGGACCGCGCTCACTCCCACTCGGCTCGTTCTTGATGCGCTTGCTCGCGTGCGGCGCGGCGCCATCCGTGCTGCTGCTGTCCACGCTGTGGTCGTCGATGCTCGAGCACGAGCTCGAGACCGAGGCTTCGTCGCTCTCGCAGCGCAGGCGCTTGAGGTCGTGCTCAGACGTGCCCATGGCTTTGAGGCGCTCGAGGGCTTCGTCGTAGCGCAAGCCGCCGAGCGCCTTGCTGATCTCCATGCGCCGGTTGTACTCGGCCTCTTCGATCGTCTTGGCCAAGTGCCACTGGTCCTGCCCACAGGCGCAGTGCTTTCCTTCCGAGCCCTTGTACCGCGCGCTCTGCGCGTCCACGACGGCGCACTCACAACAGTGGAACATCTGCTTGGACCGGTACGTCCCGAGCCAATTCGACTTGAAGCGCGGGAACCAGCTCTTGCGGTCGCGCGTCTTCTCCGGGCCGTCGCCCGCGTTGTTCGATCGGTATTTGGTGCCGGTTTGGTGGATGCTGTCGCTCCCGCGGTTCGGCGCGCTGCTGCTAGCGCTCATTGCGTCCGTAGAGCTGTGCGCGTGTGCGCGCTCTTGCTGCTCTTGCTGCTGCTCGTGGTCGGAGTGCGGTCGGTCGTCTGTGACGGCAGTGCGATCGCGAGCCCCACCGAAATGCGCGGCTCCTGCTGGCTGCAAGAGCATGTGGACAAGCACTGCCGACATGGCAGTCACGACGTACTGCTGCACGACGCCAGCAGCGAGCGCAGTGAGTGGCGCTGCGCGCGCAGGTGATGTGGTCGATGGCAGCGACATGGCGCAGCACGAGAACGGCGAGTGGTCAAAGGATTCGGGGCGAGGGCGTTTGGACGCGACGCGGGACATGGAGCCGATGGCAGTCAGTCGCTCGGGTTTCGCTTGCAGCGCCGTCGAGTGGTGTGTGCGAGTGCGAGTAGCGATCTGTCGAGGTCGTCAAAAAAGCACGAGAAGCGATGTGTGAGTGTTGTGTGTTGTATGGCGGTCACTGACTGACTACTGCTGACCATGGTGGCGCAAGTCGAGTGTCAATCGGTCGTACCGTGCAGTGCTGTTGGTCAGTCAGTCAGCCACAGACGACGACGATGACGATGACAGGTGCGCGAGACGTTCCTTGTGTTGGCAGCCGCAGTCAAGTTGTCGGTCACGAATGGACGGACGGACAGGTCGACGTCGGTCTTGGATCGATGGACAGATCGATAAATTGATCTGCGCGGCGCTGGCCGAAAAGGAAAGTAACGTGACAAGAGACCGCAGCGGCGGCAGTGGTGGAGGGCTCTTGCTCCTCTGCTCTGCTCCTGGTGCTGCGCTGCTGCTGCTGCTGCTGAAGAAGCAGCAGAAGAAGACCGTTTGGTCAGTCTGTGGCTGCGGTGGCCGCGGCGTGGACGGACTGCCACGTCGCGCTCGAGAACCTGTGCGCGCGCTGACGGACACGCCACGGTCACGGCCGCGCCGACCAGAGACCGGACACGGCGTAGGAGCAGCCACTGTCGCGGTTGTTTGAGTCTTGTGAGAGCCTTGAGCCTCGAGCCTTGAGGCGGCAGGCGCTGCTCGGATCGTAGAGCGAAGCGAGTGCGCGCGCACAAGAGAGGATCCGGAGACAGTCAGTGTCGTCGTCGCGCTTGGACGGCAAACAGACACCGGCGGCGCATCCGCCTCGAGCTCGCGCGATGCACGATCCACGATCCAGCCACCAGCCGGTGCGCGCGACCAGGTGCGCGTTGATCCGGTCCCTCGCCGCCGTTGCGTGAAGTCGCGATCGTCGAGCAGCTTCAGCTTGTGTGCGCTTCGATTTTATTTCGACCGTCTTGAAAAGAGTGTGTGTGCCACACCACACCTGCGTGCGTCAGTCGAGCATAGCCGCGACAGTGCGAACATAGCCGCGAATTTGCGTGGCTCTACAAACGCCAAGTGCCGCCCTGTCTGTCACGCTGTGCGCGTTGTATCACCGAACCGTCTACAATCAAATATGTGTGTTACTTGCTTGGAATATGCAAACTTAGACTTGCTAAAGTATAATGGAGGAAAGAGTCAGCTCGAAACACGCAAAGTGCGATTGTGTTTCACCAGTCTGGCGAAATGCGCACTTTGCGGCCTGCGCTGAGGACAAGCTGCAAACACTGCAAAGTTTGGCACTGCAAACGCTGCTCGCTGCTCGCTGCTCGCCAAGCACACAGCGCTGCAAGTCTGCAAGTCTGCAAGTCCAAGGTAACGCGTATGTCATCTTCAGATTGCTCGGTCGTGTGTTTGGCAGACCCCTCGTTCTCATTCACGCGCGCGCTCGCTCAATTCTCGGTTCTAGGTTCTCGGTTCTTGTTTGGAGCGCTCCCCCTCCATTGCCGAGACGCTGCCGTGCACTCTCACGCTCTCACTCGAAGACGACGTCAATGCAGTGAGGAGGATGAAGGATGGATCGGCAGCAGCAGCTCAGGTTTTCACGCGATCCGAGTGCACGCGCCTCGTGAGTAACTCGAGGTGTTGAACCGTCAGGTCGCACACTCACACACAGCACACACACAGACCACTCAGCACTCAGCACTCGCTTGAGAGCTGTCGGATGTAGCCGACAGCTGGAGCTGGCGTCGCACCTCGAACCAAGACAAGACCGCGCGCACTCAAAAGTGGAAAGCGGTGTTCCGCTGCTCGGCACACCACTTGCTGTGAAATCAGATCCGCATGCGCGTGGCGAGCACGACCAGAGTACGAGAGCAATCGAGCTGGAGTAGAAGAGGTCGTGTTCATGGTGTTGGCAATTGGCGGCGACCAGGCGATCGCTCAGTTGCTGGTTTGTTTGCTGCCGCTGCTGCTTAAACTCGCGCTCGTGCTCGCGCTCGTGCAAGCGGACGCGAAAGCAGACTGCTCTGGTCGTCGTCGTCGTCCGTCTTGAGGCGCATCGGTTCTTCAAGAGCGCCTAGTGGAAACACCACCGTCACGGCCGCCATGATTGACTCGACGACGACACATGCATGCAACGTGTTTTCTGGTGTCGCGGCAGCGCCAGTCCCGAGAAGTGAGCGACCGAGTGACGAGTGAAGTAGAGAGCGAGAGAGCAAGGCTAGAGAGGCTAGAGGGCGAGAACGGCAGCATGCCTTTCGGACATCGGCGCATACTAATCGCGCGTATCGAGCGCATGAGTCCATTGCTAAGCAGCAGCAGCAGTCGATCAACGACAGCGCTCTCTCGCTCTCTCTCATGTTCACACAGCGCACTCTAGACACACGCAGCTTTGTGATACAAGCGAACACACAGCGGTGGTCGATTAACGCTGCGGATGTCAAACCGCAAGAACCGCCTGCGCGCTCGAACTCGAGCCTCGCTCGCTCGTTCGTTCGAACAGAACCGAGCGGCGAGAGAGAAAGAGACACGAGCCTCGCATCGCGACCGCAAGCACGTGGGGTCATACCCGACAGACTCGTCAACGTGTTCGCGCTCGGTGGAGCGAGCACGGCAAGACCCGCTTGCCGTAAACGATCGCTTTGGTCAGGTGTTGTTGCGCGCCGCCGCCTGTCGAGCTGGTTCGATATTAGTCGCTCAAGTCACACTCACACACATGTGCTCGAGCAAGCGCCGAGTGCAAGCACGAGCAAGGACGCGCATGCGCCTTCGCGCCAACTCGACTCGAATCAACTCGCGGCGCAGGTGCCGGTCGCGCGCGCATCGCGGCGACGCAACCGTGGCTTGTCCGCGCAATGGCGGCTCGCACTCGAGTGGATTCATGCACACCAAGCGCCGTGTGTGTGTGTGTTGTGTTGTATGTGTTGTGCTTGCTCGGGTGCAATCGATCCCTCGACCGCTTGCTCTCTTGATCCCTGACCAGCGGACTCAGGCGGCGCCTGACTGTGCTTGTGTGTGTCTGTGCCTGTGCCTGCACTTGTGCTCGGTGTCCTGCCACTTGCCACTTACGACTCGCGTAAGCAACGGACAACAACAACCACGATGCCGAGCGCTGCCTTGCCTGAGTGGGCGCAGAGACGAGTCCTGCTTTGGAACCAGACGCGTGGCGCTTCTCTCGGTCAATGCGCGACCTGAGCTGCTCAGGTCCTCGTGCGCATTCACTCGCTCACTCGCTCAACGTTGGCGGTCGCCATCGTATGCATGAGGGGTAGCAGCATCTCGCACGAGGTCGAGGTCGAGGTCGCTCTGGTCTCGATGAACTACGCGCCAGGCGCTCGCGTTCATGCTCCTGCTCGCACACGGCACACACCCGGCAACAGATGCACGCACACGTGAGAATCACGCCTCTACTCGCGCCGTTCTGCTGCTCGTTGCGCCATGCTCGGTGACCTCGACCGAGCGACGCGCTTCAAGCAATGATCGTGCAGATCGCTCGGCTGGGATCTATCACTGTAGCGCACCGCATCTGCTGTGAACCAGCTGACACCTCGCGATCTGGAGCACGCGATCTGGAGCTCGCGTGACGACGCTGATCACGATCGTGCCTTGCATCATGGTGCGTTGCGCGAGTCGCCATCAGCGACGCAGTTCTTGATGACCATCGCAGCAGATCCGTGCTGCTCGGAACGCTGAGGATCACCACCTCGCGACACAATCGTGCTGGAGCGATCGCCTCTAGCTAGCCATCTGGACACCGCAGCGACTTACAAGTACGTGGCAGCGGTGCTGGACGATCGTGAGAGCGCGAGGCAACGTCCATCGCACATGGCGACTGATTGTCGCGCTTCAGTCTGAGCTCCATGTGTCGGTCAGTGCATCGCTCTCGCTATCCATCAACGCCAGAGACGGCGGTGTCGTGCGCTAGGACCGAGCATGTGCGCTCCCCGCAGGATTGATTTGCGTTCGCGTGCGACTGACTGAGCGCGTCCACCCGTTGCAGCATCCAGAGCAGCAGATGCCACGCTCTTGCTCTAGCTAGCGCTCAAGCTCGAACTCGACTCTCTCACCAAGCACCAAGCACCAAGCACCAGCACCAGCACCAGCACCAGCACCAGCACCAGCAAACCTCCTCGCTCCCGCCACTTGAGTCCAAGACCCTGGTGCGTTGACTCCGAATGCCCGCGCTCACGCCAGGTTAGCGCAGGTTAACGCAGCGCAAGTGACGACGTGGGGCTCGTCAACGGCAGCTTCTGCCTTCTTCCTGCTGGGAAACATGAGCTCCTTGTCAACACGAGCGTCGTCGCGGGAATCACTCTCTCGCCACAGATGCGCTGGTCCGCCCTACGCATTGACTCGCGTGTTCATGCAGAACGGCCGAGCGCGCAGCTCGTTCAAGCTCGTGGCAGGAAGCGCGGCGACGGCGACGTGGTTCACAACGGCGTGTGCAAGTGATAGGACCGACCAGTGGGACTGCGGCCAAGATCGCGCCATGACGCGCAAGGCCACTACGAGAGCAGCGACAGCCATCCAAGGACGTTCACAGCGAACGCAAGACGCAAGACGCTCGGAGCACGCGCTTGTGGACACGGTTGTGTTATTGGGACATGACACAGACGCTCTGGACGCTAGTGTGATGTGTGTGATGTGATAGTGAGGAGGAGGATGTATATGGAGCCCATGCTCGCATCTGGAGGAGTCGCGGGCGAGTGTGCACGCGCGCGTTCGGTCAAGCAGCTCGCTTCCGTTCGCGAGACCGACTCGACACGCGCGTGCACTCGCTCGCTCGCGCTCGTACAAAGCCAACTGCGATTGCGCAGTCGCTTGGTGGCTGCTGGGGCTGCCGCAGCACTAGGCAAAGTCCGCAAAGACCTCGACCGCCGTGTCCTCGCACACGCTCCCGAGCGCGAGGAAGCGCGCGTACTTGAGGCGGTTGCGCACGATGATGTCGGCGATCTCGGGGCGATTGCGCGCGAGCGCCTCACGCAGCTGCGAGTCCTGCACGAATGCCTGGTCCATCTGCTCCGCCGCCTTCGCGCCGCCGGCCATGTCCATCGTCTCAAGCAGGTACAGCACGTGCGAGTGCCCGTGCTCGCTCGCAACATCGAACGCCGTCTCTTCGCGCGCGTTCGGCATGTCCGGGTCCGCGCCGGCCGTCAGGAGCAAGTACGTCGTGCGGTAGTTCCCAGCCGCGCACGTGAAGTGCAGCGGCGTGTTCCCGTCCGCGTCCTCGACGTGCGGGTCCGCGCCGGCGTCGAGCAGGAGCTCCACGACCTCCGAGTGGCTCTGCTGGCACGCCATCATGAGCGGCGTGAGGCCCGAGCTACGCGTCATGACGTCGTACTTGACCTTGTGCTGGAGCAGCACGTTCACGATCGCGACGTGCCCTTTCTTGGCCGCGGCGTGGATCGGCTGCATGCCGTTGAGCGCCGCAGCGTCCGCGCGCGCCTTGTGCTTGAGCAGCAGCTTCACGGCGAGCTCGCGGTTGTTCTCGCACGCCGCGTACAGCGCAGTCGTGCCGTCGAGCGCTGCGTCGTCGACAGTCGCGCCGCGGTCGAGCAGCAGCGTCATGATCTGGTGCGACCCCTTTGCCGCGGCGAGGTACAGCGGCGACTGGCCGATCGACGACTTGACGTTCACGTCGACGCCGGCTGCGAGTAGCTCCATCACGTCTGCGATGCTGCCCTTCGCGACGACATCGAGGAGCTTCTTGCGCTTGAGCGTCGTGAGGCCCGCGAGCTTGTGGCCGAGGAAGTGCCAGACCTTGCTCTTATGCTTGAACGGCAGTGGCTCCTTCTTGATCATCGGCACGAGCGCCTGCGAGGTCACGCCCGTGACAAACATCGGCGGCGATGCGTCGAGCTGCTTGACGTGTCCGTGGAGCGTCATGGTGCTCGAGCGGATCGACGAGTGCGCGGCGCGAGCAGTGAGCGCGCGCTGAGCGAGTAGCGCGAACGGAGCGCTTTGTGGGACGCGAATGCGGCGCTGGGTCAGCAGCCAGACAAACGAAGGAAGGAAGGAAGGAAGCGCCGCGGCTTGTGACTCACACGCACACAGAGCACTTGAAAACTGGATACTCGAGTGCTCGCTGAGTGAGAGAGAGAGAATACGCGTGGGTGGCGTGGATATAACAGCGACGACAGACGCTACGCGACGACGGTGAGGATGATGACGGTGATGACGACGGCGGCGGCGACGAGCTGCACGCGGCTGCGCGAAGAAGCACGCAGCGAGCGAGGAGCGGACGGAGCCTGGTCGGGACGCGATGCACGCACGCGCTCACTTGGCAAGAGTGCGAGCGCGTAGCGAGTGGCTAAGCGTAAGTGCGCGAGTGGCGAGCAGCGGATTCCGAGCGTGCGGTGCCTGGTTTGCGGCTGCTAGCGTCGCACTCCACGACAACCTCTTGCTTTGCTGGGTTTGTGTAGAGACGACGAAGAGCGTACAGTGGCGGAAGAAGCGCTGTCAGCAAATGCCGGTCCGCCAGCTGGCGCCACGCCGCCATACAAACTCCCTGTCAATTGCGAGCGTCCAAAAGAAGCCAGTGACACTATACAGCATAGACAGGCCACCTAACTGCCAGAACACGCATTTACAGAAATAGCCGCACGGCTCACATACATTACAAATACCGTCCAGACAAATCACAAAAAATGATAGCAATAAACTCAAACAATATAGCCAAACATAACTTCCATGACTCAATTCACTTGCAAACAAATACCATTGGCTATGTGACCGAAGTTCTCAACACCAACCTAGTTTTCGTTGTGAACATGTTAAACACAAACATTATCGAACATTATGACGGTTACCAGTGACAGCCAAAATTAAACAGTATAAATAATAGCTCGGGTTTTTAAAGGAAAGTGTCTGCGTTCACCGATTATCAGTCCTAATTTTTACGAAACCTCCCGACAAATAAAAAACGAGTCAAAAAATCAAATCGAAATGGCTTGTTTTACGTAGAAGAGAGCTGTGACTTCGCTTTTGACACACTCGAACACTTAGAATTTTTGCCCCCAAAAACGCTTGTAGGATTGCTGATCTTGATTTTGGGGTTTGAGGTTGGTTGGGCAGTCGAAAAATGAAATGACCATCATTCCTGTAATCAAATATTATGAACAAAAAGTAGAAATATGCATAAAACAGCCAGAAAAAAGTGATAAAGGGGGACAAAGAATCGGCGATCGCAGAGAGCGCCTTTTTAAAGACCAGCACCACAACTTTGGTTTTATACTCTTCAAGCTATAGATCGTAACATCACAACAAATGGTGTATAATAACATCAACACACTACAATATACCCTAAACATTACTGTTAATACAAATTTCCTCACAACTATACATCATTTGCTTCAAATGCTTCACGACTCAAGATCGCAGTGCAAGCTTGATGGTTTGGTGTCCGTAGGTTTTAGCTCATTTAATGAATAATGAACATGTTCAACATGATCTTTTTATCTCCGTAACAGCGAACGCTCATATTGACGTGTAGAACTGGTTTATCTAACCATTAAAATATAATCACAGAACGTGACCTCAATGTTCGGCAAATTTGCATATAGTGATACAAAAACATTCGAACATATCGATTTCCAATCGTAGCATTACAATAACTGTTAACAATAAGCACAACCTACACAATCTATACCACAACAAAAGTGCTTACCAATAGAATACACTCACAAACAAATGTCCGTTATTTCGTGATGCCGCGGTAAAACCTGGCAAAGATCGACATAATGCAATATGCACTTCTGTGGACCCGTTTCAAATCCCTATAATATCGCATTGATCTGCCCAGATATATGTGTTCAACACAGCGAACACGATTAAAAGATAATTGCATTGAACGTCGATAAACCAGTTCGTTTACCGATAAGAGTTACAAAACACGCGTAGACAAGCCATCACGCCAACTTCAATAACGTATGAGAGCAGGCAAAAATGTGTGTTTTAACCCATTCGTCTGGGTGCGGGTGCATGGCGTTGCGGGCGTCGGGTTCTCTCTCATCGGAGGCTATCCCAGTGTTGAAGAGTGTAACGGGGCTGCTGTGCTAAGTACGAAGGAGCACAGCAGACTCCCATTTAGTGGCCTAACCTGATTTCTGACGACCATGGTCGTCCCATCAGGCAGCTCACTAATTAGGTTATCTCCCTCACTTTCATCACTATACATGATCCTAATACAAAAACCTCAGAGTTGAAAATACCGAGTTCAGCGCAGTTCCTCTGCGCTTCACCCCATCGCTTCCTCGTAAGACCTCGTGCGAGCTACGTCACGGAGAACACTCCCGTGACACCTGGTAGCACTACGTAGTCCGTCTAACGACCAAGATGAGCACGCTCCCGATCGAAGGCGACAACGGAACGTCGCTCAACTACAGCGACTTCGCGCACCTGACTCCGTACGAGTGGGACGCGCTACGCCGCCTCGCTGACGTGTCCGGCCTGACGGCCGTCGCAGCGATGCTGTCCGCGATGTCGCAGGAGCACCAACGTGCCGCTGCACAAGAGTTCATGGTCCGCGGACTCGCCGACGCGCGTCGGCGAGGCTCAACTCCCGCGGCATCAACAAGGGGCGACGTCGTCAAGCTCGACGTCACAAGCTACAACGGCGAAGGCCCCAATCGACTCGCTTTGAACCGCTGGCTTTGTGAGATCGACATTGCCATCCACGCACGCCAGCTCACCTCCGAGCTGTCACGCACCCACTTCCTCCTGTCCAAGCTCGGTGGCCGCGCCAAGGAGTGGGCTTTGGGTCGGCTTGTCGCCGACCCCGATTGCTTCCCGACGCTTGACGCGCTCAAAAGTGATCTGCGACTCGCGTTTGAGCCGCCTCAAGACGAGATGCACCATCGCGCTGCGTTCCTCGCGCTCAAGCAAGGTCGCGCGTCCATGCGCGACTACGTACAACGCGCTCGCCACCTCGTGTCATGTGTGACATCGGCCCCAATCGACATGGCGACGCAAGTCCATGTCTTCATCTCCGGTTTGAACGCCGGCCACCAGCGCCTGTACTTGACCCGGAAGCCTCCGGCGTCGCTTGAAGAGGCTTTTGCGATCGCGATCCGCGAAGACTTCAGCGTATCCGCCTCGCGGGGCCACCACGCGGTCGTCCCGCGAGTTGACAACGGCGCCGAGCCGATGGAGATTGACGTGATTGAGCACGACGCGAACTCGCAGCGCGCAAGCAGTGGCAACGGCAGCAGCAACGGCAGTCGTCGCAACGGACCAAGCAACAAGCAGCTCATCTGCTTCCGCTGCCGCAAGGTCGGTCATCGCGCGGCAGTGTGCCGCGCGCCAGCTCCAGTACTTGCTACTGTCGAGGTCCAAGACGAGACCGAGCAGCCCGCGCATGCAAAAAACGCGGGCTCCCAGTAGGTGCAGGGCGACCTACTGGGCTCATCGAGCGAAACGTGCCTCCGGTGGCTTCACGTTCCGCTAGCCCCACCACTGCTGCGCTTCATGCGCAGCTCTTTGCCACCACCTCAAGCAGCGACAAGCGGCTGATCGTACTCAGTTTGCACGTCGCCGGCGCGAAGCGATCGCTTCGCGCCCTTGTCGATTCAGGCGCGACGAACAACTTCGTCCGAGCCGAGTCTTTGAAGCTCCTGGCCTCGCGGGTGCGCGCCCGCGAGCGACCAGGCGCAATGATCGTCAAGTTCGCAGACGGCGAACCGCGGTCGCTGCCGCGGCGCTCGGTTGAGTTCCAGTACGAGTTTGACGGGTTCAAGAGCAGCGACGCGTTCCTCGTTGTCGATCTTGGCGGTTCGTTTGACTGCATCTTTGGAATGCCGTGGTTTGCACGCCACCGGCCTGACATTGACTGGCTGAGTCGCACAGTGAAGCCGCGCGACATCGACATCGGCGGTGTTCTCGCCCACTTGAGCGACAGCGCAAGTGCCTGGCCGCACGTGACAGTCGTGGACCCCGACTCCACGACGCTCAACCCGCATGAAGAGAGCGATGGCCCTTCATGCTCGGATTGTTGCAAAGCACCGTGCGCCACGCCGACGCGACAAGCGAACGCCGATGGCAAGTGGGTCACTGTGAGCCGCAGGAAGGCAGCGGCATCTGCGGCGAGAAGCAGAACGGCGTCCGATCGTGCAGAAGCCGGTAAAGCGCGAGCAGTGGCTCGCGCTCCAGTTCAACTACCCCGTGCACGACAAAGAGCTGCTCGCGATGCGCTACGCGTTGGTGAAGTTCCGCGTGTATCTGCTGGGTGAGCAGACGTTCGCGATCTACACCGACCACGCGTCTCTCCGAACCGCGACAAAGTCGCCGCATTTAAGCCAGCGCATGGCGCGCTGGCTATCGTTCTTCGCCGAGTACAACTTCGTCGTCTTCTACAAGCCGGGCGCGACGAATATCATCGCTGACGCACTGTCGCGGCGTCCCGATTACGACCCGCGACCCAACTCGCCGCGCCACGCCGCCGACGATGACGATGACGACGAGTGCAATGCGTGTGTCGCGCTCGGCATAAGCGCGACGGCGTCAACTGCTGTGAGCCCGCTGCGAGACGAGATCGTCGCGGCGTACTCCCGCGACCCGTCGTGCGCCGCCATGCTCAAGTACTGCCAAGAACTGTCCAAATCGACGCTGCAGCTTCTCGCTCCTTCAGCGCGGAGCCAGGCGCCGCGCTTCTCGGTTTCCACCGACTTGCTCAAGTACCAGATCGATCGCTTCGACAGCCCTCGAGTCGTCGTGCCACTCGACGACGACTTGCGCGCTCGCATCTTGCACGAGTACCACGACGCTGCGTCAGGCGGCCATCTTGGCCGCGAGAAGACGTATCTCGCTCTCGCGCGCGACTTCTACTGGCCCCACATGTACAAGTGGGTGCGCAAGTGGGTCCGTTCATGCGAGACGTGCCAGCGCGTGAAGCCTTCGCAGTCGTCGCAGGCCCCGCTTCAGCCGCTCCCAATCGCCGCGGACGCCTGGCGATCCGTGAGCATGGACTTCATCTTCGGGCTGCCTCGTGATCAAGCTGGTCGCTCGGGCATTTTTGTGGTTGTCGATCGCTTCAGCAAGATGACACACCTCGCGCCAGTCGCGGTCGGCATCACCGCGCAGGAGACAGCTGAGCTCTTCCTCGACATGGTGTATCGGCACCACGGCATGCCGACGTCGATCGTCTCTGACCGCGACCCGCGCTTCACGGCAGCGTTCTGGGACCGCCTCTTCCAGCTGCTCGGGACGCGGTTGCTCATGTCGACCGCGTCGCACCCGGAGACCGACGGGCAGACGGAGCGCGTCAATCGAGTCGTCGAGGACGTGCTACGCAGTTACGCGACGTCACACACGCCGTGGAGCGCGCTGTTGCCGATGGTCGAGTTCGCGATCAACAACGCGATGCACGAGTCCACTGGTCTCACGCCGTTCTTCATCAACAACGCGCGACACCCGCGCGTTCCCGCAGTTCTTGGCTTTGACGACAGCAGCTCTCTTGAAGGGGGAGGGACACCGAGCGCATCGGTATCGTGTGGCGGTCTTCCTCCAGCGACAGAGGCAGCTCCGAGCGATGACCGGTCGTCAAAATGCGCTGTCGCGATGACGCCAAACGAGGCGACAGCTTGGGTTAACGCGGCTCTCATCGCGCCGTCGCGACGCGCTATCGCCATCACCACACGCGCTGGCGTGGACAAACCATCCGCGCCTCCACCTGCGATTGGCGAGGATCGTGTGCTCGAGTTCGTCCAAAAGCGCGAGTCGATCGCGCGCTTTGTGCGCGATGCGATCGCTGCAGCAGTCGATCGGCAGAAAACAGCAGCCGACCAGCGCGGGCGCAAGAACTTGGAGAAATTCGCGGTCGGTGACCGTGTTTTGTTATCGGCGTCCGGCATTGCACCTGGTTCTGTCACGAACCTTGGTGCGACCAAGCTCGCAC
Organism: Pythium guiyangense; assembly: GCA_003730235.1. Taxonomy (NCBI): domain Eukaryota; phylum Oomycota; class Peronosporomycetes; order Pythiales; family Pythiaceae; genus Pythium; species Pythium guiyangense. The sequence goes on along the minus strand of QXDM01000046.1, from coordinate 56,563 downwards.
CGCGCTTCATCGGTCCGTTCACGATCGTACGACGCAAGGGCGAGGCGTACACACTTGACATGCCAAGTGCATTGAAGGTGCACCCGACTTTTTATGTCGGGCGATTAAAGCGCTATGTTGCTGCTACGGTTCCGACGGACGAGCTGCCTCGCCAGGCTTGAAGCGCGACCCGACGTGACGAGGACGCGGCTTCGCCAGAGCACTTGGTGGCTGCTGACCCGCACGGAACGCCCGGTTGTCCGCGCGAAGCGCCTCGTTCGCTTGAACGACCTTCGCCAGCTGCGCCTTCAGCGCAGCAACCTCGGAGTCGAGCCGGTCCGTCTCTGCGATCGCGTCGTCCGCTCGGCTCAGAGCCACATCCGTGTCGTGCGACAGCATCCGAAGCTGATCAGGCGCAGGCGCGATCGTCGTCTCGTCGCGCCACGTTCCGCCGTGATGGTCTGCCGCCTCTTGTCGACAGCGCGGGTCATCCGCGCTGGATCGTCGATCGCCTGCTTGATCACCGCGACCCCGGTCGTCGCGGTACCAGTCACCGCGACTGTCATGGTGCCAGTCACCACGACCGTCACGGTGTTCCGGAAACGCGCGAGTATCGCGTTCGCTGGCTTGGCTTCGATCAGTCCAATGACTCGTGGGAGCCTCGCGCCACTCTCCTCGAAGACGTTCCCGACTTGGTGATGGCGTACGAGGCCGCCACTGCTGCTGCTGCTGCTGCTGCTCGCGCCAAGGCGACGGCGCGCGCGCGACCACGCGACCGATAGCGTGAACGCGATCGTCTGCCCGGCTCTTGCCACGCCACACGCCGGTCCTGCGAGCGCGCAAAGCGCGCGTCCCCTTTCCACGCGCGCTCGGCGCGCGACGAGACGGAGACCGCGAGCGGGCACGGCCGCGAGAACGAGAGCGAGAGCGCGTCGATACTTGGCGAGGAGAGCCTTCTCGTCTTCGTCAAGCGGATACTCGGCGAGCATCGCCTCCCACTGCGCGAGCGTCGGCTTGTCGCGGTTGTTGCAGATGCGACAGTACGCCACGACGTGAACGAAGCAACACGGCCGGTCTGCGTCCCACGACGCCCAGATGGTAGCGCTCGTGCTGTCCCTCGCGGCGCTCGAGCTCGAGCGCCATGTTTGGCTCGAGGTTCCAGCGTGCAACGAAGCGCGTCCACGACTCGTCAAGCGCCTCCTTCGTCACGTTGCCGGTTGTCGTGATCGGCTTGCCGCGCGACTGGCGCCATCGACGCCACATGTCGGCGAGTGCCTCGTCGCCAGGGGAGTCGCGCACGGTGCTGCAGTCGTACAGCGACAGTCGGCGAAGCGCGTCGGCGTACGTCGCCGTCGCTGCGATCACGCTCGCGCTCGGCATCGGCTGGTCGCAGGTCTTGCAGATAGCGCGGCTCTCAGTGCCGTGCTGCATGGTCTTCGTGTTCGTTGCTCTTCTTGCTTGCTGCGTCGCGCCACGTGTGTGCGTTGTGTGCTTTGCTTTTGTGTGCATTTGCCTTCTTTCACTTGCGTGTCAGCAAGCTTGTGTGGGGGATGGTGTAACGGGGCTGCTGTGCTAAGTACGAAGGAGCACAGCAGACTCCCATTTAGTGGCCTAACCTGATTTCTGACGACCATGGTCGTCCCATCAGGCAGCTCACTATTTAGGTTAGCTCCCTCACTTTCATCATTATGCATGATCTCAATACAAAAACTTCAGAGTTGAAAATACCGAGTTCAGCGCAGTTCCCCTGCGCTTCACCCATCGCTTCCTCGTAAGACCTCGTGCGAGCTACGTCACGGAGAACACTCCCGTGACAAAGAGCGCGAATGTATGTGAACTGGCAAATATCTCATTCGACCACCGCTCCCCTATCATGGGCGCGACTTAGTTAGCTGTGAAACTCAATCCGCCGGGATTATGTCAATCGTGTTTTTGTGGATAGAGATCGCCCTTCCATCCTTTTGTTCGGTACACTGTCCCGAACACAAACACTCATTCCCTAGGTTGGTTTCCAACATTAATAACATCTATATACTACAAATATACCTGAACATAGCTTTAATTACCTATTCACTCCCAATCAAATGTCATTAGCGACGCGACTAAAGAGACGCGATGTGGCCTGACAAACATAAAAACTTAAGCTTGATTGGTTGGTGTCGATTTTTTTGAGATTCTGCTGGCTTTGTATGTACTGAATTGTCTCAAACACTCGTCCATTTAAATTATCATGACTATTGCTGATACTCTTTCTAGCTGTACGTAGGTTAATTGACATGTGAGATAAATTGCAGTTCTGATCTTGAAAGTGCAATTCTGTGCATGCATATCTGTGAACCCATTTCAAATAACTACAATATTGTTCGAATCGTTTCAAAGCAAGTGTAGTCGCTTTGACCGCCATCGTTTTAAAGCGATCTCAGGGCTGGTACTTACGACTAGTTGTTTACTTAACGCGTATTGCTTGCAGAAATGCCGGGTGTTTTCCCCACACTGACACGCTTACACGAGGGTTTGGGGAGAAACCAGACGCCACAACCGCATCAGCTTGCTCATTGATGGTGGCTGAGGAGTGCTCACATATCACTGAGGTGCTCGCACCTGCTGCAGAAACACGGACCGTGGCGCAAAGTACGCCGCTACAATTTCGAAGACCGTGGCGCAAAGACGAGCAGTACGCCTCTAAAAATACTTTAATTGTCGGAACTGTGGATCGATTCGTGCAAATGTGTGGGCTATGCGTGAGGCCGATCAGTGCACCCGACTCAGTGAAATCCATAAATGAAAGCCTGACTGCAAAATCGCTGGTCACCACAAGTCGTGATACTAAACGTACAATAATCTATGGCCGAACCACAAATAGTATACAGTCAGTAAATGTGTTAAATGACGGGTATATAACTAGAATTATCTGTTTGGCAAATCCAGGGAGGTTGTTGGATGAACAAGTCATCCAGGTATACTTCTTGAATATGTTGGTGTAGGCCACTTACTTGGATTTAACCCATTATGTACAAAAACAATCTTGGTAAAGTCGCATTAGAAGGTTTGTCGTTTGGAGCATAAGTCCGAGCTATCACAACTACTCAAATACAACCGACACGAGAGAAGCAGCTCACTTCTTCTTTAGCTTTGGCTTTCTCTTTTTTCCAAACATCATCCTGTCCTCCTTCTTTGACCGGTTGACTTCTTTCAAACATCGGTATCAATAGTCGTCAACCACATCACGTGCCATTCACTCGAGGAATTGAATCACCCCCTGAAGAGAGTTTGTCGTTGAGGTCGTGGTAAAACCCACCGGATATGTCACTATGCTTACTAAAATGAGGATTTTGGTGTGACCACACATGTGATTCTGGCTTTTGAAGATTAAAATCCCCTTTATAGAATCTTTCGAAACGATCTACAAAGGGTTTCTTAATAGAGTAGTCAAGTAATTTGAAATAGAACCTCTCTGTGCATTGTTATGGGTGATGCAACCGCTGGTCTGAATCGAGCATACAAACATCAAGTCGCGGCATCTCAGCAGCTCACCTGCGTCTCGTCGCCGACAAGACCGGCGACGACAGGTGGCATCGTTGCATTGGCAGCAGCGCTCGCGTCTGCTGCGGCTGCAAGTTGTTCAACGCGAGCACGACTACGCTCCTCAGCTCTCTCTCTCGAGTAGCAGCAGCAGTGACCCATTTGCAAAGATCGCGCGAGCATGCGCACGTCGCCGCGTTCCTCGATCACAATGGCGCGCACACGGAATCAGCGACCGCGAGCTACAGCCTGGCGGTCGTCATCGCTCTTTCTCGCGCTCTTCCTGCTGCAACTGGCAGTGTGCGCGCGTGTAGCCGACGCCAAGGCGTTTGTGAACAACGCAGCGTACGTGTGCGCTGTCCCGAATGCTGCACAACCGACCGTGTCGACCGCGAGCGGCAAGGTGTGCGGACCAAAGACCGAGCTTTCGGTCGTGATGCAGCTCACGATGGACGAGACCGAGACATCACGACTCTCGGCGTCGCCGCTGCCGCTCAGTCTCAAGAACGCAGGGAGCGACGCGAGCTGCACGCTGCAGAAGAAGATCGACCTGCCGATCCGGAGCGCGACGTTCACTGCGTTCGACGCCTCGACGCGACTCTGGACGCTCCAAGTGAACTGCTCGCTGCCGGCGGCCGCGCAGGACAAGAGCACCGTGGCGAGCGTCATGAAGGACAAGAGCGAGATCCTCTTCCGCTGCGGACTCGAGGTGAACGCAGTTGACGTGCCAGTGGACATTGCGCTCCCGGCGTTCTACTTCCTCACGCCCGACTGGACGATCACCAACATCTCGCTCGTGCCATCGGCGACTTCGCCTGCAGCGATCGACAAGACACAGCCGCTCGCGCCGTCGACCGTGGCGCCTGCGACCGGGAAGCGAGGCGGTGCTGCACATGCAGTCGTGGGGATCGGCAAGACGGCGCGGTTCGCGCTCCAAGTTTCGTCGAGCGACGCGTTGGAAGGCAGCAGCAGCAACGCGGTGCGGCAGAGCAGCGTCTCGGGCGCCTGCACTGTGAACGGGCAGAACGTGACAGTTGCAGGCGGCGCGTTCAACTACGTCGTGCAGAAGAACGACAGCGACGTCGTTGGGCTCCAGTACACGTGCGCGCTCGTCGACGGCGCGGGGAACGCGCATGCACAGAGCGGCACAATCAAGCGCTCGGAGCTGTCGATCGACGGGAGCGAGCCCGTGCTGGACGAAGTGTTCATGGTCTTCTCGACCGACAAGCCCGCGCGCATTGGGACGGTCATCTCGATCACGCTCCGCGCCAAGGACCTCAAGAACGGCTACAGCGGCACGTGCACCGTGAACGGCAAGGGCGGCCTCGCGCTCCTCGGCGGCGAAGACGACGGCTTCTACATGACGCAGTACACCGTCGCGCAGGGCGACCGCAGCCGGGACGACGGCGACACGATCCCGCTCGACTGCTTGGTCGCGAACGCCGCTGGGAACGTCTTTCGGTACCAAGAGGACTTGGACCTGGACTTTGCGATTGACGCCGAGGGGCCGCAAGTGGTCTCGACCGGCATCCTCTTCTCGTCCGACCGCCCGGCGCACGAGGGCTCGATCATTGAGATCCAAGTCACGCTCGAGGACAACGAGCCGAACTTGGCGGTCGCGAAGAACCAGTCGTGCACGATCAACAACGTGTCCGTGGCCGAGAGCTTCACCAAGTCGTCGAGCAACTCATTCTTGCTCACGTACGTCGTCGGGAAGGGCCAGGCGCACTGGAAGCCCGGTGCGCTGCCAGTGCACTGCGTGATCCAAGACGCGGCTGGGAACACTGCGGTCGTGGACCACTTCACGGACAAGAACACGCTCTTTGCGCGCGAGCTCAAGCCCGTGGAGCTCGGGACGGACGACGTGATCTCGTGGAACTACTTCCCCGACAAGCTCCTGCTCATCAGCTTCGTCATCGTCGCGATCGCGTCGCACACGATATCGAAGGTCTGTCCGCACGTCGGCTTGCCGCGCATCACGGGCTACATCCTCACGGGCATCCTCGTCGGTCCGTACGTGCTCAACTTCATCACGGCGCCGCAGATCCGGCGCCTGCGCGTCATCGACGAGCTCTCGCTCGCGTACATTGGGCTCACGGCCGGGAGCAAGCTCCACTGGAAGACCATGAAGCCGATCATGAAGAGCATCGCGACCGTCACGATCGGCCTCACGATCATCGAGTACATCGTCGGGACGCTCACGATCACGGTCCTCGCGGGCTACATCGACTTTCTCCAGGACACAACGAGCAGCGAGATCACAGCCATCGCGTTGCTCGCGGGCTGCATGATGATCGCGCGCAGTCCGTCGTCGGCGCTCGCGGTGATCGAAGAGACCAAGTCGCAGGGCCACTTCACGACGCTCGTGTTCGCCGTCACGGTCATGTGCGACGTCATCGTGATCTTCCTCTTCAACGTCAACAGCATGATCACCGAGAGCTTCCTGTCCGAGAAGAGCATGTCGTCGAAGGACCTGCTGCGCCTCGTGCTCCAGCTCTGCGGCTCAATCGGCGTCGGCCTCGTGTTCGGGAAGCTCATGGCGCTCATCGTGCTCTGGCGCCACCGCAAGATCAAGCGCAAGAGCTCGCTGCTCGTGCTCCAGCAGGTCTTCAAGCAGTTCCTCATCCTGCTCTACGGCTGGACGATCTTCGTCGTGAGCCACCTCGTGCACCCGTACCTCGAGCCGCTGCTCTGCTGCATGGTCTCGGGCGCAGTCATGTGGAACACGAGTCCGAACCCCGAGGAGCTCGGGATCCTCCTCAAGCGCCTCGCAGACCTCGTGTACGTCTGCTTCTTCACGATCACAGGTGCGACGCTCGAGCTCGACATGGTCGTCAAGGCGCTCGCGCTCTCGATCGTGCTCTGCGTCACGCGCGTCGGCGCGATCTTCCTCGGGAGCTTCCTCGGCGGCGTCTGCGCTGGCGAAGACCGCGGCCACTCGAAGGTCGCGTGGATGGCGTACATCACGCAGGCAGGCGTGACGCTCGGACTCGCGAAGCAGATCCAGCTGCTGTACCCTGGCTGGGGGAGCTACTTCTCGACCATGATCGTCGCTGTCGTGATCTGCAACCAGCTCATTGGGCCGCCGCTACTGCGGTACGTCCTGCGGCTCGTGGGCGATGCGCGAAAGAAGGAGATCGGCAAAGTCGACGGCCTCTCGGCGCTCGTCCTCAGCATCGGGATCAACAGCATCGGCGCGATCTCGCGCCTCGAAATGTGCGGCTGGAACGTCACGTCGCACCTGATCGAGTCGGATGCCGACGAGCTCGCGCTCGCGAAAGGCGTCTTTGCTGAGCACGCGCTGCGCGAAGTCACAGACGTGCTCGCAGTGACAAAGCCGCTGGACGTCGTCGTCGTCATGATGCCGACGAACGACGAGAACTTCCAAGTCATCCGCGCGCTCACGCTCGCGTGCCAGAAACTCCGGCGCCTGCGCGTGCTCCGCGTCGTGGTCCAAGTCGTGAGCCACGGCGACGACGACGACGACACGAACTGGGGCTCCAAGTTCGCCGAGATGCCCAAGACCGAGGAGCACGGCGACACGATCGACGTCGTTGTCGTCGACCGGAACGAAGCGACCGACATGCTCATTGAGCTCGCAGCATGTGGCAAAGTCGTCAACACATCCATGATCCTCGCGAGCGACCAGCAGACGCACAACACGGCGATTGCGATGGAGGAAGGTGCAGCCGATGCGAGCGGCACGGCGCTCCCAGCGCGCGCGCGGTTACGCCAGAAGCTCTCGAAGACAGTGAACCGCATGATGCTCGTCTAGACGCGTCGTGCATGACCTCACGTTCTCGTACTACTCGTCACTCGTATATAAGAAGATCCATCCATTCGCTCTCCTCTTCATCTACACACTCGTCATGTTCGCCACACGAGCACAGACACACCGGCCGCAACGCTAAAGTACACGTACGTCTTGATCTCGTGCGTCACGTACGCGCCGAAGGACGACCCGACGATGCAGTTCCAGCCGCGACCGTACTCTTTCTCCATGTTGCGCCGCACGAACTCGGCGATCGTCGAGAACGTCTTGCCAGACTAGTGGAGACGACGTGCACGACACGATACGAAGCAAAGCGATGCATGATGAGATTGCTGCGAGTGGAAGCGAAAGCGCGTCTGTGTCAAGAGGATGCACACACGCACCGTGACTTGGAGCTGGAACGCGTCTTTGGCGGTCGCGATGACCTTCTCGAGCATCGTGTCGGTCATGTCCTCTGCGAACACGACGGTCTTGTAGAACTTGTCGCTGCCTTTGCCAGCCATGATGCGGTCGGTGCTCGCTCGAGGCACTCACTCTTGCTTGTGCTCTTGCTCTTGCTCTTGGTGCTCTTTTCGTGGCTCGCACGTACAATGAAGCGGTGATCTGTGAGAGAGAGATCATGGCTAGACGCCTCGAAGCGACGCACCACAGTGACCGACCTCTCGAGCTTTGCGACTTGCTGTTGTGTCCGAGTTCCAGACAAGGGCTGCTGAGTTGTTCATCTCTTTGCATCAGCGCCAGGGCGTCGAGGACCACACCTCAAGCACCAACGAGACATCATGAAGAGCAGAGTAGCGAGCGACGGACGAGGTGCTCGCTTTCGCGTCGTCAGAGTGGCTCTCGCTCGTCACCAATCCGTAGGTGTGCGGTCTGCCATGTGTCTCTACTGCGCATGGTGATCGCCACACACTGAGGCTCGCAACATACTGCTTCCGAGCCAGCGCTGCGATCCGCGAGCTGCGTGTGCGCACATCCGGTCACCGAGTAGATCCAGGGCACGTGGCAAGCCTGCGTTGCTTGATAGACCGTGTTGACCTGCACCTCGCGCGCTTTTCGATGGCGAGAGCCTTCACCAGATGGACACAAAGCGCTCTCTCACGATGCGTACTACAGCTCGTTGCTGCCATATCAATGCTTGACCTTGTCGCGTCTTGCCAATCTCGATGCTTGCCATGCCATGTGCACGAGCGGAACGATCGGCGCGTACAGCATCGCCAGCTGTTTGGCTGGATCTTGTAGAGGCAGTCGGCTCTTGTGGCTTTCGTGCTCTCGATCTCTCGCGCTTATCGTGCACACGAGCTTGCTTCCGCTCGATGCGAAGAGCGCTATATTCGTCCCGACCTCGAGTCCTCCAGAGGACTTCGCGACTCGGAGCTTGTATGCAAGAGTCGGAAGCCGCGTTTTCACATAGTCAAGACGAGATTAGCCTCGTCCGTTACGTGCACGTACACAACCACGTATGAAGGACGCCTGCGCTCGCTTCACTTGGAAACCCGCAGCAGCACGTGCACACGCACGCTCGGTGATCTCAAGCTCTTTCCTCCGTACTCGTGCTCACAAGGCGACGCGCATTGCTGTTGCTACATCAGAGGGCATCGCGCACCAGCGGTCTTTTTAGCACCACCACACTCGTACAACAACCACACTCGCACACAACACATATCGCTTGCCATGACGCGCCAGGGCTACTTGATCCTCCACGAGAAGCGCGCACGCCCCAAGATCTACTACTTCTCGCTCGAAGACGGCTTCTTCCGGTACTTTGCGACGTCGCAGTGCGCCAAGTGCCTCGGCGAGTTCAAGCTCTCTGGCAGCAAGATCACGGTCAAGGCGCAGAAGCGGTCGGACGCAGTGCCGCACAGCTTCTTCCTCGAGACGCGCAAGGTGTTTGTCAAAGACCGGTCGTACACGCTTGGGAACCCCGTGCGCGTGGAGCTCAGTGCGTGCAGCAACGACGATCGCCAGGAGTGGGGCAAAGCGCTCTTCTCGTGGCAGCGCTACTACTGGCGCGACCCGCGCTCACCAAGCGAGCTGGAAGCGGCTGAGATCGACGACGACGCCGTCAAAGTGCAGCTTGAAGAGCTCGTCGACAAGTTCTACGCCCGAGACAGCGGCAATGGCTACTCGCTCTCGTTCGCATCGGCGAAGCAGCCACTGTCGTTCATTCGCCGCAATGCGTACTCGCTGCGCCGGTCGATGTCGTTCTCCATGATGTCGTCGTCTGCGTCGACGCCATCGACTGCGTCGTCGTCCGCGTCGTCGTCCTCGAGCAATCTCGCGCCTCCAAACAACAACAACCACAGCAACAACTGCAGCAAGACTACGCGCACCGCAGATAGCAGCAGTCGACAGCACGCGCACTCGAGCCGAGGTGCGAAAGCTGATGCCACGAGCGCAGGCGAACCGACCGACTGCGCGAAAGACAAGGTCGTGCTCGCGAAGGTCTCGTGCCACGACACGGTGCGACTGAGTGGCAGCAAAGCGCGCAGTGCGTTCGACCTGCACGTCCGCGGCAACAACCAAGAGTCACACTGAGCCGCGCGCGCGTGTGCTGCGAGTGATTTATTATCCATATATACTAGTAGTGCCGTAGTCTTCGCAACGGATGCTTCTCTTTGCCTCATGTGCTCGCTCGTGCGTGGCAGGCAGTGTGCGTAGACAATTCTGCTGTAGCGCTGGCCGGGGCACTCGCTCTCTACTCGTCCGACGTCAGTCCGCGGTGCTTGGAGACTGCAATGGTGCGGTCGGGGCGGCTCTCGTCGCCAGGAATGCGCGACACGAGCAGCACGCGCGACGACGTCTCGAGGCGCACGACGGGGAACGCGCTGCTGTCTGCGTTGTCGCTCTCGTCTGCGACGTGCAGCGCACGTAGCGCGTCTGCTTTCTCTGCGATCGACGAGAAGAAGCCGCTCTTGAGCTCGCGCGTCGTGTACGCGAGGTCGCCTTCGGCCTTGAGCGCGAGGCCGTGCGCGTCGTTGAGCACGAGTCCTTGTACGTCGGTTGTTGTCATGGCGCTTATCCTGCTTTGTGTGTGTTCTGCTTCTGGAAGAGGTTGATGGGGCTTTGTCAATAGTGAAGTAAACGAGGCAGCAAGATGTTTGGCAGCAATGAACCCTTTTAAAACGATACGACAAGCTAAAGCTCAAAGTATTCAATTTGTCTGAGTCATACAATTCAACTGAACCGTCGGTTCAAGCGAATCTTGAACCGCCTTCTTCGCTGAATGCGAGCACATGCGCTTGCGTAGGTTCGCGTGAAGATACAAACTCGCGAGCGATAAGACAGCGTAGTCTGTTGGACAGACTTTTTCACCAATGTGAGTTGTTCTCACTTGTGTTGAAGCAGAGCCTTTCTTCGACTTGAGCGACGACGACGACGACACCCGACTCGACGACTGCACGCGACGCGAACCTCGCTCACGCTACAGCTATAGTATGGACGCGACTACAACAGCGCGCGGCACACGAGGAAGAAACAGCGCCTCAAGTGCTTCTGCTGCTGCGACGACAGCTGCTGCAGAGACTGCAGTGTCGCTCGGCAGCGACCGCGACGTCACGTTCTGCGCCGTCGAGCGCGTCGCCGGACAAGTGTTTGTCTGCATCGCGACGACTGCGCTCCAAGGCTGGACGGTCTACTGCGTCGGCAAGTTTGGATCAGCGCCAGTGCAGGTACACACAGCGCATGTGTATGCTACTGCTGCGCACTTGCATGGACGCTCTGTCGAGCAATCGAGACGCTACGGACTAACGACTTGGGTACCAACGCACATGCTCAGATCATCGTCGACGGCGCGAAAGACGGCGGGTTGATCACGAACGTGCGGCTCTTCCGCTTGTTTCAGCTTCCACACGCAGGCAAAAGCAAGAAGCCATGCAGCAGCAGTGGCATTGGCGCGCTGTTTGTGTCCGAGCGCTGTCGAGAGGTGAACTACCAGCGCAGCCACTCAGCGTTCGATGGCCTCGAGGTGCAGCGCCACGTCGAAGACGACGACGAGGCTGCGATGCTCGATATCGACGACGGGGAAGCACAGGAAGACTTGACCGTCTACTCTCTGTCTGACGAGCGGTGCGTCCGCGTCTCGACGGGCACTGCTCGGAACACGCACATCTCGCTCGTGTGGCTAACGACTTTGTGCTACACACAGGATTCTGAAGCGACTCGCGGCGTCTCCGTCGCTCGTGCTCGACATTCAGTTCAATAGCGCTACTACAGCGATCCTGTGCGAGTCGAACGAGATCTTGCTGTACGATCTCCGCACGTTCGAGCTGCTGCGCACCATTGCGACAGCTGCGCCGGCGATGTCGCTCGGACTGCGCTGGATCGCGTACCCTGGCTTTGTTCCAGATCGCGAGCGCGAGTCCATGGATGGGAGCTTCGATAGCGACTCGGAAGAGGTCGTGCCCGAGGCGCTCGTTGGATCGAAGCAGTACGCAGGCTCGAAGCTCGAGTCGCCATCGTACACAGCGATCGACGTGGCGCAGAACGTCGCGTCGGGACTGTACTACCTCTCAGAGATCGGTCGCGCAACGATCGCGCCGTACATCTCGCCCTCACCGAGCGCGACGTCGTCGATTGCGAGCAACAGCACCACGCCAGTTGGTTCGTACGGCTACCCGAGCATCTCCCCGTACGGCAGTGCGACCGACACGACTGCGAATGGCAAGATGCTCGCTAACAAAGTCAAGCGCAACGCAGCTACTACGACTGCAACAGTGTCGTCGTCGTCTGCGTACGCAGGATGGGTCGTCGTGCAAGACACTGTAACCGAGCGCGTGGTCTGTAACTTCAAGTGCCACTCGACGGCGCTTGTGACGCTCGCGTTCGACTTCTCAGGCCTCCTGCTCGCGACGTGCTCAACAAAAGGGCAGAACCTGCACGTTTACCGCCTGTTGCCGCCGCTGCAAGTGACGCACGGGAAGAAGAACGAGGGGCACCAGCTCTTGTACAAGCTCCAGCGCGGCATCACACATGCGAGCATCCTAGACGTTGCATTCAGCCAGGACTCCAAGTGGATCAACGTCACGTCAGCGCACGGCACGAGCCATCTGTACGCGATTCACCCAGAAGGCGCTCGCATCAACTCGGAGACGCACGTGAACGTCATTGGCGCCGCAGTCCACCGCGCGTCGTCGGACGCGTCGCTGTCGCGCGACATCGATGACTTTTACGCCGAGTTTCGCGCACTCGAGACCAAGACGCTGTCGCAAGTGCTCAAGATCCGACACTCGATAGCAGCGACAGTCGTGCCGTCGCACACAAGCGCGTCGCTCTCGTCGTCTCAGTCGAGCCCACCGCTCGCGCGCGGGTCGTACCTCGTCGAAAGCGCGCTCGACGCTTCGCAAGCGTTCTTTAGTCACCTCGCGCAGTCGACGAACCTCTCCATGGACTTTGCCTATGGCGCAGGCGACGACAACAGCGTCGAGGCTCGTCGCAAACGCCACCGCCGCCGCATCAGCTGCCTCTTTTCGCACGACGACACGAAGATGCTGATCTGCTGCGACCGAGCGCTCAAGCTCTTTGACATGAAGGTGCAGTCGAGCTCAGGCGTTGCGAATGGCGCCGAGTCGCATCATCTGCCAGCAGACAGCGGCAAGACGAAGACGTCCAGCTCGTCGGCCTCTGCGTTTGGCTTTGACGCGAGCGTCACGGAGCTCAAGACGTGGGACCTCCACACAAACTCGCGATCCAAGACGTCGTCGTTCTCGAGCGACGACTTGAGCGACGCAGCGACTCCAGTCGCCTGGATCTGCAGCAAGCCGAGCAGCAAGAGCGAGCTGCGGACGTTCGCGCAGCGCACGATCCCGCTCTGGGCACACCCGAAAGTGGTGTTCCGAGCCATCGAGCACGGCTACCCTCAGGGTCGCGTCTTGGAGGTGAAGCGGAAGGGGCCGAACCAGGACGTCTCGAACGGCTCGGGCCACAGCGACGACCAGATGTTTGTGCTCGAGATGGATTCGTACTTTGGCATCGGCGGCTCTCCGGTCTTCGATGGCCAAGCAGAGTGCCGCGTGGCGCCGGAAGTACCGCCACTCGACCTCCGCGAGAGCATCAACATGGCGATGTCCACGTCGCTGCCATCGCCGCTGCACCCGGCGATGCGGTCGATGCCAGGACCCATGGCGATTGGCGCTGCGAGACACTCAGTTCCTGGTAACGACGCTGCGTCGCAGAGCTCGAAGAAGAAGAAGGCGAAAAAGAATGGCCGAACGACTGCAGCGCTCGGGGATGCAGAGGGAGCGTCGACGACTGGCGCGTTCCAGTTCACGCTTCAAGACATGTACTTCTCGCTCCCAGACGAGACGTCGAGGTGACGTGAGGCGGCAGTCGCTCATCGACCAGCACCTGCACACACACACCAGCAACAGCGCGTACACATCCTTCACAGCCACATACACAAACACACACACATCACCACTCGCGCATGACGACAAGATCCAACTCTCAAACGAACAAACTCCTTCCAGCGACACCGTCGACCCGCCGACTACGACTCGACAGGTATGCCTCGATGAGCCACTCCGTTGCAATAGATACCTCTCACTCGCTCGCTCGTCCAGCAGATCCGATCGATTACTTTGTCACTCGCTCTATGCATCGGCTGGCGGACGCTCGAGGTTGTTCTCCGTCGGCTGGAGCATGAGCTCCACGAGCTGGTGCACCTGCGTGCGGAGGATCTCGGTCACCTCGGCGCGGCTCTGCCCCACCTTGCCCGCGAGCTCGACGTAGTACTTGAGCTTGGGCTCCGTGCCGCTCGTGCGCAGCGTCGCGACGCAGCCGTTCGCGAACGTGTACGTGATCATGTGGCTCGACGCGCTCACGGGCAGGATCGCCTGCTTGTCTGGCTGCGCGCTGTCGTAGCCAGTCGTGAGGTCGCGGATGTGCGCGATCGCAAAGTCGCCGCACGCGTCCCAGTACGCGCCGCCGTTGCGCAGACGCGCAAAGATCGCGTCCGTCTTGACCGGGTCGTAGCACTTGACGTAGTGGTTCTGCGTCACAAAGTGGCCGTACGTCTCGTACAGGTGCTCGAGGTGCTGCGTCACGGTCTTGTTCTCCTTCGCGAGCTGCACTGCGAGCTCTCCGAAGACCGCGGCCGCCACGACGCCGTCCTTGTCTTTCACGAGGTCGCCCACGCAGAACCCGATCGCCTCTTCGAACGAGAACAGCACGACCTTGCCGTCTTTGCGCAGGTCGTAGGTCTTGTTGCCCATCCACTTGAAGCCCGTGAGCGTCTCGACAAAGTTGAGGCCCTCAGCCTGGGCCACGGCACGGAGCATCTTGGACGAGACGGTCGAGGCAACAAAGTAGAGCTGCGACTTGTCGGCGTCCGGGTGCTGCTTGAGGTACTGCGTGAGCTCCCAGTGGCCGAGGAGCACGCCGATCTCGTTACCCGTGAAGATCTTCCATGCCTTCGTCTCGGGGTCTTGCTCCGCGACGGCGAGGCGGTCGGCGTCCGGGTCATTCGCGAGGATCAAGCGCGCGCCATTCGCTTCCGCGGCCTCCATCGCGAGCTTCAGCGCGCCTTTGCCCTCCTCGGGGTTCGGAAACGCCACGGTCGGGAACTCCGGATCCGGCAGCAGCTGCGCCGGCGTCTCGATGTAGTGCTTGTGCCCAAACGCCGCGAACGAGCGGCTCGTGAACGCGTGGCCGACGCCGTGCATCGCCGTGTACGCGATCTTGAGGTCCGTGCTCGCGTTGTCCGCCGGGTAGCGGCACAGACGCGCCTTCATCGTCGCAAAGTACGCCTGCGTGAGCTCCTCCGTCGGGTCCTCGACGAGCGCGTTCGCGCGCAGTGCCGCAATCGCACTCTCATCGTACGTGTGCCACGGCGCGAGGTTCTCGAGGATCGACGCGGCGATGCCGGCGTCGTGCGGCGGGATGATCTGCGAGCCGTTCGCCCAGTAGACCTTGTAGCCGTTGTCCGCCTTGGGGTTGTGCGACGCCGTGACCATGACGCCGCCGGCGCAGCCCTTTTGCTCGATGCAGAACGGCACGAGCGGAGTCGCGACGAAGCCCTCGTAAAGGTACACCTTGATGCCGTACGCGACGCAGACTGCGGCCGTGAGCTCGGCGAAGCGACGCGAGTTGAGCGAGCCCTGCGCGCGGTGGTCGTAGCCGATCGCAAAGCCCATGGTCTTGGCACGCTCGCCAAACACGTGAGTGAGGTACTTGCAGATGCCTTGCGTGGTCTGCACGACCACGAGGTCGTTCATCATCTTCGTGCCGGGGCCCATCGCCGCGCGCAGGCCAGCGGTGCCGAACTCGAGGCGGCCGTCAAAGAGCGCGCGGAGCTGCGCGACGTCCTGCGCGTCGAGGAGCGCCTGCACGGCCGCCTTCGTGCCGGCGTTCATGTCCCAGTCGACCCACTGCTGCGCGGCGGCGATCCAGTGTGCATCGTCGTTCGAAGCCATTGCTGGTGCTGGTGCTGATGTCGTGGAATAGAGAGAGGACGAGGACGAGAGTCGTTCGGGTCCTGAAGAGCTGCTTGAGCTTGTGTGAAGTTGTGCAGATTGGAATGTGAGCTTCGACGAGCGTCGAGCGATAGCTCAAGCAGTCACTCGTTTATGTCACTACCGCGCAGCGTCTCACGACTCACTCGCTTATGTCACTACTGCCTGCGTGTCTCGCCATTTTTGCATTCACCAAAAGTTCAACTTTGCCACACGCATTCAGAGCATACAAACAACGAGTCAACACGTGTCGCACACTGTAGCTCTCACACACTTCGGCAGCCTCATGCTGACCTTGGACGCAATGGCGTCTTGGACGCAATGTGCCTGCGCACATTGCGTCAGGACACGCGTCTCGGCTTTGCAGAGATCATTGTACGTCCAAGCGAGTGAGTGTGCGTGCGTGAGTGACTCGCCGCCGGTTTGCTTGCTTGCTTGCTTCTCGATGTGCTTGAGAGAAGGAGAGTGTGGTTTGAGTAGGTGGGTCCCTTATTCGAGTCGAATAGAGGATCATGCAGAAAGGTTGAATCATGCAGGATAATTTAGAAAAGCTGAATTTTATGAAATCGCGTCTGCACCACACAAATGTTGGTGTGGTATGCACCGATTTTTTGTCGGTGCACGGCCATAATTGTGTCTATATGGTGGAATACCTATAAAGTATTTATACTATCTAGACGCATTTGCAGTCTAGATTTCGAATAAATGCATAGTCTCTTGCCAAGCAACGGCTCGCATAATAGTACAGAAAGTTGTGAATATTACAATTTTAGTATCAAAAACGTTGCTATTAATTACTGTAAATATTATCTAAGTCTATTCAGGAAATTTATTATTTTCTGAAAATGAGTTAGTTCTAGCTCATTTTTAGTGATTTTACTGTCGATATACCTACAATTGATTTCACTAGTAATGACTATGGTATAATTGAGGTGAGTTGTACGCCTTGTAGGTCTGTGCAGACCTACAGTGGCAGCTACGCCTCAATGCCACAGACTTGTTCTGACAGCTTCAGCAGCATGACAACGAAGGCGACGAAGACGGCGACGAAGGCCGACAACGATGACATCGCACGAGCGCCACGATTGCGCCGTGGATACGACGGCTACGAAGGCTTGCTGAGCAAAAGCGAGCAGAAGCCAGTGCTGTTGGAGAAGATCCTGCTGATGCAAGAAACCCTATGCATCGCTGTGTTTTGCTTCACCGAAATCGACGTTGTGCGAGCGATCCTCAAGCTCCTCAACGAGCGGCCGACTGTTCGGGCCCAAATCCTGATTCACCTGCAGCACGTGTCGAGCGGGTTGACGGTGCTCAGTTTGCTGAGCCAGCACGACTGCATGACGATCATGACCTCTGCCGAGCTACACTGCAAAGAGATCATCGTGAATGGCGCATGGTACTTTACTGGCTCGGCCAACCTCAGCAACAACGGCCTCAAGATCAACGGCGAGAACATGCACCTCTTCTGAGAAGGCACGCCATTCTTTGAAGCGATCGTGCGGTGGACCAGTCGATAGGCCTGCGCGCAATATCTCAGCGAAGAGGACAAGCAGCGCCACGCGCTCCAGCGTCAAGGACGCCCCACTCAATCGCGCTGCGCAAGCTGCAAAGCAGGGACCAGCTTCGTCAGTCAACTCGCCAGCATGACCGACGAGCGGCTCGCGAAAAGTCGAGTCGGCGAGCCAGATCCAGCGAGGGCAGGAACCACTACGCAGACTCGCGTGCAGGCGGTCATCTTGACATCTGTTGCTCGTCGCTCGACTATGTCAACGCGCCGTGTCTGCACAACGAGCGGATGCAGCGGCATTGTGCGCTCTCGGGGTCTTTGCTCTCGCAATGGCGACGGTAAGCGGTGTAGCACGAGTGGTTGTTCGAGACTACCTCGCAGTGGAGGCAAGTGTCGTGCTCACGCTTATGCAGTGATTGCTATTGCTCAATGACACTCGAGCGAAGCAAGCCAAATTGATAGCTCGACGCTCTTGACAGGCTCGCTCAATTGGACTCTGCGTGCCCAACATCGTTCGGCAGGTCAGCCGAACGATGTCACTCGCTCGTAACAACTGCGACGCCGACGCCGACACCGAGGCTTGCTTTGTAAGCAAGCAAGTGACAACAATAGCATTTTTGTGGCCCACACCATACACATTTCGACTATTTTTTGTAGATAACGAGCAGTAAAGAGTTGAGAACTGCAAAGAACAGGTCTCACTTAGTCATGGAATGCTCGGACACTCGGACATCGAGATCACCATGCACATTGACATGTGCTTCACAATTTCGCGTGCGCGTGAGGAGAAATAGCACATATCTAAGAGTAATGGTTAAACATGGAATTTCGATTTGTTGAACACATTTATTCAGTTTGCAACAAATGCCGCGTTCTCAAATGTATAGTCTTACATAAATTTTGACATTTGTCTCCACTCATCTAAATATATAATTTTGATATAATCATCTTCAATATCGTTTCGAAATGAACAGTTTGAGCAATACATTCACAATCCATAAATATATACTCTAGACTCAACAATTCATAGATTTTGATATAAACAACTCTTTTTAGCATTTCACGAACCATCGAGATTTTTCCAAGGTAAACGTTGAAGCAACTTCGAGAAAACGCCTTCTTAGCATTTATGGTCGACTAAACTCTCTACAATTAAGTAGTGATTCTTTGAATTACAACATGAGGGTTAATGTAAAAGAAACAGATTAGATCGTTCACGTGAATGCACAACCATTCAGATATTGAGTTGTCTTTCGTCCTATACAATCGATTTTCATCAAATGTGTTGTATTTAACATTATCGACAATGAACTTTTACTTCTAAAGATGTCAGTCTTATTATTTTTAATGTCGACACACCAAAGTGACATTTGCAGCCATTATCGTTTGTGTCGAAATATCACCTCTCTTTGACTTTAAATCGACACTCTTAATCACACATTTGCAACTGTGAAAAATAACACGTCGTTCACAATAATGTCGACAAAAAGTGAAACGTCTTGTCACTATCGCATCACACTATTTGATCGCCGAAACAGTTGACATCTTTTGAAATTTGGAATAGATATGTCCTATAAACACCACCACGATCCAATTGACGTGATTCCAACCTGGCTTTTTCATTGTAAGGGCGTATATTTGAGTAACGATACATGATGGAGTTTATGTAACGCTTACATACAAATTTTAAGACATAGTGTTTTTTGGTTTTGTCACTAGAATATATAACAACAGCAGACTCACTCGCATAAGAACCCAAGCGTATTTGGATTTACCCTCTTTTTTTACTATAGGATGGTCCTTTCGGACTCATCCAACTACAATTCACAAGTTTTTTTCGGATTCACGCCACATTTCTGTACTTTTTCATCCCTCTCCCTTCCGCTACACTAGAAGACAAGAAGCACGCACGAGAAGCAGAAGCACGGAAACATGCACCTGTCGATGAGGGAGATTATGAACGCAGCTCAGCTTGCGGCCAAGCACCTGATCGTCGACTTTGGGTACTTGCCGAGCGACGTGAGTGCTATGTTGAAGGGCAAGTGAGAGAACAAGCACACATCACAGGCAGGCATGTCCAAGTCAACGCTGACATGCTTATATGGGAAGAAGAAAGCAACGCCGTCGACTCCCGCAACAGCAACAATATCGCCGGCTACTCCAACAACACCGCCAAGAACACCACAGTACCCACAATTTTGCTGTTACGACCGTCTCTAGAACAGAGCGACAGAGCTCGTGCTCAATCACTCGTGCCGAGCGACAGACGTCACCACGAGTCTCGGTGGCAGCGAGAGCTCTCTCTCTCTCCACACGCCGGTACCAGCGCTTGATAAAAAAGCGCGGTGAGCAGAAGCAGCATACAACACAGCAAGCGCGCAGTAGAAGCAAGCAGTCAAGGCTGTGTCACGCTGCATCTTGCGCTCAAGTACGCGCAGATACCGATGGCTCGACAGTCCGGAGTCGTCAGAGACAAACGCGCGACGTCTCTACAACGATCATGCTGGTGTGAAGCGGAAGCTGTACTGCGCAGTGGTTTTGTGAACCGATCCTCGAGCGACGAACGCGGTCGCAAAGGCGCTCAAGCGCGCGTAGAAGCAAACAGCAAAAAAGAGCACCTCGGCGCGAAAGCGCAAAAGGAGAAAGAGCAGCTGGAAGCGCATATCCTTCTGGACGATAGCGCTCACAATGCCGGCGCCGCTGGCGACCAAGCGATTCTTGCACTCGTGGCTGCAGGCGCGCGACTCTTCGTCATGGGAGGACGATTCGAAGGTTCTTGATGCACGTCAAGCTTAGTGCTATTGGCAACGTAGTGTATCTTGGTATCATGAACTACTGCAAACACGACAGTAGTAACAACATAGAGGTGATGACTGAAGATCGAAGATCGTCTGGCGCACACAAAGTCCGAGAGTGCCTCAAGGGCTGGATAAAGCGCGAGGAGACCATCGAACTTTCGGCGCTGGACATCGCCACGATCGAGAAGCATACCCAGGCGCGTCCAGGAGAGTCGATCGCGCGTCGAAGAGCGCAAGCGCGAGCGTCTGGTCAAGTCGCTTCTCGAGCTTGAGCGCGCCACGAATCGTGTGCGAGGGGCGTCAGGGTAGTCGATCAAATCAAAAATCAAGGCATACACATGTATAGACACACGCCAAAACGTCTTTTCAAACCAGAAATGGCTCGGAACAGGGGCTTTTAGCCAAGCGCTGTTTAAGAGAGCGCTTCAAACAGCAAATGGCTCGGAACGCAGGCTTTTACGAGCAATGTGCAGTTTGAAGCTTGCTTGAGGCTGTTTTTAGCATGCCAATTATATAGTAAGTCTATTGAGGGTCACTGTATTCTAAGCGAGGCAGATTCTCAGTGAAAATAATCATATATTGTGGATAAATATATTTGCATAAAAACATAATCGCTCCTATCGTGGCCTTAGTTTTTAAGAAAAGACAAATTACATTTGTATGGCTTTAACCACAGATATTGAAATGTCTTCAATCCTTATTGTGTTTTTGCTTTGTGAATGGATGTTGCGACGCAGTTTGCCTGGGCGTGCAGTGTGTGGGTGTGGTGGTTGCGAAATCAGTCGTTTTGTCCACACACTTTCGCTGTGCAAGTCGTTTGTGTTGTGTGGGTGTAGACGGAGCGAAAGTTCTCTATTGAAATTTCTTCGGTCCTTATACAATTGAGTTTGCATCATATGTGTGGTCTAAAACATTATCTACGAGGAACATGTACTTCTGAAAGGTGTCAGTCTGAAACACAGTCGAATTCAATGTCGACACCAAAGTGAGGATTTGCGACCACTAGGTTACTTGCAACTGTCGAAACAAAACCAACATGTGTCAAAAGGGTATAAAACATAACACATGTGGAATTAGTTTTCGACAAGTGGTGGTTTTGATTTCGACTGAAGCAACGAGCACGATCGACATGACACTCGACGTCATGAAGTGCTCAAGCACCGCGAACCCTGTGCCTGCTCCATGCAGCACGAGCTCAAGCACGAGTGCCACGCCAGCGAAGCGTGCAGCAGCAGATCCAAGCTCACCGCTGCTCACGAGCGCAGCTCCGAAAAAGCGCAAGCTGCGCAAAGGTGCCAAGAAGTCGAAAGCCGAGCGACTGGCGCGACGTGCACCTGCACCAGCCACACAGGCGTCGCTGGACGAGCTCCGAGCACTGCTAGGTGATCCGCAATGCCAGACTAGCGTGGAGTGGGACGCTGCTCAGAACATGGCGCTGCGCATTGGCTCGCTCGCTGCGAAAGAGCTCGTCGTGAGCAAGGTGCTGTGGGTGAAAGCTGCGCCGAGAGCTGCTGCCCACTACGCCAAGCGACTCGAGCTGCCAGAAGCAAGCGTCTTGCGCGTGCTCACAACCGCTGAGCCGACGCCAGCGCGCGACAGTTGCACACATAGCGAGTGCACAGACGCTGACGGCGCGTCGAGTGCTGCGGCTGCCGACCACTGCTGCAATGGCGCGTCGAACCTGCTCGTGGCCAAGTTCCTGAGCGATGTGGGCACTGCCGTGGTCGCGAATCACGCACGACTCGAGTCGTTCCTGTGGCCGTGGCTGCACGAGCAAGCGCGAGCAAAGAGCGCAGCGGATACGTGCGAGAAGCCAAGCAGCGAGCGTGACGCTGGCGCTGAGGACGAGACGGAGCGCGCGCGCACAACTGCTCGGAACCACGCCATGCAGGCGCACGCTGCTGCGATCCGCTTGCTGCTGCTGCCGCCTCAGCACGCAGCAAGTAGTAGTAGCAGCAGCAGTGGCAGCGCGACGACAAAGGACACGCACGCTGGCGAGTGCGAAGAATTGCAGCGCCTGCTGGTGGCCAAGTGCATCGCAGAAGGCGCGTTCCTGCACTTCGTGGTGGCGTTTGCGCATGCGTTCGCTCCGGCGGTCGAGCGCGCACTCACGAGCGGAGCGCTGCCGGCGATTGACGCGCCTGGTGCAGTCGACGCGCAGGTCGTCACGACGGAGCAGCAACGCCGAGCGAGCGTCGCGGAGCGCATTGAGCGCTTGCTGCGCCTCATGTGGCCGGACGCGCGCGTGCTGGTGTTCGGATCATCTGCAACGGGCATGCTCCACTTTGACGACGGTCACGTGTGCAGCGACGACCTGGACCTGTGCGTCCTGCTGCCGTCGAGCACAGACTTCCAGCAAGCGACTGCGCCGCTCGTGGTCGAGATGCGCGAGCACCTCTCCGTCTACTTGCCGCAGTGCACCGACTTGCTCGCGATCGAAGGCGCGCGCATCCCGATCGTGCACTTCACGGACCCGGCGTCAGGGCTGCGCTGCGATGTCTGCGTGAACAACGTCGCCGCGCTCTGGAACACGCAGCTCACGCGGCAGCTGCTGCGACACGGACCCAGTAGCGAGTGGGTGGCGCACACTCTCGCGCTCTCGCGCTGGCTCAAGCGCTGGCGCAGCGCCAAGCGGTCGCTCTTTGGACGCGGCATCAGCTCCCACGGACTCCAGCTGCTCGTGTTCTACTTTCTCCAGCAGCGTCACGTGCTCCCGACGCTGCGCTTGGGCGACGACGCGTGCGCTGCGGCGACTGAGGAGTCCCGCGAGGCGCTCGAGCGCTTTGACGTCGACGCTGTCGACCGCACACTCGCAGCTGCACAAGCGCCGCCTGCTGCGCCACACGAGCGCGCGCCACTGAGCTTTGCGCACCTCTTGCTCGACTTTTTCCGGTTCTTCGCGCTCGAGTTCGACTTCGACGGCGCAGTCGTGAGTCTCCGCGGCGGAGACGCGACGAAAGACGCCAAGCAGTGGACGCGCAAGACGTGGAAAGCGGCGCTGAGCATCCAAGACCCGATCGAGTGCACGCGCGACCTCGGCGCGCTCTTCAACCGCAAGTCGCTCGCCAAGTTCCGGACCGCAGTCGTGCACGCAGTCGTGCTCTTGAGCGACCCGACGCAGCGTGACGTGGAGACTGCGCTCTTGCGCTGCATGCCGTACGACTTGCCGAGCGAGTCATCTGCTAGCGAGTCGCATCATGAGATAGCGAGTGAGTGAGTGAGTGAGTGAGTGAGCACAAGTGGTCAATAGCTCTAACGCAGTACAGGAACGATAGCCATCGCATGGACACGAATGCTGTGGCGATGCGATCGACTCGCAAAGCTCGTTCGCTCAAAGGCTGTTGTCTGTGTAGTCAGGCGCTTAGTCTCTAGCAGCGACGCCACATACGCCGTCTCAAAGCAGCGAGCGCATGCTCAAGATCGGACGATACCAGCGCAGCTCGAATAGATGTGATCTTATCGCCTCAACGACGTCGCATCTCCAGCGCACGTGCTCGTTGCTCGTTGCTCGCGCATCACACGTCAAGTCGCCAGCGCCAACGCAATGGCGATCCCACGCACGGGCTCGAGCGCACAAGCGGCGACAACCACGGACTCGAGTGCAGCAGCAGCGAACCGGCGCGTGAAGCTCCAGCATTTTCTTGTCATGAAGGCGTTCAACTTGCGCAAGGACGAAGCGCAGACTGTGCGACAGCAGTTCCAGTGCCTCAAGCGCCACGACAGCACGAGTCAGGTGCGGTGCCTCTGTCTCTTGCGCGTACTTTCAGACGAGCTGCTCATTGAGAACACGCCTTACTCACTGCCAGACGCGACGTGCCATGTATCGACTCTCTCTGACTCGCCAGCCTGGACGCGCGTACCTCGATCTGAACGAGCTGTGTGAGTACTTGGCGATCCCTCCGTTTCGGCGCCTCGTGCTCTACCAGGTCTTCCAACTCGCACCAAGCGACTCGCGGCTGGACTTTGACACGTTTGTGCGCTTCCTCCAGTCCAGTGCAGCGCAAGCCGCGGACGAAGAGAAAGCGCTGCGACGGCACTACTCCGCGTCAAGTCTCCCAGTGCCGCCGCGATCAGCTTGGTCCGACTTGTCAGCAGATGCAGCGACAGACTCGACGCAGCAGCTCGTGTGCTTCCAACTGACGCTCTTGTCGTCGCAAACGCGGTTCTCGCGGCCACCTCCAGCGCCAGGGCTCTGGAAGAAGCGCGAGATCACGATCCAGGAGCGCATCACCGAGTACACCAAGATCGACGAGCACGGACGGCCGCAGCACCTGATCGAGAAAGAGAAGCACCAGACCGAGGTGATCCACATGGAGAACCTCGAAGGCGAGTTTGCGCACCGCGAGATCACGCAGTTCGAGCAAACGGAGCAGCTCAACGACGAGATCGTGCACCACGAGCACGGACGCGAGGAGTTTGTGCACCTCAAGTCCGAGCACGACGAGATCTCGCGGTTCGAGTCTTCCATCCCGACTGGCGCAGGGCCGTCGCGGCCAGAAGAGTGTGAGCAGCCGCCGCCGTCGCCAACGATCAAGCGCGATCCGTCTGTCATGGGTAGTGGCGGCGGTGGCTACGACACCAACGAGTGCAACGGCAGCGACAACGAGGACCACGGGAGTGAGGATCCTGCGGCCGGAGCGATGGGCATGAGTGACGAGGAGTACGATCGGTTCCAGCGCCAGCTCGAAGTCGCTGAGCGTGAAAGCAACCAGCAGCAGGAGCGCTTTGAGATGGAGTCCATGCAGTGACGACTGACAACGACGCCTCTGTTCAATACACAACACGCACGGACCATGCATCGTCACCACGCACGCCAACGCTCTGTCTGTCTGTCGGTCAGTCTGCGCTCTCTCTCTCTCTCGTCTAGGCATCGACGGACGCGACGCTGCGCGCACTCGCACTCGCAAGGCTGTCGGCACTCCCTGGACGCTTCTCGCTCTCGCTCAGTGAGCTCGCAGGCGCAGCCTCCTCCACTTCCGGACTCTCGTCCAAGTTGCTGCTGCCACTGCTGCTGTTGCTGCTCACGGCGACGCGCGGCGCCTGGTTCTCCATGTTGCGCTCCGCAAACTCGATGCAGTCCGCCAAGTAGTCGACGAGCTCCTGGCAGCAGAGCCCTTCGCGCGAGATGATCTTGAGCGGCGCGACCTCCACTTGCTTCTCCGGGTCGGCCGTGAGCGGGTCCTGGTCCGCGCCTGGCGAGAGCGAGATCTCGAGGCGGAAGCGCTGCGGGTCGTCCGGCGCGTACTGGAAGCGCTCGAACACGCGCAGCACAAAGTGCGTCATGTAGCAGAGCTCGGGGAAGTCCTCGACCCACTTGCGCGCCTCTTCGCCCACGGGCGACTTTACGGGGCAGTCCTCGCGGCCGTAGCGCAGAACGTTGAGCAGCGTGTGCAGGTGCGACTCGCTCGTGAAGTACAGGCGCGTGCGCACGGACCGGTGCGTCGACTTGATCTCGTGCTTGTTCTTGGCGTATGTCGGGTTGAGCCGGTGCGTGTGCAGCGCGAGGCCACGCGCGAGGTCGAGGTCGTCGCGGATCTTCATGAGCAGCGTGCGGCACATGGCCGAGCCGATGTGCACCTTCTCGTTCACGTTGATGCCGTACTCCTGCGGCACGAGCGCGTGCGCGAGCGACGCCGCGATGTCGAGCAGCTCGCGGATGCTCGTGAGGTGCAGGTGCGCGTTGTGGATCGCGTCATAGCGGATGCAGTCGTGGATGTCCGGGATCTTGCTCAGGTCGTACGTGTCTGTCTTCTTGATGTAGAAGTCGCGGTGGAGCTTCGCCCAGCGCTCGCGCATCACTTCGAGCGTCTCGCGGCCGCACGGCTCCGGGTACTTGAGCTCTTCGTCCGCGAGCTGCGAGCGCGTGACCTTGCGCTTGTCGCGGCCGCTGCCACTATCGCTGCCATTGTTGTTGTCGCCGCTGCGCGACTCGAGGTACACGTGGCGGTGGCGCGACTTGGCGCTGAGCATCGCGTTCGCGCTGCGCGAGCGCTCGATCGTCGTCATCTGGAAGCGCGACGCGACGGTCTCGAGCTGCTTGGCGTTCTCGGCTTTGGCGCGCGCCTTCTCCTGGATCGCCTTCGTGAGCTGCTCCTTGAGCGTGTGCAGGAGCTTGTGCATGACCTCCATCTTCTTGATCGGCTGGTCCACCTTCGTCAGCGCCTGCGCCACGGACCGAATGAGCCGCGAGTCCGAGTCCACGAGCTCGCTGAACTTGTCGCCGCGGTGGATGATCTTGTGCAGCCGCTGCTTGACCTTCATGATGATCTCCTGCGCCGACGAGCCCGACTGGTCGAGCATCGAGTCCGCGTCCTTGGACTTGAGCACGAGGCCGACGAGGATCGGGATGAGGTCGCCCTCGAGCTCGAGCAGGCCTTTGGCGAACGACGCCGCGGTCTTCTGCACGCGGCCCTCGTCGCTCGTGTAGATCTTGAGGTCGTGGCGGTAGGTCGAGTGGAGGCGGATGAGCCCGCCCTCGCCGCCCGGGTACATCATTTGGCGGAACTTCTGCCCCAAGTGCTCGGCCTGCTCCTCGCCCGAGTGCGTCAGGTCGCCGCCCCACTTGATGATCAGCAGCAGCTTTGACACGCGCTTGCGCACGCCGTCGTCGCTCTCGTCTTCCACGTACTCCTTGGGCTTGAGCTGCACCTTGCGGTTGATGCCCACGAGCTGCCAGCGCTGGAGCACGTCCCGCAGCGTGCGGTAGCCCTTCACGCGGTCGTTCGGATCTTCGCCAAAGCTCTCTTCGCGATCGGCGAGGAACTGTAGGAACTCGGGCTCGCGCGCCTCGTACTGCCGAATGAGCGCCTTCGCGACCTGCAGCAGCCGCTCAAGGTCCGCCACGCCCTTGATCTTCAGGTCTTTCTTCTTCCCGCCCGCCTTCTGCTCGTAGAACTCGAGGAACGACGGGTGGCACACGTGCATCTTCATCTTCTGCTTCGGCGTGCGGTCGCCGTGGCGAATCACCGCGAGCACGCACCGCAGCTCCTCTTCGTGGTACGCCGGGTCGTTCGGGTCCACGCTCTTCTGGTGCGCAGCCTCCTGGTGCAGACTCCGCGGCTCCGAGAGCTCGCACCCGACAGCGTCGTCGGCGATGCGGATGACCGAGGAGCCGAGCGCCGCGTGGTCGCACCCAAACCCCTCGGAGCTCCGCGCACTGCGGTCGCCGCTGAGGCTCTGCTCGAGGTACTTGCTCAGCAGCACGGCGCAGTCGTCGTAGTACTTCTCCGAGTTCTTCACGAAGCTCCAGCCGTTGACATCGCACACGTACGACGCGTTGTGCACGCGCAGGATGTCGAAGCCGCAGATCGTCTGGCCAAACGCGCGGCAAACCTTGTACGCGACCTCCTTCTCCTTCGTCGACAGGATCACCGGGTACCGCACCTCTTTCCCGTCCTCGTCCCGCACGACGCGGCCGTCAAGCACCGGCGACTTACGCGCCTCGGCGTGCGCGTAGTTTGGTCCGACGGTGTACACCTTGACGTCCGTGCCTTGCGTCGAGAGGAACTCTTCGTAGATGAACGACCCGCCGCGCCGCACGGTGTTCACCTGCGGGTCAAACTCGGACGAGCGGTTCCCAACCTTGCGAAAGAGCCGCTTGCAGCCGCCGCCGGCGTTCATCGGGTAGTAGATGTGGATGTTGTGGTCCTCGCCGTTCACAGGCTTCTCCACGAACGGCTTGGCGATGCGCACGCCGTCGACCTCGATGAAGTCCTCGCTCTCGACAACGACCGAGTCTGGCAAACCGCGGTAGCCATCGCGGTTCACGACCACGTGCCGCGGCGTCGGCACTTTGTGTTCCTCGAGCACGCGGTAGACGTCGCGGCGGTCCATGAGCAGGTCCTGCGGGTCGAGCGCGTTCACGACCACGGGGTTGCGCAATGCAACGTACGTCTTGGCCTTCTCGAGCGGAAAGCCCGTCGAGAAGAACGCGATGAGTGCGTCGCAGAGCGGCCAGCGCTCTACCGGCTCGTGCAGAATGCGCGCGTCGCCAAAGCGCACGATGCGGAAGAGCCGTCGCGGCAAGCGCGAGAGGATCTCGCGCATTGGCTGGGACTGCGCTTTCTTGTCCATCACGCAGATGCCGATCGTGAAGCGACCGCTCTGTTTGCTGTCGCTGCCATCGTGGTCATCCGAATCGTCGTCATCATCGTCATCGTCGTTTGCAATGAAGAAACCCGATTCGGTGGAGGTCGTCGTCGTCGCGACTGGCGTTGCGACTGCAGCACTCGCAGTGGCGACAGCAACTGGAGCTGGAGGTGGCACTGGCGGCGGGAGCGACGTACTTGTCTGGTTGTTGTTGTTCGCGCCACTAGCGCTGAGCTTGAGCGAGCTCGTGGAGCGGCCGAGCGTCATTGCCTCGTGCGCAGCGAGCGGGTGCGACTATGAGTTTGAGTGTTTGTTCGCGCGGTACACGATGTGATTGGCGACGTTGCTCGAGGAAGAGCTGGTATTGAAGAAATCAAGGAAATGTTGGTGTGGACTACATACAGATAAAATCATATTTACAAGCGTAGCCCAAACAGCGTCTATTTGAAGCCCGTATTGTGTAAGCCACACGATTTCATCTATTTGAAGCTCGGTGCACAAGCAACATGCGACGACCTCGCGGAAGCTCCTCCAAGACTCGAGAGTTCGCGCGAGACAGCAGTAGCAGCAGCAGCAGCGAGACGGCTGCAAGAGCTGACCGGTGCTTGGTGATCAAGAGAGCAGATCATCGGTGTGCCTGGACGTGACGCGAAAGAGAGAGCATGAAGGGCTCAGCACTCAAGAAAGCGCCTCGGCAGCGCCAAGGACCGTCAAAGACAAAGAGCAAGCTCTGTAGCTCGCCGCCCAAGGTGCGCTTCCAGGAACCGATCGGCCACACGCTGCCGCACTCGCTTCAGAACTTCCGCTGGAACGTCGAAAAGGTCGAGCGCAAGCTGCAGGAGAAGATCCAAGAGAAGACCAAGATCGCTGGCAACTTTGTCTACCAGCAGGCGTACCGCCTTCTCGAGTGCACGCGCGGCAAAGGCATCGACTTCCCGTCCTTCCGAGAGCAGCTGCGTATCAAGTTTGGAATCATCCTCGACGACAATGAGCTCCAGCTCCTCTTTGACAAGTACGACGAGGACCGCAACGGCACGATCGACCTGAACGAGTTCATTCGACGCGTGCTCCCACCTGACTACAACTATGGCCGGCAGTGGTTCGAGCTGAGTCAGCAGGAGAGCGAAGAGAAGCAAGCGCGGCTCAAGCGCGAGTCGCGCATCGAGTTCCTGAGCGGTATTGGCGTCGTCAAGGACGGTATCAACAACACTGGTGAGACATCGAACTGGACGCTCGAGACGCTCATGAAGCAGATCCAGATCAAGGTCGTGCAAAAGACGCCGAGCGGCGATGACCAGTACCGCCGCGCGTTCAAGATGCTGCGCTCGGGACGCGACCAGGGCATTCGCATGAAAGAGCTGCGGAACAACCTCAAAACCAAGTTTGGGATCTTCATCAGCGAGGCGCAGATGCTCGAGCTCTTCTCGCAGTTTGACATTGACGGCAGCGGCGAGATCGACCTGAAGGAGTTCCTCCAGTTCGTCGAGCCGCCAGCGTACCCGGGCAACAGCAGCGTGCCGAACGGTCTCTGGACCGAGTGCGACTCGGGTGACGACAACGACAATGACCCGTCTTCGACTGCGCACGATGATAGCGCTGCTCATCCAGACAACGAGCCAGCGCACTCGCAGACGCAGTCAAAGAGCGGGCATCGCGACGCTCAAGGAAACAACGAGCCAGCGGCGCTCGCCAGTGGCAACGAGACGCACACCAAGAAGGAACGCCCGAAGAGCGCAAACCCAAAGAAGTCGGTCTTGCTGCAGCAGCGACGAAAGCTGGAGCAAGCGCTGAGTCAAAGTGCAGCGCAACTTCACGATCCGAACGCGCACTTGCTTCATCAACACCCAGTCCATTCGAAAGAGACGCTCCAGCGCCGACGCAGCGCAGTCTCCTTGACCGAGTACCACGATGCACACGCTGACGATCGTAGCGCTGGTGCTCATCTAAAGTATGTGACGCGTCGATACGATGACGACACGATGTCGTGTGTGTCGAGCGCGCCGTCCGATCTTGGAGGCAGGCCGCGGAGTGCAGGCAGCGTCCGCTCGTCGCGCGTGTCGTCTGTGGCGTCGAGCGCCTCGAGCGTCCGTGGCGCAGCGTACATGAAGCGGCCGTCGACACCGCAGTTCTTGCGCCTCAAGTGTCTCGAGTCGCGGCTCGCGAACGCGTCGGTCGAAGAAGTGGAGAAAGCAGCGATGCGGCTGAAGAAGCACGCGTCGCTCAGTCCTGCTGCCAAACTGGACGAAGGCCAGCGGCAGCACAGCATGCCTGCGCATCGCTCGGCAGCGTACGAGCGGCGGTATTCTGGATCCGACGTTGCGTCTGTGTGCAGCCAAGACACCTTGAGCCCGCCGCCACCGACGCAGCATCCGCATCCGCACCACCACAGTCGTGCGAGTCACGAGTCGTCAGTGAAGGTTTGGCCAGCAACGCCGAAGCAACACCTGCGCCGCAAGGCTCCGACGCAGTCGTCCGCAAAGACGGAGATAAAGGCACAGCATGCTGATGCGGACGACTTTGCGGCGCCGCGCGTCGTGAAGGTGCACCCGAAGCAGCACGATGTGCGGCCGTTCTCGCAGGCCGGACGCGTGCTGCGTCGAAGCAAGGTGAGTTCGGCTGGCTGTCGGTAGAGACAGAGATGCTGTAGTGCAGCACATACATACACACGTACATACAACTTTTGCTTCTCACAGCAGTGCTCGATCCAGTGTGCGCGTTCGTGTCAAGCGAGTGAGTGACGACCGTCTCGACGTGTGCGCGATGCGACAAAGGGCATCTGGGTGCCAGATCATGTCAAAGTGTGTGAATGATTGGCACCAACTCGCTCGCCACATGTGCGTCTGACAAGCATCCGCGAGTCCTCGCTCGCTCACTTGCGCATTTGCACCAGAGTGCGCTCATCCTATCGAGGCCGAACGAACCGACCGGACGATGGCTACGTCTGACGAGATTGACACACATGCGGACGCACTCGCTGCGCTGACAGAGCGCGTGCTGCTTGAAGCGAATGAGAGCCTCCGGAATCGACTGACTCTCGAACATCGGCGCTTCGAGCCGCCTGTGCCACTCGATGCAGTCGTGCCAGTGCTGAGTCTTCATCTACGCCTGGACGATTCCGAGCGCGAGGAGGCGACCGAGTTTGGGATCCCGAGTGAGCGCCTCCCGTCGGCGCTCTGTGCGTTTGCGGCGCTTGCAGTGCACTCGCGCCGACTCGCAGTGTTCCCCGACCTCCACGCGGCATTCTGGATACAGTTCGGCCAGTCTAGTACCCTTGCCTGCTCGACATGGGGCATCCACATGAAGATGCTCACGAAAGCCGAGAGTCCCGCGTTTGAGCTTCACTTTGGCAGCGAACGCGCGCCTGGCAGCATCACGGACGCGCTCATGGACGCTCTGCTTGAGCTGTTTGTGGCGCCGCTGCCGCATGATGAAGCACAAACTACGGCTCTTGATCTTGAGCAGCAACGCAAGGTCGCGCTTGGGCTGTCGTTGCGCACTGTCGCCTCGACGCCGCCTCGCTCCAGCGCGTACGCAACCTGCTTGACCGGCTCGCCGCGCTGCCTGCGAGACACTTTGACATCAGCGTCTTGGACCTAAGCCACACTGCAATGGGGACGCCAGAGCTCACGATCGTAGCAGAGATCGCTCAGAAGTGCAGCAGCGTGTACCAAGTCCGAGAGCTCAAGCTGAACAACGTGATTCCTGTCGGCGAGTCGAAGAGCTGGACGCTCCCGACCTGGACAGCTCCAAAAGAGACACCAGCACCATTCGTTCGCATCGTCCAGTCGGGGCTAAACGTCGAGCGCGTGATGCATCCGTCGATCCCGCAGCCAGCACCACTGACACTTACAGACGTCTCGATGAGCGGGAACCGAGCCTGTCCGTTGTACTTTGCTGCGCTTGGCTCGGCGCTGCGGTACGGAAGTCCAGTGGAAGAGCTGTTCTCCAGCGTCGCAGTGCTCAAGGATAGTCGATCCAAGTACAAGCGAGAGTGCTGGTGCTGGCTCGCGTTCGGGCTCTTCTGCCCGCGACCGAAGCGCTTTGAGTGTGCGTGCAAGCTGCGCAGTCTTGGGACCCTCGCAATCGACACTGCCGACGCGCTTGCGACGTACACCAAGACTCTGCGCGATCCAGTGGCAGAGCTGTTGTACGACGGCTGTCGCGCGGCGTCGAGCCCAAGCCACCGCGACCTCATGGTGTGCGTTCTCAAGAGCGGTGCGAAGGTCGAGATCGTGCAGCGTGAGCGCTCTCAAGTCCCACAGATCCGCACGTTTGACAGTCGAGTGGAGCTCGAGGCGCTGGTCGAGAACGTCGACGGACCAGTGTGCGTCGTTGCCCCTGGCGTCGGTCTCAGATGGGCGCAGCGCGCAGATGTGGAGACGATCGAGCGAGAGCCCAACGTTCAGCACACAGAGCGAGGCGGGAAGTACGGCGTCATCCTTGAGCTCCCAACGTCGTCGAGCGACACGCCTGACTTTGCAGCTGTGCTCCAAGCCATCGGGCCCCAGCTCCAAGCGCTCAGCATCTCGTCCAACGCGTACCAAGCTGGCTCGCTGCAGCACATCCTCGCCGCCTGCAGAAACCTCGAGCGCTTGAACCTGTGCGACTACCCAACCCCGGAAGACATCGGCGCGCTGGCTGCTGCGCTTGCTGGGCATCTTGGACGTCGCTTGATGATGCTCGCGCTCAGCGCACACTCGGTCGATGACGACGTGTTTGAGAACTTGGCGCCGGTCTTGTCGAACCCCAAGTGCGTGCCTCGCTTGCTCGAGTTCCGCGTGCTCGCGTGGATGAGTATGGGCGGCGTCTCGAGCATGTCGGGCATCTTGCGCGCGAACCACACGCTTGGTGTGGTTGAGATGCGCGAGTCGAGCATGTCGGAGCGAATGGGCGGCTCTCGGTCGGTTCAAATGCGCGAACAGATCGAGCGCGAGTTTGACGGCAAGCTCTTGAGCCCCCGCATGCCGCTATCGAGCAAGCTCACGTTCCTGAGCGCAGTTCGTCCACGTTCATTCAGCAATGGTGGCGACCAGGACATCGTCAACAACCGCAACAACAGCACGCGTGAGACGCTCGACCAGTGGCTCGTCACGCACATTCTCCAGTTTGCTCAGTCGGAGCCGGCGTGCCGCGACATCATCTGGACGAACCGAGCGATCCAGGATGCACGCACTGGAGCGAGCTCGTGGTTCGCATTTTCGTAGTGGGGACTGTTGTATCGGGTTTTTGATTGGATTCAATACACACTCGAAATCACAAAGCTCATCGATCAGCACGAGATGCTCGCTCCATCACCTCCAGCTGCTGCGTCGCCGCGCGTGGACGCAAAAGACACTGCGAGCGACGACAAGCAAGACGTTATCGAGTGCGCCGCGAGTGCTCAGGCGATTGTCGAGCCATACGAGCGCTACAGGAGCATCGAGCTGCGCGCCGAGTGCTACCGCCGCGGCACACGCCCGATCCGCACTGGTGCGAAAGCGAACGACAACAAGGCAGGGTACCTCTCGCTCTTGCGCGCGTTCGACAAGAGCGCTGCCAGCAGTTGCGCAGCCCCTGCGTCTGCAGACAGCGAGCCGTCGCTCCGTCCGTCCGAGTCACCGAGAGCGAGCAAACGTGCGCTGTCGCCCAACGGCGTGGACGAGTCCAACCTCGACGCTGCAACTGCAGCAGCACCTGTAACAACAAGAGTAGATGCAATCGCTGCAGCTGCGCCAGCTCCCAGCGGTGGCGACGCGCAAGATAGTGACGTCAAGAGACGACGTACGCGTGAGCGGGCGTACGTGCCTGGCGCGTCAAGCAACGAGAGCGAGTCGGTCCAGTCGCTCGTTCACTCGGCGCCAGATGCCCCAAATGCACGAGCACGCGCTCGAGAGGAGAAGGAGCTCGCAGTTGAGTACATGCGTCTCAAGATGGAGCTCCTGCGCGAGACGCACGCGATGGCGAAAGCGCGTCGCCGGGACGACAAGCGCCTGCAACTGCACACTGAGCTCCAGGGTGTCGTCACGACGCTCGCACAGCTGCACCGAGTCGCGAAAGAGCATGCGCTCGAGGACAAAGCGGGGCTCCTGAGCGAAGCGAACGACGACATCGCGTTCTTCCAGACGCGCAAGCGCCAGATCAAGCGCGAGCTGCTCGACCACGACGACGAGCAACGCCGGTGAGCAAGTGAGCAAGTGCCTCGGGTGCATAATAAAGCAATGGACTGTAATTCACGCGTCAATTGACGAGAAGCTCGAACGACGAGAATGGCGGAGCGGTCGTTCGCTGGCAGAGCGCTGGCGCTGCTGCCGCTTGCGACGCTCGCGGGCTGGAGCGGCAACGCGTCGCTAACGCGCATGCGCCACGAGCGCCGCGGCACGGGCCCCGAGCAGCTCGAGTTCGTCGTCGGGTCCATGGACGACACGATCATGGAGACGCTCGAGACTGGCGACATCGTCTTCTTCTCACGCAAGCTCACGGCGCTGCAGCCACTTGCAGCGCTCTACACGTGGGTCGCGCGCGAGCGATACAACCCGCGCTTTGACCACTGCGGCTGGGTCTACGTCGACAAGCTCGGACGCAAATTCATTGTCGAGGAGACGCTCTCGAAGGTGCAGTGCCGTCCATTCAGCGCGCGCATCCTCACGTCCGAGTCGAACGAGATCGCAGTGCTGCCGCTCAAAGTCGAGGTACGACGTTCTGATGCATGCAACGAGCGACTACTGTCTACTGACTCAATGTGATGTCGTGTCAATGCGCTCTCATTGGCGCCGATCGCTGCGCGCATCAGCGCACGAAGGAGTTCCAGGACGCCGCGTTCCGCTTCGTGTCGGAGAACGTGAACCGAGCGAGTCGCATTTCGCTGCGTCACTTGGCTGCCGCGGCGATCGACCCGCAAGGGCAGCTCGGGCTCGTCACGCCGCTATCGAGCGACGACGCACCGCTGTTTCCGTGCGCAGGTTCGTGCGCAAAGCGCTTGTTCCTGTGAGCGAGTGATCGATCGATCGCCTGAGTAGGAGCTCGCTCTAACTGCTCCTCTGTTGTGTTGTTCACTGTCCATTGACTGCGTCGCAGCGTTTGTGGCCGAGGCGTACAGCAGTCTCGGACTCGTGGACACCACGAAGCTCACGACCGACGCGAAGGCTGTGGCTGCAGCGAGCGCGACGCCGCGCACACTCGTGGCGCGCAACAAGGTGCAGTTCCGCTCTGAGGCGAACGCGCACTTTGGGAGCCTCATCCCCATTCGTCTGTACTAGGCAGCGCACAGGGGTCGATGGATGGCGAGAGAGAGAGAAAGAGAAGAGAGCGGAAGAGCTAGAGAAGCGAGCGATACTTAGAGCAACCAAGCGCAAAGCGTGTGGGTGAGAGTGAGGGAGAGCACTAAAGCGCGAGGCACAGGACGCATCGCGCAGCGAGGGACGACGACTCACTCGACCGGGAGGCACTTGGAGTGGAACGCCTGGCCCGAGCCGTAGTCGCGGAACGACGGCGGCAGGAAGGACCAGTCCTCGCTCTCTTTGATGAGCACCTTCTTGCAGAGCGAGCACGGCGTCTGGTAGATCTTGTCGTAGTACCCGAGCCACGTGAAGAGGTGGTAGAAGCACGTGTCGGGGTACTGCTTGCGGAAGTGCTCGAGCGCCTTGCGCGCGTGCAGCGACGTGAGGCGAAAGAGCTGGTGCGACGACTCGGACCAGGCGCCGAGAGGCGCTTGCTCGTTGTACGGGAAGACCGAGATGCGCTGGATGTACTTGGTCACTTGGAGACACGCGGCGCGCGAGAGCTCCTGCTCCTTGCTCGCCTCGCGCGCCTCGGTGATGCGCTGCTTGAGCTCCTCCATCTCCATCTTCGTCGCCTCTTCGGCCGCGAGCTTGGCCTTCGTGAGCATGTCGCCCTTCTTCTTCTTCACGAGCTGCTGCTGCTGCTTCTTGTTCTTGTTGCGCGTGCTGCGGAGGCGCCCGCCGCCAAACGCTGGTGACGTCGGCGTCGACGGCGTCATCGGGCTCGCTGCGACACCCGACTCGCCGTTCGGACCGCTCTCAGGCACCGGCGGGCTGAACGAGATGTGTACCGTCACCTCCTTGTTGATCTCGCACTTGATCGACTTGATCACGCGCCGCCCGCCGCGCGTCGTCTCGGCGTGCTTGAAGAACTTGAGCTTGCGGTTCTTCGCCATCATGTAGTCCATCATCTCGTTCAGCGTGCTGCAGCGCAACGACAGAGAGAGAGACGCGTAGAATGTGAGGACCTGCGCCATCGGCTACGAGAGACTAAGTACGAGAGGGCGAGACGCACGCAGGCTGCTTCTCGCCAAACGGATCGAACACGCGGCCGCGCTTGTGCGACTTGGGCACGAAGAATGCGTTTGGCGCAGGCGGACAGCGCACGTCCCCGAGCATCTCCATGCGAGGAAACGCGCCGCAGAGCTGGTCCATGTACACGTTCTGCGCCTTCGTCCCCATCTCTTGGACTTGGTTCTTCCAGTGGTACTCGAGCATGAGGTTCCTGTCCAGCGGTGCGAGCGTCCGATCGAGAGCATGAGCACGTGAGCGTACGAGCGCAGTAGGGAGATGCAGTGCGCCACAAGACGCAGACTGCGCACCGGTGCGTCTGGTTCACATTGTCAATTGGCTTGGTCTTGCCGTCTGCAGCACGAGCGAGCGAGAGACCGTCAGTGCTGCGTCGCGATTCCCTACAGTCCTTCCAAGCGGCACAAACCCATGCAAATGCACGCACCAAACTCTGGCACGAGCTTGCGCAGCAGCTTGAGGTTCGTCTGCACGCGCTCGAGCTTGTTCTTGATCGCGAGTCGCAGCGCGTCGTCCGAATTCGCTGCGACGAGCGCCGCAGTCGCAGGATCCGCGCTGTTCGCCTGCGCCTCGAGCTTGCTCTGTGCCTCGCACAGCTCGAGCACGATGCTCTCGGCCGTCGAGCGCAGCACGCCGACGCGCCCCAAGAGGATGTCGGCCAAGTAGAACGGGTCGCTCATACTCTTGGGAGAGAGCCTCGGCCAAAGCGATTATGAGTCGTCTCTTGGTTTGCGCGGGCTCTAACGTCACTCGATTATTTCACTATACGAAAACAACAGCAAGCCAACACGGCGACACCTCTCTCAACGACTTCGTTCAACATGCACTGCCCGCTCGCTACCGCACGCACACACGCAGCTCGCTACTGTAGCTCCCTAGTCAGTTCAGCTCCGAGTCGTCGAGCTCGGCGTCGTCCTGGTCCAGCGCGCCAGGGTCCTCGTCGTCCACGTCAATCGCAGACCCGTCCTCGTCCTCCATGAGCAGGTCGTCGCCGTCCATTCCGACGTCGTCGTCGTCCTCTTCGGCCGAGTTGTCGTCGATCACAACGACCGACTTGTGGTCCGACACGTCCTCGTCCATGTCGTCGTCCACATCGTCGTCGCCAGTGTCCACGGCGTCTTCATCCTCCTCGTCCGTGTGCGTGCCAGTCAGCTTGCCGCCTGCTGCGACGTGGTCGCCACTTGCCGCCGACGCACGCGTCGCACCTCGACTCGCGCCATCGTCGTCGTCGTCGTCGCTGTCGTCGTCGATGATCACGACGCCGTCGCACGTGAGGTCCGTCTCGAGGAGCTGCTTCAGCACGCTCGCCTCGCGCTTCACCTCCACTTTCACGCCCGCAGCCGCCTCGCGCTCCTCCTTGCGCTCGAGCTCGTAGTCCGAGATCGCGTTGATGTGCGCCGCGACGGACCGAGCGAGCGCGTTCGTCTCCTTGCGCACGTCGTAGCCGCCCTCGAGCACCGACACGACGCGGCCGTCGCAGCACTCGTCCGCGAGCTTCAGCACTTCGCTCGTCGCCCACGCGTAGTCGCCTTCGACATACCCCGCTGGCACACTGTGGTCCTTCACGGCCGCGACGCCGCCCAAGATGTCGTCGCGGTGGCCGTCAAAGCCAGCCGAGATGAAGACGATGTCGGGCGAGAACGCACGCATGGCCGGCAAGATCTTCTCCGAGAGCGCCGTGCGGAACGCCGCGGAGCCGCTCCCAGCGCCCGAGTTCTCGAGCGCAACGTTCACCAAGTTGTCCGTGTCGCAGCCCTTGCCGGTGCCAGGGAAGAAGCTCCCGCTCGAGTACAAGTGGATCGACGCGAAGAACGCGTCCGGGTCGTCCTTCAGCAGCTCCTCCGTCCCGTTGCCGTGGTGGATGTCCCAGTCGAGCACCGCGATCTTCCGGATCCACGGGTACATGCGCGCGTGCACCGCGCCAATGACGACGTTGTTGAGCAGGCAAAAGCCCGACGACGGCGCGTCTCTCGTGCGGCCGTGGCGCCCAACGTGGTGTCCGGGTGGTCGCACGAGGCACACTGCGTTGCGGAACTCTTTGCGCACCACGCGGTCCACTGCGAGACACACTGTGCCGGCGGCGGCGCGAGCGACGTCCCACGACTTGCTGCTCACGTACGTGTCCATCACGACGCCGCTTTGTTCGAGACTCGACGCCCCGAACGCTCCGCCGAGGCCTTTCGGCGACTTGTCGCTCTGCTCCTTCGACGCACTCGGCACGATCCCGCGGTCCGTCTCGAACACGAGCGACTTGGAGGCGGTCGACGACAGCGACGCGGACGCAGACTTGGTCGACGCCTCGAGCGCGCGCTCTCTCAGCTGCCGCAAGTACGTCGGCGAGTGCACCATCAAGAGCGTTGTCTCGGGTGGACACAGCTCTTCAGGGCTCTGTCCAAGCCGGTCGATCTTCACGGTCGCCTGGTGCATCTTGCTCAAGCCGCTCAAGATGTTCACGACGCGCTGCGCAGCATCACACACATGAGCATGAGCATGAGCACAGAGAGCGCTCGCGTCAGATCGCGTTCTTTCACCACACACAACTCGCACACACAAGCGCAACGACGTACCTGCAGGCGCTCGGGACACTCGGGGTGGTTCTTTGGCGTCTGGTGGTCCACGAACGCCGGGTGGTACACCACGAGCGTCGTGGGCTCATGCGCCTTGTCCGTCGGCACGAGCTGCTCTTCTGTCAGATCGACCATCACACGCTTCAGCTCGTCCATGACGTCGACCGATTCGTCGGCGCTCGTGTCGTCGCTGCTTTCATCGTCTGCTGCCGCCAGCTCCGGCTTCACGAGCGCAGTCGTCGTCTTGAACGACGAGAGCGGACTCGCGTTGAGCTCCAAAGGCCACTGCACGCGCTTCCACTGCTCGAGGCACTGGTCGATCCGCTCGCGCAGCTCTGTCTCGCGATGGAACTTTCCGTGTCCCTCTTGCGTCTTCTCGCTCGCAGTCACGACGGCAGCCGCAGCGTCGACGGGCGTGTGCAAGTCCAGCGACCGCTGAATCGCAAGCACCATCTCGAGCGCCGAGCTGCGCTCTTTCCACAGCGCCTCCATCTCCTCCATGTAGAACGTCACGTACGCCTGACGCAGCCCTGCGCTGTCGTCCAGCTCATCAAACTCGTGGCTCGCGACGTCGTCGCTGCTCAAAGGACTTGCACCGGCGTCGCTCGGCTTGGAGCTCGCACTGTCTGGATCGACGCCACTAGCAGGCTCAGTCGCCTCGTCCTCGCTCGCAGCGTCTGTGCGAATCGGTTCACTGTCATCAGTTGCGCGCGCAATGAGCTCTTGCTTGATCGCGCGCCCGTCGCTTTGTGCCTCGGCCGCCGTCGGTACTACGTCATTGCCTGCCGCTTTCGTGCTCGAGAAGCCCATGAGGTGGAGCAGCGCGTCGCGGTAGTACGCGAACTCTTGCTCGAACTCGCCGAAGCGCGCCGTGAGCTTCTGGAAGCACCGCAGCAGCGCGTCTTCGCAGCTCTCGAGCAGGTCGCGCAGGATCGGGTCGAACGTCTGCTGCATCAGGTCCACGAGCAGCGCGTCTTGCGTCACGCGCGCGTGGGTCTTCTGCGCCAGCGCCGTCTTCGTCGTAAGCACGCCGAGCGCCTTCTCATAAATCGCGGACGCGTGGCTCAGTCGCTGCCGCTCAATGTCCATGATGCCTTCGAGCGCGCGCTGGTGGTTCGACTCGCGCTGAATGCGCTCGCGCACGCGCGCCTCTTGCACGTGGAGCAGCCGGAGGTGCTCGGCCCACCGACTCGTCTCGGATCCGCCGCTCGCTGCCGTCGCCGACGTCGAGCAGACCTCATCTTCGCTGATCTCGATCTCCGACACCTCCTCGTCGCTCAAGAACACGTCGCTCACGAACTCGCCGCTCTCCGTGTCGAGCGGCAGCAGGCGCCAGCTCTTGTCGGTCTCCGGAGCGTCCGGCGTCGGCTCGTGAATCGCCAGACATACTTGCCACTCAAAGTCCTCCGCGCCCGTCTCGGCGTCTTCCATCTCGACGTCGGTGTCTGCAGACACTGCTGCCACTTTGGCTGGCGAGGTCTCAACGATCGGAGCATCCGTGACAGGATCAGCAGCAGCAGCGTCCTCCGTGGCTGTTGGCTCGTCGAGCGCAGGAGTCGACGTCGCGTCGCTCGCACGTTCGAGACCATCGCCGGACGTCGCTTCTGCCACAACAGCGTCAGCTTCTGCCGCAGGAGGATCAGCTGGACCAGCAGCAACGGTAGTGACGTCAGGCGCTACTGGTGCGTCCAGCACAGGCACTGAAGTGTCGTCGGTCACCGGAAGTGCTTGCGGTGGTTCTGAGGACGCTGCGATGAGCTCTTCCTTGACCTCAAACGCCTCGTCTGCTGGCAGTGCAGTCACAAGTGGCGGCGCTGTCTCTGCCTCGACTGGCGCTAGTGCAGCAGTCGCAGTAGGTGCGTCTGCATCTGGCAGAACGGGTGCGCTCTTGTCGCTTGGTGGTGCAGCAGGAGACGCAGCTGCAGCGTCTGTCGTCTGTGTTGGTTGATCTGGCGCCGATGCCGGGGCATCTGAACTGCTTGCCACGGCACTATCCTTTGCCGTCGGCTCGATCTTGAGTGCCACTGGAGCTGCTGGCGCCTCCGTCTCTGTTGCTGCATCGGGCTGCGTGCTCTCGGCTCCTGCGTCCGTCATCACGACGTCGCTCACCTGCTCTTGCTTCTCACTCGTTGCTGCTGGCGGCGCGTCATCGTTCTTGCTCTCTTCAGCCTCTGGTGCAGCCGCATCGACTTCGCTGGTTTGCTCCGTGGTCTTGACAGCAGACGCGTCGGACGCTGCAGCTGGTGCCGCTTTCGGCACTTCGGCGGGAGGCGCTGACTGCGTCTTCTTCTTCTTCGGCACTCGGCGCTTCACGTACTTTGCCTCGCGCAGCATCTTTGCGGCATTCGTCTCGACAGGCACGACCGCATCTGCCGCCGCCGAGTCCGCTGACGCGCCTCCGATTGGCGCCAGATCCAAGTCGCGCACGAAGCTCGCGAGCTTCTGCTTCTCGTTGTTGCTCGACATCTGGAGACGCGCGCGGAAGTCCACGACAGCCTGCAGCTTCGCCTCGAGCACGCCGTCGCGAGCCTTCGGGTCCGCCAGCACGTCCAAGTGCGCGAGCTCGTTGATGGCGCTGATGAGCTTCAAGTGGCGCGACGTCGACATCAGCTCCACGATCGGCCCAGTGCGCGGAGGCGGCTGGCAGGACGGGTCCAGCGGCGCGTGGTCGGCGTACACCTTGAGCTCGTCGACCATGAGCATCACCGCGTCGTGGATGCTCGTCGTGCTCTCGCGCAGCTTCTGGTCTTTCTTCGTGAACACCTTCTTGATCGCCGGCCCAGAGCCGAACACTTCGGGCTTGACCAGCGCCGGCGCGAGCGCGTCGTCGACCTGCTCGAGCTCCTGCTTGACGGACTTCAGCGACCCCCACTGCACGCGCTGCGCCGCCTCCACAAGCTTCGCAGACCGCTCGAGACGCGCCACCCACACCTCGAGCTTCTTTATCGAGAGGCTGTACTTTGCGTGTTGGACGCTCTTGCTCGCCGAGTGCGTCATCGGCGGCTTGCTCACGATCAGGCTCGAGGCGGCGCTTGCAGGCTGCTTGGCGTCTGCGAGGCGCGCTTGCTGCTGCTGCCGCTCGTTCTCCAGTTGCTTCATGAGCTCGAGGCGACGCTCGGGGAAGTTGAGCACGATCTGGTCGTTGCGCGCGCCTTTGGCGCTCACGTCGCCGCCAAAGTACTTGAGTGCAGCCTTGTCGTACGCCAGCGCAGCGTCGATTGCGCTCGCGAACGTGCCGAGGTTCACGAGCTTGCCATCTACGTGGATCTGCGCGTGCGAGTACACGCGGTGTGTCTGGACACCGAGGTACTTCTTCGCTGGCGCCGCCGCACTAGGAGCCGATGACGCCGCTTTCGCGCCTCCTGCTCTCGGCGTCTCGTCTGGAAGGAGCTTCCGCCGCTTCATCGCAGCCGTCGCGTCTGTGAGCGCGGACGCGTCGTCCTCTGTCGAGCGCTTGCCGCGTCCCCGACCGCGTCCTCGACCACGACCACGGCCTCGCCCTCGTCCGGACGCGAGGTCGCTCGCCATGTCCATCGCCGTTGCTGGTGTCGACGGCGTTGCTCTGGCGGCTGCGCTCGGAGCCGCAGGTGCAGAGCGCGCAGCAGCCGTTGTTGTCGGCGCATCGGGCCGGATGAAGCTGTCGTAGAGGTGCGGGAAGTTGAGCTTTGCACTCTTGCCAAAGTGCCGGTTCGCCGCCTTGTCGTACGCGTGCGCGGCCTCGATCTCGCTCCCAAACACGCCGAGGTGGATATACTTGGTGCCTTGCCACAGCTTCGCCACAAACGGCTTCTTGATCCCCTTGAGGGTGATTTTGAACACGCCGCGGTACTTGGGGTGCTTGATCTCTTCTACAGGGGCGCTCTCAGCGCTCTTGCTCGCTGCACCTGTCGACGATGGCGCTGCCGACGGCTTGGCCACGCTTGCGCCCGTGCTACTGGTAGCGCCAGTCGCAGACGCAGAAGTGCTTGACGCACTAGTGGTCGCAGCGGTGCCGCTCGGGTATGGCGCCTTGCGCATCAGCGCCGCAGTCGCGTCCAAGCACTGTTTGCAGTAAAAGTCGCCGGACGGGATCTCCTGGAGCGGCGGCACGAGGCAGTACGTGTGGTACTCGCCGTCGCAGCCGTCGCAGAGCAGGATGCTGTCCTGGTTGTGGTCGAGGCCACACACGACGCAGCCGTTGCCGTGTGCGTGCGGGCCACTGCTCTGCTCGCCATGCATCAACGACCGCGATGAATACGTGAGCGAGCCTTCACAGCGAGCGTGGACATGCACGAACCGATAGAAACGAGCAAGAGACTGAGAGAGAGAGAGTGTTCCCTAGCGCCGTACCATGCTTGCAGCTCGCTGTCGCCTGCCGCAGTGCTCTCGACCTCGTGTGTCGTCGCTCGATGTGCTTGCGGGCGCTTTGTGCTTTTTGAGCGCGGCATACAATTGCGTAGTATACTCTCAGCCATACTCAATCCAAGTCAAGTGCGATTATTCAGTTCCAATGAGCTCGTGAGCTTGACGTCGATGTCGTTTGTTCAGGAGACGACGAGCGCTCGATGATGCTGTCTCGGAGAGCTCATAGAGCTGCATCCATCGATGTGCTCATGTGTCAACATCTCGTCACAGCCATGTGGTTATGGATCGGGAGTTGGATGCGCAAGTCTGACTCTGGACCACGACGAACGCTGCGAGTGACCTGCTTTGCTGTTTCGCTGCCTGTGTGTCCGACAGGTGAAGCTCCGTAGCAAAGTGATCCTTGCCGTTGTCGTGGCTGACTGACATTCGTGCGTCTTGACGACGCTCTTGCTCTGAAGCAATTGAACAGTGCTAACAGGTGCGAATCCCATTTACACAAGACGAACGATGGTCGTCTTGTGTGAGGGTCTCCGTGAATGTGGCGAGTGAGACGCGCCTCATTCATGTTGGTCTCTATTACCACATACAGGCACCATTCTCATTAGTAAATACTGTAATAACTAATAACCTGACGAATTTGTTCATACCAAGTCTGAAATCTTTTGTCCACTCATTGGCAATTATGCCTAGCAGCGCGACGCGTGTACGCCTGACCGCGCAGCAGAAGCTCCAGCTATGCGAGCACCACGAGCAGCACCCAGCGCTGTCGCTGTCGGATCTGTGTGTGTGGGCGTCAACTACGTTCCAGCTGCCCAAGCGACCGTCTCCTTCCATTCTCTCCGTCCTGTTCAAGGTGCATGGCTCAGGGAGCGGTGCCGCACGCAGCGCTGGCGCTCGACCGACACTCAAGACGATGCAGCCGGTCAGCAGTGACGCGCTCGAGTCCGCTCTCGTCGCCTGGATCGTTCGCTGCGAGCGTATGCAGCTCCCAGTTGCTACGTGGGCGACGATCAAGGCCAAGGCAGAGAAGCTGCGAGCGGCTCTGTTGTGCTCGCCAGCGCACGCGCGTGGCGAACGACTCAAGCGCTTGAAGTTCAGCGACGGTCGGCTGCAGAAGCTCCAGCTCAGGCATGCCCTCAAGCCACGTAGAGTGCATGGAGAAGCAGCTTCAGCTAGCAAGGAAGCAGTGAAGGAAGGCCGTGCCGCTCTACGCGCACTAACAAGTCAATACAAGCCAGCCGACATATTCAACCTCGATGAAAGCGCCTACTTCTACTGTGCTGCTCCTGTGCGAGCCGTGAGCAAGTCGAGTATGGCAGGGCGAAAGGTCGGCAAGAAGCGGATCACTGTGGCGCTGACTACAAATGCAGACGG
Source organism: Pythium guiyangense (assembly GCA_003730235.1). Classification (NCBI taxonomy): domain Eukaryota; phylum Oomycota; class Peronosporomycetes; order Pythiales; family Pythiaceae; genus Pythium; species Pythium guiyangense. Next base: position 11,880 of record QXDM01000046.1, on the reverse strand, counting down.
CTCGGAGAAGTTGCCGCTGCTGTTCATTGGCGCTGCAAAGCAGCTTTGCTGCTTCGAAGGTCGCACAGCCAGCGAGATTGGTGTGGAGTACACCAACTCACAGAAAGGCTGGATGACGACTAGCCTCTTCCGCGTCTGGCTGAGCCACTTCAACGAGCGCATGCAGCGCGAACAGCGTCAAGTCCTCCTCCTCTTGGACAACGCATCGCCACATAGAGTGACGGACACGTTCTCGAACGTCACACTCAGCTTTCTCCCCCCAAACACTACGGCACACCTTCAGCCACAAGATGCTGGAGTGATCCAAGCATTCAAGAGCAAGCTCATCAAGATTCGCACTGCGCACATCGTCGACAAGCTAGATGAGATTATCGAGCGTGAAGAAAGTGAGGGAGTGGAGGTGAGTGAGCAAGAGCTGGCGTCTCTCTATGATGCTAGCGTTTTAGACGCTATGAAGTGGGCTCAAGCAGCATGGGACGAAGTGTCGAGCACTACCGTCGCCAACTGCTGGCGCCACACAGGCATTCTAGCAGAGGATGTGTTTGAGCTTGTTGCTGCATTTGAGCGACGTCGTGTCGCGCCACTGTCAATCTCGGCACTTGCCAAATAAACCTGTCGAAAACTTATCCCTTTCAAAGCAGATTGGCTCGTCTACTGATTTTGCTATTTAGTAATGGGAATGGTGCCTGTACTCAGTAGCGAACGGCTTCACTTTTCAAAATGAATGCTCACGTCGGCCAAGGAAATGTCGATGAGAGAGCTGCGCAAGAGGAATCATCGCATCGACGCCTGGTGTGCAGCAGGGAAGACTGTCACTCCGCTTGCAGAGCGCCTTTGGAGCGAACAGTTACGGTGCGCAGGCCTCTACACCGTCGTCGGCAGTACCGACGCCATCTTCTTCGTCTCGAACATGCAGGCATCAACCGGCGACGTGTCGTTCTCGTCGAGGCGACGTGTAGCTGTTCATTCTTTGATCAGCACAGCGCTCCATGTCGCCACATCATAGCTGTTGCCCAGTACTGCGATTAGCCGACGCTACCGTTGTTAGCATTTGATGCGCGCTATCGACTTGACGCGTACGCAGCGGTGTTCAAGAACCGAGGTGTCGAGTTGGATCTAGACGGAGATCTCGAAGATTTGCAAAGGAATATTTCCCCACACTGCTCCTAGTCAATTTTCAATCGCTCTCACGAAAGAAGCCCCATGCTCAGCCGTCTCCCCTCACCCCGACCTCACTCACGCCGGCTGCATACTGCGCGATGGTCTTCTGCATTTCGCAGCGTCAACAACGCGCCCGCTCGCGTTGCAGCTCTTGGTTACATGAACCAAGAGCTGGAGATGGAGCATCAGCGATTGCTCGCTGGCGCGCAGCAGCCCAGGGCTGCTCGCGTTGAGTTCCTCAAACTCAACGTTCCCCCTTACAGGAGAAGCGAAGAAAGGAGTCTTCTCCGCTGGCTCGTTGAGCTCGACGCCGCCGTGGATGCCCGAGGAATTCACAATCCCAACCTCCAGGTTGTGTTCACCATGTGTTGTCTTGGTGGACGAGCTCGTGTGTGGGCGTACAGCCTCCACGATCCACTCGCGTTTCCGTCCTACTCGGACTTCAAACGCGAGCTGCGCATGGCGGTCGAGCCGCCGCAGAGCTAGTTCCGTGCTCGCTCTGAGTTCCTCGACTTGCGGCAGGGGAAAGTTGGACGTGCATGCTTACGCACAGCGTGCACAATACCTCCTCGTACAAGTCTCACGGCGAGAACATGTCATTCATCACGGTTCCGGCGCACCAGTCGCTGGCGCAGCATCAGGTTGTGCGCACGGTCGGTTGGCTTCGGTGTTGGCTGAAATCACCGACATGATCGTGCACGCGGCGCTACGAGACGCTGCAGTCGTCACACGGCGCGTGAGACTTGAGTTCGTCTTTGCTGCGACTTGTCCGGCTTCAGCATGCGAGTCGTTGACGCCACGACCATCGCTCAGACCGCCAGCAACTGTCTAACCCGCATCGACAGTGAGCGTCGGCGCCGTTGCGGCCGACGCCGTGTCACGGGAGTGTGTTCCGTGACGTAGCTCGCACGAGGTCTTACGAGGAAGCGATGGGTGAAGCGCAGAGGAACTGCGCTGAACTCGGTATTTTCAACTCTGAGGTTTTTGTATCGAGATCATGCATAATGATGAAAGTGAGGGAGCTAACCTAATTAGTGAGCCCTCTGATGGGACGACCATGGTCGTCAGAAATCAGGTTAGGCCACTAAATGGGAGTCTGCTGTGCTCCTTCGTACTTAGCACAGCAGCCCCGTTACACCATTACCCACACAAACTTGCTGACACGCAAGCGAAAGAAGGCAAATGCACACAAAACGAAAGCACACGACGCGCACACGTGGCGCGGCGCAGCAAGCAAGAAGAGCGACGAACACGAGACCATGCAGCGCGGTTCGGAGAGCCACGCTATCCGCAAGACCTGCGACCAGCCGATGCCGAGCGCGAGCGTGATAGCAGCGACGACGACATATGCCGACGCGCTTCGCCGACTGTCGCTGTACGACTGCAGCGGCGTGCGGGACTCGCCAGGCGACGAGGAGCTCGCCGACATGTGGCGCCGATGGCGCCAGTCGCGCGGCAAGACCATCACGACGACCGGCCAAGTGACGAAGGAGGCGCTCGACGAGTCGTGGACGCGCTTTGTCGCGCGTTGGAACCTGGAGCCAGGCATGGCGCTCGCCCTCGAGCGCCGCGAGTCCCAGCACGGACGATACCATCTCGGCGAGCTCGCCGAGCGTGTGTGCTCTGCGTCGTGGGACGCAGACCGGCCGTGCTGCTTCGTGCACGTCGTCGCGTACTGTCGCATCTGCAACAACCGCGAGAAGCCGACGCTCGCGCAGTGGGAGGCGATGCTCGCGGAGTATCCGCTCGACGAAGACGAGAAGGCTCTCCTCGCCCAGTATCGACGCGCGCTTGCGGCGAACCGCGCTGCGCGCGGTGACCGCCGCGGCGTCTCGCCTTCACGTCGCTCGCGCTCTCGCTCTCGTTCGCGCGGCCGCTCTCGCTCATCGTCTCCGTCTCGTCGCGCGACAAGCGCGCGTTCTTTGTCTCGAGGGCGCAGCCCGCGCGCTCCCCCCAGCGCGCGTGGGAAGGCGACGCGCGCTTTGCGCGCTCGCAGGAGAGGCATGTGGCGTGGCAAGAGCCGAGACGATCGCGTTCACGCTCTCGGTCGCGTGGTCGCGCGCGCGCGCCGTCGCCTTGGCGCGAGCAGCAGCAGCAGTGGCGGCCTCGTACGCCATCACCAAGTCGGGAACGTCTTTGAGGAGAGTGGCGCGAGGCTCCCACGAGTCGCTGGCCGAGTCAAAGCCAAGCCAGCGGACACGATACTCGCGGCGACTGGCACCGCGACCACGGTCGCGGTGTTCAAGCAGACGATCGACGATCCAGCGCGGGTGACCAGCGCTGTCAACAAGCGGCGGCGGACCATCGCGGCGGAACGTGGCGCGACGAGACGACAGTCGCGCCTGTGCCTGATCGGCTGGAGATGGTGTCGCACGACGCCGACGTTCCTCTGAGCCGCGCCGATGACGCGATTGCGGAGGCGGATCGACTCGACCAAGAGGTTGCTGCGCTTCGAGCGCAGCTGGCGAAGGTGGTCCAGGCAAACGAGGCTCTTCGCGCGGACAATCGGGCGTTCCGCGCGGGTCAGACGCCGCCAAGCGCTTTGACGAAGCCGCGTCTTCGTCACGTCGGGTCGCGCTTCGAGCCTGGCGAGGCAGCTCGTCCGTAGGGGGCATAGCCGGTACATAGCGCTTTAAGCGCCCGACATAGAATGTCGGGTGCACTTTCAATGCACTTGGCATGTCAAGTGTGTACGCCTCGCCTTTGCATCGTACGATCGTGAACGGACCGATGAAGCGCGGCGCGAGTTTGGTCGCGCCAAGGTTCGTGACAGAACCAGGTGCAATGCCGGACGCCGATAACAAAACACGGTCGCCGACAGCGAATTCCTCGGAATTCTTGCGCCCGCGCTGGTCGGCTGCTGTTTTCTGCCGATCGACTGCTGCAACAATAGCATCGCGCACAAAGCGAGCGACCGACTCGCGCTTTTGAACGAACTCGAGCACACGATCCTCGCTAATCGCAGCTGGAGACGCGGATGGTTTGTCCGCGCCAGCGCGTGTGGTGATGGCGATAGCTCGTCGCGACGGCGCGATGAGAGCCGCGTTAACCCAAGCTGTCGCCTCGTTTGGCGTCATTGCGACAGCGCAGTGTGACGACCGGTCATCGCTCGAAGCTGTCTCTGTCGCGCAAGGAAGACCGCCGCACGATACCGATGCGCTCGGTGTCCCTCCCCCTTCAAGAGTGCTGCCGTCGTCAAAGCCAAGAACTGCGGGAACGCGCGGGTGACGCGCGTTGTTGATGAAGAACGGCGTGTGACCGGTCGACTCGTGCACTGCGTTGTTGATCGCGAACTCGACCATCGGCAACAGCGCGCTCCACGACGTGTACGACGACGCGTAACTGCGCAGCACATCTTCGACGACTCGGTTGACGCGCTCAGTCTGCCCGTCGGTCTCCGGGTGCGACGCGGTCGACATGAGCAACCGCGTCCCGAGCAGCTGGAAGAGGCGGTCCCAGAACGCTGCCGTGAAGCGCGGGTCGCGGTCAGAGACGATCGACGTCGGCATGCCATGGTGCCGATACACCATGGCGAGGAAGAGCTCAGCTGTCTCCTGCGCGGTGATGCCGACCGCGACTGGCGCAAGGTGTGTCATCTTGCTGAAGCGATCGACAACCACAAAAATGCCCGAGCGACCAGCTTGATCACGAGGCAGCCCGAAGATGAAGTCCATGCTCACGGATCGCCAGGCGTCCGCGGCGATTGGGAGAGGCTGCAACGGGGCCTGCGACGACTGCGAAGGCTTGACCCTTTGGCACGTCTCGCACGACCGGACCCACTTGCGCACCCACTTGTACATGTGCGGCCAGTAAAAGTCGCGCGCAAGAGCGAGATACGTCTTCTCGCGGCCAAGATGGCCGCCAGACGCAGCGTCGTGGTATTCGTGCAAGATGCGAGCGCGCAAGTCGTCGTCGAGTGGTACGACGACTCGAGGGCTATCGAAGCGGTCGATCTGGTACTTGAGCAAGTCGCCGGAAACCGAGAAGCGCGGCGCCTGGCTCCGCGCTGAAGGAGCGAGAAGCTGCAGCGTCGATTTGGACGGTTCTCGGCAGTACCTGAGCATGGCGGCGCACGACGGGTCGCGGGAGTACGCCGCAACGATCTCGTCTCGCAGCGGGCTCACAGCAGTTGACGCCGTCGCGCTTATGCCGAGCGCGACACACGCATTGCACTCGTCGTCATCGTCATCGTCGGCGGCGTGGCGCGGCGAGTTGGGTCGCGGGTCGTAGTCCGGACGCCGCGACAACGCGTCAGCGATGATGTTCGTCGAACCGGGCTTGTAGAAGACGACGAAGTTGTACTCGGCGAAGAACGACAGCCAGCGCGCCATGCGCTGGCTCAAATGCGGCGACTTTGTCGCGGTTCGGAGAGACGCGTGGTCGGTGTAGATCGCGAAAGTCTGCTCACCCAGCAGATACACGCGGAACTTCACCAACGCGTAGCGCATCGCGAGCAGCTCCTTGTCGTGCACGGGGTAGTTGCGTTCCGCGGACTTCAACTGTCTCGACTGGAAGCTGATGACGCGCTCTCGTCCCTCGTCGTCGTGTTGCATGAGCGCGCAGCCGATCGCGAAGTCACTCGCGTCGCACACAACGTGGAACGCTTTGGTGTGATCCGCCAGAGCAAGAACCGGCGCGGTGGAGAGCCGCGTCTTGACGTCGTCGAACGCTGTCTGGTGCTCGCGACGCCACTCCCACATGGCGTCTTTCTTCAGCAACTGCGAGAGCGGGAAGATGACGGACGCGAAGTCTTTCGCGTAGTGGTGAAGGTAGTTCGCAAGCCCAAGCCACTGCCGGAGCTCCTTTTGGTCGCGAGGGTACCGGCCACGCGACGATCGACGCAACTTTCTCAGGATCAGCGCGGACACCTTCCGCGCTCACATAGCTGCCGAGCACTGGAATCTCGGGAGCGCAGAAGATGCACTTCTTCAAGTTCGCGTACAGCTTGTTCTCGCGCATGGCTTCGAACACCTTGCGCAAGTGCTCGAGATGGACATCCAGATCTGTCGCGCCCTCGGTGGCGCGACTGTGCACGAAGATGTCGTCAAAGTAGCTCGGGGCAAAGTCGCGCAGCGGGCGAAGCACGTGCGACACCATGCGGTTGAACGTGGCAGGGGCGTTCTTCAGCCCTTGCGGCATCACCAGCCACTCCCAGAGCATGCCGCTGGGAGTACTGACTGCCGTCAGCGGAACATCGGACTCGCGCATGAGGATCTGGTAGAAGCCGTCGGTGAGATCGATGGTACTGAAGATCGTGCTGCCAGACATGGTGTCGAGGACCATGTCCTTGCGCGGGATCGGCGTCTGTGCTGGGATCGTCGCGTCGTTGAGCTTGTTGAACGCGTGGACGATGCGCCAGCCTCCGGTCGCCTTCTTTACGCAGAACGTTGGACTCGAGTGCGGCGACGTCGACTCGCGTACGTGCCCGGCAGCTCGCCGGCCTTCGAAGAACGCGTCGATCGCTTCGACTTGGTCGCGCGGCAGCGGCCATTGCCGCGTCACGCAGTACTTTGTTCCAGGCACGAGGTCGATCTCGTGGCGTACGCCCCTGTCCGCCGGGAGCACCGGCGGGATCTTGTCGGGGAAAACGTCGGAGAACTCGCGGGCGAGGTCCAAGACTGGGTTCCCAGATGCTTCGAGCTCGTCCCACGACTGCGCAGCGTAGCGTTCTTCGCGAGCGGACTTCGGCTCTGCTCCAGCAGGGCGCTCGCTGCCAACGAGCGCCGGATCCGCTGGGTCGACCACGACGGCGCAAAGCTGTTCGACGCGACCGAGTTTGATCTCGCTGAGCATGTTCTTCCAAGACATCACAGGCAGCCGAGTGAGCTCGGTTGCTTCGCGAGGCGGACTCGTGATCTTCATGTCGTGGCGCGGCGGGCCGTGACCAGTCATGTAGATGGCGCGGATCGTGTCGTATGTCGGCGCCGGCGCAGAGGGCCAAGCCGGTGCGCGTGGGTGACTCTCTTGGCGCTGGGGAATTGGAGCGCGAGCCACTGCTCGCGCTTTTCCGATTTCTGCACGATTGGGCGCCGTTCTGCTCCTCGCCGCAGAAGCCGCTGCCTTCCTGCGGCTCACAGTGACCCACTGGTCGTCGGCGTTCGCTTGTCGCGTCGGCGTGACGCACGGTGCTTTGCAACAAACCGAGCATGAAGGGCCATCGCTCTCTTCATGCGGGTTGAGCGTCGTGGAGTCGGGGTCCACGACTGTGACGTGCGGCCAGGCGCTTGCGCTGTCGCTCAGGTGGGCGAGAACACCGCCGATGTCGATGTCGCGCGGCTTTACTGTGCGACTCAGCCAGTCGATGTCAGGCCTGTGGCGCGCAAGCCACGGCATTCCAAAGATGCAGTCGAACGAGCCGCCAAGATCGACAACGAGGAATGAGTCGCTACTCTTGAACCCGTCAAACTCGTACTGGAACTCAACCGAGCGCCGCGGTAGTGACCGCGGTTCGCCGTCTGCGAACTTGACGATCATTGCGCCTGGTTGCTCGCAGGCGCGCACCCGCGAGGGCAGGAGTTGCAGAGCCTCGGCTCGTACAAAGTTGTTTGTCGCGCCTGAGTCGACAAGGGCGCGAAGGGATCGCTTCGCGCCAGCGACGTGCAAACTGAGTACGATCAGCCGCTTGTCGCTGCTCGAGGTGGTGGCAAAGAGCTGCGCATGAAGCGCAGCAGTGGTGGGGCTAGCAGAAGGTGACGCCACCGGAGGCACGTTCCGCTGGATGAGCCCAGTAGGTCGCCCTGCACCTACTGGGAGCCCGCGTTTTTTGCATGCGCGGGCTGCTCGGTCTCGTCTTCAACCTCAACAGTAGCAAGTACCGGAGCTGGCGCGCGGCATACTGCCGCGCGGTGACCGACCTTGCGGCAGCGGAAGCAGATGAGCTGCTTGTTGCTTGTTCCGCCGCGGCGACTGCCGTTGCTGTTACCAGAGCCTGTACGTGGCGGAGTCGCTTCGTGCTCGATTGCGTCAATCTCCATCGGTTCGGCGCCGTTGTCAACTCGCGGGACGACCGCGTGGTGGCCCCGAGAGGCGGATACGCTGAAGTCTTCGCGAATCGCGATCGCAAAAGCCTTTTCGAGCGACGCCGGAGGCTTCCGGGTCAAGTAGAGGCGCTGGTGACCAGCGTTCAAGCCGGAAATGAAGACATAGACTTGGGTCGCCATGTCGATCGGAGACGAAGTGACGCATGAGACGAGGTGACGAGCACGTTGCACGTAGTCGCGCATGGACGCACGACCTTGCTTGAGTGCGAGAAACGCAGCGCGATGATGCATCTCGTCTTGAGGCGGCTCGAACGCGAGTCGCAGGTCGCTCTTCAGCGCGTCGAGCGTTGGGAAGCAGTCAGGGTCGGCGACAAGCCGACCCAGCGCCCACTCCTTTGCTCGACCACCAAGCTTGGACAGGAGGAAGTGGGTGCGTGATAGTTCGGAGGTGAGCTGGCGTGCGTGGATGGCAATGTCGATCTCACAAAGCCAGCGGTTCAAAGCGAGCCGATTGGGGCCTTCTCCGTTGTAGCTTGTGACGTCGAGCTTGACGACGTCGCCCCTTGTTGATGCCGCGGGAGTTGAGCCTCGCCGACGCGCGTCGGCGAGTTCGCGGACCATGAACTCTTGTGCAGCGGCACGTTGGTGCTCCTGCGGCATCGCAGACAGCATCGCTGCGACAGCCGTCAGGCCGGACACGTCGGCGAGGCGGCGCAGCGCGTCCCACTCGTAGGGCGTCAAGTGTGCGAAGTCGCTGTAGTTGAGCGACGTTCCGTTGTCGCCTTCGATCGGGAGCGTGCTCATCTTGGTCATTAGACGGACTACGATGTGCTACCATGTGTCACGGGAGTGTGTTCCGTGACGTAGCTTACACGTGGTCTTACGAGGAAGCGATGGGTGAAGCGCAGGGGAACTGCGCTGAACTCGGTATTTTCAACTCTGAGGTTTTTGTATTAGGATCATGTATAGTGATGAAAGTGAGGGAGATAACCTAAATAGTGGGCCCTCTGATGGGACGACCATGGTCGTCAGAAATCAGGTTAGGCCACTAAATGGGAGTCTGCTGTGCTCCTTCGTACTTAGCACAGCAGCCCCGTTACACGCCGCGTCTACAGTCGCTTCGTCCGTCGGCGCGCTCGTCGTTCCAGTCGCTGCAGTCGTTGCCGAAAGTGATCCAGTCGCAGTGCTCGGCGCCGGCGCAGCGTCGACTGTGGCAGCAACATCAGCATCGTGCGACAGTTCTCCTGTTGGCTCGTCGTCGCTCGCGTCTGCAATCGCCGAAGAAGAAGACAAAGGATTGGGCGCCATCTGCAGCAGTGTGGGCGTTCGTCGTCGCCACAGCAACCGCATCGAGAGTCGCAGCATCGTTCGTCGTCGCCATTGTCGCGCGGAGGTCGAAGTTGTCTAGGTTAGCGTATCCAAGCTTATCTGTTGAAGCGCGAGTGATCGCACTCTTAAGAGGGGGGGGGTGATATAACGGGGCAATCCCCTGTTACATTATGTAGTCACTTTATGCTACTTAGGTACTTCAGTGAGCTCTCGCGTAGGTACGCGAGAGCTCTCGATTAGGTACGCGCTGACAGAAGACCTGGCCGGTGCCTGCGTGTCAGCTCCTGATTTGTCAGTGCGTCGGTGTCGCAGCACCGACTCCTTCTGGCTCTCAGCGAGAGCTGCATGAGGCAGCTTTCAATTCAGAGTCCAATTTGCCCCTGAGCTTCGCTTACAGTGTACGCATGGGGACGGACACTTGGCCCATAACAGTACGCGTCGGTCCACCTTGCCTCCGTCCGCGGTGATAATAAAACAGAGTTGAATTTACCCGTTTCACCTGGTAGCACTTCGTAGTCCATCCTACGACCAAGATGGAGCATAATTATGATAAGGCAGATGCTAAAGTCCAGGACTGGATTTAGGTGGTACATCACAAAATGGGTCTAGTCCATGTCTAGTCCAGTTTAGACCAGGATTTTACAACGTGACGATAACCTGTCTAAACCGATGAAAGATATACATTAATATATCGAAAGACCGCAGAGGCTATTCTCTCGTAAACTACACTAATCTTGGTAGACCAGTAAACTACGGTGTGGTCAGGTATGTTCCAGGTCTAGATCCTGGGGAAGTTCGAGCGAAACACTTGAGCGTTGAACACGTCCACGCCATGTGATCATGCGAACTGTACGACAAGGCAAGCACGGATTCAACAGGCCACAAAAGACTGACTCACAACATGACACGCTTCGTTAACTTGCACGACACGAGACGCTACTCTTGTCTGCGCTAGAGGCGCATGATCTCGAGCCGCAGACTTAAGCACTGTCTAGGATGAGTCTGACGATCTCGAACCGACGACGAACAAGTCCGTTGCCAGACAGGTCCATCGCGACTTCCTTGTCGACGCTGCGCCAAAACTTGCTGCAGACGAAAACGCCGCAACTGTAACTATCGAACTGGATCGACGCCTTGTGCGCCACGACGCCAAACACCGGCACGCACTCTCTCACGATCCGCCACGATAGCGTGTCCAAAGCGCTCGTGTACTTCTTGCTGTCAAGAGAGTCGTAGTAGATGACGCTCTTCCGCCCGCAGTCGACGATGATGGCACACCAGTGTTGGTTGTCGAGATTGACTGGCACCAAGATGGTTCGCACGCTGTCGTCACCAGCGCACGAGACGACCGCGTCGAGGATCGCCTGGTCGACTGCTTGTATTGCTGATCCTCTTGTGCCCGATGGCTTCGCGTTCAGAACGCCAACTGCACGAGCGGTGTTGTACCATTGCTGTAGAAGGTCACAAAACACCACGATGACGTCGTCGTTCAGCCAGCGTGGCGGTCGGAGCAGATACAACATTGACATGGCGTAGTCCTGGTCCAATCCTGGAACAGAACTGGACGGGTACATGAACACGATCCGGGCGGACATCGCTCGGACGCGATCTTGGTCGTTCGCGTTCACGGCTGATGCAACGTCGGTCAGCAGCCACCGTGCGAACACTTGTACTTGTTGGCACGACTCTCGAAGAAGTTCAACACGGTGCATCGTCTCGATCTGAGCCCGCGAGAACGTCCCAACGCCAGCGATGGTGACAACGTCGACGACCGGCTCGTGATCGGCATTGTCTTCACTGCGCTGGCTCTGCGCGGAGAGCGGGATGGCGTCGTCTGGACTGTTTGCAAGCGGTAGTGCACGTAAACATGCGGGCAGAAGACGGCTCGGCAGAGTGTAGAACGCGTTCTGGTTGAGAACCGGGTTGACGAGCTGCGAGAACGTCGGTCGCTTGTGATCGTGTTGCTGGAACTTCACCGGAATCGCCGACAGCCGCCGAAGTGTCTCTGCAAGCGCCGGTCGCTCGGTGTCCAACGAGTCGACCACTTGCACGAGCGTAAGAAACACCCAGCTCACGGCGCGCCTTCTCCGACGCGTTGAACCGAGCGCGATCCGGTCGTTCTTTGCTTTCGCTCATCTTCCGATCCGTGGCAGGTCAGTCGGGCTTCTTGGCTTCGGGTTCAAGCGGATCGGCAGTGCTAACGGGTCGAAGTCTAGGGTTTAGGGTTTAGGGTTTAGGTTTAGGGTTTAGGGTTTAGGGTTTAGGTTAGGTTTAGGGTTTAGGGTTTAGGGTTTAGGGTTTAGGTTTAGGGTTTAGGGTTTAGGGTTTAGGTTTAGGGTTTAGGGTTTTAGGGTTTAGGGTTTGGGTTTAGGGTTTAGGGTTTAGGGTTTAGGGTTTAGGGTTTAGGGTT